>NW_026844366.1:193528434-193547411 GCF_025583915.1 Anolis sagrei ordinatus
TTGACACCTCTATACATGGTCATTTTTAATACCAAAAACATAAACAAGAGATAGATGAGTTTCTAAATGTATTTCTGTTTACACTATTTTCTTGACAATGTTATTTTTTTCATAAAAGGTGACTTCTACTTGATCAAGATCTAAACTATGAAGCAGACCTCTTCCAAAGGAAACGCACAGACTGCTGCTGATACAGCCTGTAGAAACATATCCATTAAATTATCTGAGCAGCAAAAGGAAACAAGCCAAATTAATTTTCTCCAGCTATTCCCACTAGAAGTCAGCTTAAAGATTTTTAGCGAACTTGACATCCAGAGTTTATGCAGTGCTTCAATGACATGTAGGAGCTGGAACCAGATCATTGAGAACTGTGACAATTTATGGAAACATCATTGCTTAAATGCCAGGACTGTCTGTCAGAGAGAGATTGACGGTGACAGAGGAAACGGGTATTCATGGAAGGTATGTGAATTGAGGTGGCCTCTCCCACCATCACCTTGAGTCTAGTGCACAGTACTACTCAGATTGGTAGCCACCGGGCCAGTGATCTAAAGCAGTTGCCGCAAGTAGTTATGCTGTCAGTGGAACATAGAATCTTCTCTAGACTTTGTCTGAACTCTGGAGAAACTACCCAAGGTGCTGTACTTTTTTTGCCTGATCAGCACCTTGGATAGGTCCTTTAGTTTGAGCTGAAACCTGCCACAGATGAATCTCCACTGATTTCAATAAATATTTCTATTTCACAAGAAACTTTATCACACAGAGACCTGCATTTTAGCTTTTTAGAAGTGACACTGGAGAAAGAATATCTGTACAAAACTTCTAAAAGTGAGAAAAGAATCATAGCATAATAGAGTTGGAAGAGATCACATAAGGCCATCTAGTCCAATCCCCTGCCATGCAGAAAAAGCACAATTAAAGCACCCCTGACAGATGTTTAAAAGTTTCCAAGGAAGGAGCTTCCACCACACTCTGAGGCAGAGAGTTCCCCTGCTGAACAGCTCTTACAATCAGGACATTCTTCCTAATGTTCAGGTGGAATCTCCTTTTCTATAATTTGAACCCATTGCTCCTAGTCCTATTTTCTCTCTTCCTTATGACGCCCTCTCAGATATTTAAAAATGGCTATTATGTCTCCTCTCAACCTGCTCTTCTGCAGGGTAAACATATCCAGCTTTTTAAGCTCTCCTCATAGAGCATGGTCTCCAGGGCTTTGATAACTAATTGCCCTCATCTGGACAAGTTCCAGCTTGTCAATATCTCTTCAAACTGTGGTGCCCAGAATTGGACAGTTCTCCAGGTGAGATCTAACCAAAGCAGAATTGAGAGGCACCATGACTTCCCTCGATCTAGGCACTATACTCATTTTGATGCAGCCCAAAATTCAATTGGCTTTTTTAGTTGCTGCATCACACTATTGGCTCATGTTCAACTAGTTGTTCATGAAGATAACATGGGCACCACAATTGAAGAGAGATATTGACAAGCTGGAATGTGTCCAGAGGAGGGTGACTAAAATGATCAAGGTTCTGGAGAACAAGCCCTATGAGGAGCGGCTTAAGGAGCTGGGCATGTTTAGCCTGAAGAAGAGAAGGCTGAGAGGAGATATGATAGCCATGTATAAATATGTGAGAGGAAGCCACAGGGAGGAGGGAGCAAGCCTGTTTTCTGCTTCCCTGGAGACTAGGACACGGAACAATGGCTTCAAACTACAAGAGAGGAGATTCCATCTGAACATGAGGAAGAACTTCCTGACTGTGAGAGCTGTTCAGCAGTGGACTCTGCCCCAGAGTGTGGTGGAGGCTCCTTCTTTGGAAGCTTTTAAACAGAGGCTGGATGGACATCTGTCAGAGGTGCTTTGAATGCAATATTCCTACTTCTTGGCAGGGGGTTGGACTGGATGGCCCATGAGTCTCTTCCAACTGTATGATTCTATGTACAGTTGTCGAATCAGGCATCACCCATCCTGTATCTGTGCATTTCATTTTTTCTGCATAAGTGAAGTATCCTACACTTCTCTTTGTTGAAATTCATTTTGTTAGTTTTGGCCCAGCTCTCTAATCTGTTAAGGTCATTTTTAATTCTGATCCTGTTCTCTGGAGTATTAGCTATCCCTCCTAGTTTGGTGTCATCTGCACACTTGATAAGCACGCCCTCTATACCTTCATCCAAGTCATTAATGAAGACATTGTAAAGTTCTGGGGCAAAGACCAATCCCTGTAGCACTTTGCTAGTCACTTCATTCCTGGATGAAATGGAACCATTGGTGAGCACCCTTTGGATTCAGTTGATTAACCAATTACCAATACACTTAGGAGTAGCATTGGCTACCCACATTTGATTAAGTTTGCTTGCAAGAAGATCATGAGAGACTTTGCCAAAAGCTTTACTGAAATCAGGATGTGCTGCATTCACAGTGTTTCCTGCATCTACCAAGCTTATAACTCTATCAAGAGAGAGAGAAAGATATGAGTCTGGCATGAATTGTTTTTGACTTTTAGTAATCAGCATTCTTTTCTAAGAGATATTCTAGATCTGATCATCATATGTTAAATGTGATCATCTTACTCAAAGAAGTGTTGGCTATCTGTAGCCTTTAAATTACAACTCTGAAAATCCCTTTCCATCAGCCATACATCAAAATATTTATAGAGGGGCAATAGTTTCCTATCTCTGACCTAAACTAAGCTTAGGAGCAATATCAATTACTCCAGAAAATATTTGCAACCCAGTGATTCCGACCATGAAAGCCTTCAACAATACATTGAACATCTCTATAGGGAGAAAGTTGGATATATGTCTAATATTGTATTATTTAAGCTGCAAAAAACATTTACCTTTGTGATTTATGTACTACGACTTGTAGTGGATTTGTGTTTGTTGTGATTTTGGGAATGCATTGTCTTTTGTGAGAAAGTGTTCCAAGACACACGAAAATTGGAATGCTTCTGGAACATAGACATATAGCCTGAAAAACTTGCAGTAACCCACATATTTCTTTCTTTGTCCAAGTGTTGGAAGCCTGACTGTTTTGGTGGGAAGCATTGAAGTCTGCCCCAGTCCTCTGAATTCTCTCATGAGATCCAGGGTGTAAACCATAGCTGCTTCTTTTTGTTTGATTTGCTCAGTGTTGCAGCTTCTGAGAACAGTAAACAAAATTGAACTAGCCAACAGTATTCGGCATGACTTACAAGACACGATAGGCTCAAGCTGCCTCTTAGAAAGAAACAGTTCAACTGTGTAACCACGTAGTTGCAACTGTTCTAACTGTTGTTGTAACCACTTTTGAAAAAAAAATGAAACCTGACTCCATGTAACAATTACACATGTAGACACTATAGTATGGATACTGTTTCTCTTCGCATAGCTAGTCTACAATAGCCAAACATGAGTTCATAATAAGACTTTGACTTTTTTTCCCCTCAGCAAAACAGGTTTTACAAGAGGTAGTCTCAGGGTGAACCTACACTGACATATAATTCATTTGGATTATATAGTGAGTGTAGACCAATATAATGCAGTTCGATGCAGTTAAACTATATTATATGGGTCTAGTTCAGTGATAGCAAACCTTTTAGAGACTGAGAGCCCAAACTGTAACCCAAAACCCACTTACCGTATATACTCAAGTATAAGCCGGCCCGAATATAAGCTGAGGCACCTAATTTTACCAGAAAAAAACTGGAAAAACTTATTGACTCGAGTATAAGCCGAGGGTGGGAAATGCAGCAGCTACATGTCAATTTCAAAATAAAAATAGATACCAATAAAATTACATTAACTGTCACATCAGTAGATTAAATGTTTTTGAGGGATTACATAAAACTGTAAGATAAGACAGTCCAACTCTGATTAAACCATTATTCTAACCTTCTTCAATGTAAATGTGCTTACATATCCTTCCAATAATAATGAGAGTAAAATAATAAATGTAATAATAATAATAATAATAATAATAATAATAATAATAATAGAGTAAAATAATGGAAATATAATAACAGTAATAATAGAGGTAAATAATAAATAATAAATGTAATAATAATAAATATAGTAAAATAATAAATACAATAATAATAACAATAATAAAGGAAAATAATAAATGTAAGAATAATAACAGAGTAAAATAATAAATAACCTTGACTCGAGTATATTTTTAGGAGCGCAGGTGGCTAAATATCCTTTGACCAAAAATGGGCAACAGCAATGGCGTTGTCTATAGCCTCCAACAACTCTTCCTCTGTACATGAGTTTATCAACAGGTGTAGGTTTAAAACATCCTGTGATTATTCTGCGTGTTTCATTCAATGCTATGTTCACCTGCTTTGCATGGGCAGATGAATGGAAGCATCAGGTTAAATATTTATCAATATTTACATAGAACTGTAAGATAAGACTGTCCAACTCTGACTAAACCATTATTCTAACCTTCTTCAATGTACATATGTTTACGTATCCTTCCAATAATAATAGAGTAAAATTATAAATGTAATAATAATAAAAATAATAAAGTTAACCTGACATGCAATAATAATAATAATAATAATAATAATAATAATAATAATAATAGAGTAAAATAATAAATAGCCTTGATTCGAGTATAAGCCAAGGGGAGCTTTTTCAGCCTAAAAAAGGGCTGAAAACTAGGCTTATACTCAAGTATATACAGTATTTATCATGAAGTGTCAACATGGTAATTTAACCTGAATACTGCTGCTGTGATGATGATGATGATGATGATGATGATGATTATGATGATTATTACTACTACTACTACTACTACTACTACTACTACAGAGGCTGGACAGCCATGTGTTTGGGTGTATTGATTGTTCTTTTCCTGCATGGTGGAAAGAGGGTGGACTGTGTGGACTCTGGGGTTGCTGACATTTATCATCATCATCAGTCTCTTCCAACTATGAGATTGTGCTTTTCTGGCATACAGAAGGGGGTTAGACTGAATGACCCCTTGGGATCCCAAGCCAATAAGAGCTTGGGATCCCAAGGTGAAGGCAGAGGCAGGAGTTAGAGGGTATATCTCTACACTGTAGAATGAATGTTGTTTGACACTACTTTCACCACTTTCTTCCTCTGCGCTTCCTGTGGTTTAGTCTAAACTGACCAAATAATGCATTACGTGGCAGTATAGATACACTTTCAGTCGAGACAAGGCTAGTGGCAGCAGTAGCAGTGGGCTGTTTTATCCATTCAGGTTTTTAGTGTGAATATTAAAGAAGCTATTCAAGGCGCAGAACCCAAACACCCAGATCCAGGTTTAGCACCTTGGACTAATCCTTTTAAAGTTTTGAGCAATAGTCCAAGTACATTCACCATCCAATTGAAACTGGAGCCACCATCTGTCATTGCAGTCTAATCCATAGTGTTTCACTCAGTTTTTACCTAAAATACTTTTTAATTGGCAATAGGAACTTATGATCCACTGGTTGTTCTGTTCAGATGTTGCATAGTTTTACAACTAAATATGAACAATGACTTTAAACATGAAAAATGTGCTTTTAGAAGATTTGTAGTGGACAACTGTTGGAAATAGAGTATGGTGTTTTTGTTTGTTTGTCTGCTTGGTTTTAAATTACTTTAGCTTTAAAATAAAACACATTGCATACAGTACTCAGGCCCCATCTACACGGTCATATAATGCAGTTTTGAAACTGCACTATATGACCATTGTACACTGCATTGAACTGTATTATGAGTCTATACTTACCATTTAGTGCAGTTTTAACCTGATACTAAAGAATGTGATTTCACTGTTCAGATGATCACATAGGAAATCCTGGAACCAGTATGAGGCCTGGATGGTGATGGAACATTAAGGAATAGCTTTAATTTGGTTTTTTGCAAGTTTGTTGTCTGACCACTGCAGTTTAAAGCTAGCTTTGAACTGCATTAAATGTTCAGTGTAGATAGGGCCTCAGACATGAGAGAAGTGCTTGTCAACTTTTGGTCCTTCAGATGTTATGGAGTTTGGTTCTGAGAATCCACCATCTTTACCCATGCTGGTGGAGGCTTCTAGGAGTTGAAGTTTATGCAGAAATCCAAATTGGGGAGCCATACAGTAACAGAGAACCAATTCTAGCCTCAAAAACTTGGGAGCTGAAGCTGAAAACAGCTAGAGGATCAAAGGCTGAGAAGCCTGGCCTAGAGCTTTGGTTTTCCATCATCCACTAGTGGGCAGTAATGCACTGTGTTTCTAGGAATCCATTCTGAATGCTAAAGGTAGGCGTAAACAAAGTGTCCTCCCAGATGTTATTGAACTGCAGTTCCCATTGCCTAACCCAGTGGTTCTCAACCTGTGGGTCCCCAGGTGTTTTGGCCTACAACGCCCAGAAATCACAGCGAGTTTACCACTGGAGTGGTGAGGAATCACTGGAATGGTGAGGAATGAAAGGAGTGCAACATCATTTGAAGGGTCATATTTGCCTATCAAATACCCACCAAGCTCGAAGGCAGTGTTTCTCAACCTGGGGGTCAGGATCCCAGAGGGGGTTGCGAAGGGGTGTCAGAGGGGTCGCCAAAGACCATCATAAAACACAGTATTTTCTGTTGGTCATGGGGGTTCTGTGTGGAAGTTTGGCCCAATTCTATCATTGGTGAGTTCAGAACGCTCCTTGATTGTAGGTGAACTATAAATCCCAGTATCTACAACTCCCAAATGTCTATTTTCCCCAAACCCCATCAGTGTTCACATTTGGGCATATTGAGTATCCGTGCCAAGTTTGGTCCAGATCCATCATTGTTTGAGCCCACAGTGCTCTCTGGATGTAGGCAAACTACAACTCCCAAACTCAAGGTCAATGCCCACCAAACCCTTCCAGTATTTTCTGTTGATCATGGGAATTCTGTGTGCCAACTTTGGTTCAATTCCATTGTTGGTGGGGTTCAGAATGCTCTTTGTTTACATGTTAACTATAAATCCCAGCAACTACAACTCCCAAATCAATCCACCCGCCAACCCCACCAGTATTCAAATTTGGGCATACTGGGTATTTATGCCAAATTTGCTCCAGTGAATGAAAATACATCCTGCAGATCATTATTTACATGGCGATGTTAGGGTTATGGTTGGGGGTCACCACAACATGAGGAACTGTATTAAGGGGTCGCGGCATTAGGAAGGTTGAGAACCACTGCTCTAAGGACTAAATCTAATGTCTAAATTCAGTTGAAGTAAAACAGTTGAATTAGTGGAATTTACGTAAGAGTTGACACAATATTTCACATTTGTTTTAATGGGTCTCTTTATCTGAAACCAGCAACTGCACTTAGGCCTAATACTTTTTTCTGGACCAGGTAAACCAGTTTTCATGTGCACGATGTGCAATGTAAATATTCAGCCTACATTAAAAAATATTAATTTTACTTCCCAACCACAGTATTTTAATCATGTAACATACGAAAGGTTCAATGTATTGTCGAAGGCTTTCATGGCTGGAATAACTGGGTTTTGTAGGTTTTTTCAGGCTATATGGCCATGTTCCAGAGGCATTTTTTCCTGACGTTTCACGTGCATCTATGGCAAGCATCCTCAGAGGTAGTGATGTCTATTGGAACTAGGAAAGTGGGTTTATATATCTTTGGAATGACCAGGGTGGGGCAAAGAACTCTTGTCTGTTGGAGCTAGGTGTGAATGTTTCAACTGACCACCTTGATTAGCATTTGATGGCCTGGCATTGCCTGGGGCAATTTTTGTTGAGAGGTGATTAGATGTGCCTGATTGTTTCCCCTCTGTTGTTTTGCTCTTGTAATTTTAGAGTTTTTTTTAATACTGGGAGCCAGATTTTGTTCATTTTCATGGTTTCCTCCTTTCTGTTAAAATTGTCCACATGCTTGTGGATTTCAATGGCTTCTCTGTGTAGTCTGACATGGTGGTTGTGAGAGTGGTCCAGCATTTCTGTGTTCTCAAATCATATGCTGTGTCCAGGTTGGTTCATCAGGTGCTCTGCTATGGCTGACTTCTCTGGTTGAAGTAGTCTGCAGTGCCTTTCATGTTCCTTGATTCGTGTTTGGGCAATGCTGCATTTGGTGGTCCCTATGTAGACTTGTCCACAGCTGCATGGTATACAATAGACTCCTGCAGAGGTGAGAGGATCCCTCTTGTCCTTTGCTGAACGTAGCATTTGTTGGATTTTCTTGGTGGGTCTGTAGATAGTTTGTATGTTGTGTTTCCTCATCAGCTTTCCTATACGAAAGGTTCGTATGCATAACTTTGATGCAGGTAGCTTATGAATGGGAAAAAAACAAGTTCAGTGTTTAAAATAATACGTTGTTTTAAATGTCACTATTGGAATTATTATTTGCAGTATTTATATTCTGCCCTTCTCACCCGCAGGGGACTCAGGGCGGATTACAATGTACATATACATGGCAAACATTCAATGCCATAGACACACAACATACATAGACAGACACACAGAGGCTATTTAACATTCCAGCTTTTTCATGATGGTATTCTGGCCACCAGGGGAGCTGTCACTTCACCGTCCATTTGTGACACTGATTAAGTACTTCCTCATTCTTTGCATGCCTGCTGGAGATTTTTATGGCATCGTAAATTAGCCAAATAACCAAAGCATGGTGATAGTTTTAATTAGATAATTCTGACTTACCATGTTAATATTCTTCTTGCTCTCATGTCTCCCCTCTTCTCTTTCTTCCCCATTTACAATAACCAGGTCACACTGCTAAGAAACTATTGGAAAAGCAAAGTAAAGTACGATTGGCTGACTGGGAAATACAGCAATATTCATTCCCGCAGTGGTTTGCCTGAAAAAAGCATGTATCCTATGGATGTTGATACTTGGGGAGAAATCCTGGAAGCTGAACTAGAAAGAAAAGTGGCTCAAATAAGAGTCTTTCACCGAAGGAACTAGAGATAATTCTCACCTGTAAAAATATTGTCCTATATATGTGTGTGTTTGTTTTTTTTTAATGTTATTTGGGGCAGCTTGACATATTGTTGTTTTGCACTTACTAAACTGCCAGGATGTTATTGCCTTTTATGAAGCTTGAAACAGTGTGTGTAGGTATATGTCAGTATGCATGCATGAATCTCACAGGGAGCACTTTGCAATTATTGCTGACTACTTTTTAAAGACTATTTTCTTTCTTTTTGATATGTTATGGGAAGAAGTTTTAAGAAAAGCTTTGAATAGCATAGCCAGCATGTGTGTGTGTGTTTCTCAAAAGGTGCTCCTCCGGGTGTTTTATTTATTTTATTTTTATTTATTTTGAGTATTTTTATCCCACTCTTCTCAACTCCCTGGGGGGAGTCAGAAACAATAATTATATATAGTTAAAAACATTAAGTCAATACAATTAAAATCTACTAAAATATACCAGTCTGATGGCCATTATCCAGCCGAATTCTGTAGTTGGAGACTCATCAAGCTTGTCCATAGTCTATTACTATAGCAATTGTTGTCATAATCATTATCATAGTCTGTATAGTTACCCAAAGGCCTGGTCCCACATCCACATTTTTAACTTCTTTCTAAAGGTGAGGAGGGATGAAGACAGTCTAATTTTCCCAGGGAGTGAATTCCACAGGCAAGGGGCCATGACTGAGAAGGCCTTGTCCCTCATCCCCGTCAAGCGCATTTGTGATAGAGACAGGGCCGAGAGCAGGGCCTCCCCAGGAGATCTTAAGCTTTTGGACTTCAGCTCCCAGAAATCCCAGCCAGCTGTTAGGAATTGTGGGAGCAGAGCTCCAAAACATCTGGAGGAGCAGAGTTTGAGAAACACTGGTATAAAGCATTAATAATTAATTCATGAGAAGGCTTTTAGCATAGAATTTGGAATGACAGAGAAATAAAGAATTCACTGTTTCCCTCTAATATTTCCTCAGTGTATTTTTCAAAAGCATACATCTGCTCATATTTACGTAATCATATTTACGTAATCATATTTATTTTGCAAGGATCCAGTGCAGTGGTTCTGTTAGTAGAACTGCTTCCATCAGCAGAAACAGGGGATGGATGACTTCCCACCAAGCAACTGCTTTGTAGTCCCCTATGCAAAATAAGTTTGGGAAACAGAGAAAATGAGAAAGAGCTCTTTCATGCTGATATACCTCTTCTATCATGACCTTGGAGGCAGGCGATAGTTTCAAGACTGTAGATAAACAATGAATTCATTAACTTGGAAATAATTCCAATTATTATTTCTTTTGGAAAGGCACGACCTTTTTAGAGATCTTGTTGTTGTTCATTCGTTCAGTCACCTCCGACTCTTCGTGACCTCATGGACCAGCCCACGCCAGAGCTCCCTGTCGGCCGTCACTACCCCCAGCTCCTTCAAGGTCAGTCCAGTCACTTCAAGGATGCCATCCATCCATCTTGCCCTTGGTCGGCCCCTCTTCCTTTTGCCTTCCACTTTCCCCAGCATAATTGTCTTCTCTAGGCTTTGCTGTCTCCTCATGATGTGGCCAAAGTACAACTTTGTCTCTAGTATCCTTCCCTCCAGTGAGCAGTCGGGCTTTATTTCCTGGAGGATGGACTGGTTGGATCTTCTCGCAGTCCAAGGCACTCTCAGAACTTTCCTCCAACACCACAGTCAAAAGCATCTATCTTCCTTCGCTCAGCCTTCCCTAAGGTACAGCTCTCACATCCGTAGGTTACTACAGGGAATACCATGGCTTTGACTATGCGGATCTTTGTTGCCAGTGTGCTGTCTCTACTCTTTACTATTTTATCGAGATTGGACATTGCTCTCCTCCCAAGAAGTAAGCGTCTTCTGATTTCCTGGCCACAGTCTGCATCTGCAGTAATCTTTGCACCTAGAAATACAAAGTCTGTCACGGCCTCCACGTTTTCTTCCTCTATTTTCCAGTTGTCAATCATTCTTGTTGCCATAATCTTGGTTTTTTTTATTTAGCTGCAACCCGGCTTTTGCGCTTTCTTCTTTCACCTTGATTAGAAGGCTCCTCAGCTCCTCCTCGCTTTCGGCCATCAGAGTGGTGTCATCTGCATATCTGACGTTGTTAATGTTTCTTCCAGCAGTTTTCACCCCAGCTTTGCATTCATCGCATTATGTGTTCTGCATACAAGTTAAAAAGGTTGGGTGAGAGGATGCAGCCTTGCCGTACGCCTTTCCCAATCTTGAACCAGTCTGTTGTTCTGTGGTCAGTTCTGACTGTTGCTACTTGGTCCTTGTACAGATTCCTCAGGAGAGAGACAAGGTGGCTTAGTATGCCCATCCCACCAAGAACTTTAGAGATCTTAACCTTTGGGAAATCTGGAATTTCCATAATTTTTGGAGAAAAATGGCATTCACAACCATTTTAAAATCATAACCTTTTGTAAAAGTATGATCTTCCAGAGAAGAGCCAAAAACTCATTTGAGTAAAATCTTCTCTTCAGTGGTATATATCCACATGTACTTATGCAAGGCAATTTGGTTTTCAGCTGTTAGGCTGATAACCCAGTAGTCAGGAACACATTTTATGGAAATGGGCAAAAACAGCCATTCTTTAGAAGTGTTCTTTTCAGTGCCCAAAATCATACTCTCCCATAAACATCTTGTTTCTATGCATGCTCTCAAGAGACAAAATAAGTAGACTTTGTTAAAAATAACATATCGGGTTTACTCACACATTTAATGTATTCAGCATACAGGTACATTACTTGTCAATCCAGTTACAGATAGGTTTGAAGTAGTTTCTGTGTGCAGATAACACAGGCATCTTTCTTATAATCAAAAACAACATGAGTTTGCTCTTAACAGTCCAAAGTCTACATGGCATTGGATGGAGTCTGTGCTCTAATCAGTCTGAGCTTCAAGCAGTCCCATGGCTAAAGCATTTTCTTGTGTTCTAAAATGGACTCTCAGATCTCAGCAGTTCCAGATCTGATCGTGTGGTTTGCAGCCCCTCCCACAACCTCAAGAAACCTCAAGAGTAAAGGGAAAGCTGCATACCAAAGCATACATACACAATACAGTAAGCAAACAGAATCATATACCATGCAGCTGTGAACAAGTCTACATAGGGACCACCAAACGCAGCATTGCCCAAACACGAATCAAGGAACATGAAAGGCACTGCAGACTACTTCAACCAGAGAAATTAGCCATAGCAGAGCACCTGATGAACCAACCTGGACACAGCATTTTATTTGAGAACACAGAAATGCTGGACCACTCTCACAACCACCATGTCAGACTACACAGAGAAGCCATTGAAATCCACAAGCATGTGGACAATTTCAACAGAAAGGAGGAAACCATGAAAATGAACAATCTGGCTACCAGTATTAAAAAACTTTAAAATTACAACAGCAAAACAACAGATAGGAAACAATCTGGAACATCTCATCACCTCTCAACAAAAGATTGCCCCAGGCACTGCCAGGCTATTGGATGCTAATCAAGGTGGTCAGTTGAAACATTCACACCTAGCTCCAGCAGACAAGAGTCCTTTGTCCCACCCTGGTCATTCCACAGATATATAAACCCAATTTTCCTAGTTCCAACAGACCTCACAACCTCTGAGGATGCTTGCCATAGATGCAGGCGAAACGTCAGGAGAGAATGCCTCTAGAACATGGCCATACAGCCTGAAAAAACCTACAGCAGCCCAGAATCATATATAAATAAATTACTAGTGGAGGCTTAGCTTTGATCTCATGCATAGATAAGGTAAGTCTTGATCACAGTAGTATAGTACTGGTATAGTAGTGTGTGAAATAAAATCTCACACATGCAATATGTGCATTATTGTGTGTGCTGTCAAGTCACATGTCAACTCAAGGTGGCCACATGGGTTTCCTAAGGCTGTTTTAGGCAAGACATATGAACCTACTTAGGTAAGGTAGATGGTGACTCAATTCATCTTTGATAAATGCTAGGACTTTAATCTGGGTGATTTTTTTTCAACATTTTCTGCCTTGATATTTTGAGATATACGACTGTGTGGAAGGACCCTTAGAAGGACTGTCAAGGATCAAGACTCTATCTGAAGGGGACTCTGTTTGAAAAAAAAACCTAGTCCAAATCTGGATTAAAGACCATGAATTGTGGATCCACAAATTTGATATCCACAGTTTTGCTTACCTGTGTGTCAAAACATATTCTCCGCAGAATTTGTGGGTCTCTACAGGTCCTCTAATGTAATGATTTGGTATGCCAAGTATTGTCAAAATGTAACATTCACTATTATCCACAGAGTATGTGTGTGTATCTTAGAACAGCCCCCCCCCCCAACAGAAAAATTACAGGGTTTTACTGTAAATTAGTGTTTCCAAATCTACAATTTTATGGAAATTGACATTTTATATAAATTGAATTGTCAGTTGAAACATTCACACCTAGCTCCAGCAGACAAGAGTCCTTTGTCCCACCCTGGTCATTCCACAGATATATAAACCCATTTTCCTACTTCCAACAGACCTCACTACCTCTGAGGATGCTTGCCATAGATGCAGGCGAAACGTCAGGAGAAAATGCCTCCAGAACATGGCCATATAACCCAGGAAAAACCTACAACAACTCAGTGATTCCAGCCATGAAAGCCTTCAACAATAAATTGACATCTTTGGCTCTCCTTTCGAGTGTTGCGTCTTTCTGGTTATGGCCCCATTGACCTTTTGATACTTCTGACACATCACAAAGTGTTTCTTTTAAAGGCTGACTTCCAGCTTCCTTGGTTTGCAACATAACAGTGTATTTTTAGTGGTAAGCTGCAGTGTTAATAACCACACAGCAGTTATCAAGAAAGCAATAGCTGAATGAGTAGGCTTTATCTTCCTCCCCTGGCTTCCCTTTCAGTTCTGGGGCCAGTGAAACATTCACAGCCTTGTCAGGAGTGATGTTTTTACAGGAAAGGCTGGCTGTGAGCAGATTTCTATAGAACAAAAATGTTTGCAGCTCATGAATTGTCAGAAGAAGAGAATAAAGAAATAGAACCAGGGGGTAAACATGACTTTTCCTGGTATATATTTGGAAGACACATATTACTCTTAAGAGTAAACTTTGAGTTTCTGAGGGGCACTGGGTTCTTCTGATCTCCAGAGTCAAATACAGTTTGATCTGTAGATCCATGTGTTCTGTATCTATAAACTCAACCAGCCACATCTCAAAAATGTTTGGAAAAAAAATCCAAAAAAGCCAATTTTGACTTTGCTACACATTGTGTAGGCAAACCCTACTGCTCTCACGATTCAACACATCCTCAAGGTCCTTCCAGGGGAAGGGGGTTCCTGGGACCAAATCCCAGTGGATACTGAGAGCCCACTGTACTTTTTCTATGTCAGAGTTTCTCAAACTACTCCTCCAGATGTTTTGGACTTCAGTTTCCACAATTCCTAACAGCTGGTAAGATGGCTGGGAATAATAATAATAATAATAATAATAATAACAACAACAACAACAACAACAACTACATTTTATTTGTACCCCGCTACCATCTCAATTTCTATAAAGTAAAGAGTAGAGACATCACACTGGCAACAAAGATCCGCCTAGTCAAAGCCATGGTATTCACTGTAGTAACCTACGGATGTGAGAGCTGGACCTTAGGGAAGGCTGAGCGAAGGAAGATCGATGCTTTTGAACTGTGGTGTTGGAGGAAAGTTCTGAGAGTGCCTTGGACTGCGAGAAGATCCAACCAGTCCATCCTCCAGGAAATAAAGCCCGACTGCTCATTGGAGGGAAGGATACTAGAGACAAAGTTGAAGTACTTTGGCCACATCATGAGGAGACAGCAAAGCCTAGAGAAGACAATTATGCTGAGGAAAGTGGAAGGTAAAAGGAAGAGGGGCCAACCAAGGGCAAGATGGATGGATGGCATCCTTGAAGTGACTGGACTGACCTTGAAGGAGCTGGGGGTGGGTGATGGCCGACAGGGAGCTCTGGCGTGGGCTGGTCCATGAGGTCACGAAGAGTCGGAGACGACTGAACGAATGAACAACAACACCATGTCACAAATCCCTTTAAAAGAACCCAAACACAACAATACAAGTAATTAAAATAAAAACATAAACAGTAAACATATAATATTATCAATAAGACAGCATACAATTAAAAACAGTGGGAAGGCCAAATGTAAAATTAAAATTGGAAATAGTGCTGAACGTGGACGAAAAGGTGATAGTAGCATTTGTGGAAAGACATACGAGCAGACCTAAAAAATGTAAAGTGCTTAGAGGGACAAAGTGCTATGGGATCGTTAATCCGGGAAAGCACACTGGAACAACCACGTCTTTAAGCTCCTCCTGAAAACTGCCAGGGTAGAGGCCTGCCTGATGTCCTTAGGGAGTGAGTTCCAGAGTCGAGGGGCCACCACCGAAAAGGTCCTCTCTCTCATCCCAACCAATCGCGCCTGCGATGCAGGTGGGATCGCGAGCAGGGCCTCTCCAGATGATCGAAGAGATCGTGTGGGTTCGTATACAGAGATGCGGTCACGCAGGTAGGCGGGTCCCAAACCGTTCAGGGCTTTGTAGGTAAGAACCTGCACCTTGAATTTGGTCCGGTAAATGAATGGCAACCAATGGAGTTCCATGAACAGGAGGGATGACCGCTCCCTGTAAGGAGCCCCAGTTAATAACCTGGGAGTTGATACTCTGAATCTTTAGACTGATTGTTGACTACATAGTTTGGGTTTTCCCTGAACTCTGGATTATCTAGCTTGACCTTTGGAACTATGACTACGCTTTGTACTCTTGAACCTTGGAACTGTACTTATTGAACCCTTGCTGCCATTTGACTCTTGGACTGCAACCTTGACAACTGTTTGTGCTTGATCCTGAACAGTACTCCCAATGACCCATTCTACATCCTGGTGCAATTTCGAGGAGGACAGACCATGGATGATGGGACTTCAAGTACCTCCACTCCCTTCCCAAGACTGCTGCAACCCTTACTAATGTCCGATCAAGACCAAACTTGGCACACAGAGCCACCTTGACCCACTCTACATCCCGATGCTGTTTGGTAGGAGGATGGGCAATGGATGATGGGACTTCAAGTACCTTCACTCACTTCCTGAAAATAATGCAGCCGTTATCCAAAGACCAATAAAGACCAAACTTGGCATACAAAACCGCCATTACCCACTTTCTCTAATAACCCGGGCAACGCCGGGTCCCCAAGCTAGTATATAATAAAGGTGAAAGTTTGTATGCGGCAGATGTGTGGCGGTGTGGCGGTGTATGTGCCAGCATTCTGATTGGCCAGCCTGAAAGTTCCAACATTCGGATTGGCTGCCGCAGTGGTGCTATTTGCATATGGTCTCTGATTGGCCAGCTTCAATAGGAGCCCCTGGTGGAGAAAAGAGTTCATGGCAGAAACGGGGACATGAGAAGGAAATTTGCATATGGTCTCTGATTGGCCAGCCTCAATTCCAAGATTCCGAGATGACAAAGAGAGGAAAGGAAAAGGCCGAAAGGGGCTGGGTCAGACAATTACCAATACAGACCAGACTTGGCACACAAAGCCCCCATGACCCACTCGACATCCTACTGCAGTTTGTAGGAGGATGAACCATGGATGATGGGACTTGCAGTACTACCACTCACATTCTGAGACCGCTGTTAACCTCATCCAATGACTGATCAGGACCAAACTTGGCACATAGACCTCTCATGACCCACTTTACATCCTGGTGTGGTTTGGCGGGGGATGGACCATGGATTATGGGACTTGCAGTACCTTTGCTCAATTCTTGAGACCACTGCAACGCTCATCCAATTATCGATAAAGACCAAACTTGGCACACTGAGTCTCCATGACCCACTCTACATCCTGGTGGTTTGGAGGAGGATGCACCATGGACGATGGGACTTGCAATACCTGCACTCCCTTCCTAAGACCATTACAACTGCCAACAATGATGGATCAGGACCACAATTTACACAGAGAGCCCACATGACCCACTCTACATCCTGGTGCGGATTGGAAGAATTTGACAATGGATGATGGGACTTGCAGTCACTTCACTCACTTCCTGAGACCACTGAGACCCTCGCCAATGACTGATCAAGACCAAACTTGGCACACAGAGTCCCCATGACCCACTCTACATCCTGGTGCAATTTCGAGGAGGACAGACCATGGATGATGGGACTTCAAGTACCTCCACTCCCTTCCCAAGACTGCTGCAACCCTTACTAATGTCCGATCAAGACCAAACTTGGCACACAGAGCCACCTTGACCCACTCTACATCCCGATGCTGTTTGGAGGAGGACAGACAATGGATGATGGGACTTCAAGTTCCTTCACTCACTTCCTGAAAACAATGCAGCCGTTATCCAATGACCAATAAAGACCAAATTTGGCATACAGAACCGCCATTACCCACTTTCTCTAATAACCCGGGCAGCGCCGGGTCCCCAAGCTAGTCTATATCTATATCTATATCTATATATATAATAAAAGTCAAAGTTTGTATGCGTTGGACAGAAGTGCGGCGGACGTAGGGCGGAGGGATATGTGGCAGCTTTCTGATTGGCTGCCACTGTGGTGATATTTGCATATGGTCTCTGATTGGCCAGCTTCAATAGGAGCCCCTGGTGGAGAAGAGGGTTCATGGCAGAAACGGGGCATGACAGAAGGAAATTTGCATATGCTCTCTGATTGGCCAGCCTCAAATCCAACATTCTGAGATGACAAAGAGAGGAAAGGAAAGGCCGGGGGCTGGGTCAGAACACTACCAATACAGACCGAAATAGGCACACAGAGCCCCCATCACCCACTCGACATCCTACTGCAGTTTGGAGGAGTATGAACCATGGATGACGGGACTTGCAGTACCACCACTCACATTCTGAGACCGCTGTTAACCTTATCCAATGACTGATCAGGACCACACTTCGCACAGAGACCTCTCATGACCCACTTTACGTCCTGGTGTGGTTTGGCCGGGGATGGACCGTGGATTATGGGACTTGCAGTACCATTGCTTAATTCTTCAGACCACTGCAACCCTCATCCAATTACCGATAAAGACCAAACTTGGCACACTGAGTCTCCATGACGCACTCTACATCCAGGTGCAGTTTGAAGGAGGATGCACCATGGACGATGGTACTTGCAATACCTGCACTCCCTTCCTGAGACCATTACAACTGCCAACAGTGATGGATCAGGATTACAATTCCCACAGAGAGCCCGCATGACCCACTCTACATCCTGGTGCGGTTTGGAAGAATTTGGCAATGGATGATGGGACTTGCAATCATTTCACTCACTTCCTGAGATCACTGCGACCCTCGCCAATGACTGATCAAGACCAAATTTGGCACACAGAGTCCCCATGACCCACTCTACATCCTGGTGCACTTTCGAGGAGGACAGACCATGGATGATGGGACTTCAAGTACCTCCACTCCCCAAGACTGCTGCAACCCTCACCTAATGTCCGATCAAGACCAAACTTGGCACACAGAGCCCCCATGACCCACTCTACATCCTGCTGCAGTTTTGGAGGAGGACGGACAATGGATGATGTGACTTCCAATACCTTCACTCACATTCTGAGACCTCTGCAAACCTCATGCAATGACTGATTAAGACCAAACTTGGCACATAGACCTCTCATGACCCACTTTACGTCCTGGTGTCATTTGGAAAAAAATGGAGATGGATGATGGGACTTGCAGTAACCTCACTCACTTTCTGAGACCACTGAGACCCTCGCCAATGACTAATCAAGACCAAACTTGGCACACGGAGCCCCAATGACCCACTCTACACCCTGGTGCAGTTTGGAGGACAGACCATGGATGATGGGACTTCAAGTACCTCCACTCCCTTCCCAAGATTGCTGCAACCCTCATCTAATGACCGATCAAGACCAAACTTGGCACACACAGCCCCCATGACCCACTCTACATCCTGGTGCTGTTTGAAGGATGGACGTTGGATGATGGGACTTGCAGTACGTTCACTCACTTCCTGAAACCATAGTGACACTCATTCAAAAACCAATAAAGACCAAACTTTGAGCAGAGAGCCCTCATGGCCAAC
>NW_026844366.1:193575711-193611374 GCF_025583915.1 Anolis sagrei ordinatus
TGATACACAATTCCTTTCTCAAATAACCCGGGCAGCGCCGGGTCCCCAAGCTAGTATATATATATATATATATATATATATATATATATACATACATACATACATCCATGGGGTGATAAGACATCAGGTTCACAGTCCTCCATACTTTATGTTTGACTTTTAAAATGTTTGCACTTGCCTTGTAGAAGTATTCATTGGATGATCGGCTTTGCCATGCTTTAAACCATATTTGTATTTCAAGGGTGCTGAGGTATATGCCACATTTTTTCATCAGTCTGGAATTGTTTGGTGTTTCCTTATGATCAGATGCATAAGGAGTGAAAACTACAACCTCTCACAATGCTCAAATTGGAAGGATTTGATTTCTTCAAGAAAAGGGTAGAATGTAATAAATAAACAATACATTTTATTCAGTTTTCTATTCTTTATTGTTTTTCTCTTGTGATTATTGTTGAACTGTTACTGTTGTTTTTTTTTGCTTTGAAAGTGTTTGATGGAAGGCACATACAAATGTGATAAATAATACATTACATATAGATACCTATGTATATGAAACAGAGGGATAACGTGTATATTAATATTCTACCAGTGTTACAACATTCACATTTTATAAAATGTATATTGAGTCTTGAGCTTAGACTACTGCTTACACAGGTGCAGACAGGGACGGCTCAACCCCTTACGCAAAGTAAGCATTTGCAGTGTAGTTGATTTTGCCCAGGGGCGCTCTTGAGGCGCTCTTGGGGGAAAATAGACTTTGACATATGCGAGTTGTAGTTACTGGGATGTATAGTTCACCTACAATCAAAGAGCATTCTGAACTCCACCAATGGTGGAATTGAACCAAATATGGCACACAGAACTCCCATGACGAACAGAAAATATATATCAATGAATGGTAGGGGGGGGGGCACCAAAATACTGTTTGCTTACCATTGAAAATTACCTAGGGCTGCCTCTGGGTGCAGATATTGTCACATAGTCATTAAGGCAGAACCTTACAATACTATACAGACAATAAAGGAAATTACTACTGTTTTCCCAGACAGTTAATGTTAGAGTTTACCCATGTGACTCCACATTTGTGTGCTTGGAAATCAGAAGTTACATTTGATATGTGAACTAAAGGTGTTGCTAGGACTGTAATCTTTGTTTGGGCTCAGTTTCTTATCCTACAGCTGTGTCAATATAAGAGAAAGATGAATATTTGCCAGCTTGTTTTTTATACGGCTGTGATTATATTTTACCCACTTGGTCACATTAAGCTATTAGAGCTCTTTCATACCACACAGTTATGAAATGATTGTTCTGCATTAAGTGCCCTGACTTCACATCCTAGGGAATACTGGGATTTGCAGTTGAGGACGGAGCCTTTAGATTCAAGATAGCTCTTCAATTGCATCTGACCAAACTACAAACACCAGGAACCCATAGAATAAACACCAGGAACCGGGATTGTGGCGCAGCTGGCTGAGTGTCAGCTGCATTAAGATCACTCTGACCAAAAGGTCATGAGTTCGAAGCCAGCCCGGGCTGGAGTGGGTGTCCAGCCATTGTGTAGCCCGTTGTCGACCTTTGCAACCCGAAAGACATTTGCATCTGTCAAGTAGGAAAATAAGGGACCACCTTGTGTGGGAGGCTAAATTTAACTAATTTATGAGGCCATAAAGAAAGAAGACTCCGGGGAATGTGGAATGCGGAAGAACTTCATCGGTGTCGTTGATGGATGATGAAAAGCAGCAGCTCCCCTGGCGGCCAGAAAAAAAGTTAAATAGCCTTTGTCTGTTAAATGTTGTTTGTCAAACTGGCATTGAATGTTTGCCATATATGTGTTTACTGTAATCCGCCCTGAGTCCCCTGCGGGGTGAGAAGGGCGGAATATAAGAACTGTAAATAAATAAATAAATAAATATTTCTGAAGCAGTTAAATTGAAAGCTAAATGGTTCCATACAATTAAAGTAGAAGCTTAGGACTATAACTATCATGTAAAAGCCCCAATTTGACTGAAAGCAATGAGCAACAACATTGCTGCATGGCTCTGTAAACATGCTTCTTTGTAGAAAAGCTGGAAATGGGCAGAATTTCAATATTAATCAGTAGACGTTGCAAGAGCCCTTCCCCAACCTGATGGCCTCTAAATCTGGGATGATGGCAACCCCAGTCCAATATATTTGGAGGATTCCAAGTTTGAGGAGGTTATGGCAGGTTGAGTATTTTGTCGGAGTGAGACCCTTGGGGTCTTTGCACAGCGGAATTGAGGTTACCAGATCACACAGACGCAAATTAGGACAAACTGCATTTTTCCAGTTTCAAAATAACAAAGTTTTTACTGAGCACAACTCTATGCGTCCATTTCCAGGCAGGTTACATCTTGAAGACAAAACTACAAAGCACACAGCACACACATAGTTTCCAATTTCATCTCCTTATCAGCCTTGGCTGAATCCTCTCTTTTCTTTCCCAGCAAAGGAAAATGTCTTATCTAACTTTTGCCAAGGTCTTTACTCTCTCTGCCTCAAGTGACTACAATTCTAGCACACAGCTGAACATAACTGAACCCATTTTGAATACATGTGAAAAACATGATTATACATATTGAAACACATTGAAAAACAAACATACATACTTCCAATTATCCTGACATATTTTCTGTCTGAAATACTTGGGATTGGAAGAATTTTGGATTTTGGAATACATTTATTTATTTATTTATTTAGAGCTTTTATAACCCGGTCTTCTCGACCTCCGAAGAGGGACTCATCTAAATGCATCTTGGAGATAAGGCCCAGGTCTAAGCTCAAAATTCATGTATGTTTCATATATATCTGAAACACATAGCCTAAAAGAAATTTTACACACAATATTATTAATAACTAGCCGTCCCCTGCCATGCGTTGCTGTGGCCCACATGGGGGTTCTGTGTGGGAGGTTTGGCCCATTTCTATCGTTGGTGGGCTTCAGAATGCTCTGTGACTGTAGGTGAACTATAAATCCCAGCAACTACAACTCCCAAATGTCAAGATTCTATTTTCCCCGAACTCTGCCAGTGTTCACATTTGGGCAAATTGGGGATTCGTGCCAAGTTTGGTCCAGATCCATCCTTGTTTGAGTCCAGAGTGATCTCTGGATGTAGGTGAACTACAACTCCAAAACCAAAGGACACTGCCCACCAAACCCTTCCAGTATTTTCTGTTGGTCATCAGAGTCCTGTTATGCCACGTTTGGTCCAAACCCATCGTTGGTGGGGTTCAGAATGTTCTTTGATTGTGGGTAAACTATAAATCCTAGCAACTACAACTCCCAAATGACAAAATCGATGCTTTTGAGTGAAGGGCATACAATGGCCTGAGAGGTGTCTTGTGTCCCAATTTGGTGTCAATTCATCCAGTGGTTTTTGAGTTCTGTGAATACCACAAATGAACATTACATTTTTATTTATATAGGTGTTGTGCATGATGAACTACCAGAAAGCAAAGGTGTCTCTATCTCAACCAGCCATGGGGACAATTTTGGATTTTTGAGAATATTAAATATTGGAATTCCAGATAAGGAATGCACAACTTTTATCAGCAAATCTAGTACGTCAACCCATGGGAAATGGTTTAATTAATTAATTAATTAATTGATGTATATGCTAGTACCATTGAGAAGACAGTTTTACTAAATTACTATTTTTCTCATACAACTATTGAGAAGATGTCTGGAACAGAGAAGTCCCAAAGGCCCCACACACTTTAAAATCAACAACTACCATTACCATTGATTAGTTAAAAAGAAACACAATAAGAAAAAAATATGCCTTTTGGCCCATTAAATATAAATTTCCATAACAATGTTAGCCCTGGTTCTGATTCTTGCACACCTTTGTTGACACAAACATCAGTGGGGACAACCACAAGGAGGCTGCTTTACACAAAATACTTTTAATGAGGAACATCTTCTCCATTATGTTCATATGCAGAAATCATAAGGCTTACAACAATCCTTATTCATGCTTCTGCATTGCTCTGCTTGGTGTTGCAGAATAACTTTTGGCAGTTCCATTCAGCATTCTGATTTTATTTATTTGTTTGTTTGTTTATTTATTATGTTTTAGATTGTGGACAGATGTAGTACAGTATAACGCCCATATCTACAGAGGATTACATTCCTGGAGTTTGTGTGGATTTACAAAATCACAGAAAATAGTGACCCCCAATGAAAGGAAGGGCTTCTAGCCAAAGAATATTATAGAGTCATACTGGACAATTTTGAAAATACCTTAAGAGGGGATATTTGGTTGGATATGGATAAATAAACTGTGGATAATTGTCCTGTGGATATGGCAGTCATACTGCATACTTAACATGTCTCTTTGGCCTTCCATATCAACTATTCTTCTGGCTTGCCCGGCAATCAACCACACCCCAAAAACCTTGTGGGAAAAATTATTCAAACATATTCTGAACTCGATCAGACTGGACCTCCTTCTCTTTATTTAGCTGATGAAGTGGATTCAAGGGTGGGAGTGGGGACATTACAATTACGACAATAGTGGCACTAATTGGCAATCTTGAATAGGTAACAGTTACAGATGAGTGAATCTAATAACTGTTCCATATTCATGATTGCGACTTATCACCTTATCACATTGAGAAATTTCCTTCTGGTAGGACATTTCAGCCTCTTTTCAAGCATGGAGAGGCACTGAGCTCATCACATGAGTTAAGCTACTTCCAGCTTTCATGCACAGCCCTCCATGGTTGAAAAGATGCAGAAGTGTCGTGAAAGGAAAGAAGTCCGGCAATCAACCTCATCACATTGAGAAATTTTTCCCTCGTAAGACACTTCAGCCTCTTTTCAAGCATGGAGAGGCATGGAGCTCATCACATGTTCCGGGGTTGAAAAGAGGCAGAAATGTCCTGAAAGGAGGAAACTCTGAACACAGGCCAGCAATTGTGTCCAGAGCTCCTACCTCTTAGAATCATAGAATCATAGCGTTGGAAGAGACCTCATGGGCCATCCAGTCCAACCCCCTGCCAAGAAGCAGGAATATTGCATTCAAATCACCCCTGACAGATGGCCATCCAGCCTCTGTTTAAAAGCTTCCAAAGAAGGAACCTTCGCCACACTCCGGGCAGAGAGTTCCACTGCTGAATGGATCTCACAGTCAGGAAGTTCTTCCTCATGTTCAGATGGAATCTCCTCTTATGACACTTTACTCCCATGTTTACAACTGAAAAACATGTGCGATGGGAACCATCAAAGTTTCCCATCCTATTTCATTGCCCAACTATCAGCAGTCTCTTGTATCCTATGGCATTTGCTGCAAAACAATAGGATGTCATGGAAAAGTGGTTTTAACCTGGATCATTTTCTCTTGTATCCTATGGGTTTGGAGCAGAAAAAATAGGATCCCATGGAAAGAAGTGGTTTTGAAGTGGTGTCAGTCTCCTTTAATGTAAAGGGCTTTGGGAAGAACAACAGATCTCTTGGTTTTCGATATTGTTGTTTCTCCTGATTTAAGAAAAGTAGTACTGACCATGTGATGAATGTAAAAGATGACTGTATTCCCAGCTCTTAAGTTTCTATGTTGAGTGTGATGGGGAGAGAGAACTGCAAATGGGACAGCTGATGATATAAGAAGGGTGATTCTCTACTCTTAAAGGGATGGTCACCTATGCTTTCCCCTCTCAATGTGATGAGGTCAGTAGTCACAATTTCCCCCTTCCAGCTACTTTACCAGCTATTATCAACTGGTCTATTCTGCCAGTGACAGGAACATAACTGAATGACTTTCTAACAAGTTGGGGGAAAGGGGGCAGGGACAGGACAGGAGACGTTGTGTGGTTAAGTATATTATGTAGCTTGATGCAGCATTCTGACCATCACTTCTTAGTCATGCTCTTACCAAAAGAGAGAGAGAGAGAGAGAGAAAAAAAACCTTTAAAATGATATGGCTATATACGAGCAACGTAACAAGTTGCCTCTATTTGCTGATGTTGGTGGTTCTTCACTTTCCAGTCCTGGCAACCATCTGAATGGCCTTGATCCAGTCAGTACGTTCTGCTGAGGTGGCTGCTTGCAAGACATAGTGCACTTCGTTGGCAGTAATGATTTCAAACAGATTCCCTCCAACTTCATTTTTTTTGCCTGATTGTTGGAGAAAGAAAAGAATGTGAGTGAAAGAATGCTTGGTTCAGAGTCTTCCCCACAATATAAGAAGGCCTTCCCTTTCTACATGATACAAAGAGGGAACTCTTCCCGTTTCCTCTTAATAAATCCAAAGGTAAGCTTTGGCTTCATTGTGAATTCAGAATAATAATCGACAGGACTCGCCAAAATATTTGGCTTCCTGAAATTGAAGTAGGAGCTGCCTGCTCCTACTTCCCTTGAGTAAATCAAGATGTATGGCAAGTCTACTCTCCTTCCCTAACAGCAAATATGAAACATGAAATAAGTTGCAATTTTATGACATGATATTTCTCTGAATATAGTCAAGTCTTATTTCAAAAGTGAAGGTTGTGTGGCTAGTACTTGGACCTGGTTAGTATTTTTTTTGGAAAACATTTTTATTTAGTGTTGACATAGTATAATATCAAATTATACTATGTCAACAAATTTACAAGTGCCATATGGTTTACAAAAATCTAAGTCTCAGAGCATCTTCAGCTATTTCATCTCCAGCAAGGTAGAATTTCTGTGTCTCTTTCTAACAAATTTGTGAGTTCAAATTAATGGACAAACCTTGTGAAGTTCTCTCACCTCCTTGCTATCTATTCTTGGCACATATAGATGTAAGATCTTTACACAAGGCATGTTCATTTTCTTATCATTAGTTGGTGAAATGAGTCAATTACTTTGAAAGTGTACATTTCAATTCAGTATTTTGTGTGTCCAGTCAAAAACTTCTAGACAAATTGAAATTCTGTTCCAACATACCAACATTATTGAACCCTCTCCAATATTTTTCTGACCAATTATTACCATAGTTCTTTGATTCTAATATGTCTTAGAATTGATGTGTGTGTGTGTGTATGCTTTTATTCTATTGGTGGTAGTGTAATTAGTGTGTGCCTTAAAACTGAGGAAATATGATACTTATTTGTAGTGTTAAGGCTCATAGATACCAGCAATGTATTGCTCTATTAGGAATTTCCTTTATCATTGCTGATAGTCATGTATATGTGATAAATCTCCAAATCTTATCACATTTATTTTGATGATTTCTATTGCACACACAGCTTCCCACTGGATGGAAAACCTCCAAGGAATATCAGGGAGTTCCACATAGAACAAGCATAGGCAAACTTTGGCCCTCTAGGTGTGTTGGACTTCAACTCACAGAAACCCCAGCGATCTTACTGGCTGTTAGGATGGGTAAGAGTTGAAGTCCAAAATACCTGGAGGGCCAAAGTTTGCCCATGATTGACATAGAGCTAGGATACTTAAGAGTGAATTGACTCTTATTGACCTCATGACATTGAGTCAGTTGAAAATATGACTTTTAAACTCATGTCCTGTGTGATTAATATGTATTTTATAGAAATGCTTGATATGTATATTTTTGGTACTGCATTTTAATATGTGTGTTTGTAGAATTTTTATAGCATTTGTGTGCTTTTGCTCTACTGTACTGTGAAATGTCTCAAGCCATAGGGAAAGGTGGGTAAGAAATAATAATAATAATAATAATAATAATAATAATTATTATTATTATTATTATTATTATTATCATTATTATTATCATACTGACACAAAAACACAGTATGTCACAGCAAATGACAAACCCCCACGCTGGCAATCTTCAGGAGGAGCCTGAAAACTTGGTTATTCTAATGTGCCTTCAATGATTGAATGTAAGATACTCCCTGACCAAACCCTGTATAAAATGACCTCAGAAGCACTTTATTTTATGGTTTGTGCAATTAAATCCTACCTCATCCCTGGATCCCCTCCCTGATATTTTACATTGTCCTATCTCCCAGTGTTTTAAATTTTATCTTTGAATTTGGCCCTGCCCAGTGTGATCATTTGTGTTTTAATGTTTGATTTTATGCTGCTGTGTTGCTTATTGATATTGGTTTTGCATTTTATGTAATTTATTTTTTGATTTTCTGTTGTGTTTTATTGTGTTTACTGTATTGATGGGTGTGACCTTATGTAAGCCGCCCGAGTCCCCTTGGGGGAGATGGAGGTGGGGTATAAATAAAGTTTGTATTATTAATAATAATAATAATAATAATAATAATAATAATAATAATATGCTGGATTTCGTAAATAAAATCCATCAAGAATCATAGAATCAAAGAGTTGGAAGAGACCTCATGGGCCATCCAGTCCAACCCCCTGCCAAGAAGCAGGAATATTGCATTCAAATCACCCCTGCCAGATGGCCATCCAGCCTCTGTTTAAAAGCTTCCAAAGAAGGAGCCTCCACCACACTCCGGGGCAGAGAGTTCCACTGCTGAACGGCTCTCACAGTCAGGAAGTTCTTCCTCATGTTCAGATGGAATCTCCTCTCATCATCATCATCATCATCATCATCATCATCATCATCATCACAGTACTTCTGCTAAGTATCATGGGTTATAAGTTAAAGTAGCTTTGTTTCACTTCAGACGAATTTGGGGGGGGGCTTTGGGGCAATGTGGACAGCTGGATTGGGTCTGATTTATAACAGACTATGTTATATTTATGTTTCAGAAGACAATATTTTGTCTTTCATCATTTGCTTCAAGACATTGAATGCATTATGAATATTTGCAAAAGAAAAACCACTGACTTGAAAGTATGACAGTGAATTTATTTTTGCTTAATGCTTACCGTCAGGTGCATCTTCTACTGCTGTGACCACACAACCTCTCAGGTGAATGGCTCCAAGTGGTTCTTCTCCCTGAAAACAATTCCAAATAAAAATTTTCCTACTTTAAAACTTATTTCTAAAAGTACATTTTAGTTGTTATTTGGAATTAGAGAAATCAGAGTGATGGCAACTCAGTGTTGCGCATGTTGATAAAATCTGCGAGGAAATCAATGGAGAAAATATTCCAGTCATCCACACGGATGGCTGAGGTAGGGACTCAGGGCGGCTTACAAAGGCACAATTCGATGCCAGCATCACATAACAGTAATAAAATAATTAGCATCAATTAACAGTTAAACAACATTCCTGCATTACAACAATAAAACCAATAAAACCAACCCAATTACTCCTCATTGACGGTCAGCGTTCGCTATCTCATAGTCCAAATTCCATTTCCACATTGTCAGTCCTGTCAGTCCTAATCGTCCGATTGTCCTTATCTAGTTGTCAGATTGCCCAAAAGTCTGGTCCTACAACCACGTCTTTACTTTCCTCCTGAAAGAGAGGAGGGATGTTGATGCCCTAACTTCCCCCGGGAGTGAGTTCCACAGGTGAGGGGCCACCACTGAGAAGGTCCTGCTCCTCGTCCCCACCAACCTCACTTGTGATAGCGGTGGGGTCGAGAGCAGGGTCTCCCCAGATGATCTCAAACTCCGGGGTGGGACATAGAGGGAGATGCGTTCGGACAGATACCCTGGACCGGAACCGTACAGGGTTTTGTAGGTCAAAACCAGCACCTTGAATTGTGCTCGGAACTGAACTGGCAGCCAGCGGAGCTGACACAACAGGGGGGTAGTGTGCTCCCTGTATGACGGTTCAATGTGTGCAAAATTTGTCATGCACAGTTATTAAAAATATTGTATAAAATTACATTCGGTCAATATGTATAAGGTTATGTGAAACATACATAGAAAAAATGCATGTATTTTCCACAAACACAGGTTTCTTGTACAATAGTGTGATGTGGGGCACTGTCCAACCATTTACTCCACTGCCCAATGGATGCCTCCACTGTTCCCCAGCTTAAGGACCTCCATGTGATAAGGACCTTACAGATGCGTCTTATGAAGAGTAAAGGTACAAATGATAACAAGAAACTCATACCAATAATAAAGTTAACATTCTTTGAAAGGAGGTTTCTCGTTTTGTAAAACCTTTTAAAAACATGCTCCAGTAAAGCCATAGAGAAATAGGCTTACCCCAGCAGGATCATAATAGTGTATGTAGGCAGGATCTTCTCTCAGCACAAACTTTCGTACTTTCCAGTTTTTCCTCCTGTGACCCTAAATTAAATGTAAGGAATGAATGAAATAAAGGTAAACACTGTTGGTTAAAGCTGACCAACTATTTATTTATCGTGTAATCAGCACCAAACATTTGTATTACATTTTAAACAAAAACAAACAAACAAACAGACAAAACACAGAATTTGCAAGCTTGGTGGTTGATTAAATGTCCTTTGATCAGTATCTGGCCACTTGGAGTGCCTCTGGTGTTGCCGCAAGAAGGTCCTCCATTGTGCATGTAGCAGGTTGCATTGCAGCAGGTGATCAGTGGTTTGCTCTTCTCCACACTCACATGTCGTGACCAACTGATCATAGTAAATGCTGACATTTACATTTATGAGGGTTATCTGGAAAGTAAGGTTACAAGGTACGTAGCTCTCGCGGGGAATTTTCGCAGGGGTAGTTGGTATCACTGCTGTGTAGTGGGAAGCCAGTGGAAGTGAATAAGCAGTGCCAGTCGTCAGTAGCTCATTGACTGCCATTGTGGTGAAGGTTTGAGATGAGCATCCTCATTCCATTTCCCACCAAGTGTGAAGTTTACACTGTAAAACGCTACCTAAATGCTAAGGGCATGAATGTTGCTGTAATTCATCATGAGAAACATTGTGGTGTTAGTTTTAAGCCACCTCTTTCACAGCCCCAATTTTGCACCCAGTGACAATAATCTGTTCACTAAATTGAAGGAACACCTGGGTGGAAAACACTTTTTTGATAACGACGAGGTGAAAATCATAATGACAAACTGGCTGAAGAAGGCAGAGAGAGACTTCTATGACACAGGCATCAAAAAACTCGTCGCATTGATGGCAAAATGTATTGAACTGAATTATGATTATGTGGAAAAATAATGTTTCCGGATCTCCCTCGTATTTCTGGATCTCCCTCGTATGAGCTATTGACGACTGGTACTGGGACTGTGGCACACTGGCTGGGAGTCAGCTGCATGAAGATCACTACTGACCAAAAGGTAATGACTTCGAAGCCAGCCCGGGTTGGAGCGAGCTTCCAACCAATGTGTTGACCTTTGCAGCCCAAAAGATAGTTGCATTTGTCAAGTAGGAAATTTAGGTAACGCTTATGTGGGGAGGCTGATTTATGATGCCATAAAAATCTCCAGCAAGCATGCAAAGAATGAGGAAGTACTTCATCAGTGTCACAAATGGTCGGTGAAGCGACAGCTCCCCTGGTGGCCAGAATACCCTCAAGAAAAGCTGGAATGTTAAATAGCCTCTGTGTGTCTGTCTATATATGTTGTGTCTCTATGGCATTGAATGTTTGCCATGTATATGTACCAATTTGTGTAGCTTGCTGTTGACCTTTGCAGCCCAAAAGACAGTTGCATCTGTCAAATAGGGAATTTAGGTACCATTTATGTGGGGAGTCTGATTTATGACACCATAAAAATCTCCAGCAAGCATGCAAAGAATGAGGAAGTACTTCATCAGTGTCATAAATAGACGGTGAAGCAACAGCTCCCCTGGTGGCCAGCATACCCTCATGAAAAATCTGGAATGTTAAATAGCCTCTGTGCGTCTGCCTATATATGTTGTGTGTCTATGGCATTGAATGTTTGCCATGTATATGTACATTGTAATCTGCCTTGAGTCCCCTGTGGGGTGAGAAGGGCAGAATATAAATACTGTAAATAAAATAATAAAATAATAAATAATATTTCACTGAACTCAAACTATATTCATAGAGCAATTTTGTTGCTATGGCACAAAAATGACTGTACATGATTATACCTAGTTCTTCATGACATTATGATTTGGATATGAGAAGTCTGCAAGTGAACATCATATGTTCAACCAGCGTATGACAAAGTTTAGAGAGTGCATTTGCAAATAATATTTTTTAGGAAATTATAAGACAGAAACAAAATCTTCCAAAGAAAACCCCTCCTGTATCCTAGATTTATTTTTTAAAAAATTGAATACAGGCAGTCCCTAAATTATGCACAATATTTTTTCTTTAATCAGACTGATGTGTAAGAAGCAAGCAGTGCTTCACTTTCTCACGATTGGTGCCTCAGAGTTAATGCGCAAAAATTTGCAGTGGGTTCAGTGTGTCACATTTCCAGCGAATGTTAACACTTCTCAGTTACATACAACTCTAGCATGAGTCATGTTGCAATCCCAAGGAGTTGTAAAACACTCCATACACTCCGTACGTGATGCCAGTGTGGCTATTCTGCTAGAACTGTGCAAAGCTTTCAATAGATCAACAGAAGGAGAATGCCATATTGTATACATACATAACAGGATCTTTTACATAGAGACATATTACCTTCTAGTCTTTCTGTCCTATTTAACCTTCTCCAAAACTGTCTTCAGTGAAGGTTACAAGACATGAAAATGATGAAAGAGCATGGGGCAATCTTGGCATGTTTGATTGGGCTGGGCCCAAGAAAGGCCTTTTTAAAATCAGGAAGTTAGCTTCCTTCCCCAAAGTCAAAAAGAGAATTTAAACATGAGTGGAGATGCAGCCAGAAAGCTGTTCTCTGAGGTCCCATTGAGGATTGTCCACACTAGCCATTCATGCTTCTCGTAATGACAGATTTGAATGCTATCTGCTACCCGGACAGCCTGAAAGTATTTTAGTCTGGCGTAGTACTTTCTTTTGTGCTGAGAATGGCTGGTTCGGCACTGATCATATAATGCAGATTGAACTGCATTATATGGACAGTGTATAATCATGTAGTTTGAACGGCAATATATGGTTCCATAATGCAGTTCAATTAATTTTGAATTATATTACGTGGTTAAGGTAAAGGTAAAGGTAGTCCCCTGACATTAAGTCCAGTCATGTCTGACTCTGGGGTGTGGTGCTCATCTCCATTTCTAAGCCGAAGAACCAGCGTTGTCCGTAGACACCTCCAAGGTCATGTGGCCGGCATGACTGCATGGAGCGCCGTTACCTTCCCGCCGGAGTGGTACCTATTGATCTACTCACATTTGCATGTTTTCGAACTGCTAGGTTGGCAGGAGCTAGGGCTGACAGCGGAAGCTCACGCCGCTCCCCGGAATCGAACCTGCGACCTTTCGATCAACAAGCTCAGCAGCTCAGTGCTTTAACCCACTGCGCCACCGGGGGCTCCATTACATGGTTAGTACATAACTATCCTGCGTTTTGCACGCATAGTAGCCAAGAACTCAGTGGGAGCCCATCCAAACATGGTCAAAAACTGAGACCTTTTTTTTTTTCGAACATTTTTTTTACCCCACCCTTCTCACCCCTAGGGGGACTCAGGGCGGCTTACAATTGGCAACAATTCAATGCCGCTTCATAAAATACAAATAGCAAAAATAACAATTAAAACCATGAATATTAAAATAAAAATTAAACAGTATACTTACGATCCATTTAGCTATTGCCAGTCTGGTGGCTATTTATCTAGCCATATACTAATGATTACTCCGCTTCACTTATCCAAATCCACTTCTAATCCATAGTTAAATATTATCCATTGTCCTTTAACCTGATTGCCCGAAGGTCTGGTCCCACAAACACGATTTTACTTTCTTTCTGAAGGTGAGGAGGGGTGATGATGATCTAATTTCCCCGGGAAGCGTATTCCACAGGCAGGGGGGCTACCACCGAGAAGGCCCTGTCCTTCGTCCCTGCCAAACGTGTTTGAGACAAAGGTGGGGCCGAGAGCAGGGCCTCCCCAGAGGATCTTAAGCTGGGACGTAGAAGGAGATACATTCGGACAGGTATGCTGGACCGGAGCCGTATAGGGTCTTGGTTTTACTGGAGGCATCCAAACGATACCTACAGTAAAACAGAATTAATTTGGAACAAGCCAGAGTTTCCCTGGTTTGTTCCTAATTAATTAATCTGGTAAGATTAAGATCTTATGGTAAGATTCGGGTCTTAATAGGTATGGACCCTGTGCATATTGGACCTGGGGACCGCATCATACAATTCCTAGGCCCAATCCACACAGCCATCTCAGTTTTTTGGGCTCCAGGAGCCAGAAAAACCAAGAAGGCACCTGCCTCTCCCCCAAATGTACCCCTAAAAAAAACTTACCTGGCCACCATTATGTTTCTTCTCACACCTTCCTGACATGAGGAAATGACATAGCAGGAGATTTGGGGGGGGGGATCCCCCCCCCCATGTCCTTGTGTGAGGAGGAAAGTAATGGCAGCCAGATAAGATTTATTTTATTTTTAGAGGTACATTTGGGGGGCTTCAGGGTGGCTGCATGCCATCCCTATTTTATAGATACAACTAACTAGAAAACATGAATATTATGTCTGTTAAAGGTAAAGGTTGTCTCCTGACAAGTCCAGTCGTGTCTGACTCTGGGGTGTGGTGCTCATCTCCATTTCTAAGCCGAGGAGCCGGCAGTGTCGTAGACACCTCCAAGGTCATGTGGCCGGCATGACTGCATGGAGCGCCGTTACCTTCCCGCTGGAGCGGTACCTATTGATCTACTCACATTTGCATGTTTTCGAACTGCTAGTTTGGCAGAAGCTAGGGCTGACAGCGGAAGCTCACGCCGCTCCCCGGAATCGAACCTGCGACCTTTTGGTCAACAAGCTCAGCAGCTCAGCACTTTAACCCACTGCGCCACCGGGGGCTCCTGTATTATGTCTGTCACACAACTGTAAATAGTCCCATCGCATTTGTTCCCTATGCATGTGTACTATACCAATTAATTGAGTATTCTCATGATTAATTGAACTGATACTTTTGCTGAAGTTTATAGCAACAGGACATTTGTGTATTTACAATGTAGTCACCCCCACCTCCCCAGGAAAGTCTGGATTTTGGGGGCAGAATGGGAGTGGAATCTGTGCCAAAGCAGGTTATTTAAACCCACTTTTCAAAACTCATTTAGGCATGAATTTAGGGCCTGCCTGGAAGCACCCTGAGTTTGTTCTGAATTAATGGGAATTATTTATTTGCTGTACCCATTTATTAGCAGCAAATTGCCACCCAGCAATACAATGCATGATGCTACAGATGAAAAGAATATTTCAAAATGGTTTCTTGAGTGAAGGGAAATGCTCAAGAGGAGAGTCTTAGGTAAGAAACATGGTAGTTTGGGACTTATTCTGCATGAAAAATACATGGGTTTTTGTTGATATCTGTACAAAAAGTATTTTGCACACATAAAGATATTATTTCTCCACCTCACCCTCATCTTGAACTGTAAAGAGTCTTTCAAAACTTCATTGGTTTCAACAACTATCTCACCACAAGTTGACAAATGGTACAAATTATTCTTTCTTGCATTCAAAATATGGTTCATGAAGACTTCATCCCTACCACACACCGAGAACCCAGTTGACAAAGTCAAAGGAAAGTTTGGCATAGCTCTTCCGGAATGACTTTTGACAGATTTCTATATTTGCACGAGATGGATTTTCTTTCTGTGCCATCTCAACAACAAGGATTTATAGATACTGACCTGTTTCAGTAGACATCCCTGTTTGATCACCACACCTCTGAACTCTTCCTTGAAAACCCCATCATCGTCACTGGAATTTCCTTCGCAGAAGAATCCACTGTCTGCCTGTTCAAAGACATTGTGCTAAGTATTTTTTTTCTTTTTAAAAAACTTCAACGTGATTATTAACTTGTTCCTTTTCTGTCTAAACTATTCAGGCTTTTTTCTTTTATTTTCTTTTTTAAGGAACATTTATTTAGCCATGTTGCTCCCATTTGCCACACATTCCAACCTCAGAGGAAATGGGAAGGAGTAGCTGAGAAGACATAGTATGAGGAAGGGTAGATACCAACGAAGTCAGGGTCACTGCTGCTTATAATTGGAGCCCCCGGTGGCACAGTGGGTTAAACCCCTGTTCCGGCAGGACTGAAGACCGACAGGTTGCAGGTTCGAATCCGGGGAGAGTGCGGATGAGCTCCCTCTATCAGCTCCAGCTCCTCATGCAGGGACATGAGAGAAACCTCCCACAAGGATGATAAAACATCAAAACGTCTGGGCATCCCATGGGCAACATCCTTGCAGACGGCCAATTCTCTCACACCAGAAGCAACTTGCAGTTTCTCAAGTCGCTCCTGACACAACAACAAAAAAAAACCTGCTGCTTATAGAGGAGGGGAAATAATGAAATATATTTTCAGCCTGTGGATATTGAAGCAGAGGGCAAAATCAGATTACAAAATGTGGCTGATATATATATTTGGGAGGATTGAGTAGTCCTAAGGTAGATATTCCTAGTTACTATCCCACTAATATTTTCTTACATAATATTAGCATCTAGCTCACTGTTTTTTAAATTGTGGGTCCCCATTGAACCCGAACAATTTTCTGAATGTCACCTAGTGGTGTTTTTAGGCATTTATATGACTCTGTTGTGCAGTATTTACAGTGAACTCTCCAGAAAAGGCTTCAACTGTGCTTCGCAAAAAGGAATCAGCCTGGGTTGTTGTAGGTTTTTTCGGGCTATACGGCCATGTTCTAGAGGCATTCTCTCCTGACTTTTCACCTGCATCTATGGCAAGCATCCTCAGAGGTAGTGACCTCACTACCTCTGAGGATGCTTGCCATAGATGCAGGAGAAACGTCAGGAGAGAATGCCTCTAGAACATGGCCATATAGCCCGAAAAAACCTACAACAACCCAGTGATTCCGGCCATGAAAGCCTTCGACAATACACGGAAACAGCCTGGTTATTAAGTCTTACAAATACTGGTATGTTATCAGTATATGTTTTATTTTTATACCTGTTTTACATAGGGGTTAGGTTTTTAAAAATGGGGCAAAAGAAGTTCTGAGTGGGCAAGTTTAAGCCCTTCTACACTGTCATATAAAATCCTGATTATCTGCTTTGAACTGGATTATATGGCAGTGCCGAAGCAGCCTAAGAAGACCTAGTCTAGCTAAGGCATACAGAGCAATATGAAATTCAGTTTTAGGAGCAAATCAATTGTGTACATGTATCTATATAAATAAAAATGTAATGTTCGTTTGTGGGATTAACATCCCGTATATACTCGAGTATAAGCCGACCCGAATATAAGCCGAGGCACTTAATTTTACCACAAAAAACTGGGAAAACAGATTGACTTGAGTATAAGCCAAGGGTGGGAAATGCAACAGATACTGGTAAACTTCAAAATAAAATAGATACCAATAAAATTACATTAATTGAGGCATCAGGAGGGTAAATGTTTTTGAATATTTACATTAAACTGTAAGACTGCTCAACTCTGATTAAACCGTTCTGACCGTCTTCAATGTAAATGTGCTTGTGTACCCTTCCAATAAAAATAGAGTAAAATAATAAATGTAATAATAACAATAATTAATAGAGTAAAATAATAAATGTAATAATAACAATGATAAAATAAAATAATAAATATAATAATAATAATACTTCTATTACGTATTTATAACAGAGTAAAATAATAAATAACCTTGACTCGAGTATAAGCTGAGAGGGACATTTTCAGCCCAAAAAAGGTCTGAAAAACTAGGCTTATACTCGAGTATATACAGTAACTCAAAAACCACTGGATGAATTGACACCAAATTTGGACACAAGACAACTATCATGCCAATGAGTGACGATCACTCATAAAAACATTGAAAAACACAGTGGAAAGGACTTAAAAAGACAAAAAACAAAAATTACATTAATAATAATAATAATAATAATCTTTATTTATACCCCACCACCATCTCCCTCAAAGGGGACTCGCCAAGCCCAATGATACATTATAGCAACATTAAATATAAACAACAAAATAACATTACCATTAAAATAAATAAACCAATCAAGTAAATAAACAGTACAAAATAACATAATGGAAAATCAAATACGGTGGGTGGGCCAAATGCACAACATAAAATGGTAAAACTCTGGATGAGATAGAAATGAAAAAGGTACATTTATGGGGAGGAGCTCATGGGGATTGAACAACGTATGTGCAAAACCACACACATATATGCAAACACACGGAGCCCCCGGTGGCGCAGTGGGTTAAACCCCTGTGCCGGCAGGACTGAAGACCGACAGGTTGCAGGTTCGAATCCGGGGAGAGGCGGATGAGCTCCCTCTATCAACTCCAGTTCCTCATGCGGGGACATGAGAGAAGCCTCCCACAAGGATGATAAAAAACATCAAATCATCCGGGCGTCCCCTGGGCAACGTCCTTGCAGACGGCCAATTCTCTCACACCAGAAGCGACTTGCAGTTTCTCAAGTCGCTCCTGACACGACAAAAAAAATGCAAACACACATATATACACAAATATATAGACACACATATAGACACACAAAACGCATATACACAGACTGGGCCACAGCAACATGTGGCAGGGGACAGCTAGTTGCAAATATGTATTTGGTGATTTGATAGCAGAGAGGAGTAGCAGGAGATGTGAGTAAAATCAACTTGCTTGCCTTCTTCAAATTCTGGAGTTTAACTCTCCCCGCACAACTCTGAAAGCCAAAGAGGTGAGAAGACTGCTCCCTTTGGTGACAGAACTACTCCCACAGTCCACTTATAGCTAAACCAGGAAATGTGTGGTTATTACAGCTAGTAAGCATGCTCTTCAAACCAATGCACCCAAATTTGAGAGTTGGTTTTACTGACCTCATTTCTGAAAATTGTGTTCAAGGGCATGGACTAATTTGTGGTTAAATGTTTGGAGCTAAAACAGAATTTGCAGAAGGCATTTACAGATCGACACAAAGCATCCATCCTATCAAATGTCAGGTAATTGGGACAAACTCTCCCTCGACTGCAGTGATTCATGGCCTCTAAGGTTTCCAAGACACTGGCTTGCCAGGAGAAGCTCTATGATGTTTTATAATCAAAGGCATGTGTGCCTGTATGGCAAATAAATAGGATTAAAGTCAGCCCTCCAACCTATATATGTGTAGTACCTGGAAAGATACATAGGCCTATCTATATGGGCATATAATCCAGTTTCTGATCTAGATTATCCGTTTTGAACTGGATTATATGCCAGTGTAGATCCAGACATAGATATATATGTCCAATGTTCTACAGAAAAAGAAGAAACCTGCATAACAATACATTCAATCAGTCCCTACCCCTACACCCTGTCACAAAACATTAATTTCTAGATAGATAGATAGATAGAGATAGATAGATAGATAGATAGATAGATAGATGATAGTTACATAGACAGATAATTTGTAAAGCAGCGTGGGCAAAACCCAGACTCCTGGATGCATTTTGCCCGGATGCCTCCCTGAAGCTCTCAGATACGCTGCCCCATTTACATGTGCTGATTTTGGGTAGTTCATTTTTCCTATAACAAGAGGGGAAATCACTTAAATTGGGTCATAAACATGGCGGTTTAGTCTCCACGTGTCAATCCCTCAACTATGAAGATAGAGAAAATGGCAGCTGGAAGTGCCAAACTATGGGAGTCGGCGGCGTGGAAGAAATGCATTCCTGGTCCCACAGTGGCTGCAGAGATATCTCATGCTTTCAAACTTACAAAGTAATAATAGGCGTCCTCATTGTCAAGGAAGGGCGTTTCCGACAGGCCTTCAGCTGCAGTTTTGGATAGCTCCCCAGCAGCCTGAAAATAACCTTCATTCAACAGGGCTGATGCCACCATTAGACCCCCTTGGCGATTTTGGATGGCATTATTGGATAGAAGCCAGTCAATGACACAACTGCCTGGTAGCAAAGGAACAAACCATGGAGTGTTAGTAGACATGCAATAGATAGCTCAGGCTTAATCGGATAGCACTAATTAAACAAAGGGAAAGGGCTGTCATCCTCATAGTCTTTAAAGTAGGACTTCCACATTTGCAGGTTTAATTTTGGAGATCCGATTAGTTGCAGATTTAATTAATGCATTCTCAATAAGAATCTCTAGATCCTCCAGCATAACTCTTTATCAACACTAGCCATAGAGTTGCACTGTAGGACATAGACATTCCTAGAGAGCACACTTCTCTACGCATTTGTAGACCTCCATTTTTAATTTGACTTTTTGTAATTTGCAGTTTTTCCATTTTTGCAGGTATCCTGCATCCCTAAGCCCAGTAAAGGTCTGGTTTATGTCCTACACTGCCTTATTTCACAGAATCTGATCTCTGATCTGGATCCCTGACAGATAATCAATCACACTATGACTCTATTTTATAGTGTCCCCTTAGGGGTGAGAAAGGCAGTATGTTCTCTAAAAAATGCTGGTAAAAGTTCTTTACCTGTAAAGCAGTGATTGAATATTTTCTTGTCTTTTTCCAGTTTCATTTCTTTTATCCCTTTGTCAGGGTCTTTCATTGAAACATACAAGTTACTGTTAGGAGGTAGAAATGATTAATAGTTAGGAAAGAATGTTGAGTTAGGAATTAATCATAAATCTTCTTGGACCTCTTTCCTAACAACTTTTGAAACTGACCTATGGCCACAGATTCCAAAAATATTATCTTATTTGATTCCTGATTATTATTATTATTATTATTATTATTATTATTAACTTTATTTGTACCCCGCTAGCATCTCCCGAAGGACTCGATGCGGCTTACACAGGCCAAGGCCTCAATAAAACAACAGCATAACAAAACACATAACTTAAAGCAAATCAAACATTAAAACAATAGCAGTAAACAATAAAAACAATACACCATAACACAATAAAACTAGGGCCGGGCCGAATGTAATGGGTACAGATTAAAAAGTGCTGGGTGTGACAGGTGGATGTAGGATTTCAGGGTAAGTGCAATGTGCAGACCATCTTAAAACTCTGATAAAGTGCTTCTGGGACATATTGCTGGAGTTCCTATTCTGGAAAGGCACATCGGAACAGCCAGGTCTTCAAACACTTCCTAAAGACTGCCAACGTAGGGGCTTGTCTGATGTCTTTGGGGAGGGTGTTACTAGAAGTGACACCCACAGCAAGCCTCTACTGAGAGCTCCATGTAGCCAAATGTCACAAGAAATTCAATGTGCAGATTTGACAAATATGAATTTAATATGATGTGTGGGAATGAATGGAAGAATGGAAGGTGGATGTATGAATGGAGTTAATAATTTTGGAAACACCAGTATAATATTAAGGTCTGCAATTACTAACTACCTGCTTGCTGGAATGTGGATAAAACCTGCTAATGAGATCTGAAAAGTAATCTCTGATAAGAACGGGAATGTTTGCAACCTTCCTTATGTTAAAAAGGAAGTCAACATAAGATCAACACCAATCAAGAAGATCAACATCTGGCCAGGAAACTGAGATGGAGCCAGGATGGAAGATGTCTATCATTAATTTACAACTTTGGGACTACATCAACAGAATATTCCTATAAAAGACTCAGTGTAATAATGCTCAAATTGTGACCGACCTGAGGAGTCTGGTTCACCCGCCATGCTCTTCTCCATGGGAAGGAGAGAGATGGTGTATTCGGAGAGTGGCAGATCTGCACGGGAGCAGTCTTGTCACTTTGGGGCTTCTTTCTCAAGGGAAGAGGAAGAAGTGTGCTTTTGGAGTCTTAGATTTTGTGCTGGGAGTCAGGTTCTGTTGTATGGAAAACAGAGATCTGGTTCTTGGCATTATGGAAGTTATGGAACTATATGTTGGCAGGCTGCAGGAAATCAGGTGCTTCTCCAAGGAGGGAGAAAAGGATATGGTAATATTTGGATGCATGTGGATGAATGTGTGTACATGTGTATGAATGTTGAGTGAAAATGTAATTTCCCTTTCTTTGTTTGTTAACCAATGTAATTGTAAATCCAATGTAGTTGCATAGAATCTGTATGTCTGTATGTCCAATGTCATTCTTTGTCTAAATGTTTTTCTGTAATCTGATATATCCTCTCACACTGGAAATTGCAATAAAAAGAACCCATGCTTCAAAGTTATTGAAAAGTCATTCATGACACAATGGTGGGTCTGTTGGACTTGTGGAGAATGGATTAGGCTGGATCTCACACGTTCAAAGCTCTGAGATTGCTATGGAGCTTTGTGGAAGCTTTGGAATAAATCATGTCTCCCCTTGAGTTGAATTAAGGGTGGAAGCACAACAAATCAAGTGGTGTGTCATGTGGATGCCCCACAGCAGTTTACACATTTTTATTTACAGTTTCACTATTCATTTTGAACATATACACAGAGAAACACTCTGCATAGGAGAAAAAGCAGCTTGGACGTGATTTGGAGGAGAGAGGTCTACGACAAATTAACACCACTCTGGAACACCACTATTTCACATTTAATCTCCATCTCCTGGGGCTGCTCCTCTTCATTCAAAGCAACCACAAAAACAGCATCAGAAGCTTGGATGGGGTGTGACTAACCCCTAAGTCAGTGGTTCTCAACCTGTGGGTCCCCAGGTGTTTTGGCCTACAACTCCCAGAAATCCTAGCCAGTTTACCAGCTGTTAGGATTTCTGGGAGTTGAAGGCCAAAACATCTGGGGATCCACAGGTTGGGAACCACGGCCATAAATGAAGGATGTCACTCCTCTCTTGTTCACTTATGACAGTTCAACTCTCTATTCCAGGGAATGAACTCAAGTTAACTTTTCACAAACCTTAGATTGATTGTTGTTGGAAGCTTGACAGACTTCCTGGTTGATTTTCTGGAAAATCTTTGGCCTCCCAAAATGCACTTTATGGCTTTCTTAATGTCTTTCACCCACGCATCTCTCTCCTCAAGGTGAGAGGCTTGGAAGAAGTGATCTTGCTGTTTGGTAGTTGTGAGTTTAAAGACAAACTGGAATAGAAATGGATTTTGTAATGGTCAGCATTTATTTTCCCCATGAGTATGGGTATAATTTATGTTTATAAGCTGTGACAACAATCAAACAAGGGATTCTGGGTGCTGCCGTCAAAAGATTAACATCTCTATGCTCTGATTTTAGAAAAGAAATTGAAGTGTGCCCTTGTTACATCATGTAACAAGGGCACATGAAAAATAACACCTTGTAGCAACACCTTACTATACGTCTCTGTAATTGCCAACCTTAAAGAATCTTTGTAATTGTTCAGTTTTGCAGTGGGAAATTTTGTAGTTTCGAGATGTGTGTCTCCACCAGACCCTTCTGAGCTGAGGAATTACATGGTACCACTGGATAAACCAGCTTTTCTTGACCTGATGTCTTTTATCTGGACTACAATAAAGTGGTCATGGGGTGATGGGATTTGGAGTCTAACAGTGTTGGAAAGCAACACATTAAGGATTTTGATATAGGCAGTTTCCAGTTCTTGGTTTTCCTGCTTGCTCTAGAGATCCGCAAAGATCTGGGTTCTCCAAAGACATCTAGGGACTTCATCCCATGAACGGGAGAGGGAGGGAAGTGGTGAAAAGTACAGGGAACCATCTTACTTCATTCAGTACTATTGAGGTCCTTCTTCTGGGATGTCCTTTCCTCGTCTTTCCCCCATATTTCACTGTCAGTTGGAGTTAGGTAGCAACTAACTCCTCAAAACGTATTCTGGGCTATGTTTCCATGCACTGCGGAAATCGAGTCCCATTAAGTCCCACCAGAAGGGCCCTTACATCACATGATGGCCTCCGAGGGACTCCATTTTCCAAACGCATTGAAATTGAGCCCCCCCTCCCAATTAGGCACCTATTACCACATATGGTGGCAATGCAAAAAAGTAAAAAGGTTTTGGAAAGAGATACATTCACATCCACAAAGAATCTTGCAGACAAAATTTGAGTTGAAACCGGAGTATTACCTACTGCATCTAATAGATTTTGATCCAGGACTAAATCATGATAAGTTACTGTATTACTGTATTACTTGTCAGCCGCAGCAAGGAATGTTCTAGCTAGAAAATGGAAATCTAAAGAACTCCCTACATTCGAATCTTGGATTCTGAAAATTAGGGAATATATGGAAATGAACGACTTGGCGAATATGGTTTATGAAAAAAGTAAGAAGAGAAGAATCAACTGGCAACCACTGAAGAAATATTTAGAGGAAAGGAAAAACATTTATTTATTTATTTATTTATTTATTTACTTTGCTTATATACCGCTGTTCTCAGCCCGAGGGCGACTCACAGCGGTGTCCAGATATAAGAACAGTGAAGGTGTTTTATAAACATATAAAAAAATTGTTATGAAGAAACTAGAAAGCAGGTATTTTGTTTTCTTTTTTTTTATTACCCTGTGGACTCTACTGGAAGTCAATCATATGTTTAACATGTCATCTCACCTCACTCCCCTCCCTTATTTCCCTCCCTTACCTCCCTTACCTCCCATCCCCCTACCCCTACCCCCTATTCCCCCAATTGTACTTCCCTTTATCCCTCCCTTCGTACTGTATGTCATAATTACTGAAAATCTGCATAATAAAGATGATTAAAAAAACTCATTGAGTCCCCGAAATTGAGCCTATAATATGTGGGATGAGGTCCTAGGGTACAAAATAGATCTTTTCAACAAAGCTGAACTTCATAGATTTCCATATAAGGTGATCCCTTAAAGAAGGAACAGGTGAACCCACCCGTAGGGAGATAGAAAAAAAAACATAATGAGAAGCGTTGTTTTCTAGGCTGACTTTTTCTTCATGGCTTAGTTAGCCAACAAGAAGATCTGGTAGAACCATAACTCTGGTGAAAATGTCTACCAAATGCCACACCCTTTATTCAGTGTTCTTTAGAAGACATACAGACTTACCATCCTTTTACCAAAATCCTGGCAGGGACTTGTTAGGGTGCTCCCTTTTAGAGGAATCATTCCTTTAGGGTTGGTGTCAGTCTTCTTCTTAAAGAATTCAATGGCATCTTCAGACAGCACAACCCACATCGGTTTCCAGGTGTTAAACATGCTACCCTGCATTCAAAACAGTTGTGGCAATATCAACATGCACATTCTGTGACAGCCTAAAAAGAATCATCTTTAACAAAATTGTGTCTGAATAAAAATATGCCAGGTTTTACAATGTATTGTAATGTAATATAGCTGAGTCATGCACTGCTAATGGGCTTCTATTGGAAATGCTGAGTCATGCATTAACTGTATATAGAACTTCATTTGGGGAATGTGTTCTGGCCTAGTCCAGGTGATTGTGAATGATGCAATCCTGGGTCTGAGTTAAGTCAGTGAGTTGGGAACCAATCAGAGATTGCTATGTGTAAAAGAATTGTATATAAGGAAGTCATGTACAGTGTATTCTCTCTCCTTGTGCTGTGCTGTTGTTTGTCGAAGGCTATATATAATTAATTAAAAGAACCTGTCTGCTAAGACAAGATATAACTGTATGCTGTGGTAAGTTTGTAATATCATCTAGACTGGGGGAAAGACAATGGTAAAACTGACAATGGCCGGGCATGTGCTCAAGTGTCTGTAAAAGGTTCCAGAGTGACTGCAGGCTGTGGGAGCAGTTGACTGAAAATACTGTGCAGGAAGAAGCTACTGGAAAGCGCTGAAGTTGTGCAACTGATCTGCTGCTGAATTGTGAAGTTAATCTCAACAAAATATATTTATATATAACATATCAGGCTCTACCTTTCACTCCCAAAGGACTTCTAAATAGGCTAAAAACAAATAGGCTTGTAAAATATGATATTGGGCAAAAACCAGATTCACATAAGCAAGAAGCAAGATGCTGGATGCCAGATGCCAGGAAAAGTAATCACAAAGGAACATCCCCACTCAAACAAAGACAAAACCCTTTTGATCAAGCAATGCTATAATAGCACCCTGAAAAGCGCGTACCACCAAAAGAGACCCCAGCTGTCACTTCTATCCTGGAATATTGCAGGGTGGTCAAGGAAGGCATTAGACCCTTCCTTTTAGAGGATTCATTGAAAAATATGAGATTATATTTCTCCAAGAGACTTGGGCTATAATGGATATGTTAATGATTATTTTTCTCATTCCTTAGCAGAGGCCCCTAGTAATAAGGGAGAGCGACCCCAAAAAAAGGGCTATGTATGCTAGTGGCAGCAAGATTGTGGGAATCATTGGTTAAACTGGAACTACAGGATTACCTGGCTACAGCTCTCTATACCCTTTTATTAATTAACTAGCGGTCCCCTGCCATGTGTTGCTGTGGCCCAGTCTGGTGATCTGGAAAATAAAGTAATTAGAAAGTGTTGGTTTCTAATATATGTTGATGTGGAGATTGTCTGGTTTGCCTACTCTGGAACATGCAAAATTGTCCTTCTTTAGGGGTCCCTTTCAAATCTATGATACTGTGTGTGTGTGAATCATATATATCTATCTATGGCTGGATGGCCCTTTGTCAGGAGGGCTTTGATTACGTTTTCTTGCCCTGGGGAAGGGAGTTGGACTGGATGGCCTTCAGTATTTTCTGTTGGTCATGGGGGTTTTGTGTGAGAAGTTTGCCCCAATTCTGTCGTTGGTGGGGTTCAGCATACTCTTTGACTGTAAGTGAACTATAAATCTCAGTAGCTACAACTCCCAAATGTCAAGGTCTATTTTCCCCAAACTCAATCTGTTTGGGGAAAATATACCTTGGAATATTCGTGTCAAGTTTGGTCCAGATCCATCATTGTTTGAGTCTACAGTGTTCTCTGGATGTAGGTGAACTACATCTCCAAAACTCAAGGTCAATGCCCACCAAACCCTTCTAGTGTTTTCTGTTGGTCACAGGAGTCCTGTGTGCCACGTTTGGTTCATTTCCCTCACTGGTGGAGTTCAGGATGCTCTTTGATTGTAAGTAAACTATAAATCCCAGCAACTACAACTATCAGATGACAAAATCAAATTTTTTTTAGTGATGATCACTCCTTGGGTTAGTAGGTGTCTTGTGGCCAAATTTGGCGGCAATTAGTTCCCAGTCGGTTTTTTTAGTTATCCCACAAACTAACATTTTTATTTATATAGATGCATATATTCCACCACAATGGAAAAAAGAGCTGGTATGAAGAGACTGGACCAAGCTGGATAATACATAATCAGCTTGTCAAATAGATTCCCTGAAGCTCCAATAATAATGGCTGGTGATCTGAATGCTCAAAATGATCAAAATAAGGTTGCCCTGTATACCTACTATCATCAAGCTCCCTGTGGCCCAGCAGCTCATACCTCATAGGAAATCAAAAGACAAAGGCTAGATAGACTTTAAATAATTTCTGAAATGAAATGTTCCTTAAAATCTTAAATACACCCCCAAAATTATAAAACTATGTTATGTAATCAATCAAATGTGCAACCGTGCCCCTCTTTGCTCAAATGGAAATTTTTACAACCTGCAATTGGCCTATATTGTTCTTAGGGGCAACTAAAATGCTACAAAAGTGTAGAACAGTGGGTTGTTGTAGGTTTTTTCAGGCTATATGGCCATATTCTAGAGGCATTCCTCTAGATGCCTCTAGAACATGGCTATATAGCCCGAAAAAACCTACAAAAACCCAGTGATTCCAGCCATGAAAACCTTCGACAATACATTGTAGAACAATGGTTCTCAACCTGTGGGTCCCCAAGTGTTTTGGCCAACAACTCCCATAAATCCCAGCCAGTTTACCAGCTGTTAGGATTTCTGGGAGTTGAAAGTCAAAACATCTGGGGACTCACAGGTTGAGAACCACTGGTGTAGAAGCTTTTGAAGTCTCCATAAATCAGCAAATTTTGATGGTACAGTAATACCGTGCAAAAAGAATCTGCGAACCCCAAGATGAACTGAACCACCTCAACTGGGCTCTCCAGGCCAATGGAGACTCCACCTCAGACATCAGAAGAGCTGCAAGACCAAGAACCAAGCCACGAGAGTCAAGATGAAGATCCACCCAGAGGAAAAGTGTTCTTGCCATACATCAAGGGAACCACTGACCGCATAGGGAAGCTGATGAGGAAACACAACATACAAACTATCTACAGACCCACCAAGAAAATCCAACATATGCTTCATTCAGCAAAGGACAAGAGGGATCCTCTCACCTCTGCAGGAGTCTACCGTGTACCATGCAGCTGCAGACAAGTCTACATAGGGACCACCAAACGCAGCGCTGCCCAAACACGAATCAAGGAACATGAAAGGCACTGCAGACTACTTCAACCAGAGAAGTCAGCCATAGCAGAGCACCTATTGAACCAACCTGGACACAGCATTTTATTTGAGAACACAGAAATGCTGGACCACTCCAACAACCCATGTCAGACTACACAGAGAAGCCATGAAATCCCAAGCATGTGGACAATTTCAACAGAAAAGGAGGAAACCATGAAAATGAACAAAATCTGGCTACCAGTATAAAAAAAACTCTAAAATTAGAACAGCACAACAACAGAGAGGAAACAAACAAGGACATCTAATCACCTCTCAACAAAAGATTGCTCCAGGCACTGCCAGGAAATCAAATGCTAATCAGAGTGGTCAGTTGAAACATTCACACCTAGCTCCAGAAGACAAGAGTCCTTTGCACCACCCTGGTCATTCCACAGATATATAAACCCTTTTTCCTAGTTCCAACAGACCAGATGCTTGCCATAGATGCAGGCGAAACGTCAGGAGAAAATGCCTCTAGAACATGGCCATATAGCCCGGAAAAACCTACAACAATCCAGCTCTGTAAATTTTCACTATAGTTGGAACTGAGTAGATCCTACTTGAGGCTGAAGCAAAGTCTTTAATTCAAGAAAAAAGCAAAGCCAAGATGCCAGACCTCATCTGAATGTTCTTGCTGCACAAATTATGCATTTTTCAAGGGAGTTGTGTATGTGGGAGGGTGTGCGCGGAATGCAAAGTCGCTGCCATGCAACTTCCCTAAAATGTCACTTCTCCTTTCCTTTCCTTTCTGTCTGTTATACCGCATGCCTAGAAATAATGGTTTCCCCCCGCTGTTGGTCACAGAAAATCTTACCACATACATTCTGTTGATTATTCAAACCCACAGTTAACATAAGCTGACAAAGCTTCCCCACAACTACTGTCAAAACCTAGCCTCAGATGTTCATTCCTTAGCTGCAATCTTATGCGCGGTTACTTGAGAGTACATTCCACTGTATTGAAACAGACCTTGTCAGTGTAGAATTAAGGCTTGCCCTGTTAGTCCCTTGAGTGATGGAATGCTATAATGCAGTCAATGTGGAGCAGACCTGGAACACAGTCCATTGATACCACTGGCTTGCAGTATGACGATTGTTTCAGTATGGCTTGAAATGTGGACCACACCGGGTTTATTTTGTGCCAGCTTCATTGATGTTCAATTTATTTCAATTCAAGGTGCTGACTGTGTTTTAAGAATCCAATAAGCCCCTCAAAAATTTCCTCCTATGTAACATTGCCGATGTGCGGGGCTTGATGAATGCAAGGCTGGGGTGAAAACTGCTGGAAGAAACATTAACAACCTGAGATATGCAGATGACACCACTTTGATGGCCGAAAGCGAGGCGGAGCTGAGGAGCCTTCTAATCAAGGTGAAAGAAGAAAGCGCAAAAGCTGGGTTGCAGTTAAACATTAAAAAAAACCAAGATTATGGCAACAAGACTGACTGATAACTGGCAGATAGAGGGAGAAAACATGAAGGCAGTGATAGACTTTGTATTTCTAGGTGCAAAGATTACTGCAGATGCAGATTGCAGCCAGGAAATCAGAAGACATTTACTTCTTGGGAGGAGAGCAATGTCCAATCTCGATAAAATAGTGAAGAGTAGAGACATCACACTGGCAACAAAGATGCGCATAGTAAAAGCAATGGTATTCCCCATAGTCACCTACAGATGTGAGATATGGACCTTAGGGAAGGCCAAGCGAAGGAAGATAGATGCTTTTGAACTGTGGTGTTGGAGGAAAGTTCTGAGAGTGCCTTGGACCTCGAGAAGATCCAACCAGTCCATACTTCAGGAAATAAAGCCCGACTGCTCATTGGAGGGAAGCATATTAGAGGCAAAGATGAAGTATTTTGGCCACAAAATGAGAAGACAGGAAAGCTTAGAGAAGACAATTATGCTGGGGAAAATGGAAGGAATCACAGAATCAAAGAGTTGGAAGAGACCTCATGGGCCATCCAGTCCACCCCCCTGCCAAGAAGCAGGAATATTGCATTCAAATCAGGAAAAAGGAAGAGGGGCAAGATGGATGGATGGATGGATGGATGGATGGATGGTATCCTTGAAGCAACTGGCTTGACTCTGAAGGAGCTGGGGGTGGTGACGGCTGACAGGGAGTTCTGGCATGGGCTGGTCCGTGAGGTCACGAAGAGTCGGAAACAACTGAACAAATGAACAACAACAAACATTGCCAGATATCTGTGCTCAGTTCCCACCACTCTTCTTATTATCTTGTTTTACTGGATTGTTGTGAGTTTTCCGGACTATATGGCTATGTTCCAGAAGCATACTCTCGAGACGTTTTTCCCAAATCTATGGCAGGCATCCTCAGAGGTTTTGAGGTCTGTTGGAAACTGTGGTTTATATATCTGTGGAATGTCCAGAGTGGGAGAAAGAACTCTTGTCTGTTGGAGCATTAAATAGCCTTGCAGCTTCAAAGCCTGACTGCTTCCTACCTGGGGGAGTCCTTTGTTAAAATGTATTAGCTGGTCCTTATTGTTTCTTGCCTGGAATTCCACTGTTTTTGAGTGTTGCTCTTTATTTGCTGTCCTGATTTTAGAGTTTTTTTCTAATACTGGTAGCCAGATTTTGTTCATTTTAAAGGTTTCTGTTGAAATTGTCCACATGCTTGTGGATTTCAATGGCTTCTCTGTGTAGTCTGACATGGTGGTTGTGAGAGTGGTCCAGCATTTCTGTGTCCTCAAATAATATGCTGTGTCCAGGTTGGTTCATCAGTGCTCTGCTATGGCTGACTTCTCTGGTTGAATTAGTCTGCAGTTCCTTTCATGTTCCTTGATTTATATTTGGTTGCTGTGTTTGGTGGTCCCTATGTAGACTTGTCCACAGCTGCATGGTAGACTGTTCAGTTATGCCAGCAAAAATGTTCAATAGTCTGTAAGGGCAAGCTTACAAGGTTCAATCTTGCTCATTTTAAAAGGTTATTTAATCCTCTGAGCTTATTTTAGCTGAGCTTTTGATAGCTTTTAGTCTAATATTGTTTTACATAAAGTTTTCATTATGATATTTATAATGCTGTGTGGTTGCTGTCTATCGTTGGATTTAATTTTTTTGGGGGGGGGGGGTTATCCCAACTTATATTTGATTGTAAGTTTCCCTGAACTTCATTTTATTGCGCAAATGACCCACAAACATCTCAACGAAACTTTACAAAAAAGGGGAAATAAATGCCACTGTTGAAAATAGACTTAAAATTTCCCTACAGATTTGCTTCTGTTTTGAAAGTGTCTTGATGGTATTTAAGAACTCTATTTTGATTCCTCCCATGCCAGTTGCAGTTTCTTTTGTGGTGTGGTTACTTCCTGTGCTTCCATTTAGATTCCTCCAGCTTGTTGAACATTCCCTTCGTCGTATATTGGGAAGTCTGACTTGGCCACGGTGGTACACACTCTGGTTACATCCCGTATAGACTACTGCAACGCTCTCTATGTGGGGTTGCCCGGAAGCTACAACTAGTCCAATGAGTGGCAGCCAGACTACTAACAGGAGCGGGGTATAGGGAGCATACTACTCCTTTGTTGTGCCAGCTCCACTGGCTGCCAATCAGCTTCCGAGCACAATTCAAAGTGCTGGTGTTGACCTATAAATCCCTAAACGGCTCCGGCCCAGTTTATCTGTCCGAACGGATTCTCCATCAAGGTTGTTAAGATCTTCTGGAGGGGCCCTGCTCTCAGTCCCACCTCTTTCGCAATCGCGCTTGGTGGGAACGAGGGACAGGGCCTTCTCAGTGGTGGCCCCTCGGCTCTAGAACTCCCTCCCGGTGGAGATTAGATCTGCCTCTTCCCTCCTAACTTTTAGAAAGCTGGTAAAATCTTGGCTTTGGGACACTGCATTTGCAGATGGATGACTGAGTCAATAACTGTTGACCTACTGGCGGATGGCGATGAATTTGTAATTTGTGACTTCGCTCTGACAAAGTGACTTTTTTGTAAATGGTATGAATTGTATTTTAATGTACCTTATATTGATGATGTATATTTACTTTATCTTATTGTACTGAAACCTCTGTTGTTAGCCGGCCTGAGTCCTCTCCGGAGGTTGAGAAGACCGGGTTATAAAAACTCCAAATAAATAAATAAATAAATAAAATATATTGTGTATGTGCAGTATTACAGTTTTGATTGTCCTTTCCCTCATTAGATGATTTAATTTAGCTGTTCATTCCATTGGTGACTGTGATTTAGAGCTCTCTACACACTGTGGTTCATGTGTTTTCCTCTTAAAACTGAAGACCATAGGGAACTTTCCCTGGAACATGAAATATAATCTACTTAGACAGGATGACCGAACACGTGTGGGTACATCTGGCTATACAAAGTGGAGTCCACGACATGCGAGTGTGGAGAAGAGCAAACCATAGACCACCTATTACAATGCAGCGTGAGCCCCCCAATGCACAATGGAGGACCTTCTGACAGCGACATCAGAGACACTCCAAGTGGCCACCTTTTGGTCAAAGGAAAATTAGTATAATGCCAAGTTTTTAACTTTGTTTGTGTTTTTTTAAATCTATATAAATAAAAATGTAATGTTCGTTTGTGGGATTAGCATAACTCAAAAACCACTGGATGAATTGACACCAAATTTGGCCACAATACACCTATCAGGCCAACAAGTGACCTTCACTCATAAAAACACTGAAAACACAATGGAATCATAGAATCATAGAATCAAAGAGTTGGAAGAGACCTCATGGGCCATCCAGTCCAACCCCCTGCCCAAGAAGCAGGAATATTGCATTCAAATCACCCCTGACAGATGGCCATCCAGCCTCTGTTTAAAAGCTTCCAAAGAAGGAGCCTCCACCACACTCCGGGGCAGAGAGTTCCACTGCTGAACGGCTCTCACAGTCAGGAAGTTCTTCCTCGTTCAGATGGAATCTCCTTTCTTGTAGTTTGAAGCCATTGTTCCACGTCCTAGTCTCCAGGGAAGCAGAAAACAAGCTTGCTCCCTCCTCCCTATGACTTCCTCTCACATATTTATACATGGGTATAATGTCTCCTCTCAGCCTTCTCTAGTTCAGGCTAAACATGGCCAGCTCTTTAAGCCACTCCTTATAGGGCTTGTCCTCTAGACCCTTGATCATTTTAGTTGCCCTCTGGACACATTCCAGCTTGTCAACATCTCCTTTGACAAGGGGAATCAGGGTGGTCTGACCAAGGCAGAATCGAGGGGTAGCATGACTTCCCTGGATCTAGACACTAGACTCCTATTGATGCAGGCAAAAATCCCACTGGCTTTTTTTGCTGCCGCATCCATGGCGTAAGAGACTTTAAAAGCAAAAATAAATTACAATGCATGTACAAAAAACATATACATACACACATATATATACACAAAAAGCATACACACAGACTGGGCTACAGCAATGTGTGGCAGGGGACGGCTAGTCTATATAAATAAAAAATGTAATGTTCTTTTTTGCTTACCTGGGACCCTTGATTCCAATAAAAATAAATTTGGACTATAGGAATTTTCTATACAGGGAAGTCCCCACAACTTCCATCATAAAGCTACCAGGCTTTTGGGGGACATTTTCTTATTCCTGGTTGGGAAAATGTGGGGTTGTCATGGGGGGGGGGAACCACTTGTACAGAATCCTGGTACTTAACCCTAAACCCTATCCACAAACTTAGGATCCACAGGGCTGCATCCATCCCATTAGATTTTGAAAAATTATTTTCATGGGTTGTTGTAGGTTTTTTCGGATTGTATGGCCATGGTCTAGAGGCATTCGCTCCTGACGTTTCGCCTGCATCTATGGCAAGCATCCTCAGAGATAGTGAGGTGTGGTGGGGTATTTTCATGTTTCACTTAATCAGGATAAAGGTATGTCAGAAATAACCAAGATGCCAAATGTATGGTGATGCTACGTGACCAGCAATGTTTTTCAAAATCAAAGGCAGGAAGGTAAGTGTTTAAAGAGTGTGTGCATAGGGGGGAAATAAACTCTTTTCCCACAGCTACAGTCTCCATTATACATATACACATACGCCACCCTATTAGTATTAGGAGGGGAAAAACTTTCCATTCGTACATGTGCAAAAATTGGCATGCAGGGAAGGGGTGGTTTTCTAGCAACGGTGGCTGAGGAGGGAAGCAACCTTGATTATAACCTCCTACTCACTTCCATGTGCCTGACATTTAATTTAGAAAAACATATGCATTGGTTGCTAATGTCAAATAGAGGTATGCTCTCAGTTTAGTTCATATGAAGGAACACACAAAATCTGGTTCTAAATAGTCATAGAAGTATGTTTCCTAGGAATAACCAGTTGTGTCTAGTTTAAGACTTTGGTTACTCCTTTCTGATGATTATTACTAATAAAAATAATAATAATAATCAGCAGAAAGAAACAACAAAACATTGCTGTTAACAATAATAACAATTATTATTATTATTATTATTATTATTATTATACTGACACAAAAACACAGTATGTCACAGCATACATACTGTATGTATATGCTGGATTTTGTAATAATGTCATTTATTATTATCATTATTATTATCATTATTATCATTATTATTATATTTACAGGCATTAGGTGCCTCACAAAATCCTACTTTCATCCTACCTCATGTCTGTACATGCTGGATTTTTGTAATAATGTCATTTATTATCATCATCATCATCATCATCATCATCATCATCATCATTATTATTATATTTAGAGGCATTAGGTGCCTCACAAAATCCTACTTTCATCCTACCTCATGTCTGCCATCCAGGAACCAGCCTTGTAGAGCTGGCTTCTAGGCAATGAACTGATCAGTTGGTGGCGGTGGTGATGGGGCTATTCACACTCCCAAAATACAGTATATAGATCTTAGTATTCAAGGTTTTTTTTTCATGTCAGGAGCGACTTGAGAAACTGCAAGTCGCTTCTGGTGTGAGAGAATTGGCCATCTGCAAGGACATGGTCCAGGGGACACCCAGATGTTTCTGATGTTTTACCACCCTTGTGGGAGGCTTCTTTCATGTCCCCGCATAGGGGGCTGGAGCCGACAGAGGGAGCTCATCCACGCTCTCCCCAGATTCGAACCTGTGACCTATCGGTCTTGAGTCCTGCCAGCACAAGGGTTCAACCAATTGCACCACCGGGGGCTCAGTATTCAAGGTAAACTACAGGCTGCCAGTTATCAAGGAATAAAAAAAATTAATTACTCCTAAATCTTCTATAATATCTAAATCTTCTGTAATATCTAATATCTAATAGTGACTGTAAAATATCTAATAGTGACCCGCCTACCTGCGTGACTGCATCTCTGTATACGAACCCACACGATCTCTTCGATTATCCGGAGAGGCCCTGCTCTCGATCCCACCTGCATCGCAGGCGTGATTGGTGGGGACGAGAGAGAGGGCCTTTTCGGTGGTGGCCCCTCGACTCTGGAACTCACTCCCTAAAGACATCAGACAGGCCCCAACTCTGGCAGTCTTCAGGAGGAGCTTGAAGACGTGGCTGTTCCAGTGTGCCCAGAATAATGATCCCATAGCACTTTGTCCTCCAAAGCACTTTACATTTTAGGTCTGCTTGTATGTTTTCCACAAATGCCACTTTCACCTTTCGCCCACCTT
>NW_026844366.1:193611474-193641544 GCF_025583915.1 Anolis sagrei ordinatus
ATTTAGGCATGAATTTAGGGCCTGCCTGGAAGCACCCTGAGTTTGTTCTGAATTAATGGGAATTATTTATTTGCTGTACCCATTTATTAGCAGCAAATTGCCACCCAGCAATACAATGCATGATGCTACAGATGAAAAGAATATTTCAAAATGGTTTCTTGAGTGAAGGGAAATGCTCAAGAGGAGAGTCTTAGGTAAGAAACATGGTAGTTTGGGACTTATTCTGCATGAAAAATACATGGGTTTTTGTTGATATCTGTACAAAAAGTATTTTGCACACATAAAGATATTATTTCTCCACCTCACCCTCATCTTGAACTGTAAAGAGTCTTTCAAAACTTCATTGGTTTCAACAACTATCTCACCACAAGTTGACAAATGGTACAAATTATTCTTTCTTGCATTCAAAATATGGTTCATGAAGACTTCATCCCTACCACACACCGAGAACCCAGTTGACAAAGTCAAAGGAAAGTTTGGCATAGCTCTTCCGGAATGACTTTTGACAGATTTCTATATTTGCACGAGATGGATTTTCTTTCTGTGCCATCTCAACAACAAGGATTTATAGATACTGACCTGTTTCAGTAGACATCCTTGTTTGATCACCACACCTCTGAACTCTTCCTTGAAAACCCCATCATCGTCACTGGAATTTCCTTCGCAGAAGAATCCACTGTCTGCCTGTTCAAAGACATTGTGCTAAGTATTTTTTTTCTTTTTAAAAAACTTCAACGTGATTATTAACTTGTTCCTTTTCTGTCTAAACTATTCAGGCTTTTTTCTTTTATTTTCTTTTTTAAGGAACATTTATTTAGCCATGTTGCTCCCATTTGCCACACATTCCAACCTCAGAGGAAATGGGAAGGAGTAGCTGAGAAGACACAGTATGAGGAAGGGTAGATACCAACAAAGTCAGGGTCACTGCTGCTTATAATTGGAGCCCCCGGTGGCACAGTGGGTTAAACCCCTGTTCCGGCAGGACTGAAGACCGACAGGTTGCAGGTTCGAATCCGGGGAGAGTGCGGATGAGCTCCCTCTATCAGCTCCAGCTCCTCATGCAGGGACATGAGAGAAGCCTCCCACAAGGATGATAAAACATCAAAACGTCTGGGCATCCCATGGGCAACATCCTTGCAGACGGCCAATTCTCTCACACCAGAAGCAACTTGCAGTTTCTCAAGTCGCTCCTGACACAACAACAAAAAAAAACCTGCTGCTTATAGAGGAGGGGAAATAATGAAATATATTTTCAGCCTGTGGATATTGAAGCAGAGGGCAAAATCAGATTACAAAATGTGGCTGATATATATATTTGGGAGGATTGAGTAGTCCTAAGGTAGATATTCCTAGTTACTATCCCACTAATATTTTCTTACATAATATTAGCATCTAGCTCACTGTTTTTTAAATTGTGGGTCCCCATTGAACCCGAACAATTTTCTGAATGTCACCTAGTGGTGTTTTTAGGCATTTATATGACTCTGTTGTGCAGTATTTACAGTGAACTCTCCAGAAAAGGCTTCAACTGTGCTTCGCAAAAAGGAATCAGCCTGGGTTGTTGTAGGTTTTTTCGGGCTATACGGCCATGTTCTAGAGGCATTCTCTCCTGACTTTTCACCTGCATCTATTGGAAGCATCCTCAGAGGTAGTGACCTCACAACCTCTGAGGACGCTTGCCACAGATGCAGGCGAAACGTCAGGAGAGAATGCCTCTAGAACATGACCATATAGCCCGAAAAAACCTACAACAACCCAGGCTGATTCCGGCCATGAAAGCCTTCGACAATACACGGAAACAGCCTGGTTATTAAGTCTTACAAATACTGGTATGTTATCAGTATATGTTTTATTTTTATACCTGTTTTACATAGCTATATACCTGGGGTTAGGTTTTTAAAAATGGGGCAAAAGAAGTTCTGAGTGGGCAAGTTTAAGCCCTTCTACACTGTCATATAAAATCCTGATTATCTGCTTTGAACTGGATTATATGGCAGTGCCGAAGCAGCCTAAGAAGACCTAGTCTAGCTAAGGCATACAGAGCAATATGAAATTCAGTTTTAGGAGCAAATCAATTGTGTACATGTATCTATATAAATAAAAATGTAATGTTCGTTTGTGGGATTAACATCCCGTATATACTCGAGTATAAGCCGACCCGAATATAAGCCGAGGCACTTAATTTTACCACAAAAAACTGGGAAAACAGATTGACTTGAGTATAAGCCAAGGGTGGGAAATGCAACAGATACTGGTAAACTTCAAAATAAAATTAGATACCAATAAAATTACATTAATTGAGGCATCAGGAGGGTAAATGTTTTTGAATATTTACATTAAACTGTAAGACTGCTCAACTCTGATTAAACCGTTCTGACCGTCTTCAATGTAAATGTGCTTGTGTACCCTTCCAATAAAAATAGAGTAAAATAATAAATGTAATAATAACAATAATTAATAGAGTAAAATAATAAATGTAATAATAACAATGATAAAATAAAATAATAAATATAATAATAATAATACTTCTATTACGTCTTTATAACAGAGTAAAATAATAAATAACCTTGACTCGAGTATAAGCTGAGAGGGACATTTTCAGCCCAAAAAAGGTCTGAAAAACTAGGCTTATACTCGAGTATATACAGTAACTCAAAAACCACTGGATGAATTGACACCAAATTTGGACACAAGACAACTATCATGCCAATGAGTGACAATCACTCATAAAAACATTGAAAAACACAGTGGAAAGGACTTAAAAAGACAAAAAACAAAAATTACATTAATAATAATAATAATAATAATAATAATAATAATTTATTTATACCCCACCACCATCTCCCTCAAAGGGGACTCGCCAAGCCCAATGATACATTATAGCAACATTAAATATAAACAACAAAATAACATTACCATTAAAATAAATAAACCAATCAAGTAAATAAACAGTACAAAATAACATAATGGAAAATCAAATACGGTGGGTGGGCCAAATGCACAACATAAAATGGTAAAACTCTGGATGAGATAGAAATGAAAAAGGTACATTTGTGAGGAGGAGCTCATGGGGATTGAACAACGTATGTGCAAAACCACACACATATATGCAAACACACGGAGCCCCCGGTGGCGCAGTGGGTTAAACCCCTGTGCCGGTAGGACTGAAGACCGACAGGTTGCAGGTTCGAATCCGGGGAGAGGCGGATGAGCTCCCTCTATCAGCTCCAGCTCCTCATGCGGGGACATGAGAGAAGCCTCCCACAAGGATGATAAAAACATCAAAATCATCCGGGCGTCCCCTGGGCAACGTCCTTGCAGACGGCCAATTCTCTCACACCAGAAGCGACTGCAGTTTCTCAAGTCACACGATAAAAAAAATGCAAACACACATATATACACAAATATATAGACACACGTATAGACACACAAAACACATATACACAGACTGGGCCACAGCAACGTGTGGCAGAGGACAGCTAGTTGCAAATATGTATTTGGTGATTTGATAACAGAGAGGAGTAGCAGGAGATGTGAGTAAAATCAACTTGCTTGCCTTCTTCAAATTCTGGAGTTTAACTCTCCCCGCACAACTCTGAAAGCCAAAGAGGTGAGAAGACTGCTCCCTTTGGTGACAGAACTACTCCCACAGTCCACTTATAGCTAAACCAGGAAATGTGTGGTTATTACAGCTAGTAAGCATGCTCTTCAAACCAATGCACCCAAAGTTGAGCGTTGGTTTTACTGACCTCATTTCTGAAAAGCGTGTTCAAAGGTTTGGACTAATATGTGGTTAAATTTTTGGGGCTAAAACAGAATTTGCAGAAGGCATTTACAGATCGACACAAAGCATCCATCCTATCAAATGTCTGGTAATTGGGACAAACTCTCCCTCGACTGCAGTGATTCATGGCCTCTAAGGTTTCCAAGACACTGGCTTGCCAGGAGAAGCTCTATGATGTTTTATAATCAAAGGCAGAAATGTGTGCCTGTATGGCAAATAAATAGGATTAAAAGTCAGCCCTCCAATCTGCAGGCTTATTTATTTTTTTTAGAGCTTTTATAACCCGGTCTTCTCAACCTCCGAAGAGGGACTCAGGCCGGCTAACAGCAGAAAATTCATACACAAATAGAATAAACATAATAGCATCATAATACATTAATACAAAAATACATTAAAATACAGATCATACAATTACAAAAGCCAGGTCGTCAGAGTAAAATCACAAATTCATCACCATCCGCCAGTGTGGTCAGCCATTATTGACTCCATCATCATTCTGCAAATGCTATATTCCAAAGCCAAGATTTTACCTAAAAGTCAGGAGGGAAGGGGCAGATCTAATCTCCAACGGGAGAGAGTTCCAGAGCTGAGGGGCCACCACCGAGAAGGTCCTGTCCTTCGTCCCCACCAGACGCGATTGCTTAATTTTTGTGGATATGATTGTTCACAGATTTGATGACTAAATAGTCAAATGACCTCACAACCTCTGAGGATGCCTGCCATAGATGTGGGCAAAACATCAGGAGAAAATGCTTCTGGAACATGGCCATGCAGCCCGGTAAACTCATAGCAACCCATTGATGAATATGGTCTCTAGAATCTCTTGATCCTGATCTCACATAGCAGGTGTGTAAGGTAGTTAATTTCAATTATGCAAAGAGGAGGAAATGCTGTGAGACAAATGTTTGTGTAAACCAGTGGGTCTCAACCTGTGGGTCCCCAGATGTTTTGGCCTTCAACTCCCAGAAATCCTTACAGCTGGTAAACTGGCAGGGATTTCTGGGAGTTGTAGGCCAAAACACCTGGGGATTAAAGTCAGCCCTCCAACCTATATATGTGTAGTACCTGGAAAGATACATAGGCCTATCTATATGGGCATATAATCCAGTTTCTGATCTAGATTATCCGTTTTGAACTGGATTATATGCCAGTGTAGATCCAGACATAGATATATATGTCCAATGTTCTACAGAAAAAGAAGAAACCTGCATAACAATACATTCAATCAGTCCCTACCCCTACAGTACCCTGTCACAAAACATTAATTTCTAGATAGAGCAAAAGATGATAGATAGATAGATAGATAGATAGATCGCAAGATAGATAGATAGATAGATAGATAGATAGATAGATAGAAAGATAGATAGATAGATAGATAGAAAGATAGATAGACTGCCCCATTTACATGTGCTGATTTTGGGTAGTTCATTTTTCCTATAACAAGAGGGGAAATCGCTTAAATTGGATCATAAACATGGCGGTTTAATCTCCACGTGTCAATCCCTCAACTATGAAGATAGAGAAAATGGCAGCTGGAAGTGCCAAACTATGGGAGTTGGCGGCGTGGAAGAAATTCATTCCTGGCCCCACAGTGGCTGCAGAGATACCTCATGCTTTAAAACTTACAAAGTAATAATAGGCGTCCTCATTGTCAAGGAAGGGAGTTTCCGACAGGCCTTCAGCTGCAGTTTTGGATAGCTCCCCAGCAGCCTGAAAATAACCTTCATTCAACAGGGCTGATGCCACCATTAGACCCCCTTGGCGATTTTGGATGGCATTATTGGATAGAAGCCAGTCAATGACGCAACTGCCTGGTAGCAAAGGAACAAACCATGGAGTGTTAGTAGACATGCAGTAGATAGCTCAGGCTTAATAAGATAGATTAAACAAAGGGAAAGGGCTGTCATCCTCATAGTCTTTAAAGTAGGACTTCCACATTTGCAAATTTAATCCCTCCTCCCTCCTGACAACTCAAAGTGGGCCTCTTGACTGATGGATGCAGGCTGCTCCTCGAAATACACAGAAATGCCTTTTTGCATGTTGGAAGTTAGAATTTGATATTCTTATGATGCTAAGATGACACAATGAATCATGTAAATGTATGTAGTAGCATGTTCTTTGTTTGCCTGAACCTGGAATCTATAAAAGCCACAGTCCGCCCCTCTGTCATTTGCTCTGGTGTGCTTTTGGGCGCTAGTCCACTCCAGGGCCCCAGCTGGATAAATAAATCCGTGCTTTTCAGACCTCCAGGACCTCTCTTTGTGTCTCCTTTCCTCAAAACCTATTCCCTGCCATTTCAGCAGGGTATAAATAAAGTTTTATTATTATAGTTTTATTATAAGAATTTCTAGATCCTCCAGCATAACTCTTTGTCAACACCAGCCATAGAGTTGCACTATAGGGTGTAGAACTTCCTAGAGGTCACAGTTCTCTATGCATTTGTAGACCTCCATTTTTACTTTTTGTAATTTGCAGTTTTTCCTGCATCCCTAAGCCCAGTAAAGGCCTGGCTAATGTCCTGCCTTTTCCCCACAGCAAAGAGCCAAGACAACCTACAAATTATTTATTTCTTTATTTATTTACTATATTTATATACCGCCCCTCTCAGCCCGCAGGCGACTCAGGGCGGTTAACAAAGGCAACGATGTAATGCCAACAACAGCATAAAACATTTAAAAACATTCATAATAATAATAATAATAATAATAATAATAATAATAAACTTTATTTATACCCCGCCACCATCTCCCCAAGGGACTCGGAGCAGCTTACATGAGGCCAAGCCCACAGTACCTCAATAAACAAAAGCAATAAACATAAACAATAAATACAATATTATTTATTTATTTATTTATTTATTTATTTAAAACACTTATATTTCGCCCTTCTCACCCTGAAGGGGACTCAGAGCGGAGCACAACATATACATGGCAAACATTCAATGCCTGGATACAATACATAAACATTAAAACACATTTATCTAAATATTAAAATACACCATTTAAAATAACAAGATCAATTAAAAACATAAATCATAAATAACTCTTAATTAAAAACGCTGTCCAAAATCATCATCCAATCGTTCCATATTCCTATGTCTGTTGCACTGCATTGTCAAACGCTTGCTCAAACTGCCAAATCAAAACAAACACAATACAGTTGAAGCACATGAAAGGTGAACATTACAAGTGAATTAAAAAACATCCATAACATTTAAAACATTTCGGACATCCAATTCAATATACCACAGAGTCCTATTAAACTGAGGCTGGATCTACACTGCCTTCTATCACAGGATCCGATCCCTCATCTGGATTCTTAACAGATAATCACACTATGACTCTGTTTTATAGAGTCCCCCTAGGGGTGAGAAAGGCAGTATATAAATACTGTAAATAAATTTATAGTTCTCTAAAAAATGCTGGTAAAAGTTCTTTACCTGTAAAGCAGTGATTGAATATTTTCTTGTCTTTTTCCAGTTTCATTTCTTTTATCCCTTTGTCAGGGTCTTTCATTGAAACATACAAGTTACTGTTAGGAGGTAGAAATGATTAATAGTTAGGAAAGAATGTTGAGTTAGGAATTAATCATAAATCTTCTTGGACCTCTTTCCTAACAACTTTACAAACTGACCTATGGCCACAGCTTCCAAAAAGATTATCTTATTTGTATTGTCGAAGGCTTTAATGGCCGGAATCACTGGGTTGTTGTAGGTTTTTTTGAGCTATATGGCCATGGTCTAGAGGCATTCTCTCCTGACGTTTCGCCTGCATCTATGGCAAGTATCCTCAGAGGTAGTGAGGTCTGTTGGAACTAGGAAAAGGGTTTATATATCTGTGGAATGACCAGGGTGGGACAAAGGACTCTTGTCTGCTGGAGCTAGGTGTGAATGTTTCAACTGACCACCTTGATTAGCATATAATGGCCTGACAGTGCCTAGAGCAAACTTTTGTTGAGAGGTGATTAGATGTCCTTATTTGTTTCCTCTCTGTTGTTGTGCTGTTGTAATTTTAGAGTTTTTTTTAATACTGGTAGCCAGATTTTGTTCATTTTCATGGTTTCCTCCTTTCTGTTGAAATTGTCCAAATGCTTGTGGATTTCAGTGGCTTCTCTGTGTAGTCTGATTGTTAGAGTGGTTGTGAGAGTGGTCCAGCATTTCTGTGTTCTTAAATACTAAAATTACAACAGCACAACAGAGAGGAAACAAACAAGGACATCTAATCACCTCTCAACAAAAGTTTGCTCTAGGCACTGTCAAGCCATTATATGCTAATCAAGGTGGTCAGTTGAAACATTCACACCTAGCTCCAGCAGACAAGAGTCCTTTGTCCCACCCTGGTCATTCCACAGATATATAAACCCCTTTTTGCTAGTTCCAACAGACCTCACTACCTCTGAGGATGCTTGCCATAGATGCAGGCAAAACGTCAGGAGAGAATGCCTCTAGACCATGGCCATATAGCCCGAAAAAACATACAACAACCCATTATCTTATTTGATTCCTGATTACTAGAAGTTACACCCACTCTACTGAGAGCTGAATATAGCCAATGGTGGGTCTGTTGGACTTGTGGGGAATGAATTAGGCTGGATCTCACACATCCAAAGCTCTGAGATTGCTGTGGAAGCTTTGGAGTAAATCATGTCTCCCCTTGAGTTGAATTAAGGGTGGAAGCACGACACACAGGGGCGGCTCAACCCATTACGCAAAGTAAGCATTTGCAGTATAGTTGATTTTGCCCAGGGGTCTCTTGGGGGAAAATAGACCTTGACATATGCGAGTTGTAGTTACTGGGATGTATAGTTCACCTAAATCAAAGAGCATTCTGAACTCCACCAATGATGGAATTGAACCAAATATGGCACACAGAACTCCCACAACAAACAGAAAATATATATCAGATTGGTTGGGGGGGGGGGCACGCCAAAATACTGTTTGCTTACCATTGAAAATTACCTAGGGCCACCTCTGACGACACATCCAGTGGTGTGCCATGTGGATGCCCCACATCCTTATTTAGACTTTCAATATTCATTTTGAACATATACACAGAGATACACTCTGCATAGGAGAAAAGGCAAATTGGAAGTGATTTGGAGGAGAGAGGTCTATGACAAATTAACACCACTCTGGAACACCACTATTTCACATTTAATCTCCATTTCCTGGGGCTGCTCCTCTTCATTCAAAACAACCACAAAAACAGCATCAGAAGTTTGGATGGGGTGTGATTAACCCCTAAGTCAGTGGTTCTCAACCTGTGTGTCCCCAGTGTTTTGGTCTACAACTCCCAGAAATCCCAGCCTACCAGCTATTAGGATTTCTGGGAGTTGAAGGCCAAAACATCTGGGGACCCACAGATTGGGAACCACTGCCATAAATGAAGGATGTTACTCCTCTCTTGTTCACTTATGACAGTTCAACTCTCTATTCCAGGGAATGAACTAAAGTTAACTTTTCACAAACCTTAGATTGATTGTTGTTGGAAGCTTGACAGATTTCCTGGTTGATTTTCTGGAAAATCTTTGGCCTCCCAAAATGCACTTTATGGCTTTCTTAATGTCTTTCACCCACGCATCTCTCTCCTCAAGGTGAGAGGCTTGGAAGAAGTGATCTTGCTGTTTGGTAGTTGTGAGTTTAAAGACAAACTGGAATAGAAATGGGTTTTGTAATGGTCAGCATTTATTTTCCCCATGAGTATGGGTATAATGTATGTTTATAAGCTGTGACAACAATCAAACAAGGTATTTTGGGTGCTGCAGTCAAAAGACTAACATCTCTATGCTCTGATTTTAGAAAAGAAATTGAAGTGTGCCCTTGTTACATCATGTAACAAGGGCACATGAAAAATAACACCTTGTAGCAACACCTTACTATACGTCTCTGTAATTGCCAACCTTAAAGAATCTTTGTAATTGTTCAGTTTTGCAGTGGGAAATTTTGTAGTTTCGAGATATGTGTCTCCACCAGACCTTTCTGAGCTGGGGAATTACATAGTACCATTGGATAAACCAGCCTTTCCTGGCCTGATGTCTTTTATCTGGACTACAATAAAATGGTCATGGGGTGATGGGATTTGGAGTCTAACAGAGTTGGAAAGCATCACATTAAATGTTTTGATATAGGCAGATTCCAATTCTTGGTTTGCCTGCTTGCTCTAGAGATCCTCAAAGGTCTGGGTTCTCCAAAGACATCTAGGGACCTCATCCCATGAACGGGAGAGGGGAGGGGGAAGTGGTGAAAAGTACAGGGAACCATCTTACTTCATTCAGTACTTTTGAGGTCCTTCTTCTGGGATGTCCTTTCCTCGTCTTTCCTTCGTATTTCACTGTCTTAAGCCAGTTGGAGTTGGGTAGCACCTAACTCCTCAAAATGTATTCTGGGCTATGTTTCCATGCACTGCGGAAATCGAATCCCACTAAGTCCCACTGGATGGGCCCTTACAACACATGATGGCCTCCGAGGGACTCCATTTTCCAAATGCATTGAAATTGAGCCCCCCCCTCCCAATTAGGCACCTATTACCACATATGGTGGCAATGCAAAAAAGTAAAAAGTTTTTGGAAAGAGATACATTCACATACACAAAAAATCTTGCAGACAAAATTTGAGTTGAAACCGGAGTATTACCTACTGCATCTAATAGATTTTGATCCAGGACTAAATCATGATAAGTTACTGTATTACTGTATTACTTGTCAGCCGCAGCAAGGAATGTTCTAGCTAGAAAATGGAAATCTAAAGAACTCCCTACATTCGAATCTTGGATTCTGAAAATTAGGGAATATATGGAAATGAACGACTTGGCGAATATGGTTTATGAAAAAGTAAGAAGAGAAGAATCGACTGGCAACCACTGAAGAAATATTTAGAGGAAAGGAAAAACATTTATTTATTTATTTATTTATTTATTTACTTTGCTTATATACCGCTGTTCTCAGCCCGAGGGCGACTCACAGCGGTGTCCAGATATAAGAACAGTGAAGGTGTTTTATAAACATATAAAAAAATTGTTACGAAGAAACTAGAAAGCAGGTATTTTGTTTTCTTTTTTTTATTACCCTGTGGACTCTACTGGAAGTCAATCATATGTTTAACATGTCATCTCACCTCACTCCCCTCCCTTATTTCCCTCCCTTACCTCCCTTACCTCCCATCCCCCTACCCCTACCCCCTATTCCCCCAATTGTACTTCCCTTTATCCCTCCCTTCGTACTGTATGTCATAATTACTGAAAATCTGCATAATAAAGATGATTAAAAAAACTCATTGAGTCCCCGAAATTGAGCCTATAATATGTGGGATGAGGTCCTAGGGTACAAAATAGATCTTTTCAACAAAGCTGAACTTCATAGATTTCCATATAAGGTGATCCCTTAAAGAAGGAACAGGTGAACCCACCCGTAGGGAGATAGAAAAAAAAACATAATGAGAAGCGTTGTTTTCTAGGCTGACTTTTTCTTCATGGCTTAGTTAGCCAACAAGAAGATCTGGTAGAACCATAACTCTGGTGAAAATGTCTACCAAATGCCACACCCTTTATTCAGTGTTCTTTAGAAGACATACAGACTTACCATCCTTTTACCAAAATCCTGGCAGGGACTTGTTAGGGTGCTCCCTTTTAGAGGAATCATTCCTTTAGGGTTGGTGTCAGTCTTCTTCTTAAAGAATTCAATGGCATCTTCAGACAGCACAACCCACATCGGTTTCCAGGTGTTAAACATGCTACCCTGCATTCAAAACAGTTGTGGCAATATCAACATGCACATTCTGTGACAGCCTAAAAAGAATCATCTTTAACAAAATTGTGTCTGAATAAAAATATGCCAGGTTTTACAATGTATTGTAATGTAATATAGCTGAGTCATGCACTGCTAATGGGCTTCTATTGGAAATGCTGAGTCATGCATTAACTGTATATAGAACTTCATTTGGGGAATGTGTTCTGGCCTAGTCCAGGTGATTGTGAATGATGCAATCCTGGGTCTGAGTTAAGTCAGTGAGTTGGGAACCAATCAGAGATTGCTATGTGTAAAAGAATTGTATATAAGGAAGTCATGTACAGTGTATTCTCTCTCCTTGTGCTGTGCTGTTGTTTGTCGAAGGCTATATATAATTAATTAAAAGAACCTGTCTGCTAAGACAAGATATAACTGTATGCTGTGGTAAGTTTGTAATATCATCTAGACTGGGGGAAAGACAATGGTAAAACTGACAATGGCCGGGCATGTGCTCAAGTGTCTGTAAAAGGTTCCAGAGTGATTGCAGGCTGTGGGAGCAGTTGACTGAAAATACTGTGCAGGAAGAAGCTACTGGAAAGCACTGAAGTTGTGCAACTGATCTGCTGCTGAATTGTGAAGTTAATCTCAACACTTTCTTTAATAAAATATAATGTGATCATTGCTGCAGAGAAAGTACCTTTCACTCCCAAAGGACTTCTAAATAGGCTAAAAACAAATAGGCTTGTAAAATATGATATTGGGCAAAAACCAGATTCACATAAGCAAGAAGCAAGATGCTGGATGCCAGATGCCAGGAAAAGTAATCACAAAGGAACATCCCCACTCAAACAAAGACAAAACCCTTTTGATCAAGCAATGCTATAATAGCACCCTGAAAAGCGCGTACCACCAAAAGAGACCCCAGCTGTCACTTCTATCCTGGAATATTGCAGGGTGGTCAAGGAAGGCATTAGACCCTTCCTTTTAGAGGATTCATTGAAAAATATGAGATTATATTTCTCCAAGAGACTTGGGCTATAATGGATATGTTAATGATTATTTTTCTCATTCCTTAGCAGAGGCCCCTAGTAATAAGGGAGAGCGACCCCAAAAAAAGGGCTATGTATGCTAGTGGCAGCAAGATTGTGGGAATCATTGGTTAAACTGGAACTACAGGATTACCTGGCTACAGCTCTCTATACCCTTTTATTAATTAACTAGCGGTCCCCTGCCATGTGTTGCTGTGGCCCAGTCTGGTGATCTGGAAAATAAAGTAATTAGAAAGTGTTGGTTTCTAATATATGTTGATGTGGAGATTGTCTGGTTTGCCTACTCTGGAACATGCAAAATTGTCCTTCTTTAGGGGTCCCTTTCAAATCTATGATACTGTGTGTGTGTGAATCATATATATCTATCTATGGCTGGATGGCCCTTTGTCAGGAGGGCTTTGATTACGTTTTCTTGCCCTGGGGAAGGGAGTTGGACTGGATGGCCTTCAGTATTTTCTGTTGGTCATGGGGGTTTTGTGTGAGAAGTTTGCCCCAATTCTGTCGTTGGTGGGGTTCAGCATACTCTTTGACTGTAAGTGAACTATAAATCTCAGTAGCTACAACTCCCAAATGTCAAGGTCTATTTTCCCCAAACTCAATCTGTTTGGGGAAAATATACCTTGGAATATTCGTGTCAAGTTTGGTCCAGATCCATCATTGTTTGAGTCTACAGTGTTCTCTGGATGTAGGTGAACTACATCTCCAAAACTCAAGGTCAATGCCCACCAAACCCTTCTAGTGTTTTCTGTTGGTCACAGGAGTCCTGTGTGCCACGTTTGGTTCATTTCCCTCACTGGTGGAGTTCAGGATGCTCTTTGATTGTAAGTAAACTATAAATCCCAGCAACTACAACTATCAGATGACAAAATCAAATTTTTTTTAGTGATGATCACTCCTTGGGTTAGTAGGTGTCTTGTGGCCAAATTTGGCGGCAATTAGTTCCCAGTCGGTTTTTTTAGTTATCCCACAAACTAACATTTTTATTTATATAGATGCATATATTCCACCACAATGGAAAAAAGAGCTGGTATGAAGAGACTGGACCAAGCTGGATAATACATAATCAGCTTGTCAAATAGATTCCCTGAAGCTCCAATAATAATGGCTGGTGATCTGAATGCTCAAAATGATCAAAATAAGGTTGCCCTGTATACCTACTATCATCAAGCTCCCTGTGGCCCAGCAGCTCATACCTCATAGGAAATCAAAAGACAAAGGCTAGATAGACTTTAAATAATTTCTGAAATGAAATGTTCCTTAAAATCTTAAATACACCCCCAAAATTATAAAACTATGTTATGTAATCAATCAAATGTGCAACCGTGCCCCTCTTTGCTCAAATGGAAATTTTTACAACCTGCAATTGGCCTATATTGTTCTTAGGGGCAACTAAAATGCTACAAAAGTGTAGAACAGTGGGTTGTTGTAGGTTTTTTCAGGCTATATGGCCATATTCTAGAGGCATTCCTCTAGATGCCTCTAGAACATGGCTATATAGCCCGAAATTCTTACACACAGAGCTACTTATATTATTATTTGTGAATCTTTGGGAGGAGGAATTTCTGGCTGGAATGCTGTATCACAGTAGATCTCAACCTGTGGGTCCCCAAGCATTTTGGCGTACAACTCTCAGAAATCCCAGCCAGTTTACCAGCTGTTAGGATTTCTGGGAGTTGAAGGTCAAAACATCTGGGAACCCACAGGTTGAGAACCACTGCTGTATCAGCTTATACTTAACTAAGGATTTAACAATAAAACTTCTCATGAGCGACATGAGAAGCCTTGGCAGACCGTGCAAAAAGAATCTGCGAACCCCACCTCCTCCAAGATGAATTGAACCACCTCAACTGGGCTCTCAGGCCAATGGATACTCCACCTCAGACATCAGAAGAGCTGCAAGACCAAGAACAAGCCATGAGAGGAAATACAAATATCCACCCAGAGGAAAAGTGTTCTTGCCATACATCAAGGGAACCACTGACAGCATAAGGAAGCTGATGAGGAAACACAACATACAAACCACCTACAGACCCACCAAGAAAATCCAACAAATGCTACGTTCAGCAAAGGACAAGAGGGATCCTCTCACCTCTGCAGGAGTCTACCGTGTACCATGCAGCTGTGGACAAGTCTACATAGGGACCACCAAACGCAGCATTGCCCAAACACGAATCAAGGAACATGAAAGGCACTGCAGACTAACCTAACCAGAGAAGTCAGCCATAACAGAGCACCTAATGAACCAACCTGGACACAGCATATCATTTGAGAACACAGAAATGCTGGACCACTCCAACAACCACCATGTCAGACTACACAGAGAAGCCATTGAAATCCACAAGCATGTGGACAATTTCAACAGAAAGGAGGAGACCATGAAAATGAACAAAATCTGGCTACCAGTATTAAAAAAAACTCTAAAATTAGAACAGCACAACAACAGAGAGGAAACAAACAAGGAATTTAATCACCTCTCAACAAAAGATTGCTCCAGGCACTGCCAGGAAATCAAATGCTAATCAGAGTGGTCAGTTGAAACATTCACACCTAGCTCCAGAAGACAAGAGTCCTTTGCACCACCCTGGTCATTCCACAGATATATAAACCCTTTTTCCTAGTTCCAACAGACCAGATGCTTGCCATAGATGCAGGCGAAACGTCAGGAGAAAATGCCTCTAGAACATGGCCATATAGCCCGGAAAAACCTACAACAATCCAGCTCTGTAAATTTTCACTATAGTTGGAACTGAGTAGATCCTACTTGAGGCTGAAGCAAAGTCTTTAATTCAAGAAAAAAGCAAAGCCAAGATGCCAGACCTCATCTGAATGTTCTTGCTGCACAAATTATGCATTTTTCAAGGGAGTTGTGTATGTGGGAGGGTGTGCGCGGAATGCAAAGTCGCTGCCATGCAACTTCCCTAAAATGTCACTTCTCCTTTCCTTTCCTTTCTGTCTGTTATACCGCATGCCTAGAAATAATGGTTTCCCCCCGCTGTTGGTCACAGAAAATCTTACCACATACATTCTGTTGATTATTCAAACCCACAGTTAACATAAGCTGACAAAGCTTCCCCACAACTACTGTCAAAACCTAGCCTCAGATGTTCATTCCTTAGCTGCAATCTTATGCGCGGTTACTTGAGAGTACATTCCACTGTATTGAAACAGACCTTGTCAGTGTAGAATTAAGGCTTGCCCTGTTAGTCCCTTGAGTGATGGAATGCTATAATGCAGTCAATGTGGAGCAGACCTGGAACACAGTCCATTGATACCACTGGCTTGCAGTATGACGATTGTTTCAGTATGGCTTGAAATGTGGACCACACCGGGTTTATTTTGTGCCAGCTTCATTGATGTTCAATTTATTTCAATTCAAGGTGCTGACTGTGTTTTAAGAATCCAATAAGCCCCTCAAAAATTTCCTCCTATGTAACATTGCCGATGTGCGGGGCTTGATGAATGCAAGGCTGGGGTGAAAACTGCTGGAAGAAACATTAACAACCTGAGATATGCAGATGACACCACTTTGATGGCCGAAAGCGAGGCGGAGCTGAGGAGCCTTCTAATCAAGGTGAAAGAAGAAAGCGCAAAAGCTGGGTTGCAGTTAAACATTAAAAAAAACCAAGATTATGGCAACAAGACTGACTGATAACTGGCAGATAGAGGGAGAAAACATGAAGGCAGTGATAGACTTTGTATTTCTAGGTGCAAAGATTACTGCAGATGCAGATTGCAGCCAGGAAATCAGAAGACATTTACTTCTTGGGAGGAGAGCAATGTCCAATCTCGATAAAATAGTGAAGAGTAGAGACATCACACTGGCAACAAAGATGCGCATAGTAAAAGCAATGGTATTCCCCATAGTCACCTACAGATGTGAGATATGGACCTTAGGGAAGGCCAAGCGAAGGAAGATAGATGCTTTTGAACTGTGGTGTTGGAGGAAAGTTCTGAGAGTGCCTTGGACCTCGAGAAGATCCAACCAGTCCATACTTCAGGAAATAAAGCCCGACTGCTCATTGGAGGGAAGCATATTAGAGGCAAAGATGAAGTATTTTGGCCACAAAATGAGAAGACAGGAAAGCTTAGAGAAGACAATTATGCTGGGGAAAATGGAAGGAATCACAGAATCAAAGAGTTGGAAGAGACCTCATGGGCCATCCAGTCCACCCCCCTGCCAAGAAGCAGGAATATTGCATTCAAATCAGGAAAAAGGAAGAGGGGCAAGATGGATGGATGGATGGATGGATGGATGGATGGTATCCTTGAAGCAACTGGCTTGACTCTGAAGGAGCTGGGGGTGGTGACGGCTGACAGGGAGTTCTGGCATGGGCTGGTCCGTGAGGTCACGAAGAGTCGGAAACAACTGAACAAATGAACAACAACAAACATTGCCAGATATCTGTGCTCAGTTCCCACCACTCTTCTTATTATCTTGTTTTACTGGATTGTTGTGAGTTTTCCGGACTATATGGCTATGTTCCAGAAGCATACTCTCGAGACGTTTTTCCCAAATCTATGGCAGGCATCCTCAGAGGTTTTGAGGTCTGTTGGAAACTGTGGTTTATATATCTGTGGAATGTCCAGAGTGGGAGAAAGAACTCTTGTCTGTTGGAGCATTAAATAGCCTTGCAGCTTCAAAGCCTGACTGCTTCCTACCTGGGGGAGTCCTTTGTTAAAATGTATTAGCTGGTCCTTATTGTTTCTTGCCTGGAATTCCACTGTTTTTGAGTGTTGCTCTTTATTTGCTGTCCTGATTTTAGAGTTTTTTTCTAATACTGGTAGCCAGATTTTGTTCATTTTAAAGGTTTCTGTTGAAATTGTCCACATGCTTGTGGATTTCAATGGCTTCTCTGTGTAGTCTGACATGGTGGTTGTGAGAGTGGTCCAGCATTTCTGTGTCCTCAAATAATATGCTGTGTCCAGGTTGGTTCATCAGTGCTCTGCTATGGCTGACTTCTCTGGTTGAATTAGTCTGCAGTTCCTTTCATGTTCCTTGATTTATATTTGGTTGCTGTGTTTGGTGGTCCCTATGTAGACTTGTCCACAGCTGCATGGTAGACTGTTCAGTTATGCCAGCAAAAATGTTCAATAGTCTGTAAGGGCAAGCTTACAAGGTTCAATCTTGCTCATTTTAAAAGGTTATTTAATCCTCTGAGCTTATTTTAGCTGAGCTTTTGATAGCTTTTAGTCTAATATTGTTTTACATAAAGTTTTCATTATGATATTTATAATGCTGTGTGGTTGCTGTCTATCGTTGGATTTAATTTTTTTGGGGGGGGGGGGTTATCCCAACTTATATTTGATTGTAAGTTTCCCTGAACTTCATTTTATTGCGCAAATGACCCACAAACATCTCAACGAAACTTTACAAAAAAGGGGAAATAAATGCCACTGTTGAAAATAGACTTAAAATTTCCCTACAGATTTGCTTCTGTTTTGAAAGTGTCTTGATGGTATTTAAGAACTCTATTTTGATTCCTCCCATGCCAGTTGCAGTTTCTTTTGTGGTGTGGTTACTTCCTGTGCTTCCATTTAGATTCCTCCAGCTTGTTGAACATTCCCTTCGTCGTATATTGGGAAGTCTGACTTGGCCACGGTGGTACACACTCTGGTTACATCCCGTATAGACTACTGCAACGCTCTCTATGTGGGGTTGCCCGGAAGCTACAACTAGTCCAATGAGTGGCAGCCAGACTACTAACAGGAGCGGGGTATAGGGAGCATACTACTCCTTTGTTGTGCCAGCTCCACTGGCTGCCAATCAGCTTCCGAGCACAATTCAAAGTGCTGGTGTTGACCTATAAATCCCTAAACGGCTCCGGCCCAGTTTATCTGTCCGAACGGATTCTCCATCAAGGTTGTTAAGATCTTCTGGAGGGGCCCTGCTCTCAGTCCCACCTCTTTCGCAATCGCGCTTGGTGGGAACGAGGGACAGGGCCTTCTCAGTGGTGGCCCCTCGGCTCTAGAACTCCCTCCCGGTGGAGATTAGATCTGCCTCTTCCCTCCTAACTTTTAGAAAGCTGGTAAAATCTTGGCTTTGGGACACTGCATTTGCAGATGGATGACTGAGTCAATAACTGTTGACCTACTGGCGGATGGCGATGAATTTGTAATTTGTGACTTCGCTCTGACAAAGTGACTTTTTTGTAAATGGTATGAATTGTATTTTAATGTACCTTATATTGATGATGTATATTTACTTTATCTTATTGTACTGAAACCTCTGTTGTTAGCCGGCCTGAGTCCTCTCCGGAGGTTGAGAAGACCGGGTTATAAAAACTCCAAATAAATAAATAAATAAATAAAATATATTGTGTATGTGCAGTATTACAGTTTTGATTGTCCTTTCCCTCATTAGATGATTTAATTTAGCTGTTCATTCCATTGGTGACTGTGATTTAGAGCTCTCTACACACTGTGGTTCATGTGTTTTCCTCTTAAAACTGAAGACCATAGGGAACTTTCCCTGGAACATGAAATATAATCTACTTAGACAGGATGACCGAACACGTGTGGGTACATCTGGCTATACAAAGTGGAGTCCACGACATGCGAGTGTGGAGAAGAGCAAACCATAGACCACCTATTACAATGCAGCGTGAGCCCCCCAATGCACAATGGAGGACCTTCTGACAGCGACATCAGAGACACTCCAAGTGGCCACCTTTTGGTCAAAGGAAAATTAGTATAATGCCAAGTTTTTAACTTTGTTTGTGTTTTTTTAAATCTATATAAATAAAAATGTAATGTTCGTTTGTGGGATTAACATAACTCAAAAACCAATGGATGAATTGACACCAAATTTGGACACCGTCCACCTATCAGGCCAACAAGTGACTATCACTCATAAAAACACTGAAAAACACAGCGGAAGGGACTTAAAAAGTCAGTTGGAAGAGACACCTCCTGGGCCATCCTCCAGTCCAACCCCATTCTGCCAAGAAGCAGGAAACTCACATCCAAAGCACCCCCGACAGATGGCCATCCAGCCTCTGTTTAAAAGCTTCCAAAGAAGGAGCCTCCACCACACTCCGGGGCAGAGAGTTCCACTGCTGAACGGCTCTCACAGTCAGGAAGTTCTTCCTCATGTTCAGATGGAATCTCCTCTCTTGTAGTTTGAAGCCATTGTTCCACGTCCTAGTCTCCAGGGAAGCAGAAAACAAGCTTGCTCCCTCCTCCCTGTGGCTTCCTCTCACATATTTATACATGGCTATCATATTTCCTCTCAGCCTTCTTTTCTTCAGGCTAAACATGCCCAGCTCCTTAAGCCGCTCCTCATAGGGCTTGTTCTCCAGACCCTTGATCATTTTAGTCGCCCTCCTCTGGACACATTCCAGCTTGACAAGGAAGGGACTTTAAAAGCCAAAAAACAAAATTACATTACAACACATGCGCAAAAACACTCTCTCTCTCTCTCTCTCACACACACACACACATATATATATACGCGCAAACATACATATACACATATGCACAAATATACACACACAAATACACAGACTGGGCTACAGCAACGCGTGGCAGGGGACGGCTAGTACATTATAACTGTATTCTCAATTTGCTTCTGACATGATCAATAAATAATCTGACTATAGATCTATACAGAAGTCACTTCATCATAGCTACAGGCTTTTGGACATTTCTATTCCTGGTGGGAAAATGTGTGTCATGGACACTTGTACAGAATCCTGGTACTTAACCCTAAACCCTATCCACAAACTTAGGATCCACAGGGCTGCATCCATCCCATTAGATTTTGAAAAATTATTTTCATGGGTTGTTGTAGGTTTTTTCGGATTGTATGGCCATGGTCTAGAGGCATTCGCTCCTGACGTTTCGCCTGCATCTATGGCAAGCATCCTCAGAGATAGTGAGGTGTGGTGGGGTATTTTCATGTTTCACTTAATCAGGATAAAGGTATGTCAGAAATAACCAAGATGCCAAATGTATGGTGATGCTACGTGACCAGCAATGTTTTTCAAAATCAAAGGCAGGAAGGTAAGTGTTTAAAGAGTGTGTGCATAGGGGGGAAATAAACTCTTTTCCCACAGCTACAGTCTCCATTATACATATACACATACGCCACCCTATTAGTATTAGGAGGGGAAAAACTTTCCATTCGTACATGTGCAAAAATTGGCATGCAGGGAAGGGGTGGTTTTCTAGCAACGGTGGCTGAGGAGGGAAGCAACCTTGATTATAACCTCCTACTCACTTCCATGTGCCTGACATTTAATTTAGAAAAACATATGCATTGGTTGCTAATGTCAAATAGAGGTATGCTCTCAGTTTAGTTCATATGAAGGAACACACAAAATCTGGTTCTAAATAGTCATAGAAGTATGTTTCCTAGGAATAACCAGTTGTGTCTAGTTTAAGACTTTGGTTACTCCTTTCTGATGATTATTACTAATAAAAATAATAATAATAATCAGCAGAAAGAAACAACAAAACATTGCTGTTAACAATAATAACAATTATTATTATTATTATTATTATTATTATTATACTGACACAAAAACACAGTATGTCACAGCATACATACTGTATGTATATGCTGGATTTTGTAATAATGTCATTTATTATTATCATTATTATTATCATTATTATCATTATTATTATATTTACAGGCATTAGGTGCCTCACAAAATCCTACTTTCATCCTACCTCATGTCTGTACATGCTGGATTTTTGTAATAATGTCATTTATTATCATCATCATCATCATCATCATCATCATCATCATCATTATTATTATATTTAGAGGCATTAGGTGCCTCACAAAATCCTACTTTCATCCTACCTCATGTCTGCCATCCAGGAACCAGCCTTGTAGAGCTGGCTTCTAGGCAATGAACTGATCAGTTGGTGGCGGTGGTGATGGGGCTATTCACACTCCCAAAATACAGTATATAGATCTTAGTATTCAAGGTTTTTTTTTCATGTCAGGAGCGACTTGAGAAACTGCAAGTCGCTTCTGGTGTGAGAGAATTGGCCATCTGCAAGGACATGGTCCAGGGGACACCCAGATGTTTCTGATGTTTTACCACCCTTGTGGGAGGCTTCTTTCATGTCCCCGCATAGGGGGCTGGAGCCGACAGAGGGAGCTCATCCACGCTCTCCCCAGATTCGAACCTGTGACCTATCGGTCTTGAGTCCTGCCAGCACAAGGGTTCAACCAATTGCACCACCGGGGGCTCAGTATTCAAGGTAAACTACAGGCTGCCAGTTATCAAGGAATAAAAAAAATTAATTACTCCTAAATCTTCTATAATATCTAAATCTTCTGTAATATCTAATATCTAATAGTGACTGTAAAATATCTAATAGTGACCCGCCTACCTGCGTGACTGCATCTCTGTATACGAACCCACACGATCTCTTCGATTATCCGGAGAGGCCCTGCTCTCGATCCCACCTGCATCGCAGGCGTGATTGGTGGGGACGAGAGAGAGGGCCTTTTCGGTGGTGGCCCCTCGACTCTGGAACTCACTCCCTAAAGACATCAGACAGGCCCCAACTCTGGCAGTCTTCAGGAGGAGCTTGAAGACGTGGCTGTTCCAGTGTGCCCAGAATAATGATCCCATAGCACTTTGTCCTCCAAAGCACTTTACATTTTAGGTCTGCTTGTATGTTTTCCACAAATGCCACTTTCACCTTTCGCCCACCTTTCGCTTTACATTTGGCCTTCCCATAGTTTTAATTGTGTGTTGTCTTATTATTAATGTTGTATATCTTATCCATGTTTTATTTTTAATTGCTTGTATTGTTGTTATTATTGCTTGTATTGTTGTATTTGGGCTCGGCCTCATGTAAGCCGCACCGAGTCCCTTGGGGAGATGGTAGCGGGGTACAAATAAAGTGTTGTTATTATTATTATTATTATTATTATTATTATTATTATTATTTAAAAGAGCAGAGTCCCTGGAAATGCACCCCACAGTTAGGATGGCAACATGAATAATATGTGGACAATTTCAACAGAAAGGAGGAAACCATGAAAATGAATAAAATCTGGCTACCAGTATTAAAAAAAACTCCAAAATTGCAACAGCACAACAACAGAGAGGAAGCAGGCAGGGACATCTAATTACCTCTCAACAAAAGTTTGCCCCAGGCACAGTCAGGCCATTGTATGCTAATCAAGGTGGTCAGTTGAAACATTCACACCTAGCTCCAGCAGAGAAGAGTCCTTTGTCTCACCCTGGTCATTCCACAGATATATAAACCCTTTTTCCTAGTTCCAACAGACCTCACTACCTCTGAGGATGCTTGCCATAGATGCAGGCGAAACGTCAGGAGAGAATGCCTCTAGAACATGGCCATATAGCCCGAAAAAACCTACAACAACCCAGTGATTCCAGCCATGAAAGCCTTCGACAATAAATTATTATTATTATTATTATTATTATTATTATTATTATGATATCTTCTGTAATATCTAATAGTGGCTGTAAAAAGAGTCCCTGGAAATGCATCTCACAGTTAGGATGGCAACATGAATAATGCAAAAGAAAGAGAGGAATAGGGAAACAGTGGGTAGGTGGGTCCCAAGCCCATGATATTCTTGCAAAGTTGCTAAATACCCCGAAGGCACCAGAACCTGTATGATCTTGGAAGCTAAGCAAGGCAAGACCCTGGATACACCCAACATGCCAGGAAATACCAGGTTCTTTATCCTATATTAAGAGGAAGGCAAAGGCACGCCCCCTCTGAGTATTCCTTGCCTAAAACATTCATGAGGCACGTACTACTCCTACTGCATCTTTGCAAAAGAACATGATGGAAATAACATTAGCATAGTTGCATTAAACAGATGCAGCTTTGTACATTGGCGGTTTTGAAACACTGAGAACAAATACCACTCCAGGTTCCAAATATTCTAAAGCTCTGCTATGACTCATGAAGATATTTTTCAATGTAAATAAATGCCATATAAATGCTCCTGTCCACTAGATGAAGTTCACAGCTCTCTTTGTTTCACAAGTTCAATTGGGGATAGTTCGTTCAGGGGCAGCTCAACCCATTATGCAAAGTAAGCATTTGCAGTATAGTTGATTTTGCCCAGGGGCGCTCTTGAGGCGCTCTTGGGGGAAAATAGACCTTGACCTATGCGAGTTGTAGTTACTGGGATGTATAGTTCACCTACAATCAAAGAGCATTCTGAACTCCACCAATGATGGAATTGAACCAAATATGGCACACAGAACTCCCACGACGAACAGAAAAGATATATCAATGATTGGTTGGGGGGGGGGGGATATTGTTTGCTTACCGTTGAAAATTACCTAGGGTACGTTCAACATTTAGTTTGCTTTAAAATACATTTCCTGCTTCAAGACTTTAACTAAAATTGTGTATGCCTACCTTTTTTACTAGATAGCCTTCTCTTATCAGCCTGGGTTCTCTCTCTGGTTCTTGGTTCATCGTTCTGTTTTTCTTTCTGGCCTAGCCCAGTTCAAACACAACTGACACATGCAGACTTTGGTGAGCTGAATTTATACAGTTATCACTTTCGCAAGTTCCTTCGATTGTCAATCACATGAAAGCAGACTCATTTCCCCTTTCCGGAAGAAGGAAATGCAGAACCAACTGTGAGTCCTTTTTGATCTTCAAAGAAAACCCGTAGTATTCATATTAGGAGAAGACAAAAAATAAATGGCAAAGAATAAATAAATATACAGTTAAATGTTTGAGTTCCTGCCAGAATTCAGAAATTACAGAGATGCCCTTGTTAATGAATCAATAATGTGTGCAAGCATTTTAAGGAAATAATAGTGGAGCATTTCCCAGGCAATTCTAGCATCTTCCCAATGAAAGAAATTTCAGCTTACCATCAAGTAGAGACAGACTACTGACAGCCACCTGTCACGACTTCACAGTTTGCCAAAATGACCAGCTACTGCCAGAAGGGACAGAGAGTTCATCTATGCTGATGATCGTGCCATTACCACTCAAGCAGGGAGCCTTGATATGGTTGAACAGAAGCTCTCCGAAGCTCTAGGTGCTCTTACTGCCTACTACAGGGAAAACCAGCTGATCCCTAATCCATCTAAAACACAGACATGTGCTTTTCACCTTAAGAACAGACAAGCATCCCGAGCTCTGAGGATCACCTGGGAAGGAATCCCACTGGAGCATTGCAGCGCACCCAAATACCTGGGAGTCACTCTGGACCGTGCTCTTACCTACAAGAAGCACTGCCTGAATATCAAGCAAAAAGTGGGTGCTAGAAACAATATCATACGAAAGCTGACTGGCACAACCTGGGGATCACAACCAGACACAGTGAAGACATCTGCCCTTGCGCTATGCACTCTGCTGCTGAGTATGCATGCCCAGTGTGGAACACATCTCACCACACTAAAACAGTGGATGTGGCTCTTAATGAGACATGCCGCATTATCACGGGGTGTCTGCGCCCTACACCACTGGAGAAATTACACTGCTTAGCCAGTATTGCACCACCTGACATCCGCCGGGAAGTAGCAGCCAATAGTGAAAGGACCAAGGCAGAGACATCTCCAGCTCATCCCTTGTTTGGGTATCAGCCAGCACGTCAACGACTTAAATCAAGAAATAGTTTTCTAAGATCTACAGAGACACTTGCTGGAACACCTCAGCAAGCGAGAGTTCAAAAGTGGAAGGCTCAAACCCAGAACCTCAACCAATGGCTGATACCAAATGAGAGACTCCTCCCTGGGCACACAGAGGACTGGGCGACTTGGAAGGCGCTGAACAGACTGCGCTCTGGCACCACGAGATGCAGAGCCAACCTTAAGAAATGGGGCTACAAAGTGGAATCCACGACATGCGAGTGTGGAGAAGAGCAAACACTGACCACCTGCTGCAATGCAACCTGAGCCCTGCTACATGCACAATGGAGGACCTTCTTGCGGCAACACCAGAGGCACTCCAAGTGGCCAGATACTGGTCAAAGGACATTTAATCAACTACCAAGCTTGCAAACTCTGTGTCTTTTGTATGTTTGTATGTTTGTTCTGTCAGAAATGTAATACAACTGTTTGGTTGCCTGATACGATAAATAAAAATAAAATACAGTTTGCCAAAAATATATATCTCAGGATAATTTTCAATGTATCAGACAGGATGTTGTTTTTTATATAGTTGTTTGGTTATTTATTTATTTATTTTGTGTCAAAAACATTATACAAATAAATTAGTATAAAACTGGTAACATAGAGGGATCACAAGTGGGTAAATAATTTTAGACCAAAAACGGGCAACAGCAACTGCATTGTCTGTAGCTTTAAACAGTTCTTCCTCTGTGCATGAGGCAGGGCATTGTGGGCAAGCACACAGATGCTCCACAGTCACATAAGGTGTGGGATTCTTTTAGGTAGTGCCATTTTGCCAGGTTGTCTTTTGATCTGCCCACTCCACTTCTGAGTCTGTGTTCAGGGACTTCCAAGTTGCCCATTCTTGGTTTGCCCCTGGAGGAAGACCCTCGTGGGGGCCATCCAGTTGGGATTTCCTGGTTTAGCTGCCCAGAGGGATACGCTTGCTGTTGCTGAGGACATTAAGAGGAGTGGTGGTTCTCAAAGCTTTTCCTTGATTTGAGTCTACTGGGAGGAGGATAGGCATGTAGTGGATGGCTTTCACAGTGTTCAACTTATTTCTCTCACAGTTGGCAACAACTTCCCATTGATATTGGGGGGGGGGGGATGCCAGCTAGCTTATAGAGTCTATCAACAGATGTAGGTTTGAAACATCCTATGATGATTTTGCATGTTTCATTCAAGGCTATATTCACCTGCTTCGCGTGGGAAACTTGTGCCAAACAGGACAGGCATACTTAGCAGTTGAATAAATTGTTTGGTATTAACAAAAGAAAAACTAGGATTGGCCTTGGTCAGTGGCCTATCTCCCAGTTTTAATGCTGCTGTTATTCTATATTTAATCAATTCCTGTACCAGTTCCTAGCAGTTATGTTCTTTGTAAAGTGGCTGCCATAATACAGGCTTCTGTGCCAGTTCTAAAATTTCCTATGACTTCCTGAACTATACTTGCTGAGAGGCATATTTATTCTCTAAATCTCCCCAACTTGAGTTGCACTACATCATTTATTCCATTCCCTCAAGGAGCTTTTGAGCATATGACTTACCTTTCTTCCATCCACACTTCCATCTCCTACAGCTAACTAGTTATCATTTTCTACCTGATTCCAACAGATGGACCTTGGAGTTGTGGTTTAAAAAACCCAACAAAGCCCAACACTTGCCCACTTCTGTGCCAGAAGATAGTGGGACTAGGAGAATTAATGGAAAAACCATTTGTCAGTCTTATGAAAAACTGTTCTAAAGAGTCAAAGACCCGGGCCAAGGTATATTTTGGCTGGAGACAGCCTGGGATGAATATGTGTCATGCAAACACCCCTGTCCTCCCATACTAGCATTTGCTGGATCTCAGTCCCTTCTAGAAACCAATCCTGTGTAGAGGTCAAAAACAGTGTAGTCTTAGCTGAAGGACAGGCTATCCTGGTCACACTCCAGTAATGATCTGTAATAGAATTTACACAGTTACATCTAGCACAGTCGCAACTGATTTTCTACATGTGGGTATTGCGATGAACATGTCATTGCATCCTGATCTGGCTTGTTCGGTAACACAAATGCCCTCTACTGGTATAGGCAGTGACGTGAGTTGTTTTCCATTTAGCCATGCTAATTAGGAAACCAGTTCAAGGCAGACATTGCTGGACTTGAACCCCTATTAACCTTCTCCATTTGATCTGTTGATTTGGGGCTGACGGAATTTGCAGTCCATCACCATCTAGAGGGCCATGGGGTCTTGCTACTCATTTTAAGGAAATAATTATATCATTGTTACTGCCTTGAATCAGTCCGGTTGGCGACTGATTAATGGAGGACACGCTTCTGTGAGCTCCGGAGAGCTCGGATCAGGAGCGGCTTGGCTTGAAGGTTTTGGGGATCGCAAAACAGCCCAACCCCCACTGGACGGACAGAGGTCGGGGGGGCGAGACCCTAAGGTGCCATCGGCCGACGGCATCTAAGTGGGGCCCCCCTCAAGGGGGCTCTCAAAGACGCCCGGCAACGAGGCACAAAAGGGTGGACGCAAGCCACAGTAGGAAGTTTTAAACTTCCCGAAGATCCATAGGTCGCCAGCACAAACAGCAAGAAAGGTGCTCTTTTAGAAACTGGAACAATAAAGCGAGGGATATCCAAGACCCACAGCTGGTAACAGGAGTGGAAAGGGAAAGAAATATATGAATGGATGCAAGACGGACGCAAGACAAAGCAATAAAGCAATAAAGGAACAAAGATACTCAAGGTAAAGACGCTCAAGGTAAAGGAGACAGAAATATAGGGGTGGAAGGGAAGGGGGGAAAGAAAGAGAGCAAGGGGAAAGAAGAAGAAGAAGAGAGTTAAAAAGGATTCAAGGATTGAAGGAGGGGTCTGAAGAGGGAAGGGAGAAGGAAGCGAGAACCAACAATTAAGGTAAAACAGAGGGCATCTACGAAAGGAAATAAGCCCAACCAACACAGCTGGGTAGAGCCAATACAGCAGCTCCCTCCCAAAGTGGGACAGCAGAACCGAGATCCAAGGGACCTGACGACCGACCCCCTCAAGGGAAGGCCGGAAGGACCTAGAAGGGTCGAGGTATAGCGGGCTGTGAAAAGAGGGCATCCAAACGTGACTAAATATTCAAGCCCTAAACCATAGACCATTCTCAAACCTCACTTCCCATCCCAAAACTTTAAAACCAGCGGAAGAAGGAAGGAGACCTCTCATTATATATATATAAAAAAAAGAGCTAAGGAAAAATCTCCCCACCCTTGCCACCCCCCATACCTCGCCTTGGAAAAAAAAAGGAAAAAAGGGGGAGAAAACCCCAAAAGCAAACACAAGAAAACGACAAGGAAAGAAAGGAGTTAAGCAAGTGACCTTGAGTTGGAGATATTATCTAGATGCTGGCTGGGAGCCAAGAGACCAAAACGTGTCCTTGGCGAAGAGAGGAAGCAGATAAGGATAGTGCATGGCAGTAACCTCCAGCCGCGTGGCCGAGGAAGAAGTGAAAACTAACGCGAGATAAGGGGGAAGCCAGAAAACGGGAACAAAGCCCCCTCGCGAGAAAGAGCGAGAGAGCGCGAGACACGAGAGGAGACGTGATAACGCAAGAACAGGAAGAGACGGGGCGAAGCCAAAGGGCAAAAAGGCGGAAGAAGGGCGCGAGAAGGGCTGGAAGAGAAGAAGTAGAAGAAAAGGAAGCAGGAAAGCGCCGCACCAATAAGATAAGAAAGGGACAGATATAGAAGGGAAAGAAGGAAAGGAAGCAACAGGAGGTAAGAAGCTAAACAAACTAATTCAAATAAAGCAAGTGAAACAAAAGATTGCAAAACAGGAGATAAATAAAATGATACAAGCACAACTAAAACAAGCAAACTAAATAAATCCTTAATAAAAATATAAGAAAAAAATAACAATAATAATTTAAAATTAAAAAAAATACAAAAAATATTAATTAAAAAAAATTAAAAAAAATTATTAAAAAAATTCACATCAAGTGAGCAAATAGGCAGAGGAGGAGAAGTCAAGAAGATCAAAAATAAAGTATCCACATCTACCCCACAACCCAACCCCCACTGACAAAGAACTAAAAGACATAATTATAAAGAGGGGATAGTAACCCGCCAAGAAAAATCAGAGAAAGAAAAAGAGCGGGGGGGGGGGGGAAGAGTTCCTACAAAGAAACAAACACAACTGTGAAAATGGCAACGCAAAGCTCAAAGGGGAAAAACACACCGCTGGCAAAAACACAAAACCAAGCCAAGAAAGACTCGCTGACAGATGAAACAGCACTCAACCAGATACTGGCGGAAATCATAAAGATATCAACAAAGCAAGATACACAGCACAAAGAGTTACAAGAGGAGATTAAAAGTATGAAATCAGAACTCAATAAAGACATAAACAAACTACAGGAAGACCTCGACAAAATGAAAAAGGAAAATCAAAAATTATCCAATGCGCAAGGGAAAATGGAAAATAAAATAAGCAAACTGGAAAATATAAACCAAAAACTCCAGCAGCAAACTGAACTGATAGAAAATAGAGAACTGGAATACCAGTTAAGAATCCGGAATCTAGAAGAATCAAAGAATGAAAATGTGAAACAGATAATGATTGAGTTGTTAGCAGACTTAATGGAAGTTAGCACCGAAATCATAGGCAACGATGTTGATCGGGTACATAGAGTTCCCACGGGATACGCTAAGAAACACAAGACCTCAAGAGACATAGTAATAAGTTTCTGCCGGAAGAGTACCAGAGACGCAATACTTAGGGAAAACGCAAAAAAATCGGTGTTCTACAAGGAAAAAATAATAATAATGAAAGAGGTTACCCAGTCAACACTAGTAAAACGAAGAAAGTACGCCTTCTTAACCGAAGAGCTAATACGGAAAAAAATAAAATTTAAATGGGAAAAAGTCAAAGGGATCACAGTGACACTAAACGATACTAAATACTGG
>NW_026844366.1:193641644-193657173 GCF_025583915.1 Anolis sagrei ordinatus
TCGCTTTACATTTGGCCTTCCCATAGTTTTAATTGTGTGTTGTCTTATTATTAATGTTGTATATTTCTTATTGTCTATGTTTTTTTATTTTTAATTGCTTGTATTGTTGTTATTATTGCTTGTATTGTTGTATTTGGGCTCGGCCTCATGTAAGCCGCACCGAGTCCCTTGGGGAGATGGTAGCGGGGTACAAATAAAGTGTTGTTATTATTATTATTATTATTATTATTATTATTATTATTATTATTATTATTATTAACGGAAGAAGGCTGGAGGGTCCCTGGGGGAACATCGGCCACCCCCACAGTTAAGGGGATGGGCACACATGGGGCAAATACAAGCATGTGGACAATTTCAACAGACAGAAAAGGAGAAACCATGGAAAAAGAAAATGAACAAAATCTGGCTATCAGTATTAAAAAATCTCTAAAATTACAGCAGCAAAACAGCAGAGAGGAAACAACCAGGCACATCTTAACACCTCTCAACAAAAGATTTTCCCCCAGGCTCAGCCAGGCCTTCAAATGCTAATGAAGGGAGTGTTGAACAATTGGCCAACTAAAACATTCACACCTAGCTCCAGCAGACAAGAGTTCTTTGTCCCACCCTGGTCATTCCAAAATAAACCCATTTTTCTAGTTCCAACAGACCTCACTACTCTGAGGATGCTTGCCATAGATGCAGGCGAAACGTCAGGAGAGAATGCCTCTAGACCATGGCCATATAGCCCGAAAAAACCTACAACAACCCAGTGATTCCAGCCATGAAAGCCTTCGACAATACATTATTATTATTATTATTATTATTATTATTATTATTATTATTATATCTTCTGTAATATCTAATAGTGGCTGTAAAAAGAGTCCCTGGAAATGCATCTCACAGTTAGGATGGCAACATGAATAATGCAAAAGAAAGAGAGGAATAGGGAAACAGTGGGTAGGTGGGTCCCAAGCCCATGATATTCTTGCAAAGTTGCTAAATACCCCGAAGGCACCAGAACCTGTATGATCTTGGAAGCTAAGCAAGGCAAGACCCTGGATACACCCAACATGCCAGGAAATACCAGGTTCTTTATCCTATATTAAGAGGAAGGCAAAGGCACGCCCCCTCTGAGTATTCCTTGCCTAAAACATTCATGAGGCACGTACTACTCCTACTGCATCTTTGCAAAAGAACATGATGGAAATAACATTAGCATAGTTGCATTAAACAGATGCAGCTTTGTACATTGGCGGTTTTGAAACACTGAGAACAAATACCACTCCAGGTTCCAAATATTCTAAAGCTCTGCTATGACTCATGAAGATATTTTTCAATGTAAATAAATGCCATATAAATGCTCCTGTCCACTAGATGAAGTTCACAGCTCTCTTTGTTTCACAAGTTCAATTGGGGATAGTTCGTTCAGGGGCAGCTCAACCCATTATGCAAAGTAAGCATTTGCAGTATAGTTGATTTTGCCCAGGGGCGCTCTTGAGGCGCTCTTGGGGGAAAATAGACCTTGACCTATGCGAGTTGTAGTTACTGGGATGTATAGTTCACCTACAATCAAAGAGGAGCATTCTGAACTCCACCAATGATGGAATTGAACCAAATATGGCACACAGAACTCCCATGACGAACAGAAAATATATATCAATGATTGGTTGGGGGGGGGGGGGGGCCAAAATACTGTTTGCTTACTGTTGAAAATTACCTAGGGCCGCCTCGGGATATAAGTTCAGTAGTTTTGCTTTTAAAAAAAAATTACATTTTTTTCAAAAAATAATATTTTTTGATCACAGTGCTTCTAAATTTCTTCTTACAGTCCAATACCTCCAACAATGTCAATTCTCCTTCTTTCTCTGGTGTTCTTTTTCCTCCAATTCTCCTTCTTTCTCTGTTTTTCTTTCTGGCCCAGCCCAGTTCAAACACAACTGACACATGCAGACTTTGGTGAGCTGAATTTATACAGTTATCACTTTCGCAAGTTCCTTCGATTGTCAATCACATGAAAGCAGACTCATTTCCCCTTTCCGGAAGAAGGAAATGCAGAACCAACTGTGAGTCCTTTTTGATCTTCAAAGAAAACCCGTAGTATTCATATTAGGAGAAGACAAAAAATAAATGGCAAAGAATAAATAAATATACAGTTAAATGTTTGAGTTCCTGCCAGAATTCAGAAATTACAGAGATGCCCTTGTTAATGAATCAATAATGTGTGCAAGCATTTTAAGGAAATAATAGTGGAGCATTTCCCAGGCAATTCTAGCATCTTCCCAATGAAAGAAATTTCAGCTTACCATCAAGTAGAGACAGACTACTGACAGCCACCTGTCACGACTTCACAGTTTGCCAAAATGACCAGCTACTGCCAGAAGGGACAGAGAGTTCATCTATGCTGATGATCGTGCCATTACCACTCAAGCAGGGAGCCTTGATATGGTTGAACAGAAGCTCTCCGAAGCTCTAGGTGCTCTTACTGCCTACTACAGGGAAAACCAGCTGATCCCTAATCCATCTAAAACACAGACATGTGCTTTTCACCTTAAGAACAGACAAGCATCCCGAGCTCTGAGGATCACCTGGGAAGGAATCCCACTGGAGCATTGCAGCGCACCCAAATACCTGGGAGTCACTCTGGACCGTGCTCTTACCTACAAGAAGCACTGCCTGAATATCAAGCAAAAAGTGGGTGCTAGAAACAATATCATACGAAAGCTGACTGGCACAACCTGGGGATCACAACCAGACACAGTGAAGACATCTGCCCTTGCGCTATGCACTCTGCTGCTGAGTATGCATGCCCAGTGTGGAACACATCTCACCACACTAAAACAGTGGATGTGGCTCTTAATGAGACATGCCGCATTATCACGGGGTGTCTGCGCCCTACACCACTGGAGAAATTACACTGCTTAGCCAGTATTGCACCACCTGACATCCGCCGGGAAGTAGCAGCCAATAGTGAAAGGACCAAGGCAGAGACATCTCCAGCTCATCCCTTGTTTGGGTATCAGCCAGCACGTCAACGACTTAAATCAAGAAATAGTTTTCTAAGATCTACAGAGACACTTGCTGGAACACCTCAGCAAGCGAGAGTTCAAAAGTGGAAGGCTCAAACCCAGAACCTCAACCAATGGCTGATACCAAATGAGAGACTCCTCCCTGGGCACACAGAGGACTGGGCGACTTGGAAGGCGCTGAACAGACTGCGCTCTGGCACCACGAGATGCAGAGCCAACCTTAAGAAATGGGGCTACAAAGTGGAATCCACGACATGCGAGTGTGGAGAAGAGCAAACACTGACCACCTGCTGCAATGCAACCTGAGCCCTGCTACATGCACAATGGAGGACCTTCTTGCGGCAACACCAGAGGCACTCCAAGTGGCCAGATACTGGTCAAAGGACATTTAATCAACTACCAAGCTTGCAAACTCTGTGTCTTTTGTATGTTTGTATGTTTGTTCTGTCAGAAATGTAATACAACTGTTTGGTTGCCTGATACGATAAATAAAAATAAAATACAGTTTGCCAAAAATATATATCTCAGGATAATTTTCAATGTATCAGACAGGATGTTGTTTTTTATATAGTTGTTTGGTTATTTATTTATTTATTTTGTGTCAAAAACATTATACAAATAAATTAGTATAAAACTGGTAACATAGAGGGATCACAAGTGGGTAAATAATTTTAGACCAAAAACGGGCAACAGCAACTGCATTGTCTGTAGCTTTAAACAGTTCTTCCTCTGTGCATGAGGCAGGGCATTGTGGGCAAGCACACAGATGCTCCACAGTCACATAAGGTGTGGGATTCTTTTAGGTAGTGCCATTTTGCCAGGTTGTCTTTTGATCTGCCCACTCCACTTCTGAGTCTGTGTTCAGGGACTTCCAAGTTGCCCATTCTTGGTTTGCCCCTGGAGGAAGACCCTCGTGGGGGCCATCCAGTTGGGATTTCCTGGTTTAGCTGCCCAGAGGGATACGCTTGCTGTTGCTGAGGACATTAAGAGGAGTGGTGGTTCTCAAAGCTTTTCCTTGATTTGAGTCTACTGGGAGGAGGATAGGCATGTAGTGGATGGCTTTCACAGTGTTCAACTTATTTCTCTCACAGTTGGCAACAACTTCCCATTGATATTGGGGGGGGGGGGATGCCAGCTAGCTTATAGAGTCTATCAACAGATGTAGGTTTGAAACATCCTATGATGATTTTGCATGTTTCATTCAAGGCTATATTCACCTGCTTCGCGTGGGAAACTTGTGCCAAACAGGACAGGCATACTTAGCAGTTGAATAAATTGTTTGGTATTAACAAAAGAAAAACTAGGATTGGCCTTGGTCAGTGGCCTATCTCCCAGTTTTAATGCTGCTGTTATTCTATATTTAATCAATTCCTGTACCAGTTCCTAGCAGTTATGTTCTTTGTAAAGTGGCTGCCATAATACAGGCTTCTGTGCCAGTTCTAAAATTTCCTATGACTTCCTGAACTATACTTGCTGAGAGGCATATTTATTCTCTAAATCTCCCCAACTTGAGTTGCACTACATCATTTATTCCATTCCCTCAAGGAGCTTTTGAGCATATGACTTACCTTTCTTCCATCCACACTTCCATCTCCTACAGCTAACTAGTTATCATTTTCTACCTGATTCCAACAGATGGACCTTGGAGTTGTGGTTTAAAAAACCCAACAAAGCCCAACACTTGCCCACTTCTGTGCCAGAAGATAGTGGGACTAGGAGAATTAATGGAAAAACCATTTGTCAGTCTTATGAAAAACTGTTCTAAAGAGTCAAAGACCCGGGCCAAGGTATATTTTGGCTGGAGACAGCCTGGGATGAATATGTGTCATGCAAACACCCCTGTCCTCCCATACTAGCATTTGCTGGATCTCAGTCCCTTCTAGAAACCAATCCTGTGTAGAGGTCAAAAACAGTGTAGTCTTAGCTGAAGGACAGGCTATCCTGGTCACACTCCAGTAATGATCTGTAATAGAATTTACACAGTTACATCTAGCACAGTCGCAACTGATTTTCTACATGTGGGTATTGCGATGAACATGTCATTGCATCCTGATCTGGCTTGTTCGGTAACACAAATGCCCTCTACTGGTATAGGCAGTGACGTGAGTTGTTTTCCATTTAGCCATGCTAATTAGGAAACCAGTTCAAGGCAGACATTGCTGGTTTTACCAGGTTTACTTGCTAAGAATGTAAACTTTTCCTAAGACTTGATTCTGCTTTCTGTTCAGGAGACCTACTTTTCCCTCTGGCATTCAAATGACAGTTAACTGGGAAATATGTGGCCAAGGCCAACTGTGAAAAATCCCGCTCTCTGTCATTTCAGGCCTCTGCTATTTCTCAACAACGTGGGAGTGAATTCTATCAAAAACATGTATTTAAGCAATCGATGCTTATTTTTGGAACTGTGACCAAGTAAACTAAAAGCATAAAGCACCCTATAATCTATATAAATAAAAATGTAATGTTGGTTTGTGGGATTAACATAGCTCAAAAACCACTGGATGAATTGACACCAAATTTGGACACAAGACACCTAACAGCCCAATGTATGTCCTTCACTAAAAAAAAATGATTTTGTCATTTGGGAGTTGTAGTTGCTGGGATTTATAGTTCACCTACAATCAAAGAGCAGTGGGTTAAACCCCTGTGCCGGCAGGACTGAAGACTGACAGGCCGCAGGTTCGAATCCGGGGAGAGGCGGATGAGCTCCCTCTATCAGCTCCAGCTCCTCATGTGGGGACATGAGAGAAGCCTCCCACAAGGATGATAAAACATCAAAATCATCCGGGCGTCCCCTGGGCAACGTCCTTGCAGACGGCCAATTCTCTCACAACAGGACACTCCTGACACGACAAAAAAAAATAGTTCACCTACAATCAAAGAGCGTTCCGAACCCCACCAATGATGGAATTGAACCAAACTTGGCACACAGTTCTCCCATGACCAACAGAAAATACTGGAAGGGTTTGGTGGGCAGTGTCCTTTGGTTTTGGAGTTGTAGTTCACCTACATCCAGAGATCACTGTGGACTCAAACAATGATGGATCTGGACCAAACTCTACACAAATACTCAATATGCCCAAATGTGAACACTGGTGGAAGTTTGGGGAAATAGAATCTTGACATTTGGGAGTTGTAGTTGCTGGGATTTATAGTTCACCTACAATCACAGAGCATTCTGAACCCCACCAATGATAGAATTGGGCCAAACCTCCCACACAGAACCCCCATGTGGGCCACAGCAACGCGTGGCAGGGGACGGCTAGTCTATATAAATAAAAATGTAATGTTCGTTTGTGGGATTAACATAACTCAAAAACCACTGGAGGAATTGACACCAAATTTGGACACAATATACCTCTCAGGCCAACGAGTGACCATCACTCATTAAAACACTGAAAAACACAGCAGAAGAGACTTAAAAGCCAAAAAATAAAAAAGATCATTAAATGCATGCACAAAATCACATATATACATATATACACACATATATATACATACAAAACACATATACACAGACTGGGCCACAGCAACGCGTGGCAGGGGTCAGCTAGTAGTATGATACATTCTAAAGTGATTAGAAAATTGCATATACATCTCATGATGTGCATCTGAATTTTTGGGATTGTACAGCATGGCATTTGATATAAAAGGGGACAAAATGACATTCTGTATAATGTGTTTGGTCCTAGCCTCTAATACACCACGGATACAGGGAAGCCAGGATATCATATAATAGAGAGCCAGCATGGCATAGTGGTTTGAGCATTAGACTATGACTACCTCATTCTTCAAATATCCTAATGAAAAGCTACCTTTCACGGACTGCAGTAGGTATTAATGACTTCATTGTGTGTTGTTAATGTCATTGCTTTGATTTTTGAGTTATGTTGCTGTTGTTTTTACTATTGTATTTGGGCTCGGCCTCTTGTAAGCCGCACCGAGTCCTTCGGGAGATGGTAGCGGGGTACAAATAAAGGATTATTATTATTATTATTATTATTATTATTATTATTATTACAAGATTAGGAGCCCCCGGTGGCGCAGTGGGTTAAAGCACTGAGCTGCTGAGCTTGTTGATCGAAAGGTCGCAGGTTCGATTCCGGGGAGCGGCGTGAGCTTCCGCTGTCAGCCCTAGCTTCTGCCAACCTAGCAGTTCGAAAACATGCAAATGTGAGTAGATCAATAGGTACCGCTCCGGCGGGAAGGTAACGGCGCTCCACGCAGTCATGCCGGCCACATGACCTTGGAGGTGTCTACGGACAACGCTGGCTCTTCGGCTTAGAAATGGAGATGAGCACCACACCCCAGAGTCAGACATGACTGGACTTAATGTCAGGGGACTACCTTTTTTTTTTACTGAGCCTTCAGAGGCAGGACTTACCCTTTTTTTTTTTAAAACAACAAACCCTGTTTAAACCTTCTTTTTAACCCCCCCCCATTGGCCCCCCTCCAAAAAAAAAAAAGGGGGAAAAAATTTTAGAAACTTCCTGGGTTTTTTTGTTGGCGGGGGTGGGGGGGGGGGTGCCAATGTTTTAAAAAAAAATTTTTTTTTTTTTTTTTTGGGGGGTACTTTTCGCTTTTGGGGGGAAGTATAAAAAAACAAACAAAAAAAAGCCTCCGTTTTAACTGTCTCTCCGGGAAACCGGGGGGGGGGAAAATAACAAAAAAAACATAAAAAAAAAGCCTGGGGAACCCAACAAACAAAAGACACAAAAAAAAAAAAACCCTTTTTTTAATTTTTTTTTTTTTTTCCCCAAAAAATTTTTAGAAAAAATTTTCCCACCCAAACTAAACCCCCCCTTTTAGGGCTAAGTAAAAAAATTTTTTTTTTCCCCCCCCAACTCCCAACCCCAGCCCCTTGGATTTTTTTTATATTTTTATAAATTATTTTAAATTAACAATATACTTTTATTATTGTTCTTTGAATATAATTATATTATTTTAAAACACCCCCCCCCCCAACCCCCCCCCCACCCCCCCCCCCCCCAAAAACACACAAAAAAACCAAAAAAAACCCAAACCCAAAAACAAACTCCCCCAAAAAAAAAAAACAAACCCCACCCACATTTTTAAAACAGGGGCGGGGGAAAAAAAAAATTTTTGAGGGGGGTTTGTTGAAAAAAAAAAATTGTTTGGTTGGGGGGGGCGGGGACTTCCCATCCCACCCCCCCCAAACCCCTAATTTCAGGGGGTTTTGGCTTTTCACCCCCAAAATTTTGCAAACAAAAAAAAAAAAAAAAAAAAGGCCCAAAACCCTTGGGGGGGGCCCAAATAAAAAGCGGGGGAACCCCCCCCCCCTTAAAAGGGGGGGGGCTTTGGGGGGGGGGAAAACCCTCCTTAAAAAAAGAATAAAAAGGATTTTGAACAAAAGGGTTGGAATGGGGTGGGTTTGCCCAGGGGGGGAAGGTGGGTCGGGGGCGCGGCGGGGGGGAGGGTTTTCCTTTTTTCCAAAAATTTCCCCCCAAAAAAAAAAACATTTTTTTTGCCAAAAAATTTCTTAATTTTTTTTACAAACAAAAAAAAAAAAAAAAAAAAAAAAAAAACAGGGCCGGGGACTAAAAAGAAAACAACCATTCAACAAACCTTGTCTCTTTTTTAGGGGGGAACAATTAAAAAAAAACAAAACTGTTTTTTTCAAAAACCCATTTGGGTTTCAAATTTTTTGCCGGGGCAAAAAAAAAAAAAACACAAAGGTGGGGAGGGGTGGGGTGAATCTACCCCCCCAACAAAGTTCCCACCCACAAACAAGAAACTTATTTTTTTTGGGATTCCCAAAAACACGTTTTTCTTTTTTCCTCCATGGGGGGGGGGGGGGGGAGGGGGGGGGGGTAACCGCCAAAAAAACTTTAAAAAAAAATTCTTTTTAAAAAAAAAAAAAAAAAAAAAGGGAGGGGAGGGGAAAAACAACAAAACCCCCCTCCAACAAAAGGTGCCCCAGGCCCTAGCCCACCTTTTTTTTTTGGGGCCTTGTGGGTTGTTTGGGGGACAAAAAAAAAAAAAAACAACAACCCAAATTTTCCCCCCAACCCACCCTTTAGGAGGGGGCGCTTTTTTCCCAACGGCCCCCCCACCAAGGTAACCAAAAAAAAAAAAAAGGGGGGGGGGAAGGGGTTCTTCCTTTTTCTTGTGTCTGTCCCCACCCAACCACCCCTTGGGGGTTTTTCAATTTTTGTCCAAAACAACAAAAAGGGGGGGGTAATAAATGAATTAAAACAAATAAAAACAACACCCTTTTTTTTTCCCATAGTTTCCAAAAAAACCCCCAAAGGGGGGGGACAACCCCTCAAACTGTTTACTAGGGGCCTCTGGGGTTTTGATTTCAAAAAAGGGGGAACAAAAAAAAAAAAAAAATAAAAAAAAAATTTTTTTTGGTCTAAAAAAATAAAAAAAAAACCGGAACATGTTGTAAAAACAAAAAAAACAAAATTTTGGGGGGTTCGTTTTTTTTTTTTTTTGTTTTTCGGGGTTACTTTTTTTACAAAAAAAATCTTAAAAATTGTGTTTGTAAAAACAAAAAAAAAAAAAAAAAAAAAAAAAAAATTTTTTTCCCCCCCAAAAACAAAAAAAAAGCAAAAAAAAGTTTCTCCTCGAGTATGAAAAAATTTAACGGAAAAAAAAAACAAAAAAAAAATTTTTCGTAAAATAAAAAAAAAAAACTAAAAAAAAACCATTTTTAACCGGGGGGGGAAAAAAAAAAAAAAACCAAAAAAACGCTTTTCGGTTGGTTAAATAAAGATGTTTTGGGGCAGGGGAAACACCCCTCCTGCGGGCCCTATGCGCAAAAAAACAAAACCAAAATGTCCAAACTTTTCAGGGATAAGGATTTTTTCTCGCGGGTTTCTTATTGGGGGTCCCGCAGCCGTTATTGGCGGGGTCGATTCGTTAAGGTTATAACGAATCGATTCGTTAAAACGGCGGACGCGTTTGCGCATGCGCAAAAGCGTCTTCCGAAACTTCGTTATCAAATACGAATCGATTCGCTATTAAAATAATAACGAATCGATTCGTTAAAACGGCGGACGCGATTGCGCAATGCTAAATGCTCTATAAACAAAATCATTTCATAAAATAAATCAAATAAAATAATCAAATAGAACAAGATATTAAGATATTAAATAAAAAAGTAATAAGATAAAGTATCCAAAACTGAGTCAATTTAATAATATAATGAAATAAACAATAATATAATAATAAAATTTAAATAAATAAAATATAAATAATAATAATAATAATAATAATAAATAACAATAAATAATATAAAATTATATAATATATACAATATAAAATAATATAATATAATATAATAATATATTATTATATATATTATATAAATGAAATAAATAATAATATAAATATTTAAATAAAATATAATTAAATTTATAAAATATTTATAAAATATAATTATAAATAATAATAAAAATAATATATAAAATTAAATTATAAATTATTAATATATAAAAATAATGTTATTATAAAAACTTAGAAAGTAAATATAAGAAATAAATAAAGAAAAAGTAACAAAAAGTAACAGAAATTGCACTTTGAAAAAACTCTGAAAATTATCTGGGAAGTATTTCTGTAGCAGTATTGCAAGTTAAGTAAGAAGGACCAACTTCACATTTGGGGGTGGTGTATCTTAATGTGCATCCTTAGCCCTGTTGTGGCAAGATGCCTCATATCTTTTCCTCTGCTGACGCTCACACCGCAATGCCTGCAAACTGCCAAAGTGGCCCTCTCATTATGGACGTCGTAATGATCCCATAGGAGCGATCTCGGCCTACCCCTACTAGGCACTTCAGATGTACTCATGCTCGTGTTTGGACTGTCGGTGTTTGTGGAAGGGAGTATAATCGTTGGTTGTTTCTGTAGCTCGCCCTCCATCAGCATGCAGTCCTCTTGATCACTAATTCCTGTGGTGGAAGCACATTCCATCTTGTCTTCCTCCCATTCCTCTGACACGTCCGCCTCCTCGCCCTCCTCTTCATAACAAGTAATATCAGAGGTACTTGGAACGACATCAGGATCTGAACGTAGAGTCTTTCGAACTGATGAAGAAGAAGGTTCTGCCATCTCACAGCTGGTTGAAGCATCTGTGGGTGTTTCAATAACCATCTCGTTGGATGAATGTTCCCTTCTTGTCAATGTGTTCATCTTCAGTCCCCTGCCTTTCTTCGGTATTCGCGATAGCACTTGGCCCTTGCGACTAGAAAAGCCGGGAAGGAAGCGTTTCATCACACTGGTTGGAACTACACAAATGAGCGAGCAGTGTATGTAGCACTTTGTGTTGGCAAAAGGAGCGCACTGGTTGGAACTACACAAATGAGCGAGCACTGTATTATAGCACTTTGTGTTGGCAAAAGGAGCGCACTGGTTGGAACTACACAAATGAGCGAGCACTGTATGTAGCACTTTGTGTTGGCAAAAGGAGCGCACTGGTTGGAACTACACAAATGATGAGCGAGCAGTGTATGTAGCACTTTGTGTTGGCAAAAGGAGCGCACTGGTTGGAACTACACAAATGACAAACGCACACACAGCCACCGAAGACTCTTTTCTTTTTTTAGAATATTTTTTGTATTTTTTTTAAGAATAAAAGGCAGGTATTTTTAGAAAATATTCAGAAATGGAAAATTAACCAAAAACTGGCCCTGATGTGGACCAAACACAGCCACGAGACAGGACAAACGAGAGCACACACCAACAGAAGAGTCTTTTCTTTTTTAGAATATTTTTTGTATTTTTTAAGAATAAAAGGCAGGTATTTTTAGAAAATATTCAGAAATGGAAACTTAACCAAAAAATGGCCCTGATGTGGACCAAACACAGGCAGGAGACAGCAAATGAGAGCACACAGCAACAGAAGAGTCTTTTCTTTTTTAGAATATTTTTTGTATTTTTAAGAATAAAAGGCAGGTATTTTTAGAAAATATTCAAAAATGGAAAATTAACCAAAAAATGGCCCTGATGTGGACCAAACACAGCCACGAGACAGGGCAAGTGAGAGCACACACCAACAGAAGAGTATTTTCTTTTTTAGAATATTTTTGGTTTTTTTTAAGAATAAAAGGCAGGTATTTTTAGAAAATATTCAAAAATGGAAACTTAACCAAAAACTGGCCCTGATGTGGACCAAACACAGCCACGAGACAGGGCAAGTGAGAGCACACACCAACAGAAGAGTCTTTTCTTTTTTAGATTTTTTGTATTTTTTTTTAAGAATAAAAGGCAGGTATTTTTAGAAAATATTCAAAAATGGAAAATTAACCAAAAAATGGCCCTGATGTGGACCAAACACAGGCAGGAGACAGGGCAAATGAGAGCACACAGCAACAGAAGAGTCTTTTCTTTTTTAGAATATTTTTTGTATTTTTTAAGAATAAAAGACAGGTATTTTTAGAAAATATTCAAAAATGGAAACTTAACCAAAAACTGGCCCTGATGTGGACCAAACACAGGCAGGAGACAGGGCAAATGAGAGCACACAGCAACAGAAGAGTCTTTTCTTTTTTAGAATATTTTTTGTATTTTTTAAGAATAAAAGACAGGTATTTTTAGAAAATATTCAAAAATGGAAACTTAACCAAAAACTGGCCCTGATGTGGACCAAACACAGCCACGAGACAGGGCAAATGAGAGCACACACCAACAAAGAGTCTTTTCTTTTTTAGAATATTTTTTGTATTTTTTTAAGAATAAAAGGCAGGTATTTTTAGAAAATATTCAGAAATGGAAAATTAACCAAAAACTGGCCCTGATGTGGACCAAACACAGCCACGAGACAGGGCAAATGAGAGCACACAGCAACAGAAGAGTCTTTTCTTTTTTAGAATATTTTTTGTATTTTTTTTAAGAATAAAAGACAGGTATTTTTAGAAAATATTCAAAAATGGAAAATTAACCAAAAAATGGCCCTGATGTGGACCAAACACAGGCAGGAGACAGGGCAATCGAAAGCACACAGCAACAGAAGAGTCTTTTCTTTTTTAGAATATTTTTGGTATTTTTTAAGAATAAAAGGCAGGTATTTTTAGAAAATATTCAAAAATGGAAACTGAACCAAAAACTGGCCCTGATGTGGACCAAACACAGGCAGGAGACAGGGCAAATGAGAGCACACAGCAACAGAAGAGTCTTTTCTTTTTTAGAATATTTTTGGTATTTTTTAAGAATAATATTAAAATAATATTAAAAAATAATATTAAAAAATATTTAAAAATGGAAAATTAACAAACAAATTCACAAAAACCGAAGGAAGTAATGAATCCAAGCAAGGAATATAAGCAGCACTAAGCACAGCAGCAAGGAATGAATCCAAGCAAGGAATGAGCAAGGAATGAATCCAATCCAGTTGCTAGCCAAGCCAAGCCAAGCCAACCCAATGCAAACCCTCCCGGACCTCTTCTCTCTCCCTCGCCCTCTGCAGCAATGAGCTACGGCCGCGCGGAGCCGCTTTTAAAGGGCTCGCCGGCCAATCAAAAACAGCCACGGTGCACTGCTTGGGTGCTTGGGAGCGCCGGATTGGCTCCCAGGCACCAGCAGCCTCCATCCCATTAACGAAACGAGCGGAAGCTCGTTAAATCTATGGGGGTTGCCGGTTCGATATTTTTAAACCCTTCCGGGTTTGAAAATGTGTTTTGATATCGCTTCGTAAATGCTAAAAATAACGAATTAATAACGAATTACAAAATTAACGAACGAAACCGCACAGGCCTACTATACCTAATGAGATGCTACATAGATGCAGGTGAAACGTCAGGAGAGAATGCCTCTAGACCATGGCCATATAACCCGAAAAAAACCTACAACAACTCTTTTTGGCTTTGCTTTAATTCTTTGAACTGAAAATGAAAGTGACTTCGGGAGACAAGTTTTGATCCTTAAGTTTTTGGCATAGGCCACGCCAATGTGTCGGCTATCACACCATAAATACTAATTTAATAAATTTAATCCGACTTACGAGGACTAACAAAAAAAATGCATACCCCAATAGGCAATATTTCAGAGAAAGAAACTGTCAAAAACACTCCTTATTCCTTGGCTATGGAATACATGGGGTTGCCAGAGGTTAACGGGCAACTTGCACCAGAAATTTGTCTTCATTTAGAAGTAGAAGCATCAAGAGATACACTCTTAAGATAAAGCACACACACACATAAACAGTGGAAAGTATGTTTCACAGCTGAGATCACAGCCTGCAGCAGAAATTTTCAGATGGGACTATTTTTAGGAAGATGAGGTTTTAAGCTTCCTTCTCACTGGTTCAAATCCTTCTAATTAAAGCAGCGGCATCTTCCCATGCCTATTGATTCGAAACTAGTACCCATGACAAGAAATATTTATCAGTTTCCCCCATGATCGAAGGCATTCTTGGAGAGGCTTAGCTGGGAAAGGCAGATAACAAAAAAACAGACAATGTCCTGGAACCATGAGAAAGCTTCCATGTGCATTACGTAATACAGGTGGGCAGAAAGGCACCATGCAGGCTCATTTGTTGTCATGCCTCTGAAACATAATCTGTTTTTACTTTCTGCCTTTCAAAAGAAGCATGCAGACTAAGAAACATATATTTCCAAAAGCTTCACGTTCCCAACCCACATACTGGAACATTCGGAATGTAATCATGATATATAATTGATGTAAGATTGGGAATTATGACTATTGAGTTGTTTTTGCTAGTCAACACAGTTTGTCCAGGGCTGGAGAACTGGCTCAAAATGCTCAGTTCCTTCCAACCCCATTAGAATGGAACCACCCCATAGTGGGGCAGCTGGCCATACTTCCTGATATCACAGGTCCCTTCTACTTCCATATAAGATCCAGATTATCTGCTTTGAACTGGGTTATATGGCAGTGTTGAATCATATAATCTAAATCAAAGAAGAAAATGTGGATTATCTGTTTTGACAATTGTTTGCTGATTTTTCTTTAAAGAGATGCCCACAACTAGGGCTTGGTCTTTGTCTTTTTTCAGATATCTCCTTGTGCCCATGGTCTGGTGATGATAGACACCACCAAAGCCTACCAAATCCCAGAAATATGACTGGTTAGACAGATGTTCAAAGAAGGAGTTCAGGTTCAACAAGTTGAAACACAACAAGCTGAAGATCAATTATGACAAGACAGAGGTCCTCCAGACCAGTCGTACATTCGACCAGGGTATTGGGTGGCTACCTGTTCTTGACAGTTCGCACTCCCCTTGAAGACACAGGTCTGCAGCTTGGGGGGTCCTCCTAGATTCAGCGCTGACACTTGATGCGCAGGTGTCGGTGGTGGCTGGGAGGGCCTTCGCACAATTAAAACTCATGCGCAGCTGCACCAACCGGAATTTGACTTGACCCACGCTTTAAGTGAAAGCTTCATAAGGGACTAAGTTATTCTATTTAGTTACTGTACTATTTATTTGGAGCAATTTTTGTGCGCATCCTGTTCTTTTATTTGTAATAGCTTGGGGACCGGCGTTGCAAGAGTTAGTAGAGAAGGGGGTAGGCGGCTCTGAGCCAAGTTGTTCTTTATTGGTC
>NW_026844366.1:193674860-193713476 GCF_025583915.1 Anolis sagrei ordinatus
CGGTCCACAGTGACTCCCAGGTATTTGGGTGCGCTGCAATGCTCCAGTGGGATTCCTTCCCAGGTGATCTTCAGAGCTCGGGCTGCTTCTCTGTTCTTGAGATGAAAGGCACATGTCTGTGTTTTAGATGGGTTGGGGATCAGCTGGTTTTCCCTGTAATAGGCAGTAAGAGCACCTAGAGCTTCGGGAAGCTTCTGTTCTACCATCTCAAAGCTCCCTGCTTGAGCGGTAATGGCACGATCATCAGCATAGATGAAGCTCTCTGTCCCTTCTGGCAGTGGCTGGTCATTTGTGTAGATGTTGAACAGCTGGTTTTCCCTGTCATAGGCAGTAAGAGCACCCTGAGCTTTGGAGAGCTTCTGTTCAACCATCTCAAAGCTCCCTGCTTGAGCGGTGATGGCACGATCATCAGCATAGATGAACTCTCTGTCCCTTCTGGCAGTGGCTGGTCATTTGTGTAGATGTTGAACATGGATGGAGCAAGCACGCTCCCCTGAGGCAGGCTGTTCTTCTGTTTCCGCCCTCTGCTTCTCTGGCCCTGGAACTCAACAAAAAAGCTCCTGTTTTGTAGCAGGTTTCCTATGAGGCGGGTGAGGTGGTAGTCCTTTGTGATATTATACATTTTTCTCAGGAGGAGGCGGTGGTTTATGGGATCATAAGCCGCTGTCAGGTCTATGAAGACAGCTCCTGTGATCTGCTGTCTTTCAAAGCCATCTTCTATGTGCTGAGTCAGGTTCAGCACTTGCGATGTGCAGCTTTTGCCTTTCCTGAAGCCAGCTTGCTGTGGGAGAGCTTCTGTTCTACCATCTCAAAGATCCCTGCTTGCTGCTGGGAGCAAATGTTAGGGCTGGAGTGGAGATAGCGAGGCCCGCCCTTCCTCCTCCTCCTCCCCTCCTCCTCCTCCTCCTCCTCCTCCTCTTGTCTGCCGTCATCAGGGCGGCTGGATTAGCTGTGGATGGGCCCAATGCCTCCAGTTCCTCTCCCTTCCCTCCGGATCAGAAACAGGGCTTAGCCAGTGGGAGTCTGAAAGAGGGAGGGAAAGGGAAAGCTCCCTCCTCCTGCTCCACCACCACCACCTCTTTATCCTCCTCCTCCCTGCGCTGCTGCTCCTCCTGCATCCTCCTCCCTCCCTCCCTCCTCCTCCTCCTCCTCCTCTTCCCTCCTTCCCTGCCTCCTCCTCCCGGGCGAGGGCATCGCCATGGCCGAGGTGCCCACCGTGGTCCGCATCAAGGTGGCCCTCAAGATCCAGCCCAACGACGGGCCCGTCTACTTCAAGGTGGACGGACAGCGCTTCGGGCAGAACCGGACCATCAAGCTGCTGACGGGGGCCAAGTACAAGGTCGAGGTGGCCATCAAGCCCGGCACCGTCCAGGCCACGTAAGTCTGGGGGGTGGGGGAGGCTCTCCCCAATCCCCCTCTCCCTCCCTCTCATGCCTTTGGATCACAGCCTCCCATTGGGATGCCGCAGTGGTCCTTTGAGCCCTTTCCTTGGATTGCAGAGGAAGAGGGAAAGAGAGAGGGAAAGAGAGAGAGCCTAGCCTTGGGATTAGGCGCTGCAGCCGCGGCTCCTGCTTATGTAACTGTCCCTCCCTGGCGCTCATCCTTCCTGGCACGGGAGAGGGGCTTCCGACTAGTGCGCATGCGCCCCTTCCCTGGCTCTCCCCACATTCTGACATCAAAGGGACCCCTTTCCTGGACTGGGGCTCCCCGCATTCCCGCCCCGCTGTCTCACCCCCAACTCCAAATCTGGCAGGCTTTTAGGTATCTCAACAAAGGCCAGGTCTAGGTGGAGAAGCACAACCCCTGGGCAAAGGCAATGCCCATCTGTCCAAACTTTGGCCCTCCAGGTGTTTTGGACTTCAACTCCCACAATTCCTAACAGTCAGTGTGGAGTTGAAGTCAGATTTTGTAACAAGTACTACTTTTGGCCCGTGTTGACATAGAATCAGAGAATCATAGAATCAAAGAGTTGGAAGAGACCTCATGGGCCATCCAGTCCAACCCCCTGCCAAGAAGCAGGAATATTGCATTCAAATCACCCCTGACAGATGGCCATCCAGCCTCTGTTTAAAAGCTTCCAAAGAAGGAGCCTCCACCAAACTCCGGGCAGAGAGTTCCACTGCTGAACGGCTCTCACAGTCAGGAAGTTCTTCCTCATGTTCAGATGGAATCTCCTCTCTTGTAGTTTGAAGCCATTGTTCCCGTCCTAGTCTCCAGGGAAGCAGAAAACAAGCTTGCTCCCTCCTCCCTGTGGCTTCCTCTCACATATTTATACATGGCTATCATATCCCCTCTCAGCCTTCTCTCTTCAGGCTAAACATGCCCAGCTCCTTAAGCCGCTCCTCATAGGGCTTGTTCTCCAGACCTTTTATCATTTTAGTCGCCCTCCTCTGGACACATTCCAGCTTGTCAATATCTCTCTTGAATTGTGGTGCCCAGAATTGGACACAATATTCCAGGTGTGGTCTAACCAAAGCAGAATAGAGGGGTAGCATTACTTCCCTGGACCTAGACACTATGCTCCTATTGATGCAGGCCAAAATCCCATTGGCTTTTTTTGCCCCCACATCACATTGTTGGCTCATGTTTAACTTGTTGTCCACGAGGACTCCAAGATCTTTTTCACACGTACCATGCTTGAGCCAGAGTGTCTGCTTGCCCCATGGCAAGTGGGCCCCCTTCAACATTAGACCACATGTCAAATTATAGGCCTGTAGGCTGAATCTGGCCTGCTATTTCCCATTTTACGTGGCCTTCCTGATGCTGGAGTCCAATGCCTCCCTCCCTCCCTCATCATTAAGCATTACAACTAGAGCTGATGGAGGTTGTGATACTGCAAGGTTGCAGGTTGTTTTATTTATTTTATTTATTTCCAGTATTTCGACCCCGTCCTCCTCAACCCCTGAAGAGGGACTCAGGATGGCTTACAATTGGCACAATTTGATGCCATTAAATATGACAAAGCAATATAACAACCATTAAAACTATAAAGAGAACATTAATTAAAACAATAAAAATAGTATTAACTGCCGTATCACCATTCCAGTCAAATTCCATATCTAAAGCGCTATTTATGCCTGCTGTCCAAAAGCCTGGTTCTGGAACCACGACTTCAATTTCTTCCTAAAAGACGGGAGGGATGAAGCCGATCTTACCTCGTTGGGAAGCAAGTTCCACAGGTGGGGGCCACAGCCGAGAAGTCCCTGTCTCTCGTCCCTGCCAGACGTATTTGCGAGAGCAGGGTCTCCTCGGATGATCTTAAACTGCAAGGCAAGACGTAGTGGGAGATGCATTCGGACATGTAAGCTGGGCCAAAACCGTATAGAGCTTTATAGGTCAAAACCAGCACTTTAAATTGAGTTCGGAAGTGGATTGGCAGCCAGTGGTGGTATGCTCCCTGTAGGTCACTCCAGTTAGTAATCTGGTTGCAACCCATTGGACCAAACCAGAGGTACAAGGGTTGTGGATAGGATACCTGTCTTCAAAATACCCTATAAATATTTCCCCAACCTCAGAGCCACACATGCTACTAGGTTGCCATTACCATTGTTGCCAATCCACATGGTGGATAATCAAAAGCAATGGGAGTTCTTGTTCCATTTTTATTTATCGTGTCATCAGCAACCATTGTATTACAATTCTAACAGAGCAAAACAAACACAGAGATTAAAAAGAAAAAGAAAAAAAAACCACACAGATTTTGCAAATTTGGTATTTGGTTAAATGTCCTTTGACCAGTATCTGGCCACTTGGAGTGCCTCTGGGGTTGCCGCAAGAAGGTCCTCCATCGTGCATGTGGCAGGGCTCAGGGTGCATTGCAGCAGGTGGTCAGTGGTTTGTTCTTCTCCGCACTCGCATGCCGAGGATTCCACCCTGTAGCCCCATTTCTAAGATTGGCTCTGCATCTCGTGGTGCCAGAGCGCAATCTGTTCAGCGCCTTCCAAGTCGCCCAGTCTTCTGTGTGCCCAGGGGGGAGTCTCTCATCTGGTATCACCCATGGATTGAGGTGCTGGGTTTGGGCCTGCCACTTTTGGACTCTCGCTTGCTGGGGTGTTCCAGCGAGTGTCTCTGTAGATCTAAGAAATCTATGTCTTGATGGCTTGTTCCTTGTTCTTGTTCTATAACCAAACCCAAAGGGTGCTCACCAATGGTTTCACTTCATCCTGGAAAGAAGTGACCAATGGAGTGCCACAGGGTTCGGTCCTGGGTCCAATATTGTTCAATATCTTTATTAACTTGGATGAAGGGTTAGAAGGCAGGATCATCAAGTTTGCAGACGACACCAAATTGGGAGGGACAGCCAATACTCCAGAGGACAGGAGCAGGATTCAAAATGATCTTAACAGATTAGAGAGATGGGCCAAAACTAACAAACTAAAGTTCAACAGGGACAAATGCAAGATACTCCACTTAGGCAGAAAAAACGAAATGCAGAGATACAGAATGGGGGACGCCTGGCTTGAGAGCAGTATATGTGAGAAAGATCTTGGGGTCTTCATGAACAACCAGTTGAACATGAGCCATCCGTGTGATACAGTAGCTAAAAGAGCCAAGGGGATTTTGGGCTGCATCAAAAGGAGTACAGTGTCTAGATCGAGAGAAGCCATGGTGTTTCTCTATTCTGCTTTGGTTAGATTTCACGTGGAATACTATGTCCAAGTCTGGGTCCCACAGATTAAAACAGATATTAACAAGATGGAAGGCGTCCAGAGGAGGGCGACTAAAATGATCAAGGGTTTGGAGACTATGAATCCCTCAGAGGAGTGTCTTAAAGAGCTGAGTATGTTTAGCCTGCAGCAGAAAAGGTTGAGAGGAGACATAATCGCCATGTATAAATATGTGAAAGAGTGTCATAAGGAAGAGGAAGCAGGCTTGTTTTCTCTGCTCTGGCAATTAGGGGCCCTTCCACAGAGCCAGGCATGTAGGCGGGGGGGGGGGGGGGGGGGGGGCTTGAGGGGCTTCAGCCCCCCCCCGAAATTCTCATGGTGGTCTGCGAGAAGGCCTTACTGGTACATTATTTAAACTGTTATGTTTATTCATATCATGATCTGATCACCATGCTCAATATATCCCATATGCATGGGGGTATTGGGGTAACGATACAAAAGGTTGGCTAGGGTAGACCCTCTTTCACTCAGACTCAGCCCCCCCCCCGAACCAAATTCGTCCGATGAGAGGAGAGCAAACTCAGACAGCGCAGGCCACAGCCAAGCCTGACCAGGCACCTTCAGGGCGCCCTAGCGCCACTCAGCCCCTCCCAAATCAAAATCCTGGCTACAGGCCTGGCTAGGGTAGATCCTCTCTCACTCAGACTCACCCCCCCCCCCCCCGAATCAACCTCAGCCCCCCCCATCAAAATCCTTGGTTCTGAGGGCCCTTCCACACAGCTATAACCCAGAATATCAAAGGCAGAAATCCCACAATATCTGCTTTCAACTGGGTTATCTGAGTCCACACTGCCATATTTTCCAGCTCAAAGCAGATAATGTGGGATTTTATTCAGCTATGTGGAAGTGAACTAGGACTCAGAGCAGTGGGTTGAAATTGCAGGAAAGGAGATTCCACCTGAACATTAGGAAGAACAGTGGGACTCTCTGCCTCGGAGTGTGGTGGAAGCTTTCCTTGGAAGCTTTTAAACAGAGGCTGGGTGGCCATCTGTTAGGGGTGCTTTGATTATGCTTTTCCTGCATGGCACAGGTTTGGACTAGATGGCCAGATGGTCTCTTCCAACTCTATTATTCTATGATTCCCCAACCTCAGCGCCACATATGTTACTGGGTTGCACTTCCCATTGTCCCCAATCCCCTTGTTCCATAACATCTGGGGACCCATACTGGGTAAAAACTAAAGAGCACTGACCAATATGTGAAAAAATTATAGTTGACCCCCTGTATCTACAGATTCTCCATCTATGGATTCAAGGACCCTTTGAAGGCAGCCATGAGGCTGATGTGGCCCTTTATGACACTCCTCCATTAGATGATATGTTTAAGATGTGATTGATCTTTTACTTACTTGAAAATATAACAGTCCTGATATTATGACTGCATGCAGCTAAAGTTTACATTGTATTACTATTTTAAGAAAAACAATTGGTGAAATAATTATAATTGTGGTTGGGCCGTCTTTGCCTCCAATATTTTTAGACCCAATCCATCACTGGTCAAAAAGCACTGCACCTTTGGAAACACAAGAACTGTAACGGAGTAGTGGAGCACCTTCTTAGCATGCCTAAATCCAGGTTTCAAACCCCACTATCCCTAAATGAGGCTTGCAAAGACTTCTTGCTAATGTTGGTAAGCTGGGTGTCTGAGTGCCTGTAAGGCAGCTGTCCCAATGTCCCCAGCGTAAGTGTGCACACTTGGACACACACACAATTTCTGGGCAAACATGAGTGGCCTCCATCTGTCTCCTGATCTGGTCAAAGGGAAGGCTTCTGTGGAATAAATCCCTCACATTGCAATTTGTTACTTCCCTTTAGAGCCACTTCTCTTATTTCCTCCCCTCCCCCCATTGCCATGCCGGATTAAGTGGGGGAGGGAGTTTGATATACTGTATTTTGTCCATTTGAAGACACACTTGTTTCCTATATACACATCTCTATAAACGGGGTGTGTCTTATAATCGCAGGTGTATCTTATGTCTTTTTGTTGGTGGTGGCAGTACCGAAATTAGGGTGTGTCGTACAATCAGGAGCTCTTACAATGGAAGAAATATGCCTTTCGGTAAGGATGGAATCATTTTGGATAAGAGCCGGATATTCTGTGCAGACAGATGGCGTTTTGAATACATCCTGTCTATATCTGTGTGCAGGGAGGAGGATAGTAGCACACATCTTTCTCTTTGATGTAAAGGACTTCTGCCAGTCTGTGCGTGCGTCGTGCTGCTATGTGTGTATCCCCCTAACCAGGGAGGCAGCAGGATATCCTCCCTCCCTCCCTCTCCATTGCATTTACAATGACAGATGGCTAAGGGGGTGGCTCAGCATCACTGGGAGGGGGGGGGGTTGCTTGTGAGTTCATACTACCATTATTAGTAAGCTAGGATGGGAAAGAACAGCTAGATATTAGGCTTGTTTGATCAAGGAAAAAATGGTTCAAAACTTGTTTCGGATATAGGGGGCACTGACGATTTGGTTTGGAATTGATTTCTGAATTTTTCCGGAAAAAAAATCGGATTTTTCTGAAATTTCCGATTTGCTTTATTAATGGTGATACGCAAAAAGGGACTTTCTGGTATCCCAAAATCCAAAGTGTAAACTTTGAGGTGTCTTGAAAGTTTAATTCACTGCTTCTAAAAGGGAAATTGGCAGTGGCAGGCAAGAAAACACTTGTCCCCGCTGCCCTTATGTGCTGCCCTGCCCTTCTTCCCTCCCCACACACAAGCAGAAAGGCTTCAAGCCTCACAGGCAACTGGCCTGCTACCAGCTGTTCTCCCCTGTTGTTCCCTTCCAAAAAACATTTGTTCCCTTCCCTAACCCTGTTGTTCCCTTCCCAAGCAGTGGCACCTTTCACATCCTATGAGCCACCGCAAACTAGCCTCCTGCGAGAGCAAACTGTGCCAGCACGTCCATGACGTCATAAGACTCCGCCTCTCTCTCCGCCTCTTTCTCCGTGCCAGCGTGGTTTTTCCTTTGCTAGGGCAGCTATGCCAGCGTACTCTCGCTGTTGACAGAATTCAACAGCGAGAGTACGCTGGCATAGCTGCCCTAGCAAAGGAAAAACCACGCTGGCACAGAGAAAGAGGCGGAGAGAGAGGCGGAGTCTTATGACATCATGGACATGCTGGCACAGTTTGCTCTCGCAGGAGGCTAGTTTGCGGTGGCTCTAAGGTCCCTTCCCGTTCACGTCCCTGGCTCGCAATGAGCCCACGAGGCATGCGCAGCCCTTTATAAAGTGCAATGGCTGACGTACAGAAACCCCACTCCTCTCCCCACATATTCTCCCCTCATTGGATAGAGGCAGGCATCCTAGCATGCAAGCTGCTGCTTGCCTCGAAACACTGAGTCACTTCCGACTCACTTCCTGAGTCGGAACAAAGATGGCGACAGTGGCTTCGAAAGGGCAAGGATACTTCCGGGTTCCCAAATCACTTCAAAATCGCTTCAAAAAGGAATTTGATCTAAATTTAATCCAAATTCCGAGAATTCTGAACTGACCTAACCATGCCTACTTAGGGCCGTAGCCAGAAAAAAATTTCGGGGAGGGTTGAAAATTTCGGGGGGGGGGTTGAAAATTTTGGGGGGGGGGGGGGGGTTGAAACCCTACCCCCCCCAACTTGGTTGCTTCATTACATCAGCTATTGCTGCAAGCAGGCATGTAGCCGGGGGGGGGGGGGGGGCTTGAGGGGCTTCAGCCCCCCCCCGAAATTCTCATGGTGGTTCGCGAAAAGGCCTTACTGGTGCATTATTTAAACTGTTATGTTTATTCATATCATGATCTGATCACCATACTCAATATATCCCATATGCATGGGGGTATTGGGGTCATGATACAAAAGGTTTGCTAGGGTAGACCCTCTTTCACTCAGACTCAGCCCCCCCCGAAACTCAGCCCCCCCCCCGAAACCCCCCCTGAAAAAAATTCAGCCCCCCCCCCCCCAATTGGTTGCTTCACTACATCGGCTCTTGCTGCAAGTAATGACAGTGTGAATAAATTGTCAATATTTGCTTGAGATAGTGCTTGCAGTTCTGGAGGGACTCTTAATTTTTTGCGTCTCATAGACTTAGCATGGGGATTTGGTTAACCAGTTAAAATTCATGAGTAAACCAGTTTTTTTTAACCTGAAAAATGGGGGGGGGGTTGAACCCCAACCCACCCCCACCCCCGCCGGCTACAGGCCTGCTACTAGATATTGAGGAAACTAATTCTCCTTACAGGACCATGGGTATAGGAGGAGTAACTATCCCCCTGGAACAGACGTCAAAAGAAGCCCAGCTTGTTACTTACACCGGCATCTATGACACAGAAGGCGTGACTCACACCAAAAGTGGAGAGAGGCAGCCAATACAAGTCAACATCCAGGTAATGTATATTTCTGGTGGTGTGAGTGAAAGCTTGAGTTCTTGATATGTCCTGGTACGAAGCAAATAACCAGAAGGAGTAGGAGCCCCCAGTGTTGCAATGGGTTAAACACTTGTGCCAGCAGGACTGAAGACGAACAGGTCACAGGTTTGAATTCTGGGAGAGCGTGGACGAGCTCCCTCTGTCAGCTCCAGCTCTTCATGCGGGGACATGAGAGAAGCCTCCCACAAGGATGGTAAAACATCAAAACATCTGGGTATTTCCTTCGAAAATGTCTTAAACTCGAGTGAATGGTAAAGTATGTTATACTTATTTTGTACAAGTTGCCATCTGCATACAGATCTAGACACGTTTCATTATTTTTGAATGTATATTTTCTGATTATATATGAGATTATTTGTGTCAAATAATTATTAAAAAATAAAGTTAATTTTAAAAAAACTTCTGGGTTTCCCCTGGGCAGCATCCTTGCAGACATTTTCTCACACCAGAAGCGTCTTGCAGTTTCTCAAGTTGCTCCTGACATGAAGAAAAAAAAAAACCAGAAAGAGTGAAGTTTACATCTATATAAATAAAAATATAATGTTTGTTTGTGGGATTAACATATCTCAAAAGCCACTGGACGAATTGACACCACATTTGGACTCAATACACCTATCAGGCCAACGAGTGACCATCACTTATAAAAATACTGAAAAACTCAGCAGAAGAGACTTAAAAAGCCAAAAAACCAAAAATACAACGCATGCGCAACACCACATATATACACATATACACAAATATACTCACACATATATTCATATATATACATACTGGGCCACAGCAACACATGGCAGGGGATGGCTAGTTGGTAATAAAACCAAACAGCACATGTGGTCCATTCCTGTTCTTTCAAATGTTCAAGACCTAGGGTTATGTTTTTTAAATACGTCTATATCCTCATTTCAAAGAGCAGCCAAATGTTTTCTTTCTCACCCCAGAATTCTGTCTCTGAATTGAGAGGTATATATAATAACAATTTGTATCTGGCTTTGAATTGGCAGTCTTTCGACTGACAAGATTGACTACTGCTGGTGGTTTAACCTACTTTGCTAAAGCCCGGCAACTTACTTGAAAGATGGATTGTTTCTCCTGGAGGAGCTCAAAGGGGGCAATTCACCTTTTCCCAAATTTATCAAAAAGGGACAGGCAGCAGGAAGGGTTACGGACTACAAAAACAGCTTATTTATTTACAATATTTATATTCTGCCCTTCTCACCCCGTAGGGGACTCAGGGCGGATTACAATGTACATATACATGGCACCAGGACTGTGGCGCAGCTGGCTAGGAATCAGCTGCATTAAGATCACTACTGACCTAAAGGTCCTGAGTTTGAAGCCAGCCCGGGTCAGAGTGAGCTTCTAACCAAATTGTGTAGCTTGTTGACAATCTTTGCAGCCTGAAAGAAAGTTGCACCTGTCCAGTCAGAAATTTAGGTACCACTTCTGTAGGGAGGCTTATTTAACTAATTTACGAGGCCATAAATATCTCCAGCAAGCATGCAAAGAATGAGGAAGTACTTCATCAGTGTCACAAATGGATGGTGAAGCAACAGCTCCCCTGGTGGCCAGAATACCCTCATGGAAATGTTAAATAGCCTCTGAGTGTCTGTCTATATATGTTGTGTGTCTATGGCATTGAATGTTTGCCATGTATGAGGGGTATTTTTTAAGTAAGGTCCATTTGAACATAAGTACACAACGAAAGTTTATTTCAAAAAAGTAATTTTATTTTCAGAAATTACATACTTCACCCTATTTTTCGACATAGTTGCCAAGTTTGTTCAAACCCTTATCATACCTCTGAACCAATTTTAAAATACCCTCTTCATAAAAACCTGCCGCCACCAAAAGCCACCAAATCACCTGTAATCAAAGAAGGGCGACCAGAGCGGTCCTCATGATGGACGTTGTCACGGCCATCTTTGAATTGTCGTACCCACTTACAAACTTTTCTTTCACTCATAACAGTATCACCGTACACTTCACAAATCTGTCGATGAATTTCTGCAGCAGGCAGGTTCCTTGCTGACAAAAACCGTATCACTGAGCGAACCTCACATGCGGCGGGTGAGTTGATAGTCTTAAACATTTTTAAAGCACAGAACAGAACCGTACAGGTTAGCTACAGAGTGGAAACTGAGCACAGTTGTTCCCGAAGCATGCCGGTACACGACGCACGAGCTCGTTGCGGTATGCGCGCGAACTACTAGTGTCTACAACAAAACGGACCTTACTTTAAAAATACCCCTCGTATATGTACATTGTTATCTGCCCTGAGTCCCCTGCAGGATGAGAAGGGCGGAATGTAAATACTGTAAATAAATAAATAAATGGCAAACATTCAATGCCATAGACACACAACATAGATAGACAGACACACACACTGAGGCTATTTAACTTTCCAGCTTCGTGAGGGTATTCTGGCCACTAGGGGAGCTGTCGCTTCACCGTGACACTTATGGAGTACTTCCTCATTCTTCTGCTTGCTTGCTGCAGATTTTATGGCATCGTAAATTAGTTAAATTAGCTTCCCCGCATAAGTGGTACCTAAATTTCCTACTTGACAGATGCAACTGTCTTTCAGGCTGCAAAGATTGACAACAAGCTACACAATTTGGTTGGAAGCTCACTCCGACCCGGGCTGGCTTCGAACTCAGGACCTTTCGGTCAGTAGTGATCTTAATGCAGCTGACTCCTAGCCAGCTGCGCCACATTCCCGGTGCCTAGCCATAGACTTTGTTGTATTAGAATTGAGAAAAAAATACACATCTAAGATGTCTGTCCTCATTCAAGCCTAGTTTGGCTCTTAGATGTTGGAACTGGGAATTAAGTGGGCATTCTTCTCTTGTTACACTTCCCTCCTTTCCCCCCTTTTTGTTCCATTTCTTTGGGGTGAAGACCCCTTCTTCTGTCTTTTATGTTATTCTGCAAAGTTGCATGTACATTGGAGACATTATACAACCTCACAGAAAGCTAGCACAGCAACTTAAATTCTTAGATGAGACATTGAAGCTTCTGATTCTGAATAAGCCAAAAAAGTCATCCTGGAAAGGAATATTACAGTAGTCACTGCCATGGAAAATCTTAGATGTATGAAGACGAGCAAAGGTCAACTTCTGAGCATTGAGATGAAAATTTTGAGAAAGGTTAGCTGCCAATATTAACACGACCGACAGCTTTTTGATTTTCAAAAAATCCAGTGTCTATTGAGACCTCTGGCTTCAAATACAAATTGGCGTTATGGCTAGGACAAGTCTGTCAGCAATCGGTAGCATAAACTTTGGCCTTTACATTTCAGTTGATAATGTGAAGTCAGTTCAAATCTATGCTGATGAGACTAAAATAACAATTTCAGTGTATTTTTTGAAGGAAGTGTATTTTGAATTTGTAATTGTTATTCCTCTTCCTTCCTTCCTCCACTGTATTTATTACATTTTTTTTTACCGTTCTGCCTGGCCTTGACAGTACCATGCGATAAGCTGTTAGGCTCTGAATGCTAACACAAGATAACGTAAGCAAAAACACTTAGAGGGAAAGGAGAGTTAGTGATAACTTTAAAGTGACTAGCCAAGGTCCTGAATCTATTTTGGAAATAGGCCCAGCATTTGGATAAAACATTTAATAATAATAATATGCTTTATTTATACTCCGCTTTATCTCCCTAAGGGGACTTAGAGTGGATTATAGAATACATATATGGAAAACGTATTGTCAAAGGCTTTCATGGCCGGAATCACTGGGTTGTTGTAGGTTTTTTCGGGCTATATGGCCATGGTCTAGAGCAGGGGTCCTCAAACTAAGGCCCGGGGGCCGGATACAACCCTCCAAGATCATTGACCCGCCCCTCGCTCAGGGTCAACCTAAGTCTGAAATTATTTGAAAGCACACAACAACAACAACAACAACAATCCTATCCCATCAGCCAAAAGCAGGTCCACACTTCCCATTGAAATACTAATAAGTTTATATTTGTTAAAATTGTCACCTCTCAACAAAGGTTTTCTCTAGGCAATGCTAAGGCCATCAAATGCTAATCAAGGTGGTCAGTTGAAACATTCACACCTAGCTCCAGCAGACAATAGCCCTTTGTCTCACCCTGGTCATTCCACAGATATATAAACCCTTTTTCCTAGTTCCAACAGACCTTACTACCTCTGAGGATGCTTGCCATAGATGCAGGCAAAACGTCAGGAGAAAATGCCTCTAGAACATGGCCATATAGCCCGAAAAAACCTACAACAACCATGGAAAAAAACTGTTGTCAGTGTCCTAGGCAATTCGTTCATTTTTTTTTTTTCAAATTATAATCCGGCCCTCCAATCATTTGAGGGACAGCGACCCTTAAAATGTTTGAGGCCATGTTCTAGAGGCATTCTCTCCTGACGTTTCGCCTGCATCTATGGCAAGCATCCTCAGAGGTAGTGAGGTCTGTTGGAACTAGGAAAAAGGGTTTATATATCTGTGGAATGACCAGGGTGGGGCAAAGGACTCTTGTCTGCTGGAGCTAGGTGTGAATGTTTCAACTGACCACCTTGATTAGCATAATCTCATTGCCTAGAGCAAACTTTTGTTGAGAGGTGATTAGATGTCCTTGTTTGTTTCCTCTCTGTTGTCGTGCTGTTCTAATTTTAGAAAACAGAAAGGAAGAAACAATGAAAATGAACAAAATCTGGCTACCAGTATTAAAAAACTCTAAAATTACAACAGCACAACACAGAGAGGAAACAAACAAGGACATCTAATCACCTCTCAACAAAAGTTTGCTCTAGGCACTGTCAGGCCATTATATGCTAATCAAGGTGGTCAGCTGTAGCCGGGGGGGGGGGGGCTTGAGGGGCTTCAGCCCCCCCCCCCCCGAAATTCTCATGGTGGTTCGCGAAAAGGCCTTACTGGTGCATTATTTAAACTGTTATGTTTATTCATATCATGATCTGATCACCATACTCAATATATCCCATATTCATGGGGGTATTGGGGTAACGATACAAAAGGTTTGCTAGGGTAGACCCTCTTTCACTCAGACTCAGCCCCCCCCTCCGAAACACCCCCCCCTCCCCCCGAATTGAAATCCTTGCTAATCAAGTTGGTCAGTTGAAACATTCCCACCTAGCTCCAGCAGACAAGAGTCCTTTGTCCCACCCTGGACATCATTCCACAGATATATAAACCCTTTTTCCTAGTTCCAACAGACCTCACTACCTCTGAGGATGCTTGCCATAGATGCAGGCGAAACGTCAGGAGAGAATGCCTCTAGACCATGACCATGATCTACGCCGGGAGCTAGACAGGGGGAGTGTGTCCCTGTTAGTTCTGCTGGACCTCTCAGCGGCCTTCGATACCGTCGACCACGGTATCCTTCTGGGACGCCTCGCGGGAATGGGCCTTGGAGGCACTGTTCTGCAGTGGCTCCAGTCCTTCCTAGAGGGTCGATCTCAGAAGGTGTTGCTGGGGGACACCTGTTCTGCCCCACAACCATTGTCTTGTGGGGTTCCACAGGGATCAATATTGTCTCCCATGTTGTTTAACATCTACATGAAGCCGCTGGGGGAGATCATCCGGAGTTTCGGGGTACGGTGTCATCTGTACGCGGATGATGTCCAACTCTGTCACTCCTTTCCACCTGCTACTAAGGAGGCTGTCAAGGTCCTGAACCGGTGCTTGGCCGCTGTAACGGTCTGGATGAGGGCGAACAAATTGAAATTGAATCCAGACAAGACAGAGGTACTCCTGGTCAGTCATAAGGCCGAACAGGGCATAGGGTTACAGCCTGTGTTGGATGGGGTTACACTCCCCCTGAAGACGCAGGTTCGCAGTCTGGGTGTGATCTTGGACTCATCGCTGAGCCTGGAACCCCAGGTTTCAGCGGTGACCAGGGGAGCATTCGCACAATTAAAACTTGTGCGCCAGCTGCGCCCGTACCTTGGGAAGTCTGACTTGGCCATGGTAGTCCACGCTCTAGTTACATCCCGTATAGACTACTGCAACGTTCTCTACAGGGGGTTGCCTTTGAAGACTGCTCGGAAGCTTCAAATGGTCCAGCGTTCGGCAGCCAGATTACTAACAGGAGCGGCACTCAGGGAGCATACTACTCCTCTGTTGTGCCAGCTCCACTGGCTGCCAGTTTGCTACGGGCACAATTCAAAGTGCTGGCATTAGCCTATAAAGCCCTAAACCAGTGTTTCTCAACCTGGGGGTCAGGACCCCTGAGGGGGTCGCGAAGGGGTGTCAGAGGGGTCGCCAAAGACCATCAGAAAACACAGTATTTTCTGTTGGTCATGGGGGTTCTGTGTGGGAAGTTTGGCCCAATTCTATCATTGGTGGGGTTCAGAACACTCCTTGATTGTAGGTGAACTATAAATCCCAGTATCTACAACTCCCAAATGTCAAAGTCTATTTTCCCCAAAGCCCATCAGTGTTCACATTTGGGCATATTGAGTATCCGTGATCCAGATCCATCATTGTTTGAGCCCACAGTGCTCTCTGGATGTAGGAGAACTACAACTCCCAAACTCAAAGTCAATGCCCACCAAACCCTTCCAGTATTTTCTGTTGATCATGGGAGTTCTCTGTGCCAACTTTGGTTCAATTCCATTGCTGGTGGGGTCAGAATGCTCTTTGTTTACATGTTAACTATAAATCCCAGCAACTACAACTCCCAAATGACAGAATCAATTTCCCCGCCAACCCCACCAGTATTCAAATTTGGGCATACCGGGTATTTGTGCCAAATTTGCTCCAGTGAATGAAAATACATCCTGCAGATCATTATTTACATGGTGATTCATAATGTTAGGGTTATGGTTGGGGGTCACCACAACATGAGGAACTATATTAAGGGGTCATGGCATTAGGAAGGTTGAGAACCACTGCCCTAAACGGTTCTGACCCTACTTACCTCTCCGAACACATCTCCTCCTATGAACCGGCTAGGACACTAAGATCATCTGGGGAGGCCCTGCTCTCTGTCCCGCCTGCATCACTTGGCAGAGACGAGAGACAGGGCCTTCTCAGTGGTGGCCCCTCGGCTGTGGAACGCCCTGCCTGCAGATATCAGATCGGCCCCCTCCCTGCTGGCATTTCGGAGGAAAGTGAAGACTTGGCTGTTCGAACAAGCATTTGATTAAACAGTGTAATTGAACATAGGAATACGGAATAATGGATGATGAGACTGGATTCTGATTTTACTGTTGAGGCGCTTATGATTGTTATACGGATGTTTAATCATTTGTGTTACAATTGTTTTTAATTGCTCTATACTTGTCTCGTAATGTTTTGTATCGATGTTGTTCACCGCTTTGAGTCGCCTGAGGGCTGAGAAAAGCGGTATATAAATAAATAAATAAATAAAATATGAGTTTATTATCTGCAGGTCACTGACATCGGGGCTTTTGAAACAGTCTGGCAAGTTAAATTCTACGACTACCACAAGCGAGACCATTGCCAATGGGGGAACAGCTTTGGCTGCATTGAGTACGAATGCAAACCCAATGAGACCCGCAGCCTCATGTGGATAAACAAAGAAACCTTCTTCTGAAGCAAAGTGCAACAGCTGTGGTGGGACAATCTCTGGATTAAAGAACCTGTCTTCAAGCCGGTGTGAAGCCTTAACAGAGGCACTCTTGAACAGATGCTTTTGTTGAACAAACTACAATCCAAAGCACACTTACTTGGGACAACGTTTCTTAAGAAATGCTGGGGACTTGTTTCCAAGTAAATGTGCTTAAGACCCTATGTGGGTGTATTTATGTATATATATATTAAAATTGGGGTATTGCTGGAATTTGATAATTATTTACTCCACCCTGCAAAGCTGAACTGTGCTGCACCTTCAAGATAGTGAGCCTACCAGATCCCAAAACTGCACTTCCCATTGAGGATTGGAAATCTCCCACTATGCAGTCATCTTTGAGATGGATTGCTTTTCGCAACGTGCCCCGAATCTTTGTTTTTAATATCCAGCTGCGACCTGGTGCCGTCAGCTTCTGTATTTTTGTTGGTGATCAATCCCTGCACACCTTGTGAGTTTGGTGCAGTGTGACTTAGCTCCTATTGTGCCATACGCTTTAATTAACCTTACTTCCTGTCATCCTTCTTTCAATATCTCTATATAGTATGGTATGTAGTAACAGTGCAAATTCTGGCAAGAAATAGCAACAGCCCTGTTGAAGTTCAGTTTGTGTCTCGTGACGGGAAGCGGGTTGTTGAATGTCGTACACCGTTTTGACTTTCCTGTCATGTGAGGTTTGTTGATGGTCTCCCAGTCCCCAAATCAGTTCCTGAAGCCAATGACAGTGGTGGAATTTTCGACAAATGTGTAGTAAGAGTGGTGAAGCAATACTATCTGTGGTTGTAAGTTATTTATGAAAATTGCTGCTATCTGGATATGCAGTAATTAAGTATAATATATGCACATCTAGCCCATTGAGTTCTCAGATTACCTGTTCCAGTGGTGTTTGTATATGTAAAGCAGTATGAACGTGGTTACTAGCAGCTTTAGCGCTGTGACAGTGATCAGTAGCCTTTCGGATCAAACATGGGGATTCTTTCTGGGTTAAAAAAGAAAGAAAGTGATTTTCCATAAGCTTGCACAGGAATCCGAACTCTGGTGCTATTGTCTTATGTAAACCTGTTTACAGTTCTGGCAAATGAGAAGCACGTTCTGGATCTCTAAAAAATGTAATGGGTGGAAAGTTGCATCTTTCATGCTCTACTGCCGTGGTTCTCAACCTTTTCTTCACCATGGACCCCCTTTTAAAGACTTCTGTGTCTGCTAAAGATTATATATATATATATATATATATATATATATATATATATATATATATATATGACTTCTGTGTCTGTGGACCCTCAAGACCGAACTCAAGATTAAGGTCAAATCAAACAATTATTTCAATTTTCTGATGAATCTCCCTCAAATTTAAAGAGAGGGGATATAAATTAATATGTCAATGCACACACTCCTATTATAATAATTTGATTATAACGATTCCATACAAATTTAAAACAACAGTATCAACACTAATAATAGTGAATACTTTAGTAATTTAATCCTTCACAGACCCCCTATGAAAACATTATGTACCCCAGGTTGAGAACCACTGCTCTACTGAATTCAGATGGTTATGTGTTTGCATTGATTTGCATATCAACTTGTGTCCTTCATGTGCACATTCAATAAACTATTATAATTCTTGAACTTTGTAATAAAGGAGTGGACAGCCAGTGTTTGCTCTAACAGTTTTGTCTCATTCGATTTGACAAATGTTTATGCCACTATCCAAAGGCATCAGTGATCCTTAGGGGAGACTTCCCAACACCATTTATTTAGCTGTTCAGTGGGTTCTTTTTAAAAGTACCCACTGTATGTGGAAAAGCGGAACAATGGCTTCAAACTACAAGAGAGGAGATTCCATCTGAACATGAGGAAGAACTTCCTGACTGTGAGAGCCGTTCAGCAGTGGAACTCTCTGCCCCGGAGTGTGGTGGAGGCTCCTTCTTTGGAAGCTTTTAAACAGAGGCTGGATGGCCATCTGTCAGGGGTGTTTTGAATGCAATATTCCTGCTTCTTGGCAGGGGGTTGGACTGGATGGCCCATGAGGTCTCTTCCAACTCTTTGTGATTCTATGATTCTATGATATACTCGAGTATAAGCCTAGTTTTTCAGTCCCTTTTTTTAGGCTGAAAAAGCTCCCTTTGGCTTATACTCAAGTCAAGGTTATTTATTATTTTACTCTGTTATAAGTATTATTTTTATTACATTTATTATATTACTGTTTTGATTACATTTATTACTTTATTCTATTTATTATTATTATTATTATTATTATTATTATTATTATTAGTATTTGTTGTTCATTCGTTCAGTCGTCTCCGACTCTTCGTGACCTCATGGACCAGCCCACGCCAGCTCCCTGTCAGCCGTCACCACCCCCAGCTCCTTCAAGGTCAGTCCAGTCACTTCAAGGATGCCATCCATCCATCTTGCCCTTGGTCGGCCCCTCTTCCTTTTGCCTTCCACTTTCCCCAGCATAATTGTCTTCTCTAGGCTTTGCTGTCTCCTCATGATGTGGCCAAAGTACTTCAACTTTGTCTCTAGTATCCTTATTATTATTATTACATTTACATTATTTTACTCAGTTATTTTTATCACATTTATTATTTTGCTCTCTTTATTATTATTGGAAGGATATGTAAGCACATTTACATTGAAGAAGGTTAAAATAATGGTTTAATCAGAGTTGGACAGTCTTATCTTAAATTACAGTTTTATGTAAATATTCGAAAACATTTATCCTATTAATGCCTCAATTAATGTAATTTTATTGGTATCTATTTTTATTTTGAAATTTACCAGTAGCTGCTGCATTTCCCATCTTCGGCTTATACTCGAGTCAATACATTTTCCCAGTTTTTTGTGGTAAAATTAGGTTTAAAAAGGTTGTCCCCCGACATTAAGTCCAGTCATGTCTGACTCTGGGGTGTGGTGCTCATCTCCATTTCTAAGCCGAAGAGCCAGCATTGTCCATAGACACCTCCAAGGTCATGTGGCCAGCATGACCGCATGGAGCGCCGTTACCTTCCCGCCGGAGCGCTACCTATTGATCTAGGTTGGCAGAAGCTAGGGCTGAGAGCGGAAGCTCACGCCGCTCCTTGGAATCGAACTTGTGACCTTTTGGTCAACAAGCTCAGCAGCTCAATGCTTTAACCCACTGCGCCACCGGGGCAGTGGGTACCTTGGCTTATATTCAGGTCGGCTTATATTCGAGTATATACGGTACCTTCCAGTTGAAATATTATTGTCCCTTGTGCAGTAGTGAAATGCTAAAGATGCAAAGACTGTTGCGGAATGAAAAGGAAGAAGTGAATAGGAATTTACAAGTGACTGAACACACTTTTCTCTTGTTAGTCAAGTCTAACTATTTTAACATTTATTCTACAAACAGGGCACTTTAGTGCTCCAGAGTTTGTTACAAAAAGAAAGAACTAAAGGAAAATTGGATTAAGATGTCACACCGGTGGTACATGACCCCACAGAAATTAGGGAAATGTTACAGACCCCATAACATCTATATGCGACCACTTGCTCAGCTGGTTCGAGGTTTTGGGCTTGAGTGTTATCAGTACGCCGATGACACTCAGCTTGTGCTGAAGATGGAAGGCCGACCAGACTCTGTACCCGATTGTTTCCATCAGTGCCTCGAGGCCGTTACTGGATGGCTGCGTGCCAGCAGGTTGAGGGTGAATCCAGCAAAGACGGAGATCCTATGGCTGGGTCAACCGGGCAGTGGGGACATCCATCTGCCTACCCTGGATGGCGAGGCGCTACGCCCGTCATCGTTGGTAAAGAGTCTGGGAGTCCTTTTGGACCCTCTGCTGACGATGGAGGCCCAGGTCTCCGCCGTTAGCAGAACTGCCTTTTTTCATCTGTGGCAGGCTAGACGGCTGGCCCCCTACCTGTCCAGGGACGACCTAGCTACGGTGATCCAGGCCACAGTCATCTCAAGACTGGACTACTGTAACACCCTCTACATTGGCCTTCCTCTGTCGGTGATCCGGAAGCTCAAGTTGGTACAAAATGCAGCTGCTCGGCTTCTTGCGGGAATTCCGATGAGATGCCACATAACACCAATCTTACTACAGCTGCATTGGTTACCAATTGAGCACCGGATCACTTTCAAAGTGATGGTACTCACCTTTAAGGCCTTGCATGGTCTGGGGCCGATGTACCTGAGGGACCGCCTCACCCCCTACCAACCCCAGAGATCCCTCCGTTCTGAGGACCAAGATCTATTGGAAATTCCCAGTGTCAAGACCTTGCAACCAGACGCAGAGCCTTTACAGCAGTGGCACCATCACTCTGGAATACTCTGCCACCTGAAGTCCGTGCCTTGCGGGACTTATCAGCTTTCCGCAGGGCTTGTAAGACATACCTGTTTCGACAGGACTTTGATTTTTGATATTGCTGTTTTTAAATTGTTTTAAATTGTTTTTAAATTGTGTTAGATTTTAGCCTGTTCTTGTAAGCTGCTCCGAGCCCCAGGGGAGTGGCGGCATATAAGTTCGAATAATAAATTAAAAAAATATATTTCCACATGTGGTTGTAATGTGAAAAATCAAAAATATATTGGAAAAGAATACACACTACATTACAGAAAATCTTAAAGATAAAAATTCCCTTGAAACCAGAGGTATTCCTGCTTGGTATAACAGATCAAGATTTGGACAAAAATACTGATAAACTTCTATTCCTTTTGAACATGGCAGCAAGAATTTGCTATGCAAAAGTCTGGGGGAAAAAAGAGATACCAAATGATAATTGGATGATGAAAATGGCAGACATTAGAAACATGGATAGATTGACATATCTAATAGCAAAAAAACAAAGGAACCCCAATAAAAGAGATGGATTCGACAAACGTTACAGAATACCTGAAACATAAGAATAGAAATATAGTGGTATAAAAAGAAGAGAGGAAAATATGAAGGATATAAAGATAAAAGAAGGAAAAGGAGGAATCCACATGGAAGATACCTAGGAAGTCAAAAATCTTGTGTGTGTTCTTTCCTCTTTTTTCTTTCCTTTTTCTCTCTCTTGTTTTCTTCCTCCTCTTCTTTTAATGTATACATATATATATTGCTTTGTTTTTAGGAAAACTCTCAATAAAGATTATTCTTTTTTAAAAAAGAAAAAAACTAGTATAATACAAAGTAGTCATTTTAATACGTTCTTATTATGAGTTGTAAATCTGTCTTTGAATTTATGCTATCTGTCAGCTATACCCTTTTTAAAAAAATTGACAGGCTAGTCAAGTCAATGAATTGTGGGAAACAATATGTGGCATTTCCTACTGGGGAGTATAAAATATTGGGACAACAACAATAACAACAACAACGCTTTATTTGTACATACTGCCCTATCTCCTCAAAGGGACTCAGGGCAGTTTCCAGCATGTAAAGCAAACATTTAATTGCCAGAAAGAAACCATACAAACAATTACATCAACATAGAGTCATAGAATCATAGAGTTGGAAGAGACCTCATGGGCCATCCAGTCCAACCCCCTGCCAAGAAGCAGGAAAATTGCATTCAAAGCACCCCTGACAGATGGCCATCCAGCCTCTGTTTAAAAGCTTCCAAAGAAGGAGCCTCCACCACACTCCAGGGCAGAGAGTTCCACTGCTGAACAGCTCTCACAGTCAGGAAGTTCTTCCTCATGTTCAGATGGAATCTCCTCTCTTGTAGTTTGAAGCCATTGTTCCGCGTCCTAGTCTCCAGGGCAGCAGAAAACAAGCTTGCTCCCTCCTCCCTGTGGCTTCCTCTCACATATTTATACATGGCTATCATATCTCTTCTCAACCTTCTCTTCTTCAGGCTAAACATGCCCAGCTCCTTAAGCCACTCCTCATAGGGCTTGTTCTCCAGACCCTTGATCATTCGACAATATAACACAACTTAATTAAACTAATAGACAAAATAACAACAACTGAAAACATCATAACATTCAAAAATTCTACTAAAACACATTAAAGATAAAAATATTAAAAACCCATTTCATTGTAGTTCCATCAGTAGAGGTTCAACAAAACCAATGGCCAGGGTTACTAAATGGACATGAGCCAAATATAAAAGGGCTGGGCATAGCATAATGCAAACAGCCTGTGCATTTTGATTTACGATGCAGAGAAGCTGGTTTGCATGATCAGATGAAAAATGACTATTCCTCTTGTCTAAAGATTGAAAGGCAGCAAATGCAGACTAGATTCAGCCCAGGAAGGACCATGGTCAGATTGTTCTCCATGGAAACACTGTTCAAGAATGGACTGTCGAAAGAAGAATGCAATCAAAGAAAAAGTATGTAGAGCCCTTGAACCAACTTCTCAAGGAAACCATTCAAATAATCTGTGAAATAGCTAGAAAAGAGCAGGATACAATAGATAGGAGTTGCAGTTCATCAGTATCTAAGAGTTGTGAGTTCCCTGCCACTTCCACATAGCTTAGAAATGTTGGTGTGCTGCTTGATTTCAAATTGTGTCATGCCATCTCTATGGGAAGCACAAAACAATGTTTAATCCATTATGCCATCGCGGTCCCACCTCCTCTATGACCAGAAAACAAGATGTCAGCTATAAATCAGCAGGAAACTAAAATAATAAATAGCAACAAAATAGCATACTAAATACTAAAATAATAAATACAATTGGTCACCTTCAGTAGCAGTTGTACACCAGCTGTACAACAAGCATTCCTACAACATGGATCATATATAGTAAAGAGCTAATGTGGTTTGATCATTACGCTATGATTACCCCATTCTTCAAATCTATATAAATAAAAATGTAATGTTTGTTTGTGGGATTAACATAACACAAAAACACTGGATGAATTGACATGAAATTTGGACACTATACTCATAACAGACCAATCAGTGACCATCACTCATAACCCCCTCCCAAAAAAACCAGCTGAAAGGACTTTAAACCCCCCAAAAAGCAATGACAAAAAGCTAAATGACGATACAGAAAAAAGGGAAGGAAGGAGAGAAAGAAGGAAAGAAAGAGGGAAGGAGGGAGGGAAGGAAAGAAAGAAGAAGAGAGAAGGAAGGAAGGAAAGAGGTAGAGAAGGAAGAAGGAGAGAAAGAGAAGGAAGAAAAAGGGGAAAGGAAAGAGGTAGAGAAGGAACGAAGGAGAGAAGGAAAGAAAAAGGAAGGAAAGAGGGAGCAAAGGAAGGAGGGAAGAAGGAGAGAAAGAGGAGAAAGAAAGAAGGAAGAAGGAAGGAAGGAAAGAGGTAGAGAAGGAAGAAAGGAGAGAAAGAGGAAGGAAAAGAAAAAGGGGAAGGAAAGAAAGAGGTAGAGAAGGAAGGAAGGAGAGAAGGACAGAAAAAAGGAAAGAAAGAGGGAGCGAAGGAAGGAGGAAGCAAAAAGCGAAGGAGGAAAGAGAAGAAAAAAAAAGAAAGGAGAGAAAGGGGAAGGAAAAGAAAAAGGAAAAAAGGAAGGAAAGAGGTAGAAAAGGAGAGAAGGAAATCAAAAAAGGGAAGGAGGGAAAGAAGAAGAGAAAGTGAGAGGGAAGGTTGGCCAGAAGCAAGTTAATACACATTTTATTCAGGTCATTTCGTCCAATATTCTTGACAAATCGTTGTCTGCCTTCTCCACTAGATGGTGGTAAGAAGAGAGAAATCACTTTTACAAACTTCTTCCAAGGGCCCTTCCACACAGCCCTTTATCCCAGAATCAAGACAGAAAATCCCACAATATCTGCTTTGATCTGAGTTATCTGAATTCACACTCAGATAATGTGGGATTTTCTGCTTGGATATTCTGGGATATAGGGCTGTGTGGAAGGGCCCCAAGAGAATATCCTCCTTGGCCTTGTACCATCATGTGTGTAGGGTTGCAATCTTTAGGAATTTCACAAAATATCAATTCTAATCCTTAGGAACATGCAGGACTACCCCTTTTTAAAAATTGCTTTCTGATGTCCACAGAAGTGAGCAATATGCTGGATGCATAAAGAATCTTCTGTGAAAGTCTTAGGAGAAGGCAGAACAGGACACATCTACGCACCTGACCTCCTAATAATGTGATGATATAAAATGACAAAGGTATACACCACTCAATTTTTGTCTGGTACCACTTTCTGGAATAAAATCAAACCAGAGCAGTCTACCTTCAATGTCTCAACTAGATCAATTGCAAACAAGGGCTGCACCTTCTGCTGCACCATGATGGGGGGGGGGGGGGGTGATAATATAATAATAATAATAATAATAATAATAATAATAATAATATCAACTTTATTTAATACTCCACCACCATCTCCTCAATGGGGACTCGGGGCAGCTTACATGAGACCAAGCCCAACAACATAATGCAATAAAGTAAAACCAAAACACAGTAACAACACAGTAAAATACATACAATATATGAGTACAAGAACGATAAAGTAAAATCATACACAATAAAATAAAATAACATAACAATGAGCGGGCCGCATGTGCAAGATAAAAACTAAGATATTAAAAATACTAAAATCAGGATTACTTACTAACTTAGGCGATCCCTCGTTGGACGAGTAAGATGGTCTTCCATAATGGGTTTCCTTGTGGATTCGTAGGTGGCTGTGCAGCCCTATTCTTGACCCGCATCTTCTCCCACAGTGAAGGCATTGGTTTCCAGGTGGAAGGCGGTCCCGGTCGGGGTTGGCTTGACGCGCCTTCATAGAAAGATGCATGCTTGGATTAGGGCCAAAGCAGAGATCTCATGAACTGCAGATGTTTCACACCAAGAACTCTTAAAGTGTGCATTACTCCTTTGTAGAGTCTTTGATAAGTATTTTTAATGCACAGCCTCACTCAATTTTACTGCTGTTACCTCCTATGCTTTCCCTAAAGTGGGATCAAGGAAATATACTGACAGTCATTTCCAGGGCTTTTCATCCTTTGGTCAAATCTTGGAATTGCGGGTTTGCAAACCTAGCTAATATCCCAAATTAAGAAATATCCAAGTTCTATTGAAATGGGGAACTAGATTGATGCTTGAAGTGAACACCCGTGAAGAAAATAAGAAAAGATAAGAAAAAGAAAAAACAAAAAACAAACATCCAAAAATCAGAAAAATCAGAAAAATCAGAAAAATCAAAAATCGAATAGAGGAACCAAAGAAATTGTCGCAAAAAAAAAGAGAAGAAAATAAATAAATAAAAGAATAAAAGAAAAAGAAAAAGGGAAAAAAAAATACCCCAACAACATAAAAAAAAAAGAAAAACAAAAGATAAAATATAAAATATAAAATAAAAAAAATCAAAAAAAAAAAAAAAAAAAAAAAAAAAAAAAAAAAAAAAAAACAAAAAAAAAAAAAAAAAAAAAAAAAAAAAAAAAAAAAAAAAAAAAAAAAAAAAAAAAAAAATAAAATAAAAAAAAATAAAAAAAATAAAATAAAATAAAATAAAATAAAATAAAATAAAATAAAATAAAATAAAATTAAAATAAAATAAAATAAAGGATCAGAGCTATTGCTGGGGTTTCCAGGAAATAGGAGAAAAAAAAAAAAAAAAAAAAAAAAAAATAAAAAAAAAAAAACAAAAAAAAAAAAAAAGACAATTATTACAGACCCAGTGCGTGACAGAACACTAGCTAATATCCCAAATTAAGAAATATCCAAGTTCTATTGAAATGTGGAACTAGATTGATGCTTGAAGTGCATTCGTGTGCCTCAGTGGGAGAAAATGATATTACTCTGAATAGGTGATGTTTTGTGTACAAGAAGCATTTTATTACAAACGATGTGTAACTTATTGTTTATTCGTTCAGTCGCTTCTTATTCTTTGTGACCTCATGGACCAACCCACACCAGAGCTCCCTGTTGGCCATCACCACCACCAGCTCCTTCAAGGTCGGGCAAGTCATTTCAAGGATACCATCCATCCATCTTGCCTTTGGTTGGCGCCTCTTCCCTTTTCCTTCCATTTTCTTGGGTAACTGCAGTTGAGAAAAAGGAGGTTTCATAACTGTTTATTAATTTAAATGAACCAGTGAAATATTGGGCTGCAGATCGCCTACCTTCCAGCATACTCAAAGAGAAAGATTCTTTTCATTATGTAATTGCCACTGTCACCCTTAACGGAGAACAACTTTAAGAGTGAGTTATCTGTTATACATGCAAGCTCAGCTGGAAGTGCAGCCGCCAATCTTGCCATTTAGTATAACTAGAATGCTAATCAATTTCTGGTGTAGAAATGCCTGTTGTAGCTGCGATGTGAACTTCTCTTTCCGTTTGTGCTTCAAAACTCAGTACTGCACAGACCAGGGAGAATAATAATAATAATAATAATAATAATAATAATAATAATAACACTTTATTTGTACCCCGCTACCATCTCCCCAAGGGACTCGGTGCGGCTTACATGAGGCCGAGCCCAAACACAACAATACAAGCAATAACAACACAGTACAAGCAATTAAAAACACATAGACAATAAGATACACAACATTATCAATAAAACAGCACATAATTAAAAACAGTGGGAAGGCCAAATATAGAGTTAAAATTGGAAACAATGCTGGGACATGAACGGAAGGTGATACTGGTGTTTGTGGAAGGGCATACGAACAGACTTAAAGAAATGTAAAGTGCTTTGGAGGACAAAGTGCTATAGGTCATTATTCCGGGAAGGCACACTGGAACAGCCACGTCTTCAAGTTCCTCCTGAAGACTGCCAAAGTTAGAGCCTGTCTGATGTCTTTAGGGAGTGAGTTCCAGAATCGAGGGGCCACCACCGAAAAGGCCCTCTCTCTTGTCCCCACCAATCGCGCCTGCAATGTTGGTGGGATCAAGAGCAGGGCCTTTCCGGATGATCGAAGGGATCATGTGGGTTCGTAAATAGAGATGTGATCACGCAGGTAGGCGGGTCCCAAACCATTCAGGGCTTTGTAGGTAAGAACCTGCACCTTGAATTGGGTCCGGTAGATGAATGGCAGCCAGTGGAGCTCCTTGAACAGGAGGGATGACCTCTCTCTGTAAGGAGCCCCAGTTAACAACCTGGCTGCCGCCCGTTGGATCATCTGAAATTTCCGGGCCGTTTTCAAGGGCAGCCCCATGTAGAGTGCATTGCAGTAATCCAATCTAGAGGTGACTCAAGGCTTCATTGTTGTCATCATCTATTAACTGGACCCTTACACATTCTCTTTGGTCCAGTTTCTATTACTCCTTTTGATAGTTCTGGTTAAGCTCTTAGTAATGGGAATTGCACAACTGAGAAGACTACACCCCTGAGAGTTCAACCATTAATAATAACATAATAGCCTAGTAAACATATTTTACGTGAGGCATTCATTATAACAGAGAACAAGTCCATTTCTACTCACACACATACACACTCGATCCATTCAAAAAGGGTGTTTTGCCGTGGGTTATAAAGCCATGAATTACAAAGGAGCTATTAATTCAAAAGTCCTGTGAGCACTCATATATTTACCATGAAGAACAGTTTGCTCTCCTGATGTCAGAAGACGGGGTTCCAAACAAATTGTACTCGTAAGGTGAATGCACACAACATCACAACATTAATTATTAAACATCGAGAACTGTTCTTACAAAGGTAAGTCCAATAAAGCGAATTCCCTCAAATTACCTAAACTCCGGGTAAAAATTGGTGGTAAAAACAAGCAAGCTTTTAAAAATTCATGCGCCTGTCATTCTCACCTAGAGTACAGGATGGGGGTGGTATTTCTGACAGTGAAAAAAGAAGGGGGGAGGGAGCCAAAATCCTCCCTCGGTTTGTGCTATTGCTTCAGATACATTTCACATCAGATGAGCCATTAGAGAGGTATGCTATGATAGAAAAAGTTCAGCTCATCTCCCTTCTGTGTGCCTTTTGATTAAAAATCCAGCGGAGGGGGAAACCAGTGATGACCAACAGAAGTCTCTTCGTGAACAGAACTTCTTTCCTCTTGTTCCTTCCACCACCCACCAAGGTCACTCCAGAGCAGTGTTTCTCAACCTAGAGGTTGGGACCCCTGGAGGGGTCATGAGGGGGGTTTCAGAGGGGTCGCCAAAGACCATCAGAAAACACATATTTCTGATGGTCTTAGGAACCCTTTGGCAGAGAAGGCTGAAGATCTCTCCGCCTGTCCTTCTCTTTTTTGTGTTGGTGAACGACAACTCCCAGAATTCAAAAACATCCCCCCAACCCCAATTCAGTGTTGGCCATGTAGGTAGTGTGCCAAGTTTGATGCAGATTCATCATGGACTGGGTTCAGAGTGTTCTTTTATTGTAGGTTAACTATAAATCCCAGCAACTACAACTCCCAAATGTCAAGGTCTATTTTCCTCAAACTCCACCAGTGTTCACATTTGGGCATATTAAGTATCGGTGACAAGTTTGGTCCAGATCCAGCATTGTTTGAGTCCACGGTGCTCTCTAGATGTAAGTGAACTACAACTCCCAAACTTATGGTCAGTGTCCCTTCCAGTATTTTCTGTTGGTCGTGGGAATTCTGTCTGCCAAGTTGGGTTCAATTCCATCATTGGTGGAGTTCAGAATGCTCTCTGATTGTAGGTGAACTATAAATCCCAGCAACTGCAAATCCAAAATGACAAAATCAAGCCCCCCCAACCCCACTACTATTCAAATTGGAGTGTATCGGGTATATGTACCAATTTTGGTCCAGTGAATGAAAATACATCCTGCATATCAGATATTTACATGATGGTTCGTAATAGTAGCAACATTACAGTTATGAAGTAGCAACAAAAATTATTTTATGGTGTGTGTGTGTGTGGGGGGCGGGATCTCCACAACATGAGGGACTGTATGAAGGAGTCGCTGTATTAGGAAGGTTGAGAAGCACTGCTCCAGAGGGTTTCCCTAAACAGATTTTGAGGTCATTCAGGAACTGCCCCCCTCCACATTCCATTGCCTGAAGCAGTGGTTCGAATAGTTTAACTGGATACCATGCTTGTCCTTCAGCTTCTTATCGATACGAAGAACAAGAATAGTTACCATTTCCTGTCGGTTTTCCTTTCATACCAGCTCCCCACACACAAAACACTTCATTGGATAAAGTTCAAATCATGATGCCCCTCCTGAACAGCATTCCTCGATTGATTATATTGAGTTCAGCAATTCAGATGGTACATTAGAACTAACTGCAGCAGCACACAATCTAGCCCAAAAACTGTTATACTTTACAACATCACAGGCAAGAACATACCATCTTACAGTTGTACAGGTGCCATCAAACACACATCTATCTGATCTAAGAAGATATTGTATGAATACATCCATGTCGGACTGGAACAGAAAACTTGCCTGCAATACACCGAAAGTCAAGGGGAACATACCAATATGTCCACGTAAAAACACGGAGTGAGCAATTAAATCCATGACAATGGGGGAACCTCCAAGTTTTGATTTTCAAAATATTTCAGATATTTATTGTCGAAGGCTTTCACAACCAGAATCACTGGGGTGATGTGGTTTTTGGGCTGTATGACTGTGTTCTACCAGCATTTTCTCCTTATGTTTCACCTGCATCTGTGGCTGGCATCTTCAGAGGATCCTCTCCACCACAGACGCAGGTGAAACCCAAGGAGAAAATGCTGCTACAACACAGCCATATAGCCTGGAAACCACACAACACCCCACATTTCAGACATGGTTTGTCACAGTATCTTGAAATATGTGTGGTTCGTATAATAGTGAAGCAAAAAGTGGCAAATTTATATGGAGCTCTGTAGTGAAATTGCTACTCTATGTTAAAGTTTTGGTGTATAGCTCTATGTTTACATATGGCAGATAGGGAAGAATAGGCACAGACAGGGTAGCAACAGCGGAGATAGGATTCATTTGAATATGTGAAGCTGATTGGTCATATGCAGATTAGTGTAGGCCCAGGATTTGAAAAGGTTGCTAGGCCAAAATGACAGTTGGGGAGAGCAGAGCTGAACATTCCAAAGGGGTGGAGCCAAGGTCCTGAAAGAGGCAGTTAGAGTGTGGGAGTTTAAAAATGACAGTTAGGAATCTGTGTGTGAAGAGGAGTGTTGGTTTTTGAGTGTCTGATAGGAATAAGCAGTTATGAAGATGTGTTAAAGACTTCTGATATAGAGAAGCAGTTAGTTAAATAGAGCTCGAGTTTTAAGGAACATAAAGAAGGCTAGTGTTGCCTTAGTTCAGAATATAATTCAGCCAAGAGTGTGTAAAGCAAGTAACATGTTTGTGAATGTGAAACATTGATAGTTTAGTCAGAAAAGTTAACCAAGTAAATAATACTGACTGTAAGCCTCATGATTGCAACAAAACACAAATGTAACTACAAGCGTTGGAGCCAGAAGTTATAAATTAACTGTGTTACTTTGTTATACACAAGAGTGTTTCATTGCCTGTGATATCAAGTGCAAAGGTTTAACAGCACACAGAACGTCCCAGCCAATATAAAAGAAGAAACGGAATCAGTATAAGGTAGCAAAGAAGGTTTTAAAGAGGAAAATCTCTCTCTCCCTCACTACAAGCTCATTTCCAAGCTAGATATACACTTACAAGCTATGTGAACAAAAATTGAAGAAGTTAGTTATCCAGAATTTCACTATTCTCCACAGGTTAGTGTCATGAGACACCATTGGAGTTGAAAACAACTTATGACATTCTGAAAGGGCATAAAAACAAAACAGCAGTATTAACACAGGACAAAGAAAGCATACAAGGCAAGATGCAGCATCCTGAATGAGATAACTTGTTTGTGTAGTGTTTAATGGGCCCCAGAGGGAGGAGGGACATCTGTGCATGGTTTGGTTGTCTAATTTCTCCCCCATGGAATTCATCATCCTTGTTCTAGAGATTGAAAATATGTCATTTCTCTAGGGTTGAGGGCAAGACACTGCTCAGCCAGGAGGACTCTCCTTCAACAACATTTATCTTTGGTCTGCTTATATCCATAACAACATGGCTAAAAGACATATACAATTCTCATGTTTCAGCATGCATTTTACAAATACTGTCAAAGAGGCATTTACCTGACCTAGAAGTATTTCACACAAATTGAAAGGATGATAGCAAGGAGATATAGTCATGGAAACATGATGAACCTATAAACATATGCAGTAAAGTAGGACTTAGTGTTCCAGTGCAGATTTTAAGAACCCAACCCAGTAATTAATTTAAGTGCCCAGTGCTAATGGTTAATTAATGGATAATTTAAAAGGAACATGTCCTTGCCATTTCTGCTCAACTTCTATTCATACGTGATTTATTTATTTATTTATTTATTTATTTATTTCGTACACTTGTACCTCGCCCTACTCACCCCCGAGGGGGGACTCAGGGCGGCCTCACAATCATAAAAACATTCAACAAATTCATTAAAACAACATTAAATAAACAGTTGTTTAAAAAGACAAAGTAAATTTTGCAGAACTATTTCAGCCAACATTTAGAATTTTTACAGTCTAATTATGCAGGACTGGAAGCATGTATGCTAGTTTGAGCAATCTGGAAGAAAGGCAGGATGTAAATATGACTAACAGCTCTGATTCCTACAGTTTCATTTGTCTACTAAAAAGATATTGGGAGTTGGATACATCAAGATATATTTAATGTCATAATGGCTTTTCCACATCAACTCCTAAAAAGGATACTGTTGAGTGATTTCAGCTATCGCAATAACCACAGCTTCGGAAGCCTGGCATGTCTATTCACACTTGGGCAGATAGACAGCAAAACCAGGGGTTTATTCTCAATGGCCAAAGAAGATGTAAGTGGAGAAAGAACTCCAAAGTGGAAATACAGAGCATTTTTATTTCATCTGACAGCTATTCAAGAAATGTGCACCAGCTCCTGATTGGCTTAGAAACTGACAGCTAACTGTTGGGCACCATCACTGGTTGACTCTTTGTATGGTGCAAAATTCAATAAACTGTCATTGGAGCATTTGAAGTGTCGGTCTGTTTACTGATCTGCCTCTGAGAGGGGCATGATCCAAAATGAATGTGGTGCTTTGTGATGAGCTTAATAGTCTAGCCGTGATGAGCACAATAGGGTTAACCCAATGCATAGAATGCACACTAGGGCATGATGACCATCTCAATAAGTGAAGTTGGCTTACAGCATGGCTGCCAAATCTTTCCCGCAGATAGACTCAATCTTATAAGTGAGAACACAAAACAGCCTCAAAGAGCTCTGGTGTATATTCATTGAAAGATTTCTCCCCATCTCCCAGTTCATTGTGAAGGGATTATGGGAATTAGGAGAAGGGTTTTTTTTGGGTGTGACCAGACAACATTCCAGAGACAATTTATACATAAGGTGAATGGAAGACGAAAGGTGTGTGCCCCCTATGTTGTGGGGCTGCAGTTTCTATTTCATTTTATATATTTTACTAGCTGTACCCGCCATGCATTGCTGTGGCCAACCTTTCCATCCATTTTTTCTCTATTCTTTCTCTCCTTTCCTCCCTTTTTTCTTTCTTTCTTTCTGTCCTTCCTTCTCTCTTTCCTTCCTTCCCCTTCCTTTTTCTTCCCCTTCCTCTTTCTCTCCTTTCTTCCTTCACTACCTCTTTCTTTCCTTCCTTTCACACAGTCCTATAACCGGGAATATCAAGGCAGAAAATCCCACAATATCTGCTTTGATCTGGGTTATCTGAGTCCACACTCAAATAATGTGGATTTTTCTGTCTTGATATTCTGGGATATAGGGCTGTGTGGAAGGGCCCTGGTTGACCTGGTAATGTGGATTTTTTTTACGGTGTGTGGAAGGGGCTTTAGATACAAATGCAACTGAAGAGGAAACCTAGAAAACCAATGTTGTTTGTAGCTGGAAGACTGCCTGAAATTCTACAGGGGTGTCTCTTCCTTTGCCTTCCTAAAAGGCCTCAAGGCCTTTTAGCTATAAGGGCTATAAGGCTGCCCTCACCAACACAACAACAACACGCACTCTGTCAATGCTCAGGAGCAGCCTTGACCCGTTGAGGCTCATCCTTCTCCTTGAAGCACAATCAAAATACTCCTCACAAATGGCCATTCAGACTCCGATGAGAAGGGAAGGGAAGGGAGATCTCCAAGGGCCATCCAGTCCTGCCCCTTCTGCCATAAGGGGCAGAACCACAACCAACACCGTTGGAGTTTGGGGAAGACTTTGACATTTGGGAATTGCTTGGCTGTATAATTCACCTGCAGTCAAAGAGCAGTGTTCTGGGTGGGGTGGGGATGGCTGAGGGAGGAAGGGTGAATGAGTGAGTGAGCAAGACAGGACAGGAAAGGGGCAGCGGCAGAAGCAGAAGCCTGGTCTCCTCTTTCAGTCTCCTGTTTCTGCTGCCGGTGCCGCCTTTACTGCCCGCCATCACTAGCTCCCTTGCTCACTCGTTCACTCACTCACTCACTCACTGGGCTTGGTTCTGGTGGCAAAGGTAGTGGCAGCAGAAGGAAGGAAGGAGAGCAGCGAGGGGGAGGGGCCAGGAGTGTTTTCCACTCATGTGCTGTGTCCTCCTCTCCTTTTTAAGGATTTTAAAGTTCTTTTCTCTGTTATCTTGGGTTTTTTTAAATTGTTGGTCACATCTTGGGTTGTGAGGAGTTCTGTGGCCAAATTGATTGTTATTTCGTTCTGTGGTTCTTTTGTTTTTAACGTACTCACAACAAAGAGAGCATTTAAAGATAGATAGATAGATAGATAGATAGATAGATAGATAATAGGGCTGGGCGGTTTCGTTTGTTAATTTCGTAATTCGTTATTAATTTGTTATTTTTTTTATAACGAAGCAATATTGAATCATTCAGGAGCAACTAAAAATCGAAACGAATTTTTCAATTCATTTCGTAATTGTTTCGTAATTGTTTCGAAATCGTTTCGAAATCGTTTCGTTATTATTTCCGCATGTCTGGTGCAAGTTTTATAGTTGTTGTTTGTTTTATCAGTGAAAAAAAATATAATTATCACACCAACAGTCAACAACAGAGAGAGAGGGAAGCTTCAGAAGTTCCCCCTGTCCCATTTGGAGGTTTTTTTAGCGTAATGTGCGGTCGCGTCCGCCATTAACGAATCGATTCGTAATTGTTTCATAATTGTTTCGTAATTTCCGAAATTTCGTAAATTTTGAACTTTTTTAAAGAAAAATTTCGGAATTCTTTTAAAAATCGAAACGCAAAAACCCCCTAAAAACGAATCGAGTTTAGAAACAAATTTTTCCGTGGTTGCCCAGCCCTAATAGATAGATAGATAGATAGATAGATAGATAGATAGATAGATAGATAGATAATATTTTATAATAGGGGGTTTCAATTTCTCAATACCAGTACCAAAATTAAATTTGTGGTTTCAGAACATAAATACCTTGCTTAGATTTTCTATATTAATTTCTGATTTTCTGAAAAGTGTAAAAAGACCATAACTCAATAAATGTTTCTTTTGAATACTGAACACTGCCAAGGTGATGCATTGTTTCTATGATACACTGCTAAGATATAAACATTTGAAACCCACTATATATTTCTGGGTAAGCTTCTATCCAAACTGGATTTTAAGCAAAGGCACCATGAAAGAGACCTGAAGAAGGTGGTCCTATTTCTTTTAAGGCAGATGGACGCACACACTAAGTAATAACGTAGTTATTATTGAATATGTTATCCCCAAGGCGACTAATGGAAAGACACCAGAAAAAGCTAGGTTTCCTCACACAGCCTGGAAACCCTTCATCAGTGAGAACTCGCAGAGCTGGTTGTGCAAATCTAGGTAACTGAGCAGTCAAGAAAAACATTTAGCTAGAGGAAAAGCTTTAAGAAGCTAACATTTCCTCCTGGACAAGATATTCAAGAAATCAGTTGGTTGCTATGCAGCCCCAGACATGCTTTATATGTGCTCTGAATGCAAGTGATTATCTAGATTGATTTTTATCCAATTTCAGAATAAAAGGAGCCTTGTTGTGGGAATATATCTCACACATGTAAAATGGATGAAATACAGCTATCCATGTGCTTCTAGGGCAGCGGTTCTACAACTCCCAGTAATCCCAGCTAGTTTATCAGCTGTTAGGATTTCTGGGAGTTGAAGGCCAAAGAAGACCCACAGGTTGGGAACCACTGTTCTAGGGTGTTTCTGAGCATAGTGAAAAGTGCTAAGGCCAACTTTCAAAATCCCTAAGTGATCTAGGAACCAGGCATTCAGTATTTTCCTTCCCATACAATGAGAAAATTTTTCAGCACCTCAAAATGGTGTTGGAAGGAAAAAACTGCAGTACTAGAAGTATTCTGATAGCTGAGAACACAAATTGTTTATGTGCCAGAGGACACAGTGGATCCAAGATCTGACATGCCTCACATTTCTCCCACCCCGGACATTCTCTCTCTCCCTCTCTCTCTCTATACACACACACACACACACACACACACACACCACTTGCCTCACCGCCAACAGATCTCTGAGGTTGCGTGCCACAGATGCAGGCAAAACATCAGGAGAGAATGTTACTGGAACATGACCATACAGCCCAAAAAACTCACAACAACCCATTTCAATAAACTGTCAGTAGTTAAACTTAAAGCTGTCTGCCATCTGGTGTGTCTGCTCTGAAAGCGGATGGGTTTGGGAATAGTATGGAGTTGAGGTCTTGGGACAATGGGACATTGGACCCACAGTGTTCCCAAGTTTGAGACAATGGATGCCTATTTATTTATTTAAATTTATTCAAAACTTTTATATCCCGATCTCCTCAACCTCCGTAGAGGGACTCAGACTGGCTAGATGTCTTGATGGGTCCAGAGATTAAGACAAAGTCATGAGAAAGTGGGTTGATGGACTTATGGGTTTTGCCAGGCAAAACCCATAAGTCCATCAACCCACTTTGCCAGGTGAGACAGGGGAACCAGTGGATGGCTGATCCCTATTTAGTGTGAAAGGTACAAGCAGAGGTGGCCCTAGGTAATTTTCAATGGTAAGCAAACAGTATTTTGCCCCCCCCCCCCCAACCAATCACTGATATATATTTTCTGTTCGTTGTGGGAGTTCTGTGTGCCATATTTGGTTCAATTCCATCATTGGTGGAGTTCAGAATGCTCTTTGATTGTAGTTGAACTATACATCCCAGTAACTACAACTCGCATATGTCAAGGTCTATTTTCCCCAAGAGCGCCTCAAGAGCGCCCCTGGGCAATATCAACTATACTGCAAATGCTTACTTCGTGTAATGGATTGAGCCGCCCCTGGGTACAAGTCAGGGAGATGTGAGGTGCTTGTGCATACATAGAGAATGAATGAGGCAAGACCTGGGAAGAACGGTCTTGATTGATTTTTCTGGCATTTCTTTGCAGTCTGTGTGGCCCTTGAAGGATTCCAGAGGAGAAAATTGGCTCATGGAGTCACTACAATCATGCACTTCTGTTTTAAAGGCTCCTGGAAACATTTGATATTTAAATTGTCTGCTTGTTTCATCTTTTAATTGGTTTTTTAAAAATAAAATTAGTTCAGAGTCATTAGTTGAAGAAACAGAATCACGGCTCCTGTCATGAATAGCATCCTGCTGTTGTGAAAACACCATAATTTCTCTATGACAGTTTGAGGCCAGAGAGGTAGCAGGGAGGAGAAATAAAACTAAGATTTGGAGATCTGGGGAGCTTCTCTTGAGAAAAGACTGATAAGAACTGATTGGGATCTTTAGGAGGAAAGGATGAGAACTGCTTCAGACTGAACTACAGTGAACCTAGGGGTGGGACCCAGGGTTTAGGGCAGGGGTCCTGAAGCTAAGGCTAGGGGGCCAAATATGGCCCTCCAAGGTCATTTACCCGGCCCTCGCTCAGGGTCAACATAAGTCTGAAATGACTTGAACGCACACAACAACAACAACAACAACAACAACAACAACAACAACAATCCTATCTCATCGACCAAAAGCAGGTCCACACTTCCCATTGAAATACTAATAAGTTTAAATTTGTTAAAATTGTTCTTCATTTTAGTTATTGTATTGTTTTTAAGTGTTTTTTTTGCACTACAGATAAGATATGTGATGTGTTTTTTTCAAATTCGTGTTTTTTAAAAAAATGATAATCTGGCCCTCAGTTTGAGGGACTGTGACCTGGCCCTCTGTTTAAAAGGTTTGAGGTCCCCTGATTTAGAGGGTAGAAAACCCAGTGTTTTCATGCACAAGCTTCATTAGTGACTTTTATGGCAAAATAAAGATCAATTTCCAAAGTTCCTTGTGCGTGGTCTGGATCTGCTGAAGGGGTTTTCATTTCATCACAGCTTCTGGTGTACCATGCAACAGAACCATACCACTGGGCAATAGGAAAAACGGCAGCCCTCCTTATGTCACTTCCCCTATTTGCTGTTCTCAAACTGTCATGAATTTTCTTATCATGAGAAAAGGAGAAAAAAAAACATTCTAACGCGAACCTCACATATTACCAATAACCAAGTAAAAAGGCAAATTATTAGCACCTTGGAATCAGAAAGGCAAATGTACTTAGAAGAGTTACTGTCTCACTGCTATGAGTGAAGACATCAACCTTCCCATGTTTGCTAACTGTTGTCTCCTCTAACCCAGATCAAAGCCACAAATTATGCGTAACTATTACACAACATTCATACGAAGCTGTTCTACTTTCACAAGTGATTCAATTTCTACTACAGCAAGAAATGATCTAATTTAAAAACAACTAGCTGTACCCGCCACGCGTTGCTGTGGCCAACCTTCCCTCCCTCTTTCTCTCCTTCCTTCCCTCTTTCCTTCCCTTCCTCTTTTTCTTTCCCTATTTTTCTTCTTTCTTCCATCTCTACTTGTTTCTTTCCTCCCTTTCTTTGTTCTTTGGTTACATCCTTCCTTCTCTCCTTCCTTCCCTCTCTCTTTCCTTTCCGCTTTTATTTCCTTCTCTTCTTCCTTCCTTGTATACGTTTCTTTTTCTTTTCTTCTCTCCTTCCCTCCTTCTTTCTATCCCTCCCTCCTTCTTTACGTTTTCTTGCCCTGATGAAGGGAGTTGGATTTGATGGCCTCAAGTATTTTCTGTTGGTCATGGGGGTTCTGTATGGGAAGTTTGCCCCAATCCTGTCGTTCGTGGGGTTCAGAATGCTCTTTGAT
>NW_026844366.1:193714199-193784606 GCF_025583915.1 Anolis sagrei ordinatus
GGGAAAGGAGGGAAGAAGAAAGGAAGGAGGAGAAGGAAGGAAAAAGGAAGGAAGGAGTGACAGGAAGGAGGGAGGGAAGGAAATGAAGGGGAAGGAAATAAAGAAAGGGAAAGAAGGAGGAAAGGGATGGAGGGAGGAAAAGAAAGGAAGAAGGAAGGAGGGACAGGAAGGAAGGGAAGGAGGGAAAGAAGGAAAGGAAAGAGAAGGAAGGAAAAAAGGAAAGAAAAGGAGGAAGGAAGGAGAGGGAGGAAAGAAGGGAAGGGAGTGAGGGAGAGAAGGAAGGTCCTTCACTCAAGCACTGTCGACCTTCCTCGCCTCCTCCTCCTCCTCCCCTTCTTCCTTGCCTGGGGGCTCCACTGCTGCCGCTGCCACTCATCCGCCCCTTCCTCTTCCAACAGGGAAAGGAGGAGGAGGAGACCACCCTCCTGACATAGCAGGGAAAGAGAAGGGGCTCCATGCGGCAAGCCTCCACCTCCACTCCCATGGTGTTCACTCTCGCTTGTGTGTGCGTGTGTGTGTGTGGCTGTGTACATGTGTCTGGCTCCTCATGCTTTAATGGTTGGCTGTTTCCCCGCAAGTAGGGGGCGTGGCCATGGCTCTCTTTCTGGGTATGCAGTTTCTCCTTTGTGGACATGCAGTTTAGAAGTCCTTTTTGCTTTTTGTTTTCGTTGGTCATTTTTTTTTTTTGAGTGAAGGACATACATTGGGTTGTTAGGTGTATCGTGTCCAAATTTGGTGTCAATTCCAGTGGTTTTTGAGTTCTGTTAATCCCACAAACGAACATTACATGTTCATTTATATAGATTAGCTACAGTTGACAAGCCATTATTTTGGAATCTATTTCCATTATTATCTTGATTACAGTTTTTAAACCACACAACAAAAATATACCCAATATAGATATCTCTTCCAAATGCAGAAAGTTTAAAAATCAAAGTAATTAGGCAGGTGGAAAAACCCAATAATTCCAAAAAGCAGAGGTCCAGGTATATTATGACTGGTTGCAGTTCTTGTACTAATATTTATTAGGTAACAATTGCCTAATAAATATTGCAGTATACCAATCCTCTCTTAAATGCTATTTCCGATGACCTCCTTTCTTAGGATTTTGTTCTAGCTACTCATCAATTTATGCTTCATATCAAGTGTGCCATTTTAGTCTGTTTTCCATATACAAACAGAAGAATATTCCATGAAGAGGTCCAGAGTGCTCATGCACTTCAAAGCTTTCTTTAATTAATACCAGATGCTCTGGCTGGGATTTCTTCTATCGTTTTCTTGCACACAAAAACTCTTTATACTATGTTTATCCTCCTCCTGGATAATATTCTTCCACAACACTTACTGAAAAGTCAGCTCTATTAATTAATCGGCTCACAAACATTTCATTAAGAGCTTCTATTTTTTTCTTTCCCTATACCTTCAGCGTGAGAACATTGCTGATGAATTTCCCCGCTTATTTGTTCATTTTTAGTCATCACAGGGATTGCTGTTATTTACCTCCAACATACCACAGAACACAGCTTCAACTTTGCTAATATTCTCTGCAGATTCTTCCAAATATGTTTTTACTGACTCTTTTGGTGCTACTTAAGGAACTTACATATGTATCTATTCTTGAGATGCCGTGCCTACACATTGCTTCGAGGTGGTGATGGGGAACAGCAAAAACAATCCACTTCCCTAGTTAATTGCAAGAGCTTTGAAGTTACATTAATTCAAATTTAAACCCCAACTGTAAGTGTGTACACCATCAGATGTTGAAAGCAAAGAAAACATTTTCCCTGCTGCATTCAAACCACTCTCGCCCACAAATCAAGCATTCAGTAACCTGGGCCCTCACATGCATCCCACTGCCTGGAGAAAGAATGGATTCAGAAAGGTTGCAACCTTATTCTAAACCAGCGAAATGTAAATCATGCAGTTATGTTCTCAGTACTAGCGAAGGTCCCATCTTTTATTTCTATTCCTCACCTGGAAGTTCCCTTTCCTTTTGCATTTTGCCCTGGATGCAAAGCATAAAAGAGACACATTTATTTTTCTCAGTCCTATTATTATTATTATTATTATTATTATTATTATTATTATTATTATGAAGGGTATTTTTTAAGTAAGGTCTGTTTGAACATAAGTACACAACGAAAGTTTATTTCAAAAAAGTAAATTTATTTTCAGAAAGTACATACTTCACTCTATTTTTCGACATAGTTGCCAAGTTTGTTCAAACACTTATCATACCTCTGAACCAATTTTAAAATACCCTCTTCACGAATCCTCGCTTCAACTGAAGCCACCAAATCGTCTGTAATCAAAGAAGGGCGACCGGAGCGGTCCTCATCATGGACGTTGTCACGGCCATCTTTGAATTGTCGTACCCACTTACGCACTTTGCTTTCACTCATAACAGTATCACCGTACACTTCACAAATCTGTCGATGAATTTCTGCAGCAGGCAGGTTCCTTGCTGACAAAAACCGTATCACTGAGCGAAACCTCACATGCGGAGGGTGAGTTGATAGTCTTAAACATTTTTAAAGCACAGAACAGAACCGTACAGGTTAGCTACAGAGCGGAAACTGAACACAGTTGTTCCCGAGGCATGCCGGTACACGAAGCACGCGCTCGTTGTGGTATGCACGCGAACTACTGTCTAAAACAAAATGGAACTTACTTTAAAAATACCCCTCGTATTTTTTACCATGCTTTTTCTCTTTAAAGAAACTCAAAGCAGTTTATGCTAAAACAAATGTAATCTATACAAATAAAAGATAATGTTCGTTTGTGGGATTAAGATTACTCAAAAACCACTGAACAAATTGACACCAAATTTGGACACAATACACCTATCAGGCCAATGAGTGACCATCACTCATAAAAACACGGAAAAACACAGCAAAAGGGATTTAACCCCCCCCCAAAATACCCCAAAAATACATTACAATGCATGCGCAAAACCACATATATAGGCAAACACTCATATATGCACGCACGCACACAACACATACACAGAAAGGGGGAAGGAAGGAAGAGGGAGAGAAGGAGGGAGAGAAGGAGGGGAGAGAAAGAAGGAAGGAAAGAAAAAAGGTAGAGAAGGAAGAAGAGAAGGAGGGAGAGAAAGAAGGAGGGAAGGCGAGAAGAAAGGAAAGAAAGAAGAGTAGAGAAGGAAGCAAGTAGAGAAGGAGGGAGAGAAAGAAGAAGAGAAGAGAAAGAAGGAGAAGAAGAGGGAAGGAAGGAAAGAGGGAGGGAAGAAAGGAGAGAAAGAAAGAAGGAGAGAAGGAAGGGAAGAAAGAAAGGTAGAGAAGGAAGGAAGGAGAGAAGGAAATAAAAAGTGAAAGAGGGAAGGAAGGAGAGAAAGAACGGGGGAGGAAGGAAGGAAAGAGACAAGGAAGGATGGAACCAAAGAGCAAAGGAAGCGAGAAAAGAAACAGGTAGAGAAGGAAGAAAGAAGAAGGGAAAGAAAAAAAGGGAAGGAAGGAAAGAGGGAGGAAAGGAAGTGTAGGAAAAAATGAAAGAGGGAGGGAAGGCTGGCCACAGCAAAGCATGGTGGGTACAGCTAGTATAATATAAAATCTTAAAATATACAAACATTAAAATAGAATTAAACATCAACGGCATTAAAAAATTCAATTAAAATCTATTAAAACATATTCAAAGCTAAAAGCCACAGCACCCCCAATTTGATCTTTAAAACCTTCTTTAAAAGCCTGTCTGAATAAAAAGATTTCAGCCTGTCACTGTAAGGGCAGCAGGGAGGGGGCCATTCTGACTTCCCTGGGAAGAAGGGAGTTCCAGAATCGAGGGGCAGTCACCGAGAAGGAAGACCCTCTCTCTCATTCTCACCATCCGAGCTTCAGATGGAGGTGGGACTGAGAGGAGGGCCTTTCCTGAAGATCTTAGGACCTGGACGGGTTTGTACAATATGTGGTCCGCCGGGGCACGGTCCAGAGTGACTCCCAGGTATTTGGGTGCTCTGTAATGCTCCAGTGGGATTCCTTCCCAGGTGATCCTCAGAGCTCGGGATGCTTATCTGTTCTTGAGATGAAAAGCACGTCTGTGTTTTAGATGGATTAGGGATCAGCTGGTTTTCCCTGTAATAGGCAGTAAAGGCACCTAGAGCTTTGGAGAGCTTCTGTTCTACCATCTCAAAGCTTCCTGCTTGAGCAGTAATGGCACGATCATCAGCATTGATGAAGCTCTCTGTCCCTTCTGGCAGTGGCTGGTCATTTGTGTAAATGTTGAACATGGACAGAGCAAACACACTCCCCTGAGGCAGGCCGTTCTTCTGTTTCCGCCATCTGCTTCTCTGGCCCTGGAACTCAACAAAAAAGCTCCTGTTTTGTAGCAGGTTTCCTATGAGTCGGGTGAGATGGTAGTCCTTTGTGATATTATACATTTTTCTCAAGAGGAGTCGGTGGTTCACAGTATCATAAGCCACTGACAGGTCTGTGAAGACAGCTCCTGTGATCTGCTGCCTTTCAAAGTCATCTTCTTTGTGCTGAGTCAGGTTCAGCACTTGCAATGTGCAGCTTTTGCCCTTCCTGAAGCCAGCTTGCTGTGGAATCAGACAGAGGTCTATTTTTTCATAATTCTATGCAAAATAAGTCTCTCCAGAACTTTGTAGAGGTGGCACAACAGGGAGATTGTTCTATAGCTTTTTGGATCATTACGGTCTTTGCCTGGCTTCAAGATGGCGATGACTCTTGCTTTCCTCCAGATTTTGGGGATCTGACAGGATGCCGTGCAGTTGTTCATCAGCTCCAGCAGCCAGTGCCTTTTTTTGCTTGTTGATTTTATTTTGGCATAACCACAACCACAACAACAACAACATTTCTTACCTGCCCCTCCTTGTGGGTCAAGGCATAATTAAAACATACAAACCTTGTAAAAATTCTGTAATTTATATATAGAAAATGTATTTCTATAAAATGCACAAAACAGAGATTAAACACAATACAGAAATTTAAAATTCATGCTTAAAACTAGCTGGGTAGGCTTGCTGGAAGAGATAGGTCTCTATCTGGTTTTTAAATTCCAATAGCTGATCTAGCTGTTGGAGCTCTTCCAGCAGGTCATTCCAGTCTTGTTTCACTTTGGATTGCCTCATCATAGCATTTTCATGGTTTGGAAAATTCAAAAGGGAGTTTACCATACCTCTCCCTGCACAGTGCTAACAAGCATTAGCTGGGATGCTATCACTATCTCTGAGAGCTCCTCCGCCAGTGTCAGCCAGCACTACTGCAGATGTCTACAAAACTAAACAAAAGTCAGATACTAGATTTAAAAAGGCTCTAGTACTCCCCTAAAATGTTAATAAGATTTCCTTCTTTCCCAGTTTGTAGGATGAACACTTCTGTAAACAGTGCAAATATGCCTAGCATTTCTCAAGATAAGCTTTGCAAGTTTTAACATAATTTTATTACACAGAACTTGAAGCGCTAATACACCCACAAGCACTTTCTGTGGATTGGGATTTCTCTTGCTTTATTATGTTCTCCCCTTTTGATTGAGTTTGGGGAAGCACTCACTTGCCTTTTGTGTAGCAGATAGCAAGAAGTAACACGATGATTTCTCAAACATTAAAAAGACACATAGCAACTCCTGCTAAAAATAAACGTGACTCTACAACAATCATGAAAAAATGTATGTGTGCTGTTCTAAAAAGACATTTTAGAGTGTAACTATTGAAGGGTTCGCCTGCTTTCCTGAGAGATGCTGCTTATGGCCTTTTAAGGGTCACAGGAGAAAATTAGTTAATTAGATGGAGTCCCAGACCCCAAGTTAACTACAAGTGAATCATATAGTAGAGAAGCAGCTTGTGCCAGCTGTGAAAGCAATGGGAAGAAATGGTAAAGGGCAAGAGGCTAAAAGGCAATATTAAAGAACAGCATGATGTATCAAACCAGAAAGATATTTCTTTCTGTAGTGAAAAGACATCATTGACTGTATACAGCGAAATTTATGGAAACTGCATTATTATATGCAAGTATTTTGCTAAGTTAGAGGCAAACTTTCAAATAGCATTGCTAAACTAGAAAACCACAGCTCTTATTTTATTTTATGTTTATAATTTTTATTATATATACATCAAAAGATAAAAAATAAAAAATATATAGATAGAAACACAAAAGAAATAGCAACATGGAAAGTGCGACTGTTACTCGGTATGGCAACATCAATAATCCAAACTTATTTCTTTTCCACAATCGTGATGTCTGGTGTATTGTGTTCTAAAACTTTGTAAGTCTGGATTTGAAAGTACCACAGTATTTTTGTGTTTTCATTTTCCACTACCTTTGCATCTCGTGGTGCCAGAGCGCAGTCTGTTCAGCGCCTTCCAAGTCGCCGTCTTCTGTGTGCCCTGGAGGGAGTCTCTCATCTGGTATCAGCCATTGGTTGAGGTGCTGGGTTTGAGCCTGCCACTTTTGGACTCTCGCTTGCTGAGGTGTTCCAGCGAGTGTCTCTGTAGATCTTAGAAAACTATTTCTAGGTTTTAAGTCATTGACGTGCTGGCTGATACCCAAACAGGGGATGAGCTGGGGATGTCTCTGCCTTGGTCCTTTCACTATTGGCTGCTACTTCCCGGCGGATGTCAGGTGGTGCAATATCGGCTAAGCAGTGTAATTTCTCCAGTGGTGTAGGGTGAACAGACTGCGCTCTGGCACCACGAGATGCAGAGCCAATCTTAAGAAATGGGCTACAAAGTTGAATCCACGACATGCGAGTGCGGAGAAGAGCAAACCACAGACCACCTGCTGCAATGCAACCTGAGCCCTGCCACATGCACAATGGAGGACCTTCTTGCAGCAACACCAGAGGCACTCCAAGTGGCCAGATACTGGTCAAAGGACATTTAATCAACTACCAAGTTTGCAAAATTGTGTTTTTTTATCTGTTTGTTTGTTTTGTTCTGTTAGAAATGTAATGCAATGGTATGGTTGCTGATGACACGATAAATAAATAAAATACTGTACTACATATTTTATGTCCCCAGTTCTTTACTGCTGGTAGGAGGTACTTGTGACATAAGTTCCAGTGAATCATTTGGGCCACAGAATTGTGCCTTTGTTTGTAGTCTGTCTGTGCAATTTTCTTGCAACAGCTGAGGATATGGTCCATGGTTTCATCAGCTTCCTTGCACAGCCTGCATTTTGGGTCATAAGCTGATTTTTCAGTCCTGACCTTAGTTGCATTAGTTCTGATAGCTTGCTGCTGGCTGCAAGAGTCAGGCCTTCTGTCTCCTTCTTCAGGGTTCCATTCATGAGCCATAAACCGATCTTCTCCTTATCAACTTTACCTTAAATTTTGTCAAGGAATTGCCCATGCAATGCTTTGTTGTATCAGCTGTCAAGCTCTGGTTTGTAGTGCAGTTTACTTCTACTGGTTCTTTGTCTGCTGTGCTTTGAGAGGTTTCCGATTATTGACTTCAACTAATAATAATAATAATAATTATGATTATTATTACCTGTATTACCCTGTATTGTCAAAGGCTTTCATGGCCGTAATCACTGGGTTGTAGGTTTTTTCAGACTATATGGCAATGGTCTAGAGGCATTCTCTCCTGACGTTTCGCCTGCATCTATGGCAAGCATCCTCAGAGGTAATGAGGTCTGTTGAAACTAAGAAAAATGGTTTATATATCTGTGGAATGACCAGGGTGGGACAAAGGACTCTTGTCTGCTGGAGCTAGGTGTGAATGTTTCAACTGACCACCTTGATTAGCATTCAATTGCCTGGAAGTGCAAACAACAACAACAACAACAACAACAATAGAGTGCCATTGGGTCCCCCACATATGACTCAGCCATAGCAGAGCACCTGATGAACCAACCTGGACACAGCATTTTATTTGAGAACACAGAAATGCTGGACCACTCTCAAAACCACCATGTCAGACTACACAGAGAAGTCATTGAAATACACAAGCATGTGGACAATTTCAACAGAAAGGAGGAAACCATGAAAATGAACAAAATCTGGCTACCAGTATTAAAAAACTCTAAAATTACAACAGCACAACAACAGAGAGGAAACAAACAAGGACATCTAATCACCTCTCAACAAAAGTTTGCTTCAGGCACTGTCAGGCCATTATATGCTAATCAAGGTGGTCAGTTGAAACATTCACACCTAGCTCCAGCAGACAAGAGTCCTTTGTCCCACCCTGGTCATTCCACAGATATATAAACCCTTTTTCCTAGTTCCAACAGACCTCACTACCTCTGAGGATGCTTGCCATAGATGCAGGCGAAATGTCAGGAGAGAATGCCTCTAGACCATGGCCATATAGCCCGAAAAAAACCCTACAACAACCCAATGAATACCCTGCTTTTTTCCCTAAAAAGAGACTCAAAGTGGCTCCTCTAGAGAGTCAGTGTAGTGGTTTGTACTGAGGTATGGAGACCAGGGTTCAGACCCTTATTTGACCATGGAAAGCCATAGGAAACCCCTTTGGAATAAAGTCTCCCAAGAAAACCTAGTCAATAGGTTCACCTATTGCCATAAATCAAAAATGACTTGAAGGCAAGCAACAACAAAAGGGAAAGCATACACTTACATGCATGAAAAAGTAAATGACTACATCTGAAAGTCAACTTCTTTTAGGATACATACCTAAAGACAGCTGGGCCTGATATCCATCAACCACTTAAGTTTCTTCCACAAGGTATAAGTATGGTGCCGTCACTCCTTAGGTGTATTATTATCAGCTCCACTTCAAACTGAGAACCATCTGATCCAGTACAATCATGGGACAATCTGCTTCCTCAAAGGCTAGGGCTGTGAGTATAAGCAACTTTACACATTATGTCTTGACCACTTTACTTTTGAGAAGCATGATTCTACAAAATAGAACTCAGCTTGAAAATGCACTCACTTGTTTATCAGTGAGTTTATAAGGCTTGCTTGTTTATAAGGCTTGCTTACTCTGAAAAATAATTAGGACTTCATATTCTACATTTGGCCCACCAGGCATTCTCGTTTGCAGTGCAATAGTCCATATACGGATATGTGTGGAAAATGTCCAACTCAAAAATGCCAGAAAAATTTACTGTCATATCTAGGGATGGGTTTTTTTATTCCAATAAAATGAAAATATCATGCTTCCTAAGCAGCCACAAAATATTAGTACAATACTGATTTATTGGGTTTCTGTGAATTTTTGGGGCCTTATGGCCATGTTCCAGTAGCATTTTCTCCTGATGTTTCACCTGCATCTATGGCAGGCATCCACAGAGATTTATTCAGAGGTCTGTTGGAAATTTGGCAAGTGGGGTATGTATATATATCTGTGGAGTGTTAAGGGTGGGAGAAAGAACTCTTGTATGTTTGAAGGAAATGTAAATGTTGCAATTAGCAAGCTTGATTAGCATTGAGTAGCCTTGCAGCTGCAAAGTCAATCAGCGAGGATAGTCAACCTCTCGAGCCACAGGGAGAAGTGGGTAAGAAATAAAATTATTATTATTTACAGAGGTACCCTGGCAGTTGTTGCCTGGAGGCAGGGGCGGCTCAAGCCATTACGCTAAGTAAGCCTTTGCAGTAGAGTTGATTATGCCCAGGGGTGCTCTTGGAGGAAAATAGAACTTAACATATGCGAGTTGTAGTTACTGGGCTGTATAGTTCACCTACAATCAAAGAGCATTCTGAACTCCACCAATGATGGAATTGAACCAAATATGGCACAGAAAATATATATCAGTGATTGGTTGGGGCGGGGGATACTACATTGCTGGATGCTGTTTGCTTACTGTTGAAAATTACCTAGGGCCGCCTCTGGAGGCATCCTTTGTTTAAAGGTAAAGGTTGTCCCCTGACATTAAGTCCAGTCATGTCTGACTCTGGGGTGTGGTGCTCATCTCCATTTCTAAGCCAAAGAGCCAGCGTTGTCCATAGACACCTCCAAGGTCATGTGGCCAGCATGACTGCATGGAGCGCCGTTACCTTCCCGCCGGAGCGGTACCTATTGATCTACTCACATTTGCATGTTTTCGAACTGCTAGGTTGGCAGAAGCTAGGGCTGACAGCGGAAGCTCACACCGCTCCCTGGAATCGAACCTGCGACCTTTTGGTCAACAAGCTCAGCAGCTCAGTGCTTTAACCCACTGCGCCACCGGGGGGGGGGGGCACCTTTGTTTAGGAGGTGTTAAATGGCACTTGATTGTTTGCTGTTTGGAATTTGCCTGTTTCTGAGTGATGTTCTTTATTTACTGCCTTGGTTTTGGTGTTTTTAATACTGGTTACCAGATTTTTTTTTCATTTTCATGGTTTCCTCCTTTCTGTTGAAATTGTCCACATGCTTGTAGATTTCGATGGCTTCTCTGTGTAGTCTGACATGGTGGTTGTGAGAGTGGTCCAGCATTTCTGTGTTCTCAAATAAAATGTACAACAACAGAGAGGAAGCAGGCAGGGACATCTAATTACCTCTCAGCAAAAGTTTGCCCCAGGCACAGTCAGCCCATTGTATGCTAATCAAGGTGGTCAGTTGAAACATTCACACCTAGCTCCAGCAGACAAGAGTCCTTTGTCCCACCCTGGTCATTCCACAGATATATAAACCCTTTTTCCTAGTTCAAACAGACCTCACTACCTCTGAGGATGCTTGCCATAGATGCAGGCGAAACAGGAGAGAATGCCTCTAGACCATGGCCATATAGCCCGAAAAAACCCTACAACAACCCACTGGTTTAAAAGTTTCCAAAGAAGGAGCCTCCACTACATACTCTGCCCTGGAGGTGCTTAGAATGCAGTTTTCCTGCTTCTTGGCAAGGGGTTGGGCTTTTTTTTTTTTGTCATGTCAGGAGCGACCTGAGAAACTGCAAGTTGTTTCTGGTGTGAGAGAATTGCCCGTCTGCAAAGACATTGCCCAGGGGATGCCCAGATGATTTGATGTTTTTAGCTTCTCTCATGTCCCTGCATGAGGAGCTGGAGCTGATAGAAGGAGCCCATCGAATCTCCCCGGATTCGAACCTGCGACCTGTCAGTCTTCAGTCCTGCTGGCACAAAGGTTCAACAGCCTGTCCCCTTTGGTTTAGGAAGGGGTTGGAAAGCTCCCTAGGGCCAAATGAATCTCTTTCTCAGGAGCCTTGCACTCAGCCATATAACTGCAAGTGCTTCTGGTGTGAGAGAATTGGCCGTCTGCAAGGACGTTGCCCAGGGGATGCCCAGATGATTTGATGATGCCTAGCTTGAGAGCAGTAAGTGTGAAAAACATCTTGTAGTCCTCGTGGACAATAACATGAGCCAACAATGTGATGTGACGGCAAAAAAAGCCCATGGGATTTTGGCCTGCATCAATAGGAGCATAGTGTCTAGATCTAGGGAAGTAATGCTACCCCTCTATTCTTCTTTGGTTAGACCACACCTGGAATATTGTGTCCAATTCTGGGCACCACAATTCAAGAGAGATATTGACAAGCTGGAATGTGTCCAGAGGAGGGCGACTAAAATGATCAAGGGTCTGGAGAACAAGCCCTATGAGGAGCAGCTTAAGGAGCTGGGCATGTTTAGCCTGAAGAAGAGAAGGCTGAGAGGAGATATGATAGCCATGTATAAATATGTGAGAGGAAGCCACAGGGAGGAGGGAGCAAGCTTGTTTTCTGCTTCCCTGGAGACTAGGACGCGGAACAATGGCTTCAAACTACAAGAGAGGAGATTCCATCTGAACATGAGGAAGAACTTCCTGACTGTGAGAGCCACTCAGCAGTGGAACTCTCTGCCCTGGAGTGTGGTGGAGGGAGCTTTTAAACCGAGGCTGGATGGCCATCTGTGAGGGGTGATTTGAATGCAATATTCCTGCTTCTTGGCATGGCCCATGAGGTCTCTTCCAACTCTTTGATTCTAGGATTCAGTCCTGCCGGCACAGGGCTTTAACCCACTGTGCCACCGGGGGCCACAGTGAAGACATCTGCCCTTGCGCTGTGCTACTCTGCTGCTGAGTATGCATGCCCAGTGTGGAACACATCTCACCACACTAAAACAGTGGATGTGGCTCTTAATGAGACATGCCGCTTTATCACGGGGTGTCTGCGCCCTACACCATTGGTGAAATTACACTGCTTAGCCGGTATTGCACCACCTGACATCCGCCGGGAAGTAGCAGCCAATAGTGAAAGGACCAAGGCAGAGACATCTCCAACTCATCCCCTGTTTGGGTATCAACCGGCACGTCAATGACTTAAATCTAAAAATATTTTTTTAAGATCTACAGAGACACTTGCTGGAACACCTCAGCAAGCGAGAGTCCAAAAGTGGCAGGCTCAAACCCAGAACCTCAACCAATGGCTGATACCAAATGAGAGACTCCCCCCTGGGCACACAGAGGAGTGGGCGACTTGGAAGGTGCTGAACAGACTGCGCTCTGGCACCACGAGATGGAGAGCCAACCTCAAGAAATGGGGCTACAAAGTGGAGTCCACGACATGCGAGTGCAGAGAAGAGCAAACCAACTACAATAATCAACTACCAAACTCACAAATTTTGTATTTTGCGTTTGTTTGTTTGCTTTGCTCTATTAGAAATGTAATATAATTGACTGGTTGCCCTCACACGACAAATACATTTATTTATCGTGTCATCATTGTATTACATTTCTAACAGAGCAAAACAAACACACAGATTAAAAAAAAAACCAACAACACAGATTTTGCAAACTTGGTAGTTGGTTAAATGTCCTTTTTACCAGTATCTGGCTTCTTGGAGTGTTGCTGCAAGAGAGACCTCCATCGTGCATGTGGCAGGGCTCAGATTGCATTGCAGCAGGTGGTCAGTGGTTTGCTCTTCTCCACACTCGCATGTCATGGATTCCACTTTGTAGCCCCATTTCTTAAGGTTGGCTCTCCATCTCGTGGTGCCAGAGCGCAGTCTGTTCAGCGCCTTCCAAGTCGCCCAGTCTTCTGTGTGCCCAGGGGGGAGTCTCTCATCTGGTATCACCCATGGATTGAGGTGCTGGGTTTGGGCCTGCCACTTTTGGACTCTCGCTTGCTGAGGTGTTCCAGCGAGTGTCTCTGTAGATCTAAGAAAACTATGTCTTGATTTAAGTCATTGACGTGCTGGCTGATACCCAAACAGGGGATGAGCTGGAGATGTCTCTGCCTTGGTCCTTTCACTATTGGCTGCTACTTCCCGGCGGATGTCAGGTGGTGCAATACCTAAGCAGTGTAATTTTTCCAGTGGTGTGGGGCACAGACACCCTGTGATAATGTGGCATGTCTCATTAAGAGCCACATCCACTGTTTTAGTGTGGTGAGATGTGTTCCACACTGGGCATGCATACTCAGCAGCAGAGTAGCAACAGCGCAAGGGCAGATGTCTTCACTGTGTCTGGTTGTGATCCCCAGGTTGTGCCAGTCAGCTTTCGTATGATGTTGTTTCTAGCGCCCACTTTTTGCTTGATGTTCAGGCAGTGCTTCTTGTAGGTCAGAGCATGGTCCAGAGTGACTCCCAGGGATTTGGGTGCTGCAATGTTCCAGTGGGATTCCTTCCCAGAGCTCGGGATGCTTCTCTGTTCTTGAGATGAAAGGCACATGTCTGTGTTTTAGATGGATTAGGGATCAGTTGGTTTTCCCTGTAATAGGCAGTTAGAGCACCTTCGGAGAGCTTCTGTTCTGCCATCCCAAAGCTCCCTGCTTGAGCAGTAATGGCACGATCATCAGCATAGATGAAACTCTCTGTCCCTTCTGGCAGTGGCTGGTCATTTGTGTAGATGTTGAACATGGATGGAGCAAGCACGTTCCCCTGAGGCAGGCTGTTCTTCTGTTTCCGCCATCTGCTTCTCTGGCCCTGGAACTCAACAAAAAGCTCCTGTTTTGTAGCAGGTTTCCTATGAGGCGGGTGAGGTGGTAGTCCTTTGTGATATTATACATTTTTCTCAGGAGGAGGCGGTGGTTCACAGTATCATAGGCTGTTGACAAGTCTATGAAGACAGCTCCTGTGATCTGTTGCTGGAGCTGATAGAGGGAGCTCATCCGCCTCGCCCCGGATTCGAACCTGCGACCTGTCAGTCTCCAGTCCTGCCGGCACAGGGGTTTAACCCACTGCACCACCGGGGACTCCAGAGGTTGGACTGAGGAATCCAACTCTATGATTCCTTAAATAAGCGGCAAGAACACTCATAAAGCGAGCAGCCGCCTCCATTTTATATCTGCTTTTATTCCCCCCAACGCGGTGACGTCAGACGCACGTATGCAAATATGGACCCTGAGCAGAAAGGGTGGGCGGAAGGAGAGGGGAGAGAGAGAGAGAGAGAGAGAGAGAGAGAGAGAGAGAGAGAGCGAAAGGAGGGAGAAAGTTGCCCGGATGTAGGGAGCTCCTCCCTTTTGCTGCCGATCCCTCGCTCGGCGTAGACTCCGCTGCGTTTTCTCCTCCTCCTCCTTCCTTCCCCCTCCCCTCTGGTGAGGTTGCGGGTCAGCGCGAGCCACTGCAGTCAAACCGTCGGCAAACCGCCGCGAGCCCATAACAGCCGCGCGCTCATAACAGCCGCGCACGAGCCGCCCCCCCTTCCTTCTTCTTCCTCCTCCTGAAGGAAGCCGCAGAAAGGAGACGCAGCGCCAGTGAGGGCAGGGAGCGGCGGCGGAGGAGGCTCTCGACACCCACCCGCCACCATGGTAAGGAGAGGGCGCCTCCTTCTGACTAGAAGCAGGCCTCGGAAGGGAAGGGACAAGAGCGAGGAAGGGACAAGAGCGGGGAAGGGACAAACCCCGCCTGCCTTGGGTTAGGCCTTGGGCCTTCCCCCCTCTCGTCCTCCGCAGTCCCCTTTCCCAGAGTTCCCCACAGGCTTCGTGACGTCCTCCTTTCCACATCCTCCCCCTCCTTTTTTTAATGCTTCTTCACCTCATACTCCCCCCTCCCTTCCCTTTTTCTCTCTTCCTGAGCGGCTTCCCCGCTTTTCCGGTAGTCGTCTTCACCCAGCGGTGACCTCTTCCCCGCAGTGCCCCACCCCTGGCGGGCAGCCCTTCCTGGCTTCTCCTCCTTCGCCCACCTCCGCTCTCTCTCTCTCTTTCTCCTCAGGGCTGCTGCACTCCTCCTCTCCATGCAATCCTGCAAATTCGCTCCATCCCACGCAGCCTCTCCTGCGGATTCGCAGCCCCCCCTTGCCTCCCCCCCCCCGCCTTTTCACGTACCTAGGCTCCTACTACGAGCGCATTCCCTCCTCCCAAGTGTTATGTATTCTGCATAACGAGATCATGGTGCTGTTCGGGATCAACGATATAGGCGCTCGATCTGAGGCCCCTTCCACGTTATCTGCTTTGAGCTGGAATACATGGCAGTGTGGACTCAGGAACCTTCCACACAGCCCTATAACCCAGCATATCAAGGCAGACAATCCCACAATATCTGCTCTGAACTGGAATATATGGCGGTGTGGACTCGCCTAACCCAGTTCAAAGCAGATCTTGTGGGATTTTATTCCTTGATATTCTGAGATATAGGGCTGTGTGGAAGGGGCCCTATGAGAATCGTCCCGTTTGTATGATTTGCTGTATGGACCTCTTCACTGTTTTTCCCCAATGTGATTTAGGACCCATCCAGACAGCCATTTGCCCCAGAATATCAAGGCAGAAAATCCCACAAGATCCGCTTTCAACTGGAAAGTATGGCAGTGTGGACTCGGGACCCTTCCACACAGCCCTATAACCCAGAATATCAAGGCAGACAATCCCACAATATCTGCTCTGAACTGGAATATATGGCGGTGTGGACTCACCTCACCCAGTTCAAAGCAGATCTTGTGGGATTTTCTTCCTTGATATTCTGAGATATAGTGCTGTGTGGAAGGGGCCCTATGAGAATCGTCCCGTTTAAATTATTTGCTGTATAGGCTTCACTATTTTTCCCCCCAATGTGATTTAGGACCCATCCAGACAGCCATTTGGTTCAGAATATCAAGGCAGAAAATCCCACAAAATCCGCTTTGAGCTGGAAAGTATGGCAGTGTGGACTCAGGACCCTTCCACACAGCCCCATACCCCAGAATATCAAGCCCTATAACCAAGAAAGTATGGCAGTGTGGACTCAGGACCCTTCCACACAGCCCTATAACCCAGAATATCAAGGCAGAAAATCCCACATTATCTGTTTTGAGCTAGAAAATATGGCAGTGTGGACTCAGGACCCTTCCACACAGCCCTATAACCCAGAATATCAAGGCAGAAAATCCCACAAGATCTGCTTTGAGCTGGAATACATGGCAGTGTGGACTCACCTAACCCAGTTCAAAGCAGATCTTGTGGGATTTTCTTCCTTGATATTCTGAGATATAGGGCTGTGTCAAAGGGGCCCTATGAGAATCGTCCCGTTTAAATTATTTGCTGTATAGACTCTTCACTATTTTTTTCCAATGTGATTTAGGACCCATCCAGACAGCCATTTGCCCCAGAATATCAAGGCAGAAAATTCCACAAAGATCCACTTTGGGCTGGAAAGAATGGCAGTGTGGACTCAGGACCCTTCCACACAGCCCCATAACCCAGAATATCAAGCCCTATAACCCAGAAAGTATGGCAGTGTGGACTCAGGACCCTTCCACTCAGCCCTATAACCCAGAATATCAAGGCAGAAAATCCCACATTATCTGTTTTGAGCTGGAAAGTATGGCAGTGTGGACTCAGGACCCTTCCATACAGCCCTATAACCCAGAATATCAAGGCAGAAAATCCCACAATATCTGCTCTGAACTGGAATATATGGCAGTGTGGACTCACCTAACCCAGTTCAAAGCAGACCTTGTGGGATTTAATTTAGGAAAAATGCCTCTAGAACATGGCCATATAATCCGAAAAAACCCAAAAGAACCTTGTGGGATTTTCTTTCTTGATATTCTGAGATATAGGGCTCTGTGGAAGCAGGCCCGTAGCCAGGGGGGGTGGGCAGTCCGAGTGAAAGAGGGTCTATCCTAGCAAATACCCTAGCAATTGGGGTATTGTATCGTTACCCCAATACCCCCATGCATATGGGATATATTGAGCATGGTGATCAGATCACTATATAAATAAACACAACAGTTTAAATAATGTACCAGTAAGGCCTTTTTGCGGACTACCATGAGAATTTCAGGGGGAGGGGCTGAAGCCCCTCAAGCCCCCCCCCCCCCTCAGGCTACATGCCTGTATGGACCTCTTCACTGTTTTTCCCCAATGTGATTTAGGACCCATCCAGACAGCCATTTGCCCCAGAATATCAAGGCAGAAAATCCCACAAGAACCGCTTTGAGCTGGAAAGTATGGCAGTGTGGACTTGGGACCCTTCCATATAGCCCTATAACCCAGAATATCAAGGCAGAAAATCCCACAATATCTGCTCTGAACTGGAATATGACAGTGTGGACTCCGGACACTTCCATACAGCCCTATAACCCAGAATATCAAGGCAGAAAATCCCACAAGATCCGCTTTGAGCTGGAAAGTATGGCAGTGTGGACTCAGGACCCTTCCATACAGCCCTATAACCCAGAATATCAAGGCAGAAAATCCCACAATATCTGRTCTGAACTGGAATATATGACAGTGTGGACTCAGGACCCTTCCACACAGCCCTATAACCCAGAATATCAAGGCAGAAAATCCCACAATATCTGCTCTGTACTGGAATATATGGCAGTGTGGACTCAGGACCCTTCCACACAGCCCTATAACCCAGAATATCCAGGCAGAAAATRCCACAATATCTGCACTGATCTGGAATATATGGCAGTGTGGACATAAATAACCCAGTTCAAAGCAGATATTGTGCGATTTTCTGCCTTGATATTTTGGGTTAAGAGGCTGTGTGGAAGGGCCCAAGATCTACGCTGTCCTATCTCCCAGGATCTGATCCCAGGTTTTCTATTTTAAACTGGATTATATGAGTCCACACTGCCAAATAATATCAGCTTTGAACTGGAATATATGGCAGTGTGGACATAAATAACCCAGTTCAAAGCAGATATTGTGTGATTTTCTGCCTTGATATCTTGGGTTATAGGACTGTATGAAAGGGCTCAGGATCTATGCTGTCCTATCTCCCAGGATTTGATCCCAGGTTTTCTACTTTAAACTGGATTATAGGAGGCCATACTGCCAGATAGTCTGGGATAAACAGAAAATCCTGGGATATAGGACTCCTCTGGAAGGGCCCTAAAGGCCCCTTTTACTTAACTGAATAAAACCCTGCATTTTCTGTTTTGAACTGGGATTTGTGGCAGTCTGGACTCAGATGAGTTCAAAGCCAATTTTGTTGGATTTTCTGCCTTGATATTCTGGGATATAGTGGAAGAGCCCTGGGTCCACACTGCCATATAATCCAGTTCAGAGCAGATAATGTGGGAGTTTATTCAACTGCGTGGAAGGGGTGAATGAGAATCTCCCCTCTTCAGTATTTCTTTAGACCTCTTCAGTATTTTTTTCAGTGGGAATTAGAACCCTTCCACACAGTCATATAACCCAGAGTATTAAGGCAGATAATCCACAATATCTGTTTTGAACTGGGTAATCTGAGGGCCTTTCCACACAGTCTTATATCCCAGGATATCAAGGCAGAAAATCCCACATTATCTGAGTGTGGACTCAGATAACCCAGTTTAAAGCAGATATTGTGGGATTTTCTGCTTTAATATCTTGGAATATAAGCCTGTGTGGAAGGGCCCTGAGTCCACATTGCTATATAATCTAGATCAATGTGGGATTTTATGCAGCTGTGTGAAAGGGTCTTTAGAAGGATGTGTTGCTCATGAGTGTGTTGTGACACTTGTGTTTTGTTGTTGTGTCTGTTCGTTTCAGACCTGCCACAGCACAGGTATTTATATATATGTATATGTATGTGTATAAATTTTATTTTGTAGGTTTTCAAAATATCAATCTGTTGTCCATAACAGCCTTAACAGTTATAAATGTGTTGTATGATACATTCCACTTCAATTCAACGGCCTGTTGAGATAAGTCTTATATGCATCCTTTATTATTGTTATGCATATTTATATACCACCATATATAAATATGGAGACTCAAAGTGGCTCACAACTAAAAGCATTACAATAAAACTTAAAATATACAAATGTACAAGCATTAGGACGGTGTTAAACATCATTGAAAGCCTATAAAATCACAGTAGCCCCTGACAATCTTAAAAACCACCTTCTTTGAAAGCCTGCCTGAATAAAAAGGTTTTAGCCTTTTGCCAGAAGGACAGGGAAGGGGCCATTCTGGCTTCCCTGGGCAAGGACTTCCAGAGTCGAGAGTTGAGGAGCAGCCACCAAGAAGGAAGGCCCTATCTCTCTTTCACATCCATTGAGCTTTAGATGGAGGTGGGACCGAGAGAAGGGCTTCCTGAAGATCTCTGGGCCCAGGCAGGTTCATACAAGGCAATGTGGTTGGCCAAATAGCCTGGACCTGAACCATCTAGAGCTTTAAAGCTTTAAATATACATGCAAACATGTATAATTTCATACAGTTCCACAAAATATCAATCTGTTGTCCATAGCAGCCTTGCATTAATCCTCTTATGTACATCCTTTTTAAAAATGAGCATTTAATGATTTTTAAAAAATATATTAAAACCACCTGTGTTGGGATTTGAATCCTGGTCTCTGGAGTTGGAGTATGGACTGCACTGTGAGATTAATGCTACGTTGCCATGAGTCAGTGTGCTGGAATCCAGGGAGTTGTAGTTTTACAAGGTTTGGGGGCCTTGTCTCCCAAAGGGTTCTGGTGCCCTCCCGAACAGCAACTCCCAGGATTCAAGAGCATTGAGCATGACAGATAAAGTGGTGTCAACTGCATTAATTCAGTAGTTTAGATAGAATCATAGAGTTGGAAGGGACCTCATGGGACATCCAGTCCAACCCTCTGCCAAGAAACAGGAACATTGCATTCAAAGCACCCCCGATAGATGGCCATCCAGCCTCTGTTTAAAAGCTTCCAAAGAAGGATCCTCTACCACACTCTGTGGCAGAGAGTTCCACTCTCACAGTCGGGAAATTCTTCCTAATGTTTAGATGGAATCTCCTTTCTTGTAGTTTGAAGCCATTGTTCCGCGTCCTAGTCTCCAGGGCAGCAGAAAACAAGCTTGCTCCCTCCTTCCTATGATTTCCTCTCACATATTTATACATAGCTATCATATCTCCTCTCAGCCTTCTCTTCTTCAGGCTAAACATGCCCAGCTCTTTAAGCCACTCCTCATAGAGTTTGTTCTCCAGACCCTTGATCATTTTAGTCGCCCTCCTCTGGACACATTCCAGATGCAGTCATCTGTCCAAATAGCTATGTTACTCACCCTGATTGGTAGTAAATAAAGTGATTACTGGGTAATTCTGGGAAATGTAGCTTTGGTAGTCTGTTGCAGAACAAGCAAGTCTTTTAGTATGTTATGGAATTACACATTTGTTGTGGCATAAACTTTCATCAGAAAAGATTAGCTATGTTACTTTGTTGCATTAAGAACAGACCTGCAGTAACCTAAACTCTGGTGGTCATGTTACTGTTTGAGCTTTTGTGGACTGCATAAAAGCTTTTGTATTCAAAATGTATTCTGAAGTGCATTTCTTAGTCTTCAAGGTTCCACAAGACTATTACTTTTAAAGTTTTTCATTGGATAGGCAAATCTGCACTCCTCTGCACAATTGTGCTTAGTTAAATCTAATTAAATTCAGTGCGGATAGCTTTTAAGTAAATACGTATAAAATTGTCACATGCCATCCTAAATCTGATTCCATTGACTTTGGCCATGCACATTTATTTGGAAATGAGACACACATTGTGTCCAGTGAGACCTATTTCTAGGTACATGTGCTTAGAATCTCCTATAGGACTCTGTCTTTCTCAGTAGTTGCCTCAATATTCTCTACTTGTAGCCATTTGAAATTTCACAGTAGTTCTGTAGCTGGTAGTTTTATTTGCTGTTAGTTTTAATTTGTACTCACAAATACCCATATTGAGTTCTGGCCTTAATGCAGCTGCATTCATAACCGTTTTTTTTTTTTTTGGCCCAGAATTTCCCCCCAGAATGTCTTGATATTCAGCTTATTAGATTCTGTGTCTCTTCATTCCTTCTCCCAATTGCATACCTGTTTTTGTTTTCCTTTGCTTTTGTTACATCTTCCATAGATTGCTATAATTAAAACCACTATAATCTTACACTTTCCTCCTTTTCTACAGAAAATGATTTGTCATAGGGTATGCAATTGTCTTTTTAATATATCTTGTATCATAATGGTGTTCCTCTTCGCTCCTAATTCTTTCTGTTCATAAAATATTAGAATTATCTCAGCATCTCGATGTTTGTACATCTAGCAGCATAAAACATTTTCACTCATTGCAGTATCATCAATAAATCTTAAATATACCTCCCGGTGGTGCAATGGGTTAAACACTGAGCTGCTAAACTTGTTGACCGAAAGGTTGCAGGTTCGAATCCGGGGAGCGGCGTGAGCTTCCGCTGTCAACCCCAGCTTCTGTCAACCTAGCAGTTTGAAAACATGCAAATGTGAGTAGATCAATAGGTACCGCTCCGGCGGGAAGGTAACAGTGCTCCATGCAGTCATGCTGGCCACATGACCTTGGAGGTGTCTATGGACAACGCTGGCTCTTCAGCTTAGAAATGGAGATGAGCACCACACCCCAGAGTCGGACACGACTGGACTTAAATGTCAGGGGAAAACCTTTACCTTTCCTTTATACCTCCCCATCCTTGCTTCCTAGTTGGCAGTATTATTTTTACTTCATTAAATAATTGTCTTTACTCTTCTCCCCATACACCCCTGCATACTCACTCTTTCAAAAAATGATATCTTAAGATGGAATTTTTTTGTGGTTCAATTTTCTTTTCTACCTTCCCCATAAAAAGCAGCATTTAAAACATATAGTCAAATATATACATTATATGTGCTTAATTATATAATGCACTGGCTCTAAAGGGGTTATTTATTGCATGCAATTGTACTTTTTATGTTTCAACTGGAAGGCAACAGTGCACATAGATTTCTGCAGGTGACATGTCTGATAATGCTTTAAGTTACATGATGTTAAGTGTAAATTGTATAGTTTTGGAAACCAACACAGATTATGATGTTTCAAAGAAAGAAGATAAAAAGTCTAAAGGAGCTGCTGGGCTAAATATCATGACAATTAAAAATTGCCAATTGTTGTTGTAAAATTTAGTAATATTTCTACTGTAGTATTTTATGTCAACACTAGGGGTGTTTTCTGCATGTTGCTACTGCCAAGAACAACACCCTTTTCCACAAATGCTTGTTAGCTCAAATTATCTGTTATTGTTAAAAAGTCCCCAAACCAAAAGAACTTCATTTGTTGGAACTAGAAAACACTTTTGTACATCTTATGCAATATAGTCTTAGGGTTTTTTTTTTTAAAAAAAAAATAGGAAATTCAATTTATAGAATACTATTGTGTAACAAGACTGAATGTAAATGTTCCTGTGGTAATTTAAATTCTGGGGAACAGGCAATTTAAAGACACACTTAACTGTACCTTTGAAATTTGTTATGAATGTAACTTAAAATGGAAAGCTCAAATCAACAATAATAACAAAGTTCAGCAGGATCTACTGCTTTTTATTACTAAAAATGCAAAAGCAAATAGTGTGTGTTAACAGTTGACATAGGATGACCCCATAATTTTATAGGATTTTCTTAGTGCTATGGCCTATGCAAGGAAGAGTCAAATGTTTTCACCAGTTCCTTTTGCTCCAATACAGCCTGCAGAATTTGTATTTGTTAGTGGCCTCTCATCTAAGTATTAGCCAGGGCTGACCATACTTAATTTCCAAGATAAGACAGAATATTTAGGATATTTAGGCTTCTGAATTGTGTAAGCAAGCATGTAATCAATTCATAGTGCAATCAGATTTGATTCTGAATGAATTTGGTTAGCATTAGGTTATTAGACTTAACACAAATCTCTAGGCAGGTTTTTAGCAAATTGTTAAAGCTGGGTTTAACTGTGTAGTTAATTAAGGATAGTATATTTTGTGAATGCATTTGTCACATTTTATGCAGGCTCATTTGTAATGAGAAACATTTGTGTTGTAAGGTTGTTCTTATAGGATATAATTCTTCATATGAAACTAATATTCAGTTACTGAAAATTATTGATTCAAATGTTAGTGAATATTAGTTTCTAAATCATGACCGTTGTCTGCCAGGATCAAAATGAGGAATCTGAGAGAGGGGCTTCTAACAGATTTCCAGTCCTGCACTTTATAGCAAATACAGACTATATTTAGTAGATAATTTGCATAACACTAGTGCTATTCTTCCACTGAAGACTTGAAAAGACATGAATTCAACTTTTGCAGAATGTTATCCCTGAATATATGAGAACCCTTTTTGGGAAATATGCTAGCAATATCTGTTACAGTTCGTTTTCATACATAGATTAGAGATGTGAAACTTGGACAATTTTATCTTCCTGTCTTCCTCCAAGGACTGCATGTATTCATCAAAATGGCCCTAGAATACAATGGGTAATTGTCAAAAATCTAGTTCTGATTTTAAAACACTAGTATATATTACTACTGAACAATGCAAGTTCACCACGTGACATGGTTAAAAGATGAAATGCAGACCTAAAGATTTCTGGGAGAAGCAGTTAATAGTTTTCCTTTAGGAGGACAATTGGGAGGAATTGTTGACTGAGAAGAGAACCAAGGATAATAGTGAAGCCTCTATTTAGGCTGGAAACATACCATAAAAAAGTGTTCTTGCCATACATAAAGGGAACCACTGACCGCATAGGGAAGCTGATGAGGAAACACAACATACAAACTATCTACAGACCCACCAAGAAAATCCAACAAATGCTACGTTCAGCAAAGGACAAGAGGGATCCTCTCACCTCTGCAGGAGTCTACCGTAAACCATGCAGCTGTGGACAAGTCTACATAGGGACCACAAACGCAGCGCCCAAACAAGAATCCAGGAACATGAAAGGCACTGCAGACTACTCCAACCAGAGAAATCAGCCATAGCAGAGCACCTGATGAACCAACCTGGACACAGCATTTTATTTGAGAACACAAAAATGCTGGACCACTCTCACAACCACCATGTCAGACTACACAGAGAAGCCATTGAAATCCACAAAGCATGTGGACAATTTCAACAGAAAGGAGGAAACCATGAAAATGAACAAAATCTGGCTCCCAGTATTTAAAAACTCTAAAATTGCAACAGCACAACAACAGAGAGGAAACAATCAAGGACATCTAAACACCTCTCAACAAAAGTTTGCTCCAGGCTCTGCCAGGCCATCAAAGGTGGTCAGTTGAAACATTCACACCTAGCTCCAACAGACAACATTTTCCTACTTCCAACAGACCTCACTACCTCTGAGGAGGGTTGCCATAGATGCAGGCGAAATGTCAGGAGAAAAATTGCCTCCAGAACATGGCCATATAGCCCGAAAAAACCCTACAACAACCCAGTGATTCTGGCCATGAAAGCCTTCGACAATACATACCATAGAATAGCATTAAAAGAACTAGAAATGCCCATAAACACTTTCAGGAGACAATTTTTGTAGAGCATGGATAAGTGGAACTATAGATACTGAGTTCATGAATAAGTGGCTGTGCTGTATATCGAAATCCAGTCTTCTGGTGAGTTATTTGAAAAGTCTGCCGTTTTGGAAAGTATGTTTAGAGTTGAAAATATTGGTGGATCTTTTTACTTGGCAAAATTAGTAGGGGTTCATTGGTATGAAGTGGGTCAGAATTTTGTTTCTAGTTAGTTTTGTAAACAAAATGAGTATTCTCTTAGTGGTTCCTACATCAAAAATATTTTCCAAGATAGGCACATATGCCTGCTTAAAAATATTAGAGCTGAAACGAGTTAGTGCACGATTCCATGTTTCACCTCTTTATGGTTCCCAGAATCCCATGACTGTTGGTTCATTTTTTCCTTTTGAGATTTCACTGCATTTAAAAAGATTTCAAAGAACTGCTTGTAGAAATGTAGATAATATTAATGTTGCAAAGTTCTGTTTGTAGAATTTTTCACAATCTTTCTATAGAAGCCATTATGATGCTGTAGAATGGAACTGTGCTTATTCTAAAGCAGAGCAAAATGCTGCCTGGGGAGAGAAAGCGAAGTTGGTTAAATACAGTGGAGTACAACTTTAAAATGCTTTCAATGTAACAATCCATAGGTTCGTATGCTAAAGTGCTCACACCCTGTTCTTTGGTAAGTAACCTTATTGGGTTAGCACCCAGGTTTGAGCTTGAAGAAGTGGCAGGTTTCCAAAAGTCACACCTATAGCATTGCAAGTAAAATGGGGTTTGTGAATCATTCGTGATGACACTAGTCTTCCAAGTTGCTTAGGCTACCTTGGGCAGCATCACAGATATTTTTTAATGCAGCATAAGACAAAGAGGATTTTTCTTTTGTGAGGGCATGGAGATCTTTCTGCTTATAGAAGGTTTTGAAGTACTAGCTTACATTTTGCTTTTTTGCCTATATATTAAATGTATTCTTTTCGTTGGGCTAGCAGAACTTTCTTAAACAGTACCTGACACCCTGTTGAAAATTGATTGGAATGGGATGAGTATTTCCATGTAGAAAAAAGAGCAGAAATATGCAGGACTGTAGTTCTCTTCGGCTAGTGCTCATAATGGGAAAGTATTGTTTCCCATTATGCTTGAGCACACCATTGCGAGGGTACATGTTGTGTACATTTCTGTTTCTTTTTTTTATAATTTTTCTGCCAGCGGAAGTTTTTCAGGCCCTGAGATTCAGTCCAAGCCTTTTGTGGTGTTTCCTATGTTAATAATGTATTTTATTGAGCAATGTTGTGTACTTCTGAAATATAATTCTGAAACTACTCAAGTGAACATGACTTAAAAAAAATTAAATAATAGTTTTAAATATTTCAATCTATCACAGGGTCTGCCTCTCCTTGTGTTGTCTGATTGGTTTTATTTAATTACCCTCTCCTTTGCATTCCTCCTTTATGTAATATCCTATGTATGTAGTTGGAGCTGGAAACATACCATCCTCTGATTCTTTATAGATGCCCATTAAGAAATTTTATTTCTATTGGAGATTAAATGATTCACTTCTGCATAATGAAAAAATATTGTGAAAATGCAGAAACATCCAAAAGTCTTGAAATAATTTGAATAAAGATACAGGCATCAAAATTGTCTAGGATTCCAGTAAGGCAGTTATGAGAGACATTTTAATACAAGAAAATGTTGTATTAAAAACAAGACAACAAAGATTACAAAAAACATACAATGAAGCAAGGAAGAAAGGCGAGAAGGTAATTGTAATGCTGATGAATTTAAATTTGTTGAAAAAGAATCTATAAAAAGAATCTTCCAAAAGCAACTAACAATCGCAATGACTGCAGAACTACAAAATATATGGGGAATATGCTGAGCAAATCTACTTTGAATCGGCTAACAATTCTGCTTAAAATCCAGCCAACGTATACATTAAGAAAAGATAGAAAAGTGAAATTAATTTTAAAGACAAGAGGTGGACAAAAGATGGCGACGGAGTCTGAAACAACATTTGGAAAGAAAAAATATCAATAGACAAAGTGAGAAAGTATCTAAAATATCAAAGTTGCAGATAATCAAAGAAAGAAGTTAAACTTATCTATTTAAATGGAAGAAATAGTTGAGGCCTTTAAGAAGATTAAGACAGGAAAACTTCAAATCCAGATGCCATAGCAGCTACATACGTATGATGAAGTATTGGAAGATTTATTACTTTTGAAGAGCTATGATTTTTCTACTAAAAAGGTCTCAGCTTTAGTAGAAAGAATGAAGATGGTGTGACAAGATGAGATACATGAAAATCAGAGAAAATTTGTGGCTAATATAATAAAAGAAAAATGTATCCTAGATATATTGGAGATTCTGAGTAGCGAGCAACTCTTATCTCTTTGGATGCTGAGAATTTGATTGACAGTTTGAGCTGTGCTTTCATGTTGAAGGTCCTTCGAATATTGGTCTTTGGTGAAATTTTTACAAAATAGATAAACTCAATTTATACTTCACAGAGGGCCCAGGTATTGATTAATGGAGCTACCACAAAGTCTTGTGACATTCGGAGAGGAACAAAACAAGGTTACTCTATATCACCATTACTGTTTATATTGATTTTAGAAGTTTTGTATAGAGCTATAAGGAATGAGAATAAAACATTGGGACATAAAAGGGTCGGTGTATAAGTTGATGGCCTATGCAGATGTTTTAATTATCTTTTTGGAAGAGTTGTTTGATTATCTAATGTAGACTAGAAGAATATGAAGGTGTGACTGGATTGACAGTAACTATAAAACCAGGATTCTGACCTGAAATATGACACAAGTTGATTAGATTTTTTTCTAATATATATATATATATATATATATATATATATATATATATATATATATAAGAATATCTATTGCTTATTAGACATGTCGAGACAAATGAAAAGTGTGTACCTTTTTCCATACATGGTGGACTTGTGGGTGAACAACGAGAGGTGGGGTTGGATAAAACAATGAATATAAAGCTGTAGTTGAAGCCAGAACTTTATATATTGAAACTGTCAGTCAGTAGTTCTCAACCTATCGGTCCCCAGGTGTTTTGGCCTGCAACTCCCAGAAATCCCAGCCAGTTTATCTGCTGTTAGGATTTCTGGGAGTTGAAGGCCAAAACATCTGGGGATCCACGGATTGCGAACCACTATGTTAAATGATCAACATGAAAAGCTCCATTGAAATGTTTTGAAATATATAATTAACAATGGTACAAAAGTGGAAAGAAAGAGATCCCATCACATCAATAAAAGATTAGCTGTTGAAGATTAAGGACAACACAATAGATAAATTCAAGCAGAATTTGGGACATACTTGGCATTGAATTAGAGTGAATTGTTATGTAGAAGTTAGCACATATTGCCTCTTAAATATCAAAGAAAATGTAGTTGTGTAAGCGAAGGCAGGTTAAAGGCACAAATAGCACCATCAGTTGGGGTTTGGGAGCCAAACCCTATTTATCCTGGCTTGTTTGGGAACTTTTGATCTACTATACTCCTATTGACGCAGCCTAGAATTGCATTTAGTTTTTAGCTGCTGCATCATACCGTTCGCTCAGGTTCAGCTTATGGTCTACTAGGACTCCTGGATCCATTTTATGTTTACTATTTTCAAGTCGGGTATCCTAACTCCTCAGTTATTGACTCAAAATATATAGAAGCCTACCTGTGGGTGCCTTGTTGGCTTAAACATACCTATGCAATTAATTTACTGATTTGCTGGTAAACTAAAAGACTAATAAGTTTTGACCTTTCTGCTTGATTTTAAGCTTCCATACAAAGTGAACAAAACTAATTGCATGTAAATGGACAAGAGGCTATATTATGGGGGGAAAACGTGATACATGATTTACTTGAAGAAAATTGATACTTCGATTTGGCAACAAGATTATTCATCTGTTAAAATGTTTGTACCTGCATCGAATTTTGGAAGGATGCTGGTGAAAATCTGTGCAGGTTGAGTGTGGTTGGATTTCCACATTTGGAATGACTTTATTGACATAAAGGCTTGTGAAGATGTTAATCCAAAGTTCATTTGAGAGTTTGGAATTGGTACTGTTGTTCTTGTTTTTTTTTGTTTTGTTTGTTTTTTTGATCAATTCAAATGCTTTGGGGGGTTGGATGGAACTTGAATTGAAACAAGATTATTTTATCTTAAATATCAAATAAAATAATGGCAAATCTGTATTAGGAAGAAGGGAGTATTGAGAAACCACCCATTGCACTTGAAAGTATTATATTTTGATAAGTGATGAAAATCTTAGATTTATATCTGGGGATTTATATACTCTTGGTTCTCAGATTTGTTATTTAGTTACAATTCTTTTTTGCATGCAATATAAAATTTCAGAGATGTTGGAGTACAATATTATTCCTAGTGGTACCTTTCACAGATCTTACCAAACTGTAATCTGTAAGTATGATTGTTCTATGATTATTACTGGTTTTGTTTAAAGAAGCAAGTTTGAGACCTAGAGTTCCTACTGGGATAGGAGACTCCTGAAGACTTTTAATTTCCTTCATCTTTTGAATGATTTATGATATTTTATTACTATTTTGTCTTCTGATATTTTATATTTTGTATAGTTATATTTAATAAGAAAGAATGAAAAACTGTGTTTGATAGAACAAAGGTGCATCCTAACCTAGAATTGTATTCTTCAGTGGCAAATTGGTGGCTGTGAGACGCCTTTAAGCAGGGCATGAGTACAGGAGTACTTCTCTCCTTTTGTTCCTCAGCAGGTGATACAGTGGTGCGTCCTGCTCCTGATGCTGCAAGGAGTACATAGTTATCTTTAGGGGACTTTCCATGTTGTTTGAGGTTTAAATTATATGTCAATTGGCATACAAGCTAAAGACTGGATGTTAAATCAAGCAGATCAGCTGGCTTTCTAGCAGTTTACCTAATGTACCTTTGTAATTATCTGAAATCATGACTCTAAATCTTCATTTCATGGTCCATATTCATGTGTTTTTTCCTTTAGAATGCTATTTTGCAGTGGATTTGTCTTTTTCATGAACAATAACAAAGTTTGTGAACTGGTCTTTAGTTTTATAATCATGGGAGTATCATATAATATCTGAGTATATATTTATGTCTAAGCAGTATGTAAAATCTCCATGGAATGGTGTAGAAGAAAGAAGATGGATCCTTAGTGGTTGATATAGAAAGGAGATGCAGAAAAGATGGGGCAGCGTATGATGACTGCAGTGGGTGACTCAAGCGATTGCTATGTGAAGGATTTGCTATGCACTTTTAGGCTTAAGAAATTTAACTATCTCTGGCAATCATGTTCACAATCCAAGGAAATCACATGAACATATTGCACAGAATTACACACTTATATTTTTGACATTTTCATTGAAACAGCTCAGGATTCTGGAGGGGCAAACTGGTGGTTTTCAAAGATTTTCTACAGGATTGTGCAGTTGGATCACATTTAATTTGAATATGAAATTAATCAGTGATTTTATATAGTATTTTTTAAATTTTGTAAAGTTGGGACTGAATTCTTAAAAGATGAAGCATTGTTGCTTTATGAATTTTTGTTAACATTTTAGAAGTTGCTGTTTTTTCCCCATTACCTCACACCCAGTGTGTTTGGAGCTCTTTATGTACATGGAAGATACCAGATGTGAAGAACAGGCTAGTTCTATAATGTTCAGGTCTGTCAGTGGAATTTGCCTGCAGTTCTAAAACCTTCTGTTAGTTGAGGCTATTTTAATTTTTGACTTACTTCTAGTGAAGTAATGAGAGTGTTTTGCAAAATAATGTATCTTCATGCTTTTAGCATAATTAAACAGTGATCCAACCTTTCCAAAACAGTGATTTCCAAGAAACTCTTGCAGTGATTGTAATCATTCTAAAAATTCTACAAGGCTCTTTCCTAAAGTGATTTCATCCCGTTGACACTATTCTCTTCCAGTATGAAGCAAGAGTGGATAACTATCTGGCATTGGGAGCTGCATTGATTCTCCATGAAGCTTTGATGACTGTACCTACTCAGTTTAAAATTTTGTTTTGTAATTTAGTTTAATTTTTCCCATTGCCCCATATCCCCTAGGAAATTTGGGAGCAATTTTGTTTTGTTTTCCATTTTTTAAAAGCAGAACAAGACCTTTTTTTTAAACCAGAAGCCAACTATGGGCAAAGTTTTATTTTTGGCTAAGAGCTTCCTTGTCTCCTTTTCCTCAATGAAGGAAGCTGGGAGGATTCAACAAGTCTGAAGTAGCTTTGGGTGCTGCATGTAACCATTGTGTTGCACATGTCCCACTCTTGTTATATGGAAATCGTAGGCACAGTGTTTGATAGGTATTCCTCAGTCTCTGTGCGTATACTTACATCACTATGACTGATGGAGCTTTGTTTGTGAAATGAAGTAATTTCACTTGGTGGGAATGAAACATAGTAACATGCCCACAAAGGAGTGAATGGTAAATAAATAAATAAATAGTAAATTAATTGGTAAATGCTAATTTGAACCACCTTTCAAAAATCCTGATTTTATTGAGTACATATAGCTTGTGTATGACTGAAATTGGTCTTGAATTTGTATGATATAAGTAAATGACGTGTGGTGAAATGACTTGAGCATCCTCTGCTTTTTATGTTTCCTTAAGGAGAGAGGTGAAAAATATCAGTTTTCTTCTAGTTTAAAAATACAAATCGGATAAACAAGTACACTAAAAGAAATGATAGGTTTCTATGGGAATATATTTTTAAAATGAAGACAAACAAATATAATATGAATTTTTATGTACCATTATAAAGTTGTTGGGTGTTTTTTAGATTCTGCATGATTCATATTGGTCATTTGAAAAAAATATGTTCTCACATTTTATATGCACAAAAAAGAACATAGAATCAAGATTTTTCATGGGAAAAATGGTTGCTTTGAGGAGGATAATATCTGGAATTATGTTTTTATCCTTTGTTCTGATTTGAGGATTTTCACTACATCCTTGCACAGACCACAGGTAATAAAGTCATACATCCTCAGCATTTAATTTAATCTTGTGGTGGAATTGGATGGTAATGAATTAAACTAGATGTACAGTACAGGCAGTCCCTGAGTTACAAACATCTGACATATATGACTCATAGTTAAGAACGAGGCTGAGGCAACAGGATGTGATAAGAAAGGAAATTCACTTCTGAAAGAGTTATCCGGGAGGGGGGGGGGGCTATCTCCACTGAAGCTTTATCACCAATCCTCATTTCAACAAGCCATTTCCCCCCAAATCCAATTATTACAAGGACAGAAAGTGATATGAAATCTTCTGAATTGTCACACAGCAAAACAAACACCCTTTTGTATGCTATCGAAAGCTCTCTCTCTCTCTCTATATATATATATATATGTACACACATACAAACACGACTGGAGTTACACTTAAAATATACTTGTTTCGACTTACAAACAAAATCAACTTAAGAACAAATCTACCAAACCAATCTTGTTCGTAATTTGGGAACTGCCTGTACTTGGAATCCGTAATCCTTTGCAGAAAGAAAAAGCTGATTCTCCAATTTCAGCTGCACCTGTGGAGAAATCATGGGGAAGATAGTTTTGAAGACTGTTAAAAAGAAGGGAAGTTGGCAAAAACAAATCAGTAGAAAGCAACCTAGTCTTGTAGAAAAATTGTTTGCTTTTATGAAAAGTTGTTCAGCAAATGTATACAGTCCAGCTGTTTGTAGACTTAGATAAAGTTTTTCCCCTGACATTAAGTCAATTCGTGTCTGACTGGGGGTTGTGCTCATCTCCATTTGAAAACCAAGGAGCCGGTGTTGTCCATAGACACCTCCAAGGTAATGTGGCCAGCATAACTGCGCGCCGCGCCATTACCTTCCTGCCAGAGCAGTACCTGTTGATATACTCACATTTGCATGTTTTCAAACTGCTAGGTTGGTAGAAGCTGGGGCAAACAGCGGGAGCTCACGCCGCTCCCTGGATTTGAATCTGCGACCTTTCGGTTAGCAAGTTAAACAGCTCAGCGCTTTAACCCACTGCACCACCGGGAGATTGTTTGTAGACTTACCTGTATAGATTTTTCCCTCCAATAATACATTGATCTTGATCATCCTTTTTTTTATAGTGCTATGCATATTCTTGACCAATGTTTCAGAACAATTTCATATTGTGTGCCCAATTATATTGTATTGATGTGCACTTTGACTACTTACGTTCATTACTATTAGGCACCATATGTTTCTTTGCAGGAACAGTGTTCTAGTCTTATTAACCTTTCAGACTTTGTGTAATTTAGTGCCATCTTTGCAAGACTATTATGGATTTATTAAAAAACTCAAATAAAAACTGAGTCTTCTGTACTTGCTTCCACAAGTCTTTGTCAATTAATGCAATTTTTCTATTGATTAGCAGGATTAATTCATTTAGATGTTTGGATCAGCAGCAGTTTATACAACCCAAAAGTTCTCTCTCGGTGATATATATCTTTTTTCAATGAATGTCCAGCAACTTTTACTGTGAATCTTCTGATACATAGTGTGTAATTCAAAGATGCTGAAATGAAAGTACCCTTAAAGTTATCTGATAATACATAAAATCTTTACTAGTTCATGTCTTTTCATCCGGTTGAGTGCAATGACCAAATTATTTTTTTATTCTAAATTAAGCTTTGAAAGGCAATAATAATAATAATAATAAAAAAAACCCTGCAGTTTAGTTGATGATAGTGGATGTCTCTGTACTCAAAATATTTACACATTTACGAGTTTTTGGAAAAGTTGAGAATTAACAGTTTGGTTGAAGGTCTTCGTATTCTTGGATACAACTTGAAAGTAAAAGGTATGTTAAAGAATGGTTGACATGTATGGCATCTGACATGTGTAATGCACTAAAATCTCACAGTTGTCCATATCCATTGTCAAGTTCTCATCTTGTTAGGAAATCTTGTAGTAATGTTGAAACATTTTTATATCTCTTATTTCAAGTCGAACAAAACTTTATATGAGACTTTTTCTTGAGATTTAACACGCTCAAGACCAATTATTCAGATCTAATGGGAATGGTTGGGAGTTGTAGCAATTCCCTACATGCACAAAAGTCCTTCTGTGAATAGAAGAGCCTTTCATTCCATAGAATTTCACAATACATGGAAGAGCAAGACAATATTTTCACCAATTCTCCCTCTTCTTCTGCAGTTTCCAACATCAGGCTCCATTTTCTTTTGTAGAATTTCCACTTCTTGGAAAGCTTTCAATTAGCATAGTCTCTCTATCTGTTTCTCTCTTTCTGTAAATTTTATATGAATGAAACTTCCAATCATAGGATCTATCCATGTCTTACAGTTAGGATGTTTCTAATTGCTATTCTTAAAATTGTCACCAGAGAATTCTTCAGCTATTCATTTGATTCAATCGACTGAATTATTGGTAAGTTTGAGGAAGGGAAAATAATACTTTCTATATTTATAGACAATCATTCTTGTATTAAAACAAAAGCTATTACAAATATTTTCTTGAGAAATTCATTTTTTAGAAATAGGTCAAGTCCTATTATATACAATGGTGTTGTAAAATGGTGCCCGTTAATTTTTTTTGCAAAATCCAGTTTTTTTTCTTGTTTTTTTAGAAAATATTTTCAAAGAATGCATGGTTGAGTCTGTGGGTATCAAATATGTGGATACAGCTATAATTCAAAACATGTTCCTCTTGTATAGGCATAGAACACCATTTTTGAGGACCTTGAAAATTATGGACTATTCATTGATTTACATTAATAGTTAGCTATATTTGACATTATCACTCATATATTCCAAAAATTCCAAGTGACATTGAAAGGTCTATTGAGCTCTATCTTAAGAAAGGTGGTGTCACAGTAAATTATACTAGCAAGTCAATATGATACAATAGTGAGAGAAAGAATAAACTTTGAATTTATTAAAAATTAGGAACGATTAGGTTTTTATATTCACGCGTCTCATATTTTATGAAAAGGGAGTTTTAACACATTTATTATGTTACATCTGCAGCAGCAACGGCAGGCAGGTCCAACACCAATACCAGGCAGGTCCAACATCAGCAGCAGCCAGCAGCCGCAGCATTTCTCAGTGAGTTAAATAAAATTAGAAGTAGTTCATTCGTTTTATTTTATGAGTTCCCTCCCCCCCAAAACAACCTGGTGAAGTAGACTATCTTACAAATGAAGAGCTGAGGCTAAGCGAGGCTTGTGTAGAGATTTGCACAATCACATTTGCAAATCAGCACAATGCCTTGGCATTTCTGAATACAGTACAAGAAATAAGTGTAGAAGCACTCAACAAAATGATATGAACAAAAGGCAACCAGAAGAACATAGGGTTAAAACTGTTTCAATTCCAGATTAAATTCCTGAAAAATAATGTTTTCAACTGCCATTGAAAAATTAATCATTGTAAGCCGCCTTGAGTCCCCCTGCTGGGGTAGAGAAAGGTGGGGTATAAATATGGCAAATAAATAAATAAATAAAAATCAAGTAATCTCCCTAAAGAATCGCAGCGTTGGAAGAGACCACAAGAGCCATCTAGTCCAATCCCATTCTGCCATGCAGGAACACACAATCAAAGCACCTGGACAGATTGCTATTCAGCCTCCACTGAAAAACCTCCAGAGAAGGAGACTCCATTATCCCCTGAGGCAGGGATGCCACAGCTTAGAGAATCCATATGTGATTTGCCATATTTCAGATTTTCCGTAAGATGGCCTCTGAAGATGGTCTAAGGCAATGGTTCTCAACCTGTGGGTCCCCAGATGTTTTGGCCTTCAACTCACAGAAATCCTAATAGCTGGTAAACTGGCTGGGATTTCTGGGAGTTGTAGGCCAAAACACCTGGGGACCCACAGGGTGAGAACCACTGGTTTAAGGCAAAGTTTCTCAAACTGTAATCCTCCAGATGTTTTGGACTTCAGCTCCCACAATTCCTAACAGCTGGTAAGATGGCTGGGATTTCTGGGAGCTGAAGTCCAGAATACCTGGAGGAGCACAGTTCTAGAAATACTGGTCTAATGTATTATGTGGGTCATGCTTCCATTAAAGCAGGTGATCATTCAGCTGCTCTTTTTTAGTTACTATTTCTTTTTGAATTGTGTTCAGAAATGCGCTACATGCTTGTCGTTCTGTACACCTACTACCAGGTTTGTTTGCATTCTCACAGTTTTCTAGTTTTGAGTTAAGTTTAATTTTCTGGCTTCAAAATTAGCCCCTTGTAGAATCCATTACACTGGCCTAATCTGGAAGATAAGAGAACACGTACAACAGTGGAGAAGGTGTCCCTGTACATGGAACGAGTCACCACTGGTACAGCAACCTTATTTGTTACCTTGGGAAATAAAATAGCAGTATAACACCTACCTGCAAAATGAAGTTGATTTGTTCATGATAAGAAGTAAAATAGATTTAATAGAATGTTGCCTGACAAAACTTCTGTTTAGATACTGGACTTCTCTTTCTGCTCCCTGAATCTCAACACCCTCAGAGTTCTGCAAAGCTTTTTTTTTTTTTTTGGAGGGAGAGGGGATAAAGTTTGCAGGACTTGAAATGAATTCCACTGGTGGTATATATTCTGCTTAGAAATAGACCAGTTGCATATAATCTGGTAGTCTTTCATTGCACGATTAGTTGATAATAAACGAGGGGTATTTTTTAAGTAAGGTCCGTTTTGTTGTAGACACTAGTAGTTCGCGCGCATACCCCAACAGCGCGTGCGTCGTGTACCGGCATGCCTCGGGAACAACTGTGCTCAGTTTCCGCTCTGTAGCTAACCTGTACGGTTCTGTTCTGTGCTTTAAAAATGTTTAAGACTATCAACTCACCCTCCGCATGTGAGGTTCGCTCAGTGATACGGTTTTTGTCAGCAAGGAACCTGCCTGCTGCAGAAATTCACGACAGATTTGTGAAGTGTACGGTGATACTGTTATGAGTGAAAGCAAAGTGCGTAAGTGGGTACGACAATTCAAAGATGGCCGTGACAACGTCCATGATGAGGACCGCTCCGGGCCCTTCTTTGATTACAGACGATTTGGTGGCTTCAGTTGAAGCGAGCGAACCTCACATGCGGAGGGTGAGTTGATAGTCTTAAACATTTTTAAAGCACAGAACAGAACCGTACAGGTTAGCTACAGAGCGGAAACTGAGCACAGTTGTTCCCGAGGCATGCCGGTACACGACGCACGCGCTCGTTGCGGTATGCGCGTGAACTACTAGTGTCTACAACAAAACGGACTTTACTTTAAAAATACCCCCCTTGTAGATTAACTATGGCTTCCTTGGAAGTGATTCTGTTGTTATGAATTTGTCTTCCTCCTTGCCATATAATGATGCACTGGTGAACTAAGTGGACACTTCCATCTTGAGAAATCTAATGTGTTTATTAAAGTATATAGTATTTACTGTATGAAGTTCAGCATAACACATGTTGGGTGCTGCTTTGATACCACATCAGTGTCAACATAACTAAAATATTGGTTCTCCCAGGTAAATCCATAGGTGCCTATTCAATTTTATTCTATAGAAGTAAAAAATGAATATCAGAGTGAGAGGGATACATTGACTGCAAAGCTTGCTGCAAGGGCTTCAGAATGTTCCCTAAGGCTGTTCCCATATTCGCTTCAACTATTTGTGAAGTAAGGTAGCAGAAAGAATGACTTTTCCCACATCTTCTAATGTAACTGAGTGAGAATATGGTTCAAATCTTTGGCAGGACAATAGAGATGCAAATGTTGGTGTTCAATTGTTTACTAGCTTAGCTAGTTTCCCCGCATATGAGTATTTGTCCTCTGGTTCAAATCCAGGTTGCATTTTTCAGTTTTAATAGGTCCAATTTTAAACCTATTTATTCTGCTTATCATTGGCAAGGTGTTTGTTCTGCTTGTATTTTACTTTCCTTAATATCTCACTTCCCCTCTCTTTAGCATTGCCCTCTCTAAAAAGAGGGAGAAGGTGCTGGGGTTGGCAGTTACTAATAGTACTGTGGACTAATTGGTATAGTTCTAATGTAGCTGCTCTTTCTTCTCTGACTTCTGTCATGCTGTACAGTAAGGTGTTCTTTCTGCTGAGGAGGAAGGGGAAAATTCTTTTTTTTAGTTCCAGCTTGCTTTGACTATACAATGTAGTTGAATTCAGAGTTACCATTTTGTTTTAGCCATACTTATGATTATACCGATGTACTGATTATTGTCAGAGACCACAACATTAATGCTACAATCTGTAGTTAACAAGACGTCATCATCATCATCATCATCATCTTTAATTACTTATTAATCGCCCTCCATCTGAGATGCTCTAGATAATTTACATAGCAGAAATTATACAGGATAAAACACATACATACAAATATTAATAAATTAACATGAGTCAAATGCTCTAGTAAAAAGCCAGGTCTTAAGTGCTAGAATAAAAGGCCCTAAGTCACGCATGGCTCTCAAATAGGGAGGAAAGGAATTCCATAAGGCAGGGGCAGAAATAGAAAGAGCCCGTGTGAAGTAGGACCGTTTGGTCTGGTCAGAATTAACCATGCAAGTAAAACATGGTAAATCTATTATTTTAGCCTGTGTAACATAACCGTGCCTAAGGTATATTGGGCATTATACTATTACTTTTGTTTTCTTACAAGGGTGGTGCCCTTTGACATTAAAAAGGATACAATAATAAAACAACACAGCAGTAAAAATGAGTAAATACTGAGTGTCAGTAACTAAACTTAACAACTAGAATGCAGACTGCAAATTTAAGATGACAACTAAATCCAGTCAGGTAAAAATATATTTTAAGGAATGCACGATGAAAGAGAAAACTTGAGTTTTCTTGAAGATCTATAATGAAGTTGATGAACTAAACTCCCATCAAAATTTTGTTGCAAGAGATGGGGGCAAAATTCCTCTCAACTGCTATTTACAGTTTAAGCTTACTTGAAGTCACTGCTGCTCAACAAGATTTCACAAACTGAATCTAAACATTATATACCTATCGAACAATCTGCATGAAAAAAATAGAATCAATACATTTTGATACATGCTTCCGTAACTGTCATTTGCTCATCTGTTCTGAGAAATTGTGGCCAATTTTACTTTTCAGAGCAGCTTCAAATGAGGGGATATTTGAGGACTCTGGATGGTTTGCTTAGGTCCTGCTACAGTAGCTACATATTTTGATAGGATTCAGGAGTAGGCTTTGATTAGGCCATTCTTCTACAGTTTTTCTTTGGCTGAAATTCTCATACTTATACTTTTCCCTCTTTTTTTTTGTTTTGAACTGTGGTGGTTTGGGAGTGGGTATTAACCTATTATTCCTACTTTCCTATCTTCTTTCAGATATTTCCCCTCTTTCCATGTAACCTTATATAACTTCAATAAAAATTATTTTAAAAAAAGGATATTTGTTGTATTGCAAAACTCCCTTTGAATTTGCACTTTACCATTCAGGTGTCTATTTCTGAGCAGAACAATGGTGGCATTCATTCCCAATTTCTGCAAACTCCTTCTCTCCATCTTCCAAAAATTCTCAAGAGCATCTGAATCTTCTTCTACTTTGTAGGAACTGTTTTGTGTTCCTCTATCTTCTTTTGTATACATCCTCTTCTTCTTTGTATTTTAAGGGATATCCCCCCTTCTCCTGTTAAGATTATATTAAAATTTCTATTTTTTCTTGTTCCATAAACTTCATTAATAGAGTCCAATCTATTGTTGATTTGTCTTGTCGATATCCGAGTTGTTGTGTTAGGTTGTCCATACTTCTAACTTCCAACATCTTTGTTAAGGGTTCAACTTAGTTTTACATTTACCCTGACTGTTTTGTACTTACTTTTTGTCAAGGTTTATCCATCCTTTCGTTTCACAAGTCTCAGGATTGGTACTTTAAAAGAATTGTTTTAAACCATGAAATTCCTGTAATTAATATTTAGATATCACAGCTTTTATTCTCACTGTTGTATAAAGTAAATGGTTAGACCTTCACAAATTCCACCCTCCCTTATGTTCCTTAAAATTCTACTTCAGAGTTTTAGAAAATCATTTGAGACAGCAAGGCAGGTGGCTCTAGGGGCAGCAGAGAGTGGAAGAATCAGTTCCCTGTGCAGGAGCATTCTAAGCAGAACTCTACCTGGGCACGTTTCTCCCCAAAAAATAAAAGTAGCTCAACTCAGCATGAATGATTTATAGAGTAACCCAAACAAAAAACAAGAAAAAGGTTTATTTGTGAAAGTTAAAGAATAAATTAGATAGTATTAGAGGAGATAATACCTTCTTGAGTGATTTCTTCTCCATGCTTCCCTGGCCAAGGTTCATGGCAGTAAGGGCTGCTTCAGAGTTAGTTGTAGTTTTACTAAATGAATAAAAACTGAGATCACAGAACATGGCTTATGAATATTTACTGGTTGATTTGAACCAGTTTTGCACATGAAGGCATTACATCAGCTATACATCACAAGAAGACTTCTGGGAGTATATTTTGGGCTATAATTGCAGAAAATCTCATGAGCATATGAAAGAGAGTTTCTCCAGTCATGCATTTCATTGCAAAATACTTGCTGGACTTCAAAATCTAAAGTGCTGTCAGAACATCCCCAACTGTTCTTAATACATGCTGACTATGTATTTTACTGCTGCAATGCAAAAATAAATAGCTGTTATTCTGTGAAAAGTGCTATAATCAGCAACAATGATTTTCAGTCTAGTTGTGAAGTGCCACAGTGCCTGAATGCTATAACAGCTTTAACCTGACCTGATCCTGGCTATAATCCTAAATCCTGCAATCCCCTTTGCCGTGGCTCATTATCTCTGATGTCTACTTTTTTAAATGCTCTGTTCAAGAGGTATTAATCTTTATTTGAATTCCTGAAGGTCATTTATGACAGTGTCATCAATAAAAATCGTAATGAACTCATGTGAAAATATTTCACATTATGATCCTGTTTCTCAGTTCTATTTTGCTAAAGACACCTTAACTTTTAAAAAGCATCCACTTATCCAGAACTAGTTCAATGTATGTAATAATTCAGTTTTTGGAGTTGTAGGTTTCCTCTTCCTCCATTGACATTGTTTTGTTATACAGATTTAATAGTTTTCTGTTACTTGTCAACCAGATGTTAGCATGTGTTTTCCAGCAGTAGAAACTGCTTTTGAATCAGGTTTCCTCTTTTGTTTGGAGAGAAATTGCTACACATCATTGATTATATGTCACAATAAACTATGGTGGATAAACCAAGAAGGATTACACGGAAGGAACATGCCTGGTTTAATTCAAACTGGTTTAAAACATAATTGAATAACTGAAATCACTTATGTGAAGGATTCAATTTAAATTATTTCAATCAGTTTAACTAGTGAGAGATTAACCATTTCTGTTCTTCCAGACCATGAGTAAACCAAATGAACCCTGCATTCTTTGGGGAACTGTTGGAATTTAATAATTCTAAATCAAAAATTCCAGAGGGGATGTTTTCCTTCTGGAGTAAGAAAGGGTGAATTCACTTCTGTATTATAGATGAGATCAAGTGTGAGAAAAGGGATTGAAAGTCAGGCTTAGATATTGCTATAAAATAATGAGTAAAGTATATGCATAACTACTTTTGTGGATGTGATCAAACCACAGCTAGAATGTAGTCAGATCGTATTTTAAAAGTAATATACAAACAGGAGATAGTTGAAACAACAGAAACCAAACATCCTGTATCCAATGTTACAAAAGGAAGTAGATTTACAGTAGAGTCTTGCTTATCCAATATAAACGGGCCAGCAGAATGTTGGATAATAAGGAGGGATTAAGGAAAAACCTATTAAATGTCAAATTACTTTATGATTTTACAAATTAAGCACCAAAATATCATGTTTTACAACAAATTGAGAGAAAAAGCAGTTCAATACATGGTAATGTTATGTAGTCATTACTGTATTTATGAATTTAGCACCAAAACATCACAATATATTGAAACAGCCGTTGGATCGAGTGGGCGGCACACTGCGTTGGATAATACAGAATGTTGGATGAGCGAAGGTTGGATAAGCAAGACTACTGCATTCGTTTTGGTTCACCTCCTCTCTTTTACATAAACATTTTTAATCGTTTCATGGAATGTGATAAAATTAGGACTAAAACAAGCTAGAAATTACATCTTTAGAGAAACACAGTTAGGATTGTCACATTTCTTGGCAGAATTTCTCTGCCTTTTCTGTTTTCAATTTCTGTAAAACAAACATTCAGCAGTTGAACCTTTTCTTGACATGAGTATGCAGTATGGAAGAGGAGTCTCACTTTCTGCTGGATCTCCTGTGCGATGTATCATCTTGTACTTGGCAACCAGAAGTGAGGTTAGAGAAACAAGACGTCTGACTTTCGGGGGTCATTTTGATCCCTGTTTCAGTCTTATGGTCAAACATCCTCAAAGGATATTTAAGGCTTTTTTGGGAGGGGTGGGTCAAAGTCCCTGGGGTTTCAAGGAATTCCCCATCTTAAATCCTTCCTGTGCTGCTGTTTGGGAGGCTACTACCAGCCTTTCCTTTTCTCCCTGCAAGAGAAAGGAAAATCCTGCTCAGATCTTGCCTTTTTACATAAGTCTACTCCAGGGAGGATGACGATGATGATTTCTTACCCACTTTTCTCCTGAATCAAGACTCAAAGTGACAAACAACACGTAGGCAAAAACATTACATACCATAAAAATAAACATAATCATCAAATCACAATATATCTAATGAAAATTATAAAACCCACGATATACATAATAAATAAACTGAGATGGGTGGGAAAACTGAGACTCTTGATGTCTCATGCAACCTCTTAAGGCTGTTCTTGTGCCCTCAAATCCTCTAGGATCAGCTTTCTGGTATGTATGAGACATGTGTATGTTTCTCTGCAGCTAATATCTATGAATGGTTTGGTGTATCTGAAAGCAAAAAAGAATTCTGCTTTTCAGATTCACAAACTATGATCGATAGTTTCCATGTCATGAAGAAGCAGAAGTAATTCTCATACCTAATGGTCAAACTATAGAATTTGGTATCATAAGATATGGTTATAGCTTTTAAAGGGGGATCTGAAAGAGTCATGGAGTATAAAGGCTGTTAATGGCTGTTAATCGTGGTATCTATGTATTAGCTCCTGTATCAGATAGTATGCTGAGTATCAGTTGCTAGGTAACATGAATAATAGGAAAGCCTTTTAATCATGTCTTGCTACTGGGCCATCTGGTCACTGTGAAAACAGAAGGCTAGACTAGTTGATCTTACCCAGTGGAATGTTTTTGTGATTGTGAGTGGTACTAGATTTGCCCTTATTAACCCACAAATCAACTTTGTTAGCAAGCAGCTTTGGAATGTGCAGGATATAAACACTAAAGCTAAAATTATTTTGAAGGTGAAACACAAAGTTCCTAAGCCATGCTTTCCTGAAAAGGGTACTTGGAGTCAAATAGTACTTTCATCTGTATCCTCCCTCTGTGAGTTTGTGTCTTTGGCACTAACATATCTTCCTTTCGCTCTGCCAAGTTCTGAGACCAGAAAAACAGCCTAATTCCCTGTAGTGTTTCTTTTAATGGGAAGTGATGGAGGTTAATATTGAATGAGGCGATGTATGTCAGTTCAAAACTCAGTTTAATAGACCCTATTATCTGCTGCATGTACCTTCTGGGGTAATTTATTATTTTAGTCTAAGAAATTCATCAAACACATCATCAGCCCTTCTTTTCTGGCTACAATTTGGATACACTTTCCTTTTTTCAGAGTTGTCTGTCTCTATCAGTAAATTACTTATGGTTGGTTCATTGAACTCTCATATGTTCAGTTCAACGTTCTTTTTTCTAGTAAATATATAATATTTCTTCTGTTCTTTATTAGGATTTCCATTATTTTCCTTCCTGCTAGTCTTCTCTGTAGATTCATTAGCTGTAGATAAATACAGGTGCCTGTACAGATCCATTACTTTGGAAGACCCAAATAGAAACACTGCTACAATGTTTTGAATTGCCAGTAATCCTAATAAAATAGTGAGTTAGATTTTGAGGTCACATATAATGTCTTCTCTAAGCTTTCCTTTCTTCTCATGATGTGGCCAAAGGACTTCAGCTTTGTCTCTAGTATCCTTCCCTCCAATGAGCAGTCGGGCTTTATTTCCTGAAGTATGGACTGGTTGGATCTTCTCGCTGTCCAAGGCACTCTCAGAACTTGCCTCCAACACCACAGTTCAAAAGCATCTATCTTCCTCCTCTCAGCCTTCCCTATGGTCCAGCTCTCACATCCGTAGGTGACTACGGGGAATACCATTGCTTTGACTATGCGGATCTTTGTTGCCAGCGTGATGTCTCTACTCTTCACTATTTTATCGAGATTGGACATTGCTCTCCTCCCAAGAAGTAAGCGTCTCCTGATTTCCTGGCTGCAGTCTGCGTCTGCAGTAATCTTTGCACCTAGAAATACACAGTCTGTCATTTCCTCCACGTTTTCTTCCTCTATTTCCCAGTTGTCAATCATTCTTGTTGCCATAATCTTGGTTTTTTATGTTTAACTGCAACCCAGCTTTTGCACTTTCTTCTTTCACCTTGATTAGATGGCTCTTCAGCTCCTCCTCGCTTTTGGCCATCAAAGTGGTGTCACCTGCTTATCTAAGGTTATAGTTAGATTTATCAAGTCTATTACTGTACCATTCATCTCAGTGACTTCCCTGCCTTTGTAGAAAGATACCCATTAAGTGATCTTAGGAAAGTTGCACTCTCTTATGCTCAGACGGAGGCAAGAGAAAGCTGCCTCTGAAGAAATTTTGCCTAGAAAACACCTTAGGGCCACTGTAGGATAGAAATGACTTGAAGGCACACAACAACCACAATTGTATATGTATCTTCCTTGATCAATATTATTTGTCAATAATCCAGTACTTTGAGTCCCTCACTGGGAAATACATAATAGTTCTATATGACTCCCTTCACTGTTGAACCCTAGACTGAGGTCTGTTTTCAGACCTATAGCTTAAATGCATAGAAACCCATTAAGATGGGGAAAAGCAGTGGATGAGACAGTGATATATTTCCTTTTAAGGCTAAACTTTTACCGTATTTCCTTGAATACTACTTCACTATATTTCTTCAATCACATTCCTTGGACTCTTGGTCCCATCACATATCAAACAATATAGTTCAGTTTGGTAGGCCATACAATTTTTCAACCAATTAGTGGAGAAATGCCTCTAGAACATGGCCCTATAGCCCGAAAAAACCCACAAGAACCTAGTGATTCCAGCCATGAAAGCCCTCAACAATAAATTACTTAGTGGTTCAGTGAAAAGTATGCTTGATGTTCATTCCTTATGCTTACCAGGTCTAATAACTGATTTTTACCAAAGTTTCACTAAATGGATAATAGATAGCTAACCTATCAAACTGAACATTCATTTTCAGTTCTACTAGGTTATGCCTAGGAACCAAGTTAGATTGCTTATGTATGTATGCATGCATGCATGTATGTATGTATTGTTGTATGTTAAGATGTGTTAGCATTATAAAAATGTGTTAGCATTATAAAATCCATAATAGGATGATTGGATTCTAGATGTACCTGGGCTTTAAAAAAAGCTCTTGGAAAACAGGCAGTCCCCAAGTTACAAACAAGATAGGATCTGTAGGTTTGTTTAAGTTGAATTTGTATGTAAGTTGGAACAGGTACATTCTTTGAGTTTAACTCCAGCCATATATGTGTGTGTGTGTGTGTAGAGAGAGAGAGAGAGAGAACAAGCTTTGGATAGCATCAGGAAGGGTTAACAACCCTGTGGTTTTTGTTTTACTGCCTGTGCCCCTGAGATTTCCCCTCACTTTCTGTCCCTGTAATAATTGGATTTTGAAAAAAGGCTTGGTGTGGAGACAAGTATTGGTGATCAAGCTTCAGTGGAGACACCTTTCTCCCATGATAACTCTTCCAGAAGTGAATTTCCCTTTCAAAGGGTAGATTTCTCTTACTTCCTTTTGTCTCACCACAGTTTTTAACTACCATATGAATCGTTTTTAAGTCAGATGTTTGTTACTTGGGGACTGCCTGTAGTGGCATTTGTCTTTACTAATCTTAAAATGGGACATAATATTCCATTTATATTTCTAGCAATGTTTATGTGTGCTGGAAGTAATAAACTTATATCTGTAACTATATTATGTATCTCCTTAAAATCTGCACATAATTAAAAAAATTATATGTCCACATTGGAGGTCTATTGCTGGGTTAGATCTGTGCATAACAGCCAAGTCTTAAGTTGATTTCTCTTCATGACTATAAATAGTTTGTGACTCATAGACAACTGCTCCCCAGGTTAAATGTCTGTCAGCTGTAGACCTCTCTTAGTGTCATCTGGCTTTCAGAGATCTAAATACCAACCTTTCACTGTCAGGTTAGAAAAACTGCTTGAGGTCTCCTTTTGTTATCCATTTTATTTTGATATTCTGACCAGTAACCTATGTTAATTTAGTAAAATAAAAAACATGTTATTGGGTTTGTAACCCAGACTAGTTTTATTTTTCTGTTTCATAGAGGGATGGCTTCTCCAAGCCAACTGCTTGAAAATAATGAAAAAAGTTCAAATTTCTCAACGAGAAGGCTAATGAGCTTAAAAAATCTGTAAACCAATCAATTTTTAAAATAATCACTAAAAAGTAATTTTAAATAATCACTTATTTGATAGAGCCCCCGGTGGTGCAATGGGTTAAACCCTTCTGTTGGCAGTCTGAATCCAGGGAGCGGGGTGAACTCCTGTCTGTCAGCTCCAGCTTCCAATGTGGGGACATGAGAGAAGCCTCCCACAGGATGGTAAAACATCTGGGCAACGTCCTTCCAGATGGCCAATTATCTCAAACCAGAAACGACTTGCAGTTTCTCAAGTTGCTCCAGAAATGAAAAAAAGAAACCTTATTTGATTCAGTGTTTGAATACTGGAAAATAAAATGAAACAGATAGGAAATAGATTCTAAATATTCTAGGAAAACCCCCATCATATATGTGCTTACAATATATGGAGAAGCTGTTGAGAGATAATCTGGAATTAAATTATGTACTTTAATTTCCTTTGAAATCACTAAATCATGCCTATGTATTGTCTGCAGGATTCATTTTAATCCATTTAATGTAAATTAATTTTAATTAAAGCACATCATATAATTCCAGATTATCTCTCTACTGAGCAAGTAAGTGATTTGTGATAGAAGTAGAAATAAAGAGATGAGGATTGAAGACCAATGATGATCATGTTTCTTCTTGAATTTTTAGAAAAATATATAACATTGTAATAATATCTGGATCTGGATTTTTTTGAAGGACACATACTGTTAATGAATGCTGCTTACAGATATTTGATAACAATAGGTATACATAACAAAGTCTTACAATGTTTTCATGGGGTTTCTGGCCTATCCTAATCAGTTTAAGAGAAATTAAAGAAACGACACTGAGGCCTCTTCTACCCTACTATATAAATTCCAGATTATTTGCTTTGAACTGGATTATATGACAGCCTGAGAAAGAGAAGTAAAGATGAAATAGACACACAGAAGCACAAAAATCCTGTCTGTTGTTGACATTTTAGAGGACCTCTGCCCTTGTGGTTGCTTCCCTTTTGTTTGACTACATGGATGCCTATCTAAGAAAACAACACAGTCTTGAGAAAGAAACAACTGCCACTTCTCTTTTTACCTGCTTGTATGTTTTGAAATGACAAGATTCTGGTCTCAGCCTTTGAAGCAAGACTGGGTATCTGTGGGTTATTTAATGTCTTATGACATTACATTTCATCAGCCACTACTGATGTATAGCAAGAGATTGTGGAAGTACTTTGTCAGCATCTGGGGTGCCATGGTTTTCTTTGGTATTGTTTGTGTCTTCAGGTTGTCTCTTGACTTATTGCAATCACATTTCATGGGGTTTCCTTAGGCAAGGATTCCTCAGAAGTGGTTTTGCCAGTTGCTTCCCCTGAATCATAGCCTACAGTAGCTAGTATTTATTGGTCCTCTGCCATCCAAGTACTAACCAGGCCTGAGCCTGTACCTCTGGTTTAAAATATGCATTAGATGAAAGGAGACACAAGTGTATGCTTACTGTATACTTCACAAGATTGAATTTTGTTCTATCCAGTTCTGAAGGAGGGAAATGATGAAGTAAAAATCTGTAGGAAATGCAGATGATTTGTGGGTGCCGGGACAAAGCCTTTACCGATACCATGGTACCATGTATGTATCTGTAGAAGATATTGAGAGGTATACATCCTAGGACTATACAGGGTATGTATAGTAGACACTCCATTTTTACAAGGATTAGGAATGCAAGGCCCCTGCTAAAGTGGAAAAAAAGACAAATGAAAAAGAATTTGTTTTTTAAAAACTTGGGAAAATAACTCTTTAGGTATTCTTTATGGTTAATATTCCTTAGAGATTTTTAAAGACAACATGTTAATCCCATCCACTAATAGCCCAGTGCACAAAAGGTAAACTTGCAAATGAGGAGGATGAAAAGTATTTAGAATTAAACTATCGCCTTTTAAACTTGCATCTGAGATTCAATCTCATGTAATATATTGGATTGTGTTAGACTGTGATCGCAAGACATTATTCCTTTGATAAGATCTGTGTAAGGATAAAATTACAGAATGTTTCTGAAAGATGGACCTGATTTGAAATTGCTATATATTTGTAACCACAAACTGCCCATAAATGAAATTCTTACCGCTTAAAAGGGTGGGTCATAGCGTTTCAAGTGATTACTACTGGTAGATGCCTCTTTCAGCACACAAAATAAGGCCTAAATGATATATACTACATTTGTAGAGTTATATTTTAGATTGTTTTCTGACTCAAAATGACTTGAGAACTCATTAAACAATTTATAATTTTGTGTAATTGTAACATGTTGGAATATACGGCTTTGAAGTTGGATATACTCTATCACTGAGTTTCAGAGGTCTTCATAAAAATCTGCTGGATGACCATTTATCCAAATATAGCAGGGCAGCATAGAATATGAAACCTCAACATAGTCACATCATCATAAAATGCTTAACAATAGAAAATATCTAAAAGCAATCGAAAATACAGTCATCTGAAAAATAAAAGTAATCGTAATAGATTCTAGTAAGAAAGTAACAGAAAAGTATTGATGCCAAAAGACAACAAGAGCCCAATCTGCGTAGGGGGTTTATATGTCACAGTGGGCACCTTAAATAGCCTGGAAGCAAGTAGGCACCCAGTGGAGATCTCAGATTTGATGTAATGTGATCCCAAGACACCATATCCATTACCAATCCAATGGTTGCAGTCTAGTTGAATACTGCATAATCTTCAGAAACAGTTTCATGTGACAGCATTTTTATCTCTTAGAGGACTGTTGTGAAGAAATGTCAGGTTCAGAATTGTATTTCATGCAACAATTAGACTGATTGGTGTTATACAAAGTAGAAATCTTTTTCATATCGATAAAATTGGTCTACAGGCAGCGTCCAAGTTACAAACATCGAACTTTCAAACTTGGGGGTTTGCAGTGCTAAGAGGGATTGGGATCTGGCGCTCTAGTCAGCAGCGTGCACCAGACTGTAAGAAGTATTTGAAAATGTTTAAGTATTTATTTGCACAGGTGAAAATAAATATTTCAAAATAAGTTGGGTTAAAATTTGAACTCTATGCAACTTTTATTATTTGTTTTTGGTTAGTATGGTGTGGGGTTAGAGCCACTGTGCGATTTTTACTGCTGTCTGTATCATCGTTAGAATGATTCTATACTTCTTGTCCCTGAGACAACAGGAAGTGAGAGAAAACCTATCCCTAGGAAGGGAAATTCACTCCTGTAAGCGTTATCATGGAAGAAAACTGTCTCCACTGTAACTTTATTACCTTGTTGTTTCCTTGACAATCCAAAATTTTCAAAATCCGATTATCACAGAGACAGAAAGTTGAGATGAAGTTTTCTGAACAGGAGCACAGACAGTAAAACAAACATCACAGGACTCTTAGCTCTGTGCTATCTAAAACTTCTTAAAAAATGGTGGAAATACAATTAAATGACATACCTGTTCAAATTCCACTTAAGGGAAAATTTTCAGAACCTATCTAGTATGTAAGGCGGGAACTCCCTGTGTAGTACATATAGTATCAGATTATTTTACTGTATGTTTATCTTATGTATGCACATATCTGTGTATGTATATTCATATGGAATGTTGATAGATTTTCACTTTTATCTGTGTCATGTTTATAATTCTTCAGTTCAATCCAATAGGAAAAATCTAATGAAGGAACCACTTCTATCACCAGAATTTAGTCTCCTTGTTGTAACCTGCTTTCACCTGTAAATGCCAGGTTTTCGGGGAGTTAAGAGCTGCAATAGAAAAGAATGGGAATGAAAGCAGTGCCGGCACAACATTAGTACTAGATTTTGTGTGTAATTTATACATTTTATCCTTGGATTCTCATAGTTTCCCAGAAGAAAATTCGATATGTCTATTAATAATTTATTATTAAGTATGTATAATACTGTTCCTTGTCAATGGTTAAAATGTGTTAATGAAAACAAAGGGAATCACAGTCCATACATCTTAAGGACTAAATAATCTGTATTTTTAATTGTGTACTTTTCTTTTTCATTTCAGGGGAATGAGGCAAGCTACCCACTGGAAATGTGCTCACACTGTAAGTTTATGTCTTATGTACATAATTTGCTATATTTTAAAAATGATTCATATTGGTCCATTGTAATATAAACCAGCAGTCATAATTTACCATTTCATATGGACTTCATAAGAATGGCAATTCTGTGTCCTATACATTCTCACATACTGCTTTAGTAATACAACATTTGCATTAGATTAATTCAGTGAATAAAATACCTGTAATTTTGGTTTTACCAAAAAAAAAAAACCCTACTTCTTTCTCAATATCCTGAGTATCATATGAGCCATTCAAAACTTGGAGAATTTGCAAGGGAGTTGAAGATATTCCTAGGCTAGATGGGATAATTCTTTACCATTTCACACTCCCTTTTAAAGAGATAAATAAAAACTGAAGGAAATTTCATTGTACAGTTAACTTAAAATATGCAAATGTGTGTTATAATTTAATAATTAATGCAGAATAGTTTAATGTTTAGTGCTGACATATGGAAAAAATATATTGTATATACCCATGTACAAGTTGAGGGAGGATTTTGGGCCAAAATTATGGATTTTGATATGACCCATGAATGGATTGAGGTTCATTCTTTGGAGAGGGGAAAATTCCAGGACTGCTTCAGGGGGCAAGCTGCCCCTGGCTACCTTCACTGCCAGTTTCCCAACCAGTAATTCAAAAAGACCAATAGTGATGCCATGGTGAATTGAGGAAGTCAATATTTCTTTTAGATTCTCTTGTGATTGAAGACATTCTTAGGCTGGATGGGATAATTTTTTACCAGTTCACAGTTACCAGCTTTCGTCATTCAATGGTTCCCTTTTAAATAAGAGTTGAATTGGTCCTTGAATACGTCAACCCATGGTATTTGTTTGTTTTTGGTTGAATTTTAACTAAAATCTTTAGACTCCATGTGAGTATATGCAGTTATTCAGATTTTCTCCTGAACCTCAATAATCATGGACAAATAATTGGCCTGAATGTAGCAAACATCATGTGCTGTTTCTCTTCCCTTTCTTGTGTAGCCTCAAGTAAAACTGTTCCTGAGATTGTGAGATCTTTTAAAATTGTGTCTATGTGTTAGTAATGTGGCTGTAGGATGACTGGGGGGAGAATAAAATTATCTTCCCTTGAACAGATAAAAGTCCAATATAGTAATTCTGTTCACGTATTTTCCAGATCTATACTGCCATCTTTTAACATACATAACATACCTGAGGTAGACTAAAGAACCTGGAATGTGATGTAGATGACAGAGTACATGGCTGCCTGTTATTTTCAAGTCTTCACTTAATTTTTTAAATCAACTTTTGTGATCTTTTACCAACATTCAGGTTTGCAGTAATGTACTTTTATAACAATTATGTTTTTCCACATCGTCAGTTTTAATTTCATCAGGCCTCTTGGTTTTTCAGAAATAATCAGAAACTTAGACTCCATAGTTACTGGCTACATTTTTAAGTTAGTTCTTTCTGACATTGTAAGGTCTTTCTCAAAGTACATCACTTGAAAATACTCATCTTTCAAAAAAGAAAGATGGCTTATAAGCTTAAAATAGAAAAAAAATTAAGGCCACTGATTAATTCATGGCTAAGCTGTGATTTGAACTAGGAACTTGTTTCTCTCTGTACTTACCAATGTACTTACTCATTTAAAAGAACGTTTGTGTCAAGAATTTTAGTTTTTTGTAGATAAGGATCTATACATCTTTTATGGTCAGTTGAAATTCATATCATACGTCAAATGACCGATGGTAAAATAATACTGTTTCAAACCTTGAGAGAGCTATAGAAATACAAGCACCAGACACTTCTTTTTACAAAGGTTCCTTCTCACTTGTCTCATTTTGTGGAAGAGAAAAAAAAACCTCCAAATGATTCCATGCAACCTCGGCCACATTGAAGCTATAGTGATGCATCAACTCCCCTTCTTTAGCGTTGGATTGGACAAGAGACTTAACTCTTGGTTGCTAAAAAAGATGTACTGGAATGAAAACATGCTGAATGGATTGAAAAAGACACAGAGACAGGAAGTGGCTGTAGGGGATGCCGGGTGTCCCTTCCCAACTGAATAGGGTATAGGTGAATACTTTGTGATTTGAATACTCTGCTTGAACTGTGCTCATTTAAATTGCAGGGCTTACATGACCTGGTAGTTTCATTTTGCACATGTACATTATTAGTTTTGAATAAAATATTTTGTTTTGCTTTACTTTATCATTTTTGGTGAGTGGATGGCTTCAGGAACCTATCCCCATTCTTTCAGTGCTATTTTTTGTCTCTAGTACCTATTATTATTATTATTATTATTATTATTATTATTATTATTATTATTATTATTTACAGCATTTATATACCGCTTTTCTCACCCCGAGGGGGACTCAAAGCGGTTTACACATAGATAATGGCAAAAATTCAATGCCTTACAACTACAACAGTAAAAGCACACTTTAAACATAAATCATATTAAAAATAGTATATCATCAAATATCAAAACAGTTATTAAAACCATAAAACATTCCCATCAGTACCTACCCTATTTTCCAGCATATAAGACAATTGGACGTATAAGACGACCCCAACTTTTCCAGTTAAAATATAGAGTTTGGGATATACTCGCCTTTTCCAATGCACATAAAATAAAAAAAATTAAAACATCAGATTTTATTTTAATATGGTAATTTTCCTATTACCGTACCTCCTTCTCTGCCTCTCAGATGTCGCACATGCGCACCTACGCCACTTCACTACAGTCCTCAGGAGCAAGATCTGAGAGGCAGAGAAGGAGGTATGGTAATAGAATACAAGGGCAGGCCAGATGGGTAAAAGAGGCGTGTTTTTCTGGACACAGCACTGCTCTTTTTTCCATACCCCGGGCATCCTGGATGCTTGCAGCTTGTTCCGCCCTTCACTTATACCTTCTCGATGAGGCGCCCCCTCACCTCATCATCGGGACTGCATTAAATCCCTTCTTTCCATAAATCCTTGTGAGTGGATTTTCTTCTACTATACTTGTACAGTGGTGCCCTTGCTGCTTTCATATGGTTGCCACATATGGCAGGGATGTGGCCAAGGCCTTTTTTGAGCTCCCCCACCAATCTTTTGAGAAGATTTTCCAGGATTAAAAAGTAGTCTTATATGCCAGAAAATACAGTAACTTTCTGTTAAAGAAGTAATGTCCAGGAACATCACTATTTCATTAAATGAGGTTTACATATGTTGCTTTTGCCCTTAAAGGGAAAATGCAGGCAAGTGTTATTCTAGCTCAAATTCCTATCATAAAAAGGTAACATATTCAAAAACACATTAAAGTAGATCTGAATGATTTAGTATTCAACAAAGTAAGACAACTGAGATGAATTTAGACCACTTAACTATAATAGAAGTCCTACTTAGTATTTTAAAGTTAGTTATCTGAGCAATTTGATTCCACAAGGATCTGCATCTGACACAATTTTGGGAACACATTCTGGCCGATTCCCTCATAAATAATAATAATAATAATAATAATAATAATAATAATAATAATATGGTAACACTTTATTTGTACCCTGCTACCATCTCCCCAAGGGACTCGGTGCGGCTTACATGAGGCCGAGCCCAAATACAACAATACAAGCAATAATAACAACAATACAAACAATTAAAATAAAAAGCATAGACAATAAAATATGCAACAATTAACCATAAGACAGCACACAATTAAAAACTCTGGGAAGAATCCTGAGTGTTTAGAGATGTATCACTTCATGGAGAAAGCTGACTGATGTTGATGCAGCTTGTTTGTAGTCTACTATCCCATGGCTAGAATTAGTTGAGTACTATTCATCCCTTTAAGACTTGAGTCAGCATAGGGCTAGAAGGTTAAATGTGTCAAGGCATGTTCTGTGAAAATAAGTGATTATTTAATTGGTTTATTTAAAGCTAATTTTTAACAGTACAGTATATTTAAATATTATATACAAGTTGATTATCCCTTCTCCAAAATCATTTCAACTAGATGTGTTTTGGATTTTGGAATTTTTTGGACTTGTATTTTTATTTGAATGTATTTACATCGTGAGCCATTTAAAGAGACAACTTACTTATATTTCATATATACCATATGTACATTACCTGAGGGTCATGTCATACAACATTTTAATCATTTTGTGTATTAAACAATGTTTGTGTACACTGAACCATTGGAAAGCACCACTGTAGACAATTTCGGGTTTTTGAGAATTCAGAATTCCCAAAAAGGGAGGCTCAACCTGTAGCTAAAAGAAATACTAGAGCATTTCAAGAAAGCACTATAGCATGAAATAATTGGTACGTTTTTTATAGAAAATAATTGTGGTAATTATTTTTCCTCCTTCCCTTCCCTACCTCCCTTTAGTTGATGCAGATGAGATAAAACGATTGGGAAAGAGGTTTAAAAAGCTTGATTTAGATAACTCTGGTTCTTTGAGTGTGGAAGAGTTCATGTCTTTGCCTGAGTTGCAACAGAATCCACTGGTACAGCGAGTAATAGATATATTTGATACTGATGGAAATGGAGAAGTAGACTTCAAAGGTAAGAAACAATCAGATCTAATCAATTTTTTTTTTGCCTTTAGTTACAGTCATTGCTTTAGAAGTGGGAAGCCAAATAAAATGTGTTGCAAATGAAGCACATGATTCAGTTCAATGTAGGCTCCCATATCAAACGTATGAATTAGTTTGTGAATAGGAAAAAAAGGGTGATATGGAGCAAGAGTCTATCAGCACATGTAAGACTGACTTTTCTTTTTCATGGTTTCTGTGACACACACAAATGGGATTTCTGTGCCTGTGGAACTTTCTAGAGCTATTGCATATGGATTTTGGTGGTAACGCCTGCCCACCCTCTAGGAGCCAATCCCTCACAATTCCTCCCCAAATCCTTATCTTCTTTTTGTTATAGGAACTGTTCAGAACTATTCTATTTGTTGTTTTACTGACTTTGGACTGTTGATTATTTTACTTTCTGACTTGGGTGTTGATGATTCTATGGATTGTTGATTATTCTCTAAGCTTCTCCAATTTATATGTCACAAAACCACCAAGAAGTAGTTCCATATCTGTAACTGTGATTCTTTAAGTGGCCACCTGCAAACTCACACAGTTCCACCTATCCCCTCAAATCATGTCCTGCCTTTCCTTAGATACTGCGGCATCCTTGAAATGCTGGGATGGGGCAAAAAGTGTTAAGTATATGGTACCTAGATTGGACACAGAGTTTGCTGCTGAAAAGCTTATGAAATAGAAGTTGTGGCCTATAGGAGGTGCTGTGTTTTTTTATTTTGAATATGTTTTTATGGATCTTAACTGATATTTTAATACCAATGATATTTAATTGTTTTAGTGTTTGTATATTTGTAGATTTTAAATTGTATTGACATACTTTTAATGTAAGCCAGCCACTTTGAGTCTCCTTGTGGAGAACAACAACAGTAATGTAATTTTTCTAAACAGTGCACTGTATGAGTGCAGATAACCCAGGCATGGGCAAATTTCTGCCCTCCAGGTGTTTTGGACTTCCAATTCCCACAATTCCTAACAGCCTATTAGCCCATGCCTAAGATAACCCATTTGTGTGAGATCACAGGTGACTCCCTAAAAAACAATAGTTGCAGGCCTGTAGGAACATGTTAATAGTATCCACAGAATAGTGTGGCACAAACATATCACCTAAGCCATACAAACTAGATTTCTTATTAACATTATTAACATTTTTGTCTGAAGAATGTTGGCCATACCTGACGGAAATTCAGAGAAAGTAATTTAACTGAACATATTTTGTTCTTAGAAATATAAAATGTTTTACAAACTATCTTCCCTGTGTTTTGTAGAATTTATAGAAGGAGTCTCCCAATTCAGTGTAAAAGGTGACAAGGAACAGAAGTTAAGGTGTAAGTATTTTTGTTATTTCCATAGTTTGTAGATAAATTGTTTGTTGTTGAACTGTGTGTAATTCCCATGTACCTAAGAAGTGATTTAAAAATTCTGTAAGAAAACTGATTATTTTGAAAAGCAAGTTAAGTATGCCTTATTTAAAATGATTGGGACCAGAAATGTTTTAGATTTTGGATTATTTGTCAAAAATTAAATACCAGTGTTTGCATATACACACATAATTTGATAGCTTGGAGATAGGACCGAAGTCTAAACAAGAGATTTATTTACATTTCATATATTATTTGAATAGTCATTTGAAAAGGTCATTTTATACATAATACGTTTAATAATTTTGTGCAAGAAACAACATTGATGTACTCAGTAATTAGAAAGCAATGTATTGCTATCTCACCCACCCATGTGTAAATAGGAAATACTGGACTTGTCCCTGGATCATAAATTTTCTTCTTATTTATGAGAGGAATGCAGTCTTTTATATAGTCTGAGATGATGTTTACAGCCTTTTCAGTACTTGCTATATTGATGACTAAATAACTTTGGTATATTTTTAATCTGAACCTTCATCAACAAGTTTTCTGTATCCCATTTGTCCAGCAGAGTCTCAGGTAACTGGAATTCAAACAACCAGCAAAATTTTAAAACCTAAATTGCATACTTCACTCATAAATGCAGTATATAATATAGTAAAACTGTGTTTCATTAAGGCTGTCCTTATTAATTTCCTTTTAATTACCAAGTCCATACAGGGTTTATAGTATGGGGTATAGTTTTAATCAGGCATCATTGTAACACTGACTTTCAAACAACCAGGAACTACATTTTTTTCTGGTTAACAGAGAATCTACTGTATTATGATCTTTGTCAATAAATCAAGCACACAATCCTTTTTCCCCTTCTTCAGCTTAAATCAGTCATATTGGAGAAAATGTCTATTGTTTGATTAGTTTTGATAGTAAAATGTTGGTTAGAAATGTGAAAAAGATACCCTTTTCTCTGCTAACAAAATATTACTAATTGGGCATCCCTTATCCCAGTGGTTATCAACCTGTGGGTCCCCAGATGTTTGGGCCTTCAACTCCCAGAAATCCTAACAGCTGGTATTCCAGAATCCAGAAAAATCCAAAATCCAAAACTGTTCTGGCCCCAAGCATTTTGGATAAGGGATACTTACCCTATTCTAAAAGTCACACCTAACTTCTCATTAGAAAGAAGAAAAATATATCTTCCAGCTATTTCAGCTTAAGTTAGTTTGTGATTTCAGACTTTTATAGTAGGAACATACAAAGCACATTATATATCCAGGAGAATACAATGGCACTGTGGGCAAAATGTGCCAGGTTGAAATAGCACTAATGCTGTACTATATATATTAGCTTCATATACTATTGTATATATGTTATACTTTGCTATAGTAATTCCATTATAGTTGTTTGTATAGCCAGAGCAGGTTTGGATAATCAATGAAATAAATGTCCTCTACCTTGGCTCAGTTTCTATAGTTGGAACATTTGATTATTCAGTTGTTCAAGAATTATGAAACTGGCATCCTAGGATCAGTTCTAGAATCAGATAATGTTGGCAGGAAAGGAAGCTGAGAAAGAAGCACCTCTTAGTGGAGTTTGAAAGAGACAGAAAACATGGAATATAGCAGTAAATACTTAACAGGGGGGGAAATCTCCACAGATATTTGCTCCAGAGGATTTTCATGTATTTTTTTCTTGTAGTTGCTTTTCGTATCTATGATATGGACAAAGATGGCTATATCTCCAATGGGGAGCTCTTCCAAGTTCTGAAGATGATGGTTGGGAACAATCTCAAAGATACTCAGTTGCAGCAAATCGTAGACAAAACCATAATCAATGCAGATAAAGATGGTGATGGAAGGATATCCTTCGAGGAATTCTGTGCTGTAAGTTTTTTGTAACATGCTTTTTTCAGGCACACACGCATGCTTTATTCACCTTTGTTGCTATGTTCCATTTATTCTCATCACATGTCCTCCTTTGGTTTTCTTTATCCCCCCCCCCCCCCCCCCAATTGTTTCAACTTTTTGTGGAGGTTGTATTTATCACAGACCTTTTCCAGTGAGGTAGGGAAACTGTGTCACTTCACATATTGTTGGATTCCAGCTACCAAGAGCCCCAGTTGTGGGAGTAATCAGATTTCAACAGTATATGGAGAGAGCCTCAAAATCCTATCCAGAAGCGTGCAGGATAATTATTTTTAGTTCTTGTTTGTTTTCTAAAAACACTTTATTATTGACACTGCTCCATTGCATATCCCATCATGTACCTCATCATATAAGCCCCTAGCATATTTTACATAATTATCTTTTGGGCCTATAAGGATTCTGCTGTGAATACTAGTAGACTTAATAGGATTATTGCTAGCAACTTGCATTGGTGTCTGATTAAAACTAACCAAAAAGCACCTTGGATTTATAGTTGCAATCCTGAGTTGGAATGAAGAATCTAAGGAGAACACTATCAGTACTCCATAGACTAATTGTGGATACTTTTTTTGAAGGTGTCATCTATTTATACTTATTATTGAAAAAAAAAAACTTTGCAAGAAGTATGAACGGATCCTTGGTCTCTTTTGGGATTTGCTCCCCGATGTAATCTGTGGATGCTCAAGTCATATCATCATCATCATATTTAATTGCTTATTAATTGCCCTCCATCCGAGAATGCTCTAAGCGATTTACAGCTAAATTGTAAAAGATAAAATACATACATACATACAGAATTTAAAAATTAACAGAGATCGAATGCTCTAGTAAAAAGCCAAGTCTTAAGTGCTAGAGTAAAGGTCCCATTTTATACAGTGGTGTAATAAATTGATGTTTCTTATATCAAATGGCAAAATCAAACTTTGTTTTTAGGGATTTGTGTGTTTGTGTGTGGGGGGGATATTTTCAAGATGTGACTGGGAATGAAGCACTTATATACATTGGTTCCCTTATACCCAGTGAGATTCGATTCCAGAAATGCAACCCCCCCCCCCCCCCCCCCCCCCCCCCCCCCTCGCCCCAGTACCAAAATTTCTGGATGCTCAAGTGCCATATACTGATCTTAATCTGGTTGTTGGTTCTGATGTTAGTCATCAGTTGGCTATGTGCATCATCTGAACACTTGACTCTTAACTTGTGTGGCCTCCTTGTGACACTTTCTCCACTGAACAAGTTGGGTTTTCGGACCATAATAAAGATTGATTGATTGATTGATTGAAGTCTCATATACAGTGGTGTAGTAAAATGATGTATCATATATAAAATGGTAAAATCGCGGTTTGCTTTTTTTTTTTTTGGGGAAGTTTTAAAATATATATTTTTAAGCCATGAATCCGTGGAGAAGGAGGCCTGACTATTGGTTTATTGCCTCTTTGTCCAGTAGGAATTGTGTTTGTAACAGATAAGAGCATTCTATGGAAAAGATCATAATCATATTTTTAAACCAGTTTTTAAACATTCACACAATTAAACAGTACAGGAAAATGACCAACATAGAGTTGACTGCCTCCTGGAAACTAAGCAGAGATGCAGATAACCTGATCTTCCATGGAAGGAATTTACACAACTGAGGTAGTACAGCTGAGAAACCCGTTCTCATCTGCTCACACATCTAATCTTTTCATGCAACAGAACCTTTGCTAAATATTGTTAATTCCAGGCAGGTTTGCAAGGGAGGAGGAAATGATCCTTCCGATATCCTGGTCCTATCTATGTAAGGCTACATATGTCAAAACCAGAAGTTTAGATTGAGCTTGGACATGGATTGGTGCGGAACCAGTGATATGTGATAAAAAATCTAGCCAGTGCTTTAATTGTAGCTGTTGAATACTTTTAAAGGACAACTCCACACAGAGTATGTTACACTTGTATAATCAGGAGAATAACTAAGGCAAGAACAACTAGCCAGATTTCGGTTCTTCTTAGGAATTGGTATAGATCATACTTCAGCTGTATCTGAGGCATTCCTGGCCATAAAACCATCTTGCTCCCCAAGAGCTTGTTCTTGCAGAGTAGGCACAATCCTATCCAGAACAGCTGTTTGCAGTTGCCTGTTTAGATCAAGGGCCCCCAAACTGACCATGGACTGGATCTGGTTCCCCCACCCAGCAAATTTCTGCGCCCCCCCCCTCTTTGATTGTAGCTGCCAAGAACCTTGCCAAAGGGAGAAAATGAAAGAGGAAGGAAGGAAAACACCACAAAGAGAGCCATGGGAATATTGTGAGGTAGGCCCCTCTCAGAGCCCCTTACTCTTTTATGGTTTTTGCAGTACGAATAAGATGTGTCCAGTGTGTGTAGGGATTCGTTCAAGGTTTTTTCAAACTATAGTCTGGCCACCCAACAGTCTGGGGGACCATGAAGTGGCCCTCTGCTTAAAAAGTTTGAGGACCCCTGATTTAGATTTATTTGTCGTGTCAGGACAACCAGTCAATTATATTACATTTCTAACAGAACAAAGCAAACAAACAGACAAAATTCAAAAATTGTGAGTTTGGTAGTTGATTAAATGTCCTTTGACCAGTATCTGGCCACTTGGAGTGCTTCTGGTGTTGCTGCAAGAAGGTCCTCCATTGTGCATGTGGCAGGGCTCAGGTTGCATTGCAGCAGGTGGTCAGTGGTTTGCTCCTCTCCACACTCGCATGTTGTGGATTCCACTTTGTAGCCCCATTTCTTGAGGTTGGCTCTGCATCTCGTGGTGCCAGAGCGCAGTCTGTTCAGCGCCTTCCAAGTCCTCTGTGTGCCCAGGGGGGAGTCTCATTTGGTATCAGCCATTGGTTGAGGTTCTGGGTTTGAGCCTGCCACTTTTGGACTCTCACTTGCTGAGGTGTTCCAGCGAGTGTCTCTGTAGATCTTAGAAAACTATTTCTAGATTTAAGTCGTTGACGTGCTGGCTGGTACCCAAACAGAGGATGAGCTGGAGATGTCTCTGCCTTGGTCCTTTCACTATTGGCTGCTACTTCCCAGCGGATGTCAGGTGGTGCAATACCGGCTAAGCAGTGTAATTTCTCCAGTGGTGTAGGGCGCAGACACCCTGTGATAATGCGGCATGTCTCATCAAGAGCCACATCCACTGTTTTAGTGTGGTGAGATGTGTTCCACACTGGGCATGCATACTCAGCAGCAGAGTAGCATAGCGCAAGGGCAGATGTCAGTCAACTTTCGTATGATATTGTTTCTAGCACCCACTTTTTGCTTGATGTTCAGGCAGTGCTTCTTGTAGGTCAGAGCACAGTCCAGAGTGGCTCCCAGGTATTTGGGTGTGCTGCAATGCTCCAGTGGGATTCCTTCCCAGGTAATCCTCAGAGCTCGGGATGCTTGTCTGTTCTTAAGGTGAAAGGCACATGTCTGTGTTTTAGATGGATTAGGGATCAGCTGGTTTTCCCTGTAATAGGCAGGAAGAGCACCTAGAGCTTCGGAGAGCTTCTGTTCAACCATCTCAAAGCTCCCTGCTTGAGCAGTAATGGCACAATCATCAGCATGGATGATTTAGATGAAAGCATAGTTCAAAAAAGGATCACCAAGATCAATTTGTTTAGAAGACTTAAGTTATCAGGCAATGTTCTGTTGTGATTCTAATTTTAATAATATTTTTATATCAACATCTTTCAGGTTGTAGGAGGCCTAGATATCCACAAAAAGATGGTGGTAGACGTGTGACTCTTTAGGACACCACCCAACACTTTTGCTTTCTTCTCCATCTTTGAAGATCTGCTCAAGACGTCCAGCAACGCTCTCTGTGTATTTAAATGGAAGTATTTTTCTCTGTGAAGCCACATTTTCCAACATGAGCCTCATGAAGCCAACTAAGTGTTATTGAACTTTTATTCTCTCAATAACTCAAGTGTAGCACTTTAAAGTCTGAAGGACAGCAAGATGGGAAGAGCATATCAGTGTGGTGGAGAAAGGGAAGGGGGTTGGCTTTTTAATTTATTTTTCTCATCTTTTATAACAAGAAAATATCTATCTATATATATATGTGTGTATTTATATATAGATATATATGTAGCTTTCTATATGTAGTAGTTAGGTGGGCTTTAATTTAATATACTTGATTCAGAAACAAACTAGAGTACAAAGTGCCAAGCAGAACATTTAACAGTTCAATATATGGATATACATCTTTACTTTTATGTCACACAGTTTTATATATATATAGTAGAAAAATGTAAAGTTTTAAATGGTTGTTAGGTCAACTCTTTCCTTTTTCCTGTGATTATTTCAGATATTTATATATTGACTGGCTGAGATAGCACTGCTTCCTGTTAATTTACCTTAATTACATTTTTGTAAGGCAGGAAACTTCAGTTTGTTTATATATACCTGTTGATATATTACCAGACTGCATCTTTGCTTGATAGCTTTCAGTACAATTCTACTTAGTAGTATGAGAAAATGTAATTTAATATTCATGCCAAGAACTAGTCCTTGTGTGCAAATAGGGTTTACCTATGGCCATTTCATCATTTCACTTACTAACTGGATGCAGTTGCACATAGTATATCCTTAGTAATCATTAGCTGTGCTCTGTTAAGTATACATAAAACAGTTGAAAGCATTTGCATTTGTTTCCTCATCACTTAGCTGAATTAAGAAGTTAGGATTAACAAGATAATTGCATAGAATTCCCTTTGCACAGTGAGACAGTAAAAATTTACCTTGCCATGACATGACATTTCAAGCATATAATTTCCCATACGCATTTAATGTAGTAGTACAAGTTGCATAGAAAAACTGGTAATATTTTATATATGTGTATATAGGATTATTATGGGGAAAACATTTAGCCTATGCCATAGGAAAGGAGGAAAGCTTCATTACATTATCTAAATTTATACCTCTTGTTTTTCTCCAGTTCTTCATGGAGATTTTTTTTTCTAGATTTGTCCATATCATGATTTGTAATGGATAGTAACTTGATATGTGTGATATAAAAGTAGCGAGCCATGTTATACAACTTGATATCATCCCTTTGCTTTTTCTGCAATGGTACTGATTGGCTAGAAGGAAAAACAAAACGAAACAAACATTAGATTTTTAGCGTAGTACACCCTTTCCTGTATAGCAGTTTTTCTATTTTAAAAGGTTTTATAATCAGCGATGGAGAGGGCAGGTGGTGTAATCCGTGGCCTGCCTGCCATAGCTGTTCCTTCAGCTGAGTGCTGCACATCATGGGCTCTGTCTGTGAGAGAGAAATCCAGGTGCTTGGTGTCCTTGCATGACATGAAGTTTTGCATGTAGATCGATTTGAAATGTTCCTCTTGTTTACATGATTTGCATAATTTTTAAAACAAAGATAATGTTGCCAAACTTTGGTAAATGTTCAAACAGAATCTCCACTACATGTAACTTTCTTCCTCTGGATCAGTACGTGGCTTGTAATCCCAGCCAGAGATTGTATCTGTTCCAGTGTCAACTGCCATGTGCTCTGCTTCAAGGGGGAACTAGTCTTTTGTGAATTTTTTTTGTACATAAGTATTTGTTACAAACATTTTAGCAAATGCTTTCAATTTCTTAATTGCTTGTGCATATCCTGGCTGGCGTTATAGAAAATAGTGCTAACATTACTTTCTTATCGGGGATGAGCCTTTTTTCTTTCTTTTTTTTTTAGTTTGTGTGTGGAAAATGGGTTATGTTGAATGTTTAGATTTTCCTCTGCATGCTACATTATACAATGTTGGAACTATAGGAACCTTCATAATGTATGAATAAAAAATAAAATATTTGAACTTTACCAATCTACTGTATTAAGTTACCAAAGAACAAGTAAGGAGTCTTAAAACTAAATTTTGCCTCTTGAGTTTCCGTTAAAATAGAGTTGATGCTATCATACATTACTGATGCAGCAGTACTTGCTCTATTTCTGTCTGACATCCATTCAGCTACACTTTCACATCCATGATAGTAATGCCTTCCAAATTTACGTTTTGTTCAAAACAATTCAAACATATTTGCAAGGCATTGGGGAAAAAACATTAGTAACCCCACATTGTAATTAATTACTTTATAGATGAAGTGGGACTAAGTAAACCATGGTATTTTAGCTAAAGGTTTGTGTAGATTCAAGATACAGATTTGGCTTGAATATGACTGAACTAGTCAAAATTGTAGCAGCCAGATGATGTTGCAGATCAAAATGTCAACATCATCTATATAAATAAAAATGTAATGTAAGTTTGTGGGATTAACAGAACTCAAAAACCACTGGACGAATTGACACCAAATTTGGACACAAGACACCTAACAACCCAATGTATGTCCTTCACTCAAAAAATGGATTTTGTCATTTGGGAGTTGTAGTTGCTGAGATTTATAGTTCGCCTACAATCAAAGAGCATTCTGAACCCCACCAACGATGGAATTGAACCAAACTTGGCACTCCCATGATCAACAGAAAACACTGGAAGGGTTTGGTGGGCAGTGTCCTTTGGTTTTGGAGTTGTAGTTCMCCTACATCCAGAGAAMACTGTGGACTCAAACAATGATGGATGTGGACCAAACTTGGCACAAATACTCAATATGCCCAAATGTAAACACTGGTGCAGTTTGGGGAAAACAGAATATTGACTTTCTGGAGATGTAGTTGCTGGGATTTATAGTTCACCTACAATCACAGAGCATTCTGAACCCCACCTACAATAGAATTGGGCCAAACCTCCCACACAGAACCGCCTTGTGGGCCACAGCAACGCGTGGCAGGRGACGGCTAGTCCAGAATATTTTTTTAATGGATCCAATTTATTTGTGCCATTTACAGTATTAACTTGGAAAGTCAGTGACCCTTCGAGTGAGAAGACTTATTCCCATCACTAGTTTAACTTCGCTCTATTCCAGTGGTTTTCAACCTGCRGTCCCCAGATGTTTTTGGACTTTAACTCCCAGAAATCCTAACAGCTGGCTGGGATTTCTGGGAGTTGTAGGCCAAAACACCCGGGGACCCACAGGTTCAGAACCACTGCTCTATTCTGTAGTGCAGTGGTTCTCAACCTTTGGGTCCCCAGGTGTTTTGGCCTACAACTCCCAGAAATTCCAACCAATTTACCTGCTGTTGGGATTTCTGGGAGTTGAAGGCCAAAACATCTGGGGATCCAAATCCACTACTGCTGTAGTGGATTTGGGGAGCATATGAAGAGCTGCTGACAAATGGCATGCATCAGATATAAAAACAAGTATCCTTATGTCTGATCTTGTTTCTTTCTCCTTGGCTGTTTGCTTCTAATAAGATGCTGAGGAATGAATGTATTTTTATTGTAACTGCTGTCCCAAACATTAGTATTATTTCATGTGCATATATTATGATTATTTATTGCAGTCATCCACTGCTCATTATGTTGATAGTAAATTCAGATTGCCCTTACTAAAACCAGTTCCAAGAAAAGGAAAAGAAATCTGCTCTATTGAAGAACTCTAGGACAGTGGCTCTCAACCTTGGATCCCCATATGTTTTTGGCCTACAATTCCCAGAAATCCCAGCCAGTTTACCAGCTGTTTGAATTTCTGAGAATTGTAGGCCAAAAATATCTGGGGACCCCAGGTTGAGAACCACTGCTCCTAGGACAAAGCAAACAACATAAAACACTGGAGGACTTTCTTTTACAAGGGAATGATAGTCATGTAATGAAGTGTTCTTCATTAATCCAGTTGTGTTTCCTCACTGGTCCTTACTTTTTCCATTTAGCATTGAAGTGCACTCTCTTGTTCAAATGTATGCATCTCCTAAATTTCAATATAAAGAGTTGCTATTAGCCAGTTACGTGTAGCTTGTGAAAGTGTTCAGTTGTTCATCTTCCTGTATTTTTTTTCTGCTCCCTGAGCCCATCTCCCTTTCCTGTAAACTACTCTTTAAATTTCGGAGAATCTTGACAAAGTTTAGCCATTTCTGCCATCTTTATTAGCCCTAATAAAGGTGTTCTAGTGGGTCAGTTTAGTTTCCTATCCACCTTTGTTTCAGTATGTTCAGGGACTGAGATAAACCTTGCAAAAGATGACCAGTAGGTGGTAGTTCTTGTAACCAGACTTCAAGCTTTTTCATCTACTGCTTTTCATTGGTGATGGCTTCTTCAAGTCTTCCGTTTTTCTCAACTCCAGACTTTTTTTTTTTGGTCGTGTCGGGAGTGAGTTGAGAAACTGCAAGTCGCTTCTGGTGTGAGAGAATTGGCCGTCTGCAAGGACGTTGCCCAGGGGACGCCCGGACGATTTGATGATTTTATCATCCTTGTTGGGAGGCTTCTCTCATGTCCCTGCATGAGGAGCTGGAGTTGAAAGAGGGAGCTCATCCGCCTCTCCCCGGATTCGAACCTGCGACCTGTCGGTCTTCAGTCCTCCAATGGCTAAGAAGCATTGGTGTTGTGTTCTCTCCATCCAACAGTTCAAAAACAAAAAAACCCTACTTGCTTGCTGGATCGGGTTGGCTTACCCTTATTGCACATGCGTCAAGGTCCAGCCTATCTTATCATTTTGCAAAGGCAATGCCCAATTGGCCAAGGTGTCAGCTTGTCCAATGCAAATGAGCCCCCCCCCCCCCACAAGCATTAGACCACATTTGTGACAATCAAGGACTGCAAGCTGAATTCAGCCCAATTGAGATACAGCAACATCTGGAAGTCTGCARTTTGTTGTTTAGTCAAGATGAGACTTTGATTTAGATACAAGGCTTGTGGATATGATGCCTGACTTCAAAGCATCCTTTAACCCTCCCCCAATCTCAGAGCCACAAGTCCCATTGCCCCCAGTCTGAATGGCAGATAATCAAAAGCAATGGGAGTCACTGTTTAGTTACTCTCAGCATTATGTCCTCAAAATGCACTTTACTACTGCCTTAGGATTGACTTCATGCCCTCATTCTCTCTAAAAATCCTATCCCAATTATACCCTACCTGGTTCACATCAGCATTATTTTTTAATTTTAATATATCACATTTGGCCCGGCCTTTGGTTTTAAATGTTTATGTTACTGTTTATTGTCTATTTTGTTCATGTGATTATGATTTATATTGTTTTGATTGTTTATTGACGTTTTATTGATGTATTGCGGGCTTGGCCTCATGTAAGCCGCACCGAGTCCCTTGGGGAGATGGTAGCGGGGTACAAATAAAGTATTATTGTTGTTATTATTTGTGGAATTCAAATTGGGATACTCAGTCCATGGATTCAACGGCCCTCTAAAGCAACCAAAAAGGCTGATGTGGCCCTCAATGAAAATGAATTTGACACCCCTGCCCTACTGCTATCCTACCTTAATCATATGCAGCTAAGCATGTTATGTCTGTTATTTTCCACTGACAAAATACAAGCAGTAGGCAAAGGTGTTGTGCTATTACAATTTTTTCGTGTTGTGTGAAAAGCTCATGAGGTATATTAGTTGCTTAATGTTCACAGCAAACCAGAATGTATCCATTAAGGTAAATTGGTATCTTACTTGTCCCAGCTGTGCACAACACGCCATTAAGATATTAAAACTGAGGGTGGAGATGTAGACAACTTATGTAGCTTTCTGTTTGAGGAGACATCATTCTTCAGAGGTGGGTTTCCAGGACTAAAGGTATTTGTCCTGCACTACTGAACAAGCTGCTTAAGGAATAGCACTCTTCCTCTGCGAGCCACTGCCATGTACACATAACCTCCTTATACAAAGTAATCAAAATATGCTTAGCATTTGAAACTAGTCTATATAAATAAAAAAGTAATGTTCGTTTGTGGGATTAACAGAACTCAAAAACCACTGGACAAATTGACACAAAATTTGGACACAAGATACCTAACAACTCAATGTATGTCCTTCACTCAAAAAAATTGATTTAGTCATTTGGGAGTTGTAGTTGCTGGGATTTATAGTTCACCTACAATCAAAGAGCATTCTGAACCCCATCAAGGATGGAACTGAACCAAACTTGGTTCTCCCATGACCAACAGAAAATACTGGAAGGGTTTGGTGGGCAGTGTCCTTTGGTTTTGGAGTTGTAGTTCACCTACATCCAAAGATGACTCTGGACTCAAACAATGATGGATCTGGACCAAACTCTAAATGAATACTCAATATGCCCAATTGTGGAGTTTGGGGAAAATAGAATCTTGACATTTGGGAGTTGTAGTTGCTGGGATTTATAGTTCACCTACAATCACAGAGCATTCTGAACCCCACCAACGATGGAAATGTTCCAAACCTCCCACACAGAACCCACCATATGGGCCACAGCAACATGTGGCAGGGGACGGCTAGTGTTAAATAGATTTGGTTCCAACCACCTTTTATTACACATCAGTTCTTATAAATAATCAGAAAGTGGGCCTCCTTGAGAATGCTGTCGCAGCAATCTCTACACCACTCATGTTGGAGTTGAGAACTGCCACCCGTTTATTCTTGAGAGTCTGCTTCTGTGTAAAAGTCATGTTGAAAATCTTGGATGCTTCAGATCCTCGGTATTAAAACCTTTCTGCTGCTCTGCTGGCTACTGCTCTTACATTTCCATAAACCTTTGATGGAGGACTTCCTGTAGAAGAAAACAAARCCTTTGTATCACAAACATATGGACTGTTTTGYACAGAATTCCACTTTCTTAGTAGGACTACTAATCATCTTGTTAGGAATGGATGAAAGGCAAGAGATGCATGCACRAAAAGCTGAGGCAGTAATATAGTTGTTAGCAAAACAGCGTGTTTTCAGCATATTTCWATGCATGTTACCTTACATTAGTTCGCATGCAGGCAAATGAAAATGACTAATGTGTTTGCTATGCCGTTCCATAGTTTTACTTAAAAAATGGAGTSCTTCAGGCTTTTGTTCCTCATGAGATGCTGGTTAATGAAGCAGGGCTTAACCTCAAATGCAAAAAAGGCTAGAACTTCAATTATTTGCCCAAATTCAAAGCGTCAAAGAAAAGCTAGTACCCAATGACATCCTTGTGCATCCCCCCCCCCCCAACTGAACATAGTCCCAGAGGACTGGGAAATGCTGAAGCATAGAGGTGATGTACTGAAAATCCTAGTGCAGCAAATTTATGCATGACATTAGTTCAAACTAGCTCTCACATAAAAACTAAATAGTTTTCTGAATCATAACAAAGAATAATGTCTCATGGAGACCACATTCTGTTCCCATATTGGACATGCATGAAATGACACCACACAGTACTCATATTCCCTGAGTGGCATTAAGAGAAATACTCTCAAACTGGAGATTATGCAGAGTCATCAACTAGTATCCATGACAGTCTTCACTTCTTCTGAGGTACAAGAGGACAATTGAGACTGCAGATCAAGCCATGAACCATGCCATTCTCTAGCTACTGAACTGCCGTTCTGAGCAGCCCAATCCAATATAAGCACATTTCCCACTGCTGCTCTAAGTGCTCCTTCACCACTGGCTGTGCCAGGAATTGTAGACTTAAGAGCCTTGGAGTGTCACTTCAAAATCCTACTGGCCTTCCTTGTTGAAGTTTGGAATGGCAACATAGGAAATGAAAAGCATCTTCATCCATTCCACAATGAAAACAAGTGCTTAAAAGCACATTTTGCTGTTGCGCGGTGTTTTGAATTATGGGACTCTCCCAATTGGGTTGTTGTAGGTTTTTTCGGGCTATATGGCCATGTTCTAGAGGCATTCTCTCCTGACGTTTCGCCTGCATCTATGGCAAGCATCTTCAGAGGTAGTGAGATCTGTTGGAACTAGGAAAATCTATATATATAAATTTGTTAGGGGCATCCAACGAGGAAACAAAACTCAAAAACCCCCCAACGAAACTTAACCAAAATTCCCATGCCCATAACACAACCCACAAGGTACAAACATATCTACTCAAAATGAAAAACAACACAACACCACACTCACAAAACGGCAAAACAACAAAACTCAAAAATCCCCCAACGAAACTTAACCAAAATTCCCATGCCCATAACACAACCCACAAGGTACAAACATATCTACTCAAAATGAAAAACAACACAACAACACACTCACAAAACGCAAAACAACAAAGCTCAAAAAAACCCCAACGAAACTTAACCAAAATTCCCATGCCCATAACACAACCCACAAGGTACAAACATATCTACTCAAAATGAAAAACAACACAACAACACACTCACAAAACGGCAAAACAACTGAGCATGCGCATTGGCGCCCAGCCGCAAGTTCCCTGGCGCGCGCACATGCCCTTCCGGCCAACGTTCCCTCTGCGGAAACCATGCCCACTCCAAGCCCCGCCGCGCCGCTTCCCGCACACACACACACCCCTGCCGCACATACACACACAACCCCACACTCCATCACTCCCCCCGCCGCCGCACACACACACGCAACCCCACACTCCATCACTTCCCCCACTGCCGCACGCACACACGCAACCCCACTCCCCCCGCCG
>NW_026844366.1:193784851-193818921 GCF_025583915.1 Anolis sagrei ordinatus
CAATCAGGGACATCTAATCATCACCTCTCAACAAAAGATTGCGCCAGGCACTGCCAGGCCATCAAATGCTAATCAAGGTGGTCAGTTGAAACATTCACACCTAGCTCCAGCAGACAAGAGTCCTTTGTCCCACCCTGGTCATTCCACAGATATATAAACCCTTTTTCCTAGTTCCAACAGACCTCACTACTTCTGAGGATGCTTGCCATAGATGCAGGCGAAACGTCAGGAGAGAATGCCTCTAGAACATGGCCATACAGCCCAAAAAAACCTACAACAACCCAGTGAATTTCACTCTTCTCTGTGCAGAGTCAGTGTGTTTCAATTGTTGGATTGTGACTTTAAATTTGTCACCTCTGGCTTAAAAGGATCGAATGCTGTAGCACAGCATAGAGAGCTGCATGACTTCCACCCCCTACTGTCCAGTATCCATTTTGTAGAAGCGTATGCTTTTTCCTACTCTAATGACGATAATGATGATGCAAGTTACACCTACTTTCACAAATACTCTTTTCCCATACTATGGGGGAAAAGAAATGGCTAATGCAAGAAGACGGATAAAGTAAGAAAAAAGGAAGGAATGCCAAAGGAGGGGAAAGGAAAGACTAGTGGAGAGATGAATGAAGAGAAATGGAGAGTGGGGATTACAAACCAAGACTGGTGGAGAGAGTAAACAAAGAGAAATGGGTGAATGGGGTGAACAGATAAGACATACACAGACATAGGACAAACAGGGGGACCTGCACATCAGTTATTGGAGGGGGTTTTAATTTATTATTCCCTTTGGTTAAAAAAATGCTTACCTAAAATAAGATTGCAAATTGCTGTTCGTGCCATTTTGATATTCTGGAAAGACCCTAAAATATGAACTTTCCTGTAAAAAAAAAGTGGTGTTATTTCAGAACATCTGTCCAACACTTCAGGACATTCCTCTTTTACGGGCTCCCAACATTTGTTCAATATTTGGGTAGGAGAGAAGCAGCACCTGGCTGAACCTTGTCCACTAAACGGCTTACCTCTCTCATGGCACCCAAGCATCCCCATCTACTTCATTTCAGATCCACTTTGCTGCACTGCATGGTAATACCAGCACCATCTGCCAGAGCACATTTTGTGGCTCTAAGAATCCATCTTAATTTGGACTAATCCATTCTTCACTTATCTCTTCACCTGCTACTGTGTAACACATAACACTCCCACTACAGAGCTAGAATACAGCTGTCTGCCTTTCTAACCATCTTGTCACTGCAAGCAATTCGGAATAATTTCTGCAATTTTGTAATCACTAGAACAGACCAGGACAGCTACTGACTTCATCTACTAACTAATAATGCATGGATAGCCCCCTCCTCCCTAGTGCCAGTCATTCACAGGTTTAAAATGGATGATATCTTGCAATACCCTCAATATTTCTCGTGATCAAGCAAGGCCACAACATTCTAGTCACAACACACACAAAGCCAAAATATTCTGAAAGGGTAACATTTCATTATCATCAGACTTAACTGAGCATGTAAGATAATACGCTGAAAAAGTCTAGGCAATAAATCTATATAAATAAAAATGTAATGTTCGTTTGTGGTATTCACAGCACTCAAAAACCAGTGGGCCAATTGACACCAAATTTGGACAGCATACACCTAACAACCCAATGTATGTCCACTCAAAAAAAAATGATTTTGTCATTTGGGAGTTGTAGTTGCTAGGATTTATAGTTCACCTACAATCAAAGAGCATTCCGAACTCCACTAATTATGGCATTGAACCAAACTTGGCACACAGTTCTCCCATGACCAACATAAAACACTAGAAGGGTTTGGTGGGCATTGACTTTGAGTTTGGGAGTTGTAGTTCACCTACATCCAGAGAGCACTGGGGACTCAAAACAGTGATGGATCTGGACCAAACTCTACACAAATACTCAATATGCCCAAATGCAAACACTGGAAAATATAATCTTGACATTTGGGAGTTGCAGTTGCAGGGATTTATAGTTCACCTAGAATCACAGAGCATTCTGAACCCCACCAACGATAGAATTGGGCCAAACCTCCCACACAGAACCCCCATGACTACCAGAGTGGGCCACAGCAACGCATGGCAGGGGATGGCTACTCTTATCTATATAAATAAAAATGTAATGTTCGTTTTTGGGATTAACAGAACTCAAAAACCAGTGGGCCAATTGACACCAAATTTGGACACAATACACCTAACAGGCCAACGAGTGTCCATCACTCATAAAAAAATTTGAAAAACACAGCAGAAGAGACTTAAAAAGCCAAAAAACAAAAAAACCATTACAACACATGCGCAAAACCACACATATACACAAACACACATATATACACACACATACACAGACTGGGCCACAGCAACACTTGGCAGGGGGCAGCTAGTATATACACTAAATTTGGGAGCATATTACAATAAAGGACATGTGCAGTGGGTTTACTCAATATATCTGCACTTGTTTAAACCATCTAGAACACGTGCCAAGGCCCATGGGCTGAATCCAATCCACTTTGTCCTTTTACAGGACTACAACTCCTGTATTCCTCATCATTAGACATCATGACTAGAGTTCATGGGAGTTTGAGATACAGGAGAACCTGGAAGGCTGCAGTTTGTTCTATTCAACCAGGATAGTGGGTTTGGATGTAGATACAAAGCTTGTGGATATGATGTCTAACTTTAAAATGTCCTCGAACCTTTCCTCCGCTTCAGAGATACAAATGCTGTTGGGTTGCAACTGCCATAATCCCAAATCCATGTGGTGGATCATCCAAAGTGATGAAATTTTGTTGTTCAGTAGCATCTAGGGACCCAAACTTGACAAAAACTAAAAGAACCAACTATTATGTTCAAAGATTACAGGTGGCCCTCTGTATCCATGGATTATCTATCCATGGATTCACCAGCCCTTTGAGGGCAACAATATGACTGATGGGGCCCTCGGTGAAAGTGAGTGTGACACTCTTGATCTAGAAAGTAAATTTTCCATCGGATTCTATGTAAGTTTCCTATAAGCTTACAAAAAATCTACTAAAAGACAAACATTCTTTTTTTAAAAAAAACATGCAGGCGAAACGTCAGGAGAAATGCCTCTAGAACATGGCCCTACAGCCCGAAAAAAACTACAAGAACCTAGTGATTCCAGCCATGAAAGCCTTCGACAATACATTAAATCCTACATATATACATACAAACAAGAGAAATGCAATATACAACCATATGCTTAAAATAGGAAGGAGATATGGTCTTAGAAGACACACCTGGTGCTAATTTTTTTACAATATAAAAACAAAGTGATACAACCCGTTGAAAAAATAACTAAAAAATAACATTTATCAACCCCCCAAATAAAAAAATCACTGAAAATTACAATAATTCTAGAAAGCTGGCTTTCATCGAGTTAGGTTCAAAAATCATACCAAAGGAAAGAGTAATACTTACGAATCTGCAAGAACTATCCGTGTTCTTGTTACGTTTTCAATAGTGAATTTTGTTTTTCCACCTTTCCCAGCAATTCTTCCTATTGCTCTAGAAAGATGATCTCCTTTTAAAGGTTTCACTGAAAGGAAAGAAAGTGCTTAAGGCAACGTATCTATTTTCAACCTGTCCCCAAACAGGTCTCATCTATGGCCCAAGCAAATTATCCATAAGAAGGGTGGGCAAAGTGTGAACCCTCTATTACAGTGGTTCTCAACCTGTGGGTCCCCACGTGTTTTGGCTTACAACTCCCAGAAATCCCAGCCAGTTTACCAGTGGTTAGGATTTCTGGGAGTTGAAGGTCAAAACATCTGGGGACCCACAGGTTGAGAACCACTGCTCTAGAAAGCGGACTTCAACTTTCATTGGCACTAGCTAAATATGATGAAGAATGCAGACCACCATCTGAAAGGAGATGCTATGCCGGCCCATGGTCTAGGAGCACCCCATAATACACAAATACTAAAACTGATTGTAAAGCTAGTTAATTTCTTCCATGGTAACTAATTGAAACCAAGAAAAAATAGAGCAATATCCAACTTAAATAGGAGGTACTATAAATTTCAATGTGGAGCTGCAGTCTCAAGAGATTTACTTGTTCAGATAAAAAGTATGCAAAGAGATCTTAACCAGGAGTACCCAACTCACTTAATTTATATACCATCTTCCTCCTGAAACTGAGACAAAAAGTAGCTCACAACAAAATGTACTTCAGAAATTCAAAGGAGAACAGATAGAGGAGCATCCACTCTTCTATACCTAACTGAATTCCATGTCCTGGGGCTAGCAACAGAGAAAAATAATCTTGCACCTTTACATTCAGGAAGGAGCAATTTAGTAAGTTTTCCCCTCACATGACAGCTGATAGGAAATGACATCCAGAAGGATTCAAACACGTATTCCTTCCACATGCATTTTGGTATGAACTAATCCAAACCTAGGAGGAGTTTCCTGTTCATGATTTCCCTAAACATGTGTATCAACCTAACATGTGTATCAAATGACTGCACTTTCCAAGATAAATTGTGATTGAAAGACATAACATGAAAATGGAGGAGCAATATACCCTGCAAAATACCCTGAGAAGCACTTTAATTACCCGTTGGGTTGTTCTCTACTTTTGGTTTAAAGCCCTCCTACTAGATACATCCTCTATTCATGTCCTGCACTTATTTTTAAAGTTTTAACTATTGCATCTGGCCCAGCCATAGGTTTTTAAATTCGTGTGTGTTATTGTCTACTTATGAGTTATATTCACTGTATTGTTTATTTTTGTTTATTGCTTGTTGTTGTTTATTGCTTGTTGTTTATTGCTTGTTGTTGTTTTATTATTGCTTGTTGTTTTTATGTGTTGCTGGGCTTGGCCCCATGTAAGCCGCTCCGAGTCCCTTAGGGAGATGGTGGTGGGGTATAAATAAAGTATTATTATTTATATACTCAATACTCTCTGCGAAACCCTTTTGTCTAGATTGTAATAAACATAAAAAGCACTCAAGCTCCCAATTTAATAATGTTAAACTCCAACTTTCATAAACAAAATAGCATTTAACACCTTGCAATGTTTTTCACTTTTGAGATTGCCAAGGCCCCAATAAGTAAGAGGGAAATCTGACACAAATTAAATGGCTATTGGTTTTTTAAAAATGGAACTTGGGGTGATCAAATTGGAGGTAAAACTAGGGAATGGGGGAAATCCAAATGGATGAACAGAATTGCCTTCCAAGGAGCCAACTGTGGTCTGCAAGCTACAAGAGCCCCAACTCTGGCTTAAAAGATGGCTGTAAGCTTTAATTTGAACATGAGTCAGCTGAGGTTTCAACTGACTAACCAAGGAGATTTAACATTAATTCATTAATTCTAAAAGAATTAACTAATTCTACAAAAATGTAAACAATTTCTAACAAGAGTACATTTATTCTAAGCCAAATCTGCTTCTAGGCTGTTTGAAAAGGAAAGGGCAAAGACTAACTTTTTTCTTTCAACACTGTACAACAGATTTTGTTTATGACGAATTTCTATGTGTCCTTCAGTATCTGCAAATGTTTTGATACTACCAAATCCTAATGACGAAATGCTCACCATCTGTTACTTCAAAGGATTCTAGGAAAAGGTCGTCTAATCTGATCAGGGCGAGAGCATCCTAGGAGAAAGTGGCAGACGTTAACAGCTTTGCCTCGAGAACAACAATACACGGATTTGACAAAAGGATAGCAATCAAGTGGCTTTTCAAAACACAAGTTCCAGAATATGCAGGTTAGGTTAGTTTAGCATGGAAATCAGATAACAAATGCTAGTCTCTAAATACCAATGAGGTTTTTTGGACTGCAGAGGAAAGTTGTGTTTAATGGAATTATTAAAACCCAAGCAGGGCTTTTCATAAAGCTTAAGAGAATGATTCATATGTTGATCATTCTTGCATTACCATCCAAATCTTTTGACTGTACTGTTAATATAAGTAATTATTTGCATTTTCTGTTCCCCCTTCACATAAGTATGTCTATCATAATCCATCAACTGAAGCAACACTGAGTGCATTCATATCAAGTTGGCCCAGAAAAACTAGCACCGGTTAAGGTGCTACAATTTGATGTCGTTTCATTTCTCTGAATTAACTAAACACTGAATTGTAACTACTTTTTAAAATACCATCTCAGTGCTCTAATTCTTATGGCTCTTACGGTTCAAAGCAAACACTCCTCCCATTCACATTTACATACTGTGTTCTGTATTTTACACAAATGATTTAATATGTCTTTTATAGAAAAACATTTTAATATGTGTATTTTATAGAATCTTTAGAAAGATTACAAGATTTAACTATGTTGTAATTCACCTTGAGCCACAAGGAGAGGTGGGTAAGAATTATAATAATAATAATAATTATTATTATTATTATTATTATTATTATTATTATTATTATTGTGTTGTCCAAGGCTTTCATGGCTGAAATCATGAGGTCACTGTGAGTTTTCCGGGCTGTATGGCCATGTTCCAGAAACATTATTTCCTGATGTTTCGCCTGCATCTATGGCACACAACCTGAGGATGCCTGCCATAGATATGGGTGAAACGTCAGGAGAGAATGCTTCTGGAACATGGCCATACAGCCCAGAAAACTCACAACAACCTATTATTATTATTCACAAGCTCAACACTCTCAAAAAACTAATTGAACCAAGTGCCTCCTATAATTAGTGGGGCTATCCTCCTGTAATTATAATAGTAACTGTAAGGTAGTTACACTTCAAATAGTTAAACTACAAATGTAAAAGAACATAGCTATGTGTTCATTACTGAAAAAAGGAACTCATTTCAGAGTTTATCAACTAGATGTTACAAACTAAAACTGTATTAGGTGTGTATATAAGTCACACATTAACTTATGGCAACCGCATGAACTTCATAGGGTTTTCTTGAGCCAGGAATATTCACAGGTTGTTTCCCATTGTCTTCCTCTGAAATATGGTCTACAGAACCTGGTAAAGTCACTCTAATAACTAGAACTCTCAAACATCCCCCTCCTAAACAAAACATTGAAAAAATAATACTACACGCTCAAAGTTGTTTATATAATAAAGTAAAATTGTAACATTAAATTAGGTTTGTCCTTATTTGATTTTACCTATTGAATTTCTATATTAGGATCAAATCAATACAGTGTTTGTAGTATGGGCGTAGTATCAGCTGGCTCTATTTAAATATTAACTCCTAAGCAACCAGAACCTACATTTATCTGGCATCTAACAATATCTGTGGGCACCAATCAACTGAGTCTGCTATATTTGTTGACCATCTCCCATCCAAATCTTAACTAGGGCAGATCCTATTTAGCTTCTAAGATCAGATGGGACCAGGTGCCTTTATGATAGGGTAAGTTAATGTTGGTTAAAACTGTTCTTCATTTAAAAATGTATTGATCTTTCATTTTTTGGTGAGGCTACAAATAGGATAGGTGCAATGTGAATAAGGATATATTCATGTTATTTTCAAACTAGTCCAGCCTGAGGGACTGTGAACTGGCTCTCTGTCTGAAATGTTTGAGGAACCCCACTTTATGATATTTAGACCTAGCTATTTCCAAACTCTACTGATGCTTCAAAAGAGACCGATGCCAATTCCACCTGATCATATTCAATCTGATGACACTGAATTTCATTATTCTGTGCCATCAGTCATGATGCTCAGACACTGTGAAATGCCATGAGCAGGAACCTGGGATTTTTTTAGGGAAAACATTCTCATGTATAAGATGTTTTCCTTTTCAGAGCCATTATTTACCAAAGGAAGAGGACGTGGTCTCAACATTTCCTTTCTTAAATGCTAGTTTAATCAATTTCTGGGCACAGTTTTTTTGCTGGCTCAGTTTCACATAAAGAAATAATTGGTTGGAAACTAAATGGAAACTCACCTCTACTTGAAATCCAAGTATAAAAGCTTTCACGAAATCAGCTGCTTTTGTTAATGCACTTATATCTTTGGTTTCTTTGCATGTCTAGAAAAATAAAGGAAGTTTTAGGAGTCGGCTTGCAAAGACTTAGAAGATTCACTTCAAAATACTAACAGATTGTGCAACCAGGTGCATACCTGCCTATCACAACTCTACATTCTTGCTCTGCCCTATTATCAACATTAACCCATTTGCTTTGTTCATTGTAAACTGCCATACTCATCGTCATTACTTGTACGTAAGCATACTATGACAATCTTTCTGTCAAATTTAATGTCTACATTTTACCTCTTAAATTTTATCAGTTCCTAGATCTGGTTTTTCACTTTCACAAAAACATTCTTCCTATGTATTACACAGAATTGACTGGTATGGGGATATCAGTCCTTTCATTCACAGTGCTTTCACTTTCCATGTCACCCAACTGAAATTGGTACAACTGTATTCCTAATTAGATGCACATAATACCTACCAACCCACATTTGTCATAGACCCATCTATTTGGGGTAATATATTGCTAGACTTTCATGTTTCAGCTCTGAAGCGGTGTATGTGGTATCACACTGCCTACATGTATTGAAGTAAACACTTTGATGAAACTCATGATGGACTTTGTGTTGCTAACTGGTTGATAGCAATTCTTGTAAGCCGCTCCGAGCCCCAGGGGAGTGGCGGCATATAAGTTTAAATAATAAATAAATAAATACTGTTTGTGAACAGCTGTGAGTCGCCTTCGGACTTGAGATACAGCGGTATATAAGCAAAGTAAATAATAAATAAATAAATAAATAAATAAATAAATAAATAAATAAATAAAAATTAACTCCACCATCTAGTGCAGTGGTTCCTAACCTTTGGTCGTCCCGGTATTTTGGACTTCAACTCCCACAATTCATAACAGCTGGTAAGTCCAAAACTCGAGGAACAAGGCTGGGCACAACTGATCTAGTGGAAACAATGAACTTATAGAGCGAAATCTGTAGTGATAGTTTAAGGCAGGGTCCTCAGACTTTTTAAAGAGGGCCAGGTCACAGTCCCTCAAACTGTTGGAGGGCCAGATTATAATTTTAAAAAACATGAATGAATTCCTATGCACACTCCACATAGATTTGTAGTGCAAAAAACACTTTAAAACAATACAATAATTAAAACGAAGAACAATTTTAACAAATATAAATTTATTAGTATTTCAATGGGAAGTGTGGACCTGCTTTTGGCTGATGAGATAGAATTGTTGTTGTTGTGTGCTTTCAAGTCGTTACACACTTAGGTTGACCCTAAGCGAGGGCCGGGTAAATGACACTGGTGGGCCGCATTCGGCCCCCGGGCCTTAGTTTGAGGACCCCTGGTTTAAGGTAAGCCCTTCAAACATCTTATTCAGATCACATCAATGTGCATAAGTTTATCAACTGATCTCACAGCTTATTATGAATTTGTGAAACAGCAAACTTGATAGTCAAGACATTAACATCATTTGGCCACAGATGGAAGACTGTATTAACAGTAATTTCTTATATATAATGTTGTTTTGAGATGGTTTTACACATCTGATTTTAAAGTAGATATAGCTGATTTTAGTGTTTGTGTATATTTATAGTTATTTTATGTCCTGGCATGGAGTGTTTGCCATATATATGTTGTGCTCTGCCCTGAGTCCCCTTCGGGTTGAGAAGGGTGGAATATAAATGTTTCAAACAAACAAATAAATAAGTCTGGAAATCTTAATAAGAAAATCAAACTGAAAAAGCTAGGTCACCTTATCCACAAGTCAATGTTACCACCTTACCTTAATTATTAGTTATAAAGGAGCAATTTGTTACGGTTTATACAAAAGCTAACCCAGAAATTGTGAAGTCCTGTCCAGTCTTCCCAGCCCTTTGTTCATCCACAAAGAGTAAATATGAGCCGAGTAAATGGGAAAAAAACAAAATTTACTCTTAGGCTTCACAAAAATATCGAGTTTTGAAAATAACTCAGTCCATTTGCAGAAATAAAACTTGCACAAAGTCCTATGCATTAAATGCATGCATCTTATTCTTCCTCAATGGTGTAAGGAGACAAGTCTTGAAACAAGTGGTTCAGTAAGTCCCAAAATCCATTAGTAACACTCCTCATGTTATAGTCCATTCAGGGAGTGGTTCAAGATTGATTAATTCAATTATCAAGGTGTTTTTCCTCAACACACACACACAGGAGACGATCCTTACAAAAACTTAAGTCATATACATGCATATACTGTAACACAATTCCCCTCTCTGAATAGAGTGGCAAAAGGCAAAGACTCAGTCTATCCTAACTGAACTTATACAAGGCACTGATCCTCTCTCTACCATGGCACCACTTCCAGCTTTTCTAAATATCTGGCTGGAAAAATGGTAGTGGCAATAGCCAGGGATGACATTAATACTTTCCCCTCTCTGCAAAATGACCTTCCACAGATCACATCAAAATCCATACTTCTGGCACCAAAACCTGTCCTCGATTTATGAAGTCAACTTATACACAATAATAATAATAATAATAATACTAAGCCTTTATTTGTACCCCGCTACTATCTCCCGAAGGACTCGGTGCGACTTACAAGAGGCCGAACCCAAATACAATAGTAAAAACAACAGCAACAACAGACAGCAAATAACTCAGAAAACAAAGCAATAACATTGACAACACACAATGACACAAGTATATATAGAGCAAGATTAATCTCAAACCAAAACTCACAGATGGTGATTGCCACATGCCTCTCAGTTGCAATCAAATGTGTAAAATATGTTTTAGTAAGATACCAGACCAAGACAAGACATAATCATATTTTGCATGTTGTGGCATTTATCAAATGATATGTATATCAAACCTAACTTAATTATAATAGTATGCAGTTACTAGTCAGTTCTTCCTATTTATCTGGATTTTTCCCACTGCTGACTTTGGGAATTTTGATGACCACGTGAAAGCTGGAATTGTACATGCCTGAATGGAATGTGTAAATAATGGCTGAAGTGTGGAAAGGAAATTGATACACTGAAGCAACTTATTTCCTCATATCTACAACTACCACTTTTTGATTTCTGGAATTCTTAGCATTGTTTCTGACAGCAAAATCTCTATGTGGTTCAGATCAACTTCTGATGAATAACCAAGGAGGCCCACCCCTTTCACATACAATGGATCAAGTAACTCACCTTTATCTCTACGTTCCTTGTTTTTAAGTTAAACCTAATTTGAAGTAGCAAATGTTCTACAATCGGTGTAAAAATTTTCATCCAGTTCTCTTTCAAAGGTGTGTATCTGTGTGCTGGCACAGCAAGTTTCCTCATTTCATCTTTTCCACCCTAGATTAAAAAAACAACTCCTTTGCATTACAAAAATTATTGAACAAGCACAACAGTTTACCTTAACCGTTTGGATAAAACAAGAATAGGCCTACAAACAAGGAAATCAACTTTCCTCATAACTCTGTAGACCAAAAAAACCCACCTTACTTTTTAAGCCTGTCCTAGTAAAACAGTGCACTTATATCCAGACACATATATTTATTTATTTATTTATTTTATTTAGTATGCTTGTATACCGCGATATCTCAGCCTGTGAGGCGACTCATTGCGGTTTACAACATGTTAAAATATACAATGTTAAAAAATACAATTCACTTAAACATGTAAAAAATTAAAATTAAGAATACATACAAAAACATACGCCGTATTGGGCCACCAATACAGATCGGGACATCTCATAGTTAAAATCGTCATCCAATTCGTTGTCTAGAATTTATATAGATATATAAATATAGACCACATTTGCAACACAACACTTTGGCAGACGCACATTACATCTAGGAAATTCACCCAAAAACAATATACAGGGTGTTGTCTGATCTGCTGACAGTAATACATTTCATAACTTCAATATATATTTACAGGGTGTTTCAAAATGATGGACTCAATTTCAAAGCAGTTTCAGAATCACCTACATACTGCTGTTTTGAAGTTATACAGGGTGAGGCAGCATAACTTCCTTTTTTAAAAATGTGCGCCATTCAGTTGGTTGAAGACGTAGCAGAGCGCTAGTGGTCTCGTTCAAGAGGCGGGAGTATAAAGTTTTGTCCTGACGCAGTTCAGTTGCCATCATGCGTTGGAACAGTGAGGAGCGTGCTTTTGCCATCAAGGCCTACCTTTCGAGCAGATTTGGAGTTGCCGGCCCGCTCTCCAGATTTGGCCCTTTGTGATTTTTTTCTATGGGGATTTTTGAAATCCTGTGTTTATGTGAACCGTCCAAGGACCCTACAAGATTTGAAGACCAACATTCAGGAAGAAATTGCCAGCATAATGCCTGCTATGCTGGCAAGAGTCATGTCAAACGCCAGAAATCGGTTTACTCAGTGTATGGAGAGTGGGGGGCGTCACCTACCTAATTTGATCTTTAAAACTACTCAAAACAAAACTTTAGGTATGTGCCTACATTATAAAAAAAATTCTGATTCATACAATGGGTTTTATTAAGTTTTGCTGCCTCACCTTGTATTACAATAATGAGTGATCAAGTTTTCCTGACTATTTTGAGCCAAAAACAAAACTAAAAAATTATTTTGTAGAGCAAAAAACACTTAAAAACAATACAATAATTAAAATGAAGAACTATTTTAACAAGTATTTCAATGGGAAGTGTGGGCCTGCTTTTGGGTGGTGAGATAGGATTGTTGTTGTGTGCTTTCAAGTCATTTCAGACTTAGATTGATCCTGAAATCTAAGCCATTGGTTGATTTGCTGGGTTTGAGCCTGCCACTTTTGGTCTCTCGCTTGCTGAGGTGTTCCAGCGAGTGTCTCTGTAGATCTTAGAAAACTATTTCTAGATTTAAGTCATTGACATGCTGGCTGATACCCAAACAGGGGATGAGCTGGAGATGTCTCTGCCTTGGTCCTTTCACTATTGGCTGCTACTTCCCGGCGGATGTCAGGTGGTGCAATACCGGCTAAGCAGTGTAATTTCTCCAGTGGTGTAGGGCGCAGACACCTCATGATAATGCGGCATGTCTCATTAACGAGCCACATCCACTGTTTTAGTGTGGTGAGATGTGTTCCACACTGGGCATGCAATCAATGGCTGATACCAAATGAGAGACTCCCTCCTGGTCACACAGAAAATTGGGTGACTTGGAAGGTGCTGAACAGACTGTGCTCTGGCACCACAAGATGCAGAGCCAACCTCAAGAAATGGGGCTACAAAGTGGAATCCACAACATGCGAGTGTGGAGAGGAGCAAACCACTGACCACCTGCTGCAATGCAACCTGAGCCCTGCCACATGCACAATGGAGGACCTTCTTGCAGCAACACCAGAAGCACTCCAAGTGGCCAGATACTGGTCAAAGGACATTTAATCAACTACCAAACTCACAAATTTTGTATTTTGTCTGTTTGTTTGCTTTGTTCTGTTAGAAATGTAATATAATTGACTGGCTGCCCTGACACGAGAAATAAAATAAAATAAATAATTATTCTACGAATGCAAGTGTTTAGTCTTGTAGAAATCGATGGATTTCTTAGGAATGTGTGGTGGGAAGTATAACCTTCACTCCTTTCAAAATGCAAACAGCTTCATCACAGTGTTTTATATTTAAAAAGTAGGACAAAGGTGAGAATAAAATGGATCTCCGGTCACCCCATCCAGCAATAGCTAATGATTAGGAATGCTAGTAGTTTTAGTATAACAATATCTGGAGGGCTGCTCAATTTCCACCCAATGGTACACAGCTACTATTAGGTTGCTGTGAGATTTTTGGGTTGTATGGCCATGTTCCAGTAGCTTTCTCTCCTGACATTTTGCCTGCTTCTATGGCAAGCATTCTCAGAGGTTTGTTCAAAGGCAAGTGGGATGTGTGTATGTGTGTATCTATATCTATCTATCTAGTTTGAGGCTCCCTGCTTTAGGAGTTCCTGAAATGCATGCAGGCATGTTCCTGCGCATGCGCTCCTCCCTCCCCCCCCCCCCCCCCAGAATAGGCCTCACCCCGAGGGCCTCCCCGCGCAGAGGAGGAAAGTCGGGCCGCTTCACGGGCCGGGGCCCATCGCTCGTGTCCATGGCGCCGCCCTGCCGTCGCCTCTTCCGCCGGCGGACGCTGCTGAAACCCTCTCCTCCATTTTCCCCTCCTCCTTCTCTGGGAGATTGTGTCTCCATGGCAACGAGAGCCCCCTTCGTAGCACCCTCCATCCCGAAGCCCCTCCGCGTGCGCGAAGACGCCGACAGGAAAAGGCCGTCCTCGTGACGTCACCGCCGCTCAGCCGCCCCGCCCACCAACATCCGGGCCTCCTGCCTCCACAAGGGGCGGGGCATCCTTTTGGGTCTGGGAGGGGAGAGACTGATCACAAATTGAGGGAGCTTTTCGGCGCTTGGCTTTGAGACCCCGGATGTTGCGCCTGCGCAATTGAGACGGCAGGACGTGGATCAGTAGCTAACCAGCCGTTGGCCTGCCTGCCTCCTGCCATGTCCTCTCCTCCGGGGTCCTCGCTGGAGAAGCCGCAGATCATCGCGCACGCGCAGCAGGGCCTGAACTACACGGTCTTCGAGTGCAAGTGGGTGCCCTGCAGCGCCCGCCTGGTCTGCCTGGGCAGCTTCCCCAGGGGCACCGGCGTCATCCAGCTCTACGAACTGGCCGGGGGACAGCTCAGCCTCCGCCGAGAAGTGAGTCAGCCAGCCAGCCAATGAGGAGGGAGCCCCCAACAGGGCAACCAACAGGGCAACCCGCTTCCAAGCTGTTTTGGACTCCAACTCCCAGAAGCCCCGGCCAGCTTGGACAATGGCCAGGAATTCTGGGAGATGAAGTCCAAAGCACTTGGAGAACCTTAATCATGTCTTCTTATCTTCTTCTTCTTCTATATAAATAAAAAAGTAATGTTCGTTTGTGGGATTAACAGAGCTCAAAAACCACTGGGGGAATTGACACCAAATTTGGACACAAGACATCTAACAACCCAATGTATGTCCTTCACTTATAAAAACACTGAAAAACACACTTAAAAGGCCCCAAAAAGCTAAAGAAAAAAAAAGAGGAAGAAAAAGAGAAGAAAAAAAAAAGAAAGAAGGGAGGGAAAGAAGGAAAAAGGAGAAGGAAAAGGAAAAAGAAAGAGAGAAGGAAAGGAAAGAGGAGAGAAAAAGGAGGAAGGAAAAAAGGGAAAGGAAGGAAAGAGAGAAGGAAAAAAAAGGAAAAGAGGGAGGAAGGAAGGGGGGAAGATAGAGAAAGAGGGGAAGGAAAGGAAAGGAGAAGGAAAGGAAGCAAAGGAGAAAGGGAAGGAAGGAAGTAGAGAAGGAAGAAGGAGAAAGAGGGAAGGGAAAAGGAAAAAGGGGGGAGGAAAGAAAGTAGAGAAGGAAGAAAAGGAGGAAGGAAAGAAAAAAAAGGAAAGAAGGAAGGAAAGGAGGAAGGAAAGGGGAAAGGAGAGAAAAGGGAGGGAAAGAAAAGAAGGAAAAGGAGAAAGAAAAAAAAAGGAAGGAAAGAAAAAAGAAGAAGGAAGGAAGGAAAGAGGTAGAGAAGGAAAAGGAGAAGAAAGGGGAGGAAAGAAAAGGGGAAGGATGGAAAGTTTGAGAAGAAAGGAAGGCGGGAAGGAAAGAAGGAAGGAAAGAGGGAAGTGAAGGAAGGGGGGAAGAGGTAGAGAAAGAGGGAGGGAAGGAAAAGAGAAAAGGAAAAAAAGAGAGCAAAGAGAGAAAGAAAAAAAAAGGGGGAGGAAGGATTATATTTTGAAAAAAACATGAATGAATTCCTATGCACTATGCACATATATTATTTGCAGTGCAAAAAAACCCCCCAAAAAATCAAAAAACAAAAACACGCACTTCTATATAAATAAAAATGTAATGTTCGTTTGTGGGATTAACAGAACTCAAAAACCACTGGACGAATTGACACCAAATTTGGACACAAGACACCTAACAACCCAATGTATGTCCTTCACTCAAAAAAAAAAAATGATTTTGTCATTTGGGAGTTGTAGTTGCTGGGATTTATAGTTCACCTACAATCAAAGAGCATTCTGAACTCCACCAGCAATGGAATTGAACCAAACTTGACACACGGTTCTCCAATGACCAACAGAAAATACTGGAAGGCTTTGGTGGGCATTGACCTTGAGTTTGGGAGTTGTAGTTCACCTACATCCAGAGATCACTGTGAACTCAAACAATGATGGATCTGGACCAAACTACACGAATACTCAATCTGCCCTAATGTGAAAACTGGTGGAGTTTGGGGCAAATAGAGTCTTGACATTTGGGAGTTGTAGTTGCTGGGATTTATAGTTCACCCACAATCAAAGAGCATTCTGAACCCCACCAACAATAGAATTGGGCCAAACCTCCCACACAGAACCCCCATGTAGGCCACAGCAACACGTGGCAGGGGATGGCTAGTCTATATAAATAAAAATGTAATGTTCGTTTGTGGGATTAACAGAACTCAAAAACTACTGGGGGAATTGACACCAAATTTGGACACAAAACACCTAACAACCCAATGTATGTCCTTCACTCATAAAAACACTGAAAAACACAGCAGAAGAGACTTAAAATGCCCCCAAAAAGCTAAATGACGAAAAGGTAAATGACAATATAGAAAAAAAGGGGAAAAAGAGGGAGGAAAGGGGAGGAAAAAAAGAAAGAAAAAGAAAAAAAGGGAGGGAAAGAAAGAAAGAAGGAAAGGGAGAAAGAAGTATGGAAGCAAAGAGAGAATGAAGGAAAGAGGTAGAGAAGGAAGAAAGGAAAGAGGGAGGGAAAGAAAAAGGGAAAAGGAAGGAAAGTTAGAGGAAAGAAGGAGAGAAGGAAAAGAAAAAGGGGAAAGAAAGGAAGGAAAAGGGAGGAAAGAAAAAAAGAGGAAAGATGGAAGGAAAGAAAAGAGAGACAGCAGAAGAGAATGAAAAAGGGGGAAGGAAGGAAAGAGGTAGAGAAGGAAGAAAAGACAGGAAAGAAGGAGAGAAAGAGGGAAGGTTGGCCACAGCATATCGTGGCGGGTACAGCTAGTATATAAATAAAAATGTAATATTCGTTTGTGGGATTCACATAACTCAAAATCCAACTGGAATTGAATTTTGCCACGCAAAAATTTTTGGCCCACAAAGAAACACCTACTAAACCCAAGGAAAGTGACCCATCACTAAAAAAAAACATAAAAAAATGAAATTTTTTTTTTTTTGTTCCCCAAAGACTAAAAATTGTAATTTAACTGGGGATTTTAAAGTTTTTTTTTCACCAAACAAATATCAAGTTCCTGGACCCCACAAACAACGAATTGAAGGCAAACATTTCCCACACAGAACATCAATGTAGTGACACTGTTTGTTCTGAATATTTTAATTCCCCAGTCCAACTTCTTCCATTCAGGGCCAGGAAAAAACTTAATTTAAAGCCCCTCCTTATTGGAGAATCCATCCAGCCATAAATATAGATAGATATGATTCACACACACAGAGATATAGTATCATAGATTTGAAAGGGACCCCTAAAGAAGGACAATTAAATGTTGCATGTTCCAGAGTAGGCAAACCAGACAATCTCCACATCAACACTGACAAAGAAACAGCAAGAAATACTGTTTACCCACAAGCATAAAGAAATTACATATATTAGAAACCAACACTTTCTCGTTACTTTATTTTCCAGATCAGCAGACTGGGCCACAGCAACACGTGGCAGGAGATGGCTAGTAAGGGGACTAAGATTGGTTTCCAAGTAACATCACCAAAACATACAACAGAAAAAAAACATAGTTAATCACAAAATCACAAAATACATTCCCTGCTCACATTTTAAACAATCTTGGCCATTTTTGTCATTACCAAGGAGGTAAAACAGTTTCATTAGATGCGTATTTGTAGTAAAATATCTGTATATCTTCTGAGAGATTGGTTACTTGAATTCATACTGAATGACATATTTCAGCTTTCCAATGTATAGTGGCCTTTTTTTAGGGCACTGTGACATATTGTGTAGTGTCAATTTGCTACGATTAGTGCATAGAGAAAGAAATCCATCCTCCATAGCACAATATTTGTATCAGGCCCACCCAAAGGGCACAAAAGTGAAACCAGATGTATCTTGCAGCCTGAATTTGTGCATATACAGGGTGAGGCAGCATAACTTCCCTTTTTCAAAATTTAATAAAACCCATTGTATGAATCAAAATTATATATATATATAATATAGGTGCTTATCTAAAGTTTTGTTTTATGTAGTTTTGAAGATCAAATTAGGTAGGTGATCTCCCCCATTCTCCATACACTGAGTAAACCGATTTTCTGGTGTTTGTCATGATTCTTGCCAGCATAGCAGGCGTTATGTTGGCAATTTCTTCCTGGATGTTGGTCTTAAAATCTTGTAGGGTCCTTGGACGGTTCACATAAACACGGGATTTCAAAAAACCCCATAGAAAAAAATCACAAGGGGCCAAATCTGGAGAGCGGGCTGACCACTCTAAATCCGCTCGAAAAGTAGGCCTCAACAGCAAAAGTACTCTCCTCACTGTTCCAACGCATGATAGCGACTGAACTGTGTCCGGACAAAACTTTATACTCCTGCCTCTCGAATGAGACCACTAGCACTCCGCTACGTCTTCAATTGACTGAATGGCCGCATTTTTTTTAAAAAAGGAAGTTATGCTGCCGCATTCTGTAAAAGTAAGCTGGGGAAAACGGAAGGAAAAAGGAAGAGGGGCCGACCATGGGCAAGATGGATGGATGGATGGCATCCTTGAAGTGAGTGGATTGACTCTGAAGGAGCTGGGGGTGGTGACAGCCAACAGGGAGCTCTGGTGTGGGCTGGTCCATGAGGTCACGAAGAGTCAGAAATGACTGAACGAATGAACAAGAAGTAAGCCCCATTGATTTGAGTGAGAGTGATTTCTTTTAACTGTTGTTTAGGGCTGTAGTCTTAACTGACATAGCTCATGAAAGCCAGAAGAAAATCAGGATGGACTTGACTGGACAAATGGAAGAATATTCTCCAAGGTGCAGTGTCTCATGAGTGGGAAACGACTCACGCTGCAGTGTCGCGTTAAACAGTTTGGGGGAACATTGGCACTATCCAGTGATGGGGAATGCTGGTTAATTAAGTAAAACTGGTTAATTAGTCTTTACAGTGTCATAAAACCTTTCCTCCTTTTATAGTGGGCACTTGGTAACTGCTGGGATTTGGTTATAGCTCCTCCTGGGGATACCAGAATCTGTGTCTCACTGTATACAGTGATTATTATATATTATATTATTATTATAACTTTATTTGTACCCCGCTAGCATCTCCCAAGGGATTCGATGCGGCTTACACAGGCCGAAGCCCCAAAAACACAATACAACAATACAATACCAAGCAAATTAAAAACAGTTAAGCAGGAAAACAATAACAGTAACAATACAACAAGACACTATTAAAACTGGGCCGGCCGGAGTAGGGGTACAGGGTTAAAAGTGCTGATGTGGCAGGAGGGATATGGGATTAAATATAAGTGCGGTGTGCAGTGTGCAGTGATCTTGGTTCTACTAAGGTGCTTCTAGGATTTGGTGCTGGAGGTTCCTAATCTGAAAAGGCACATCGGAACAGCCAAGTTTTCAATTCCTTCCTGAAGACTGCCAATGTAGGGGCTTGTCTGATGGACCTTATACAAGTTCCAGTTGCAACGTGTTTTAGACCTCTTCTCCACTGCCATATAATCCAGATTATCAAAGCAGACAATCCACATTATGTTTTAGACCTCTCCTCCACTGCCATATAATCCAGTTCAAAGCAGATAATCTGGATATGATATGACAGTGGAGAAGGGCCTTACTTGGTGTAACCATTTAGCAAACCTGTGTTGAAGATCGGGCTTGGTTTAGAAGCAAATCCCAGTGAGGAATGCTGTGCTAGTCACCATGGTGATAGCCGTTTAGTTTGCTTGTATACACAGCACTGCACTTCCCACAGAGCGTTGGTTGCTGTAGCCATAGCAATAGAAGAGTGCAATACATTGGCCTTATAAAGCATTAAGGAAAACTGAAGTGGAGCCTTCCCTGGCTGGTTTGTGAAATTGGTCATGAAACCTTGTTAAGAAGCAGTTCTTCTTTGTTTTGTTGTAGTTTGCTTTCCAGTGACTATCAACTCATCCACATCATTAATGTAAACATGGTTTTCTATAACCACGTTTTATGTATACACTTCTACCCCAAACTTCATTAGTATGTTAAAAGAACTAGCTCTGATATTTCGTATAGAAATAAAATGCAGAGGAGGAAGGTGAAAAATGTAAAGCAACATACAAGGAAAAGTGGTGCATAATTTTCTTGCCCAGTTGTTTGTCCCACAGCTTGTATCTCAGGCTAAAAGTTCTAGAGTTAAAAATAGCAAATTGCAGCAACGAACTAGCTGCTGACACACAAGAATGTATTTCAGTTGGGTTTCTTTCATGCTCAGTGCTAAACTTGTGTTGGTTTTTTGCTTGATTTATTCAAGCTCGGCTCTTAAGTGCGGAACAAACCTGAACATCAGTCATCTGTAATTAGGTGGCATCTGACTTAGATGTGTCGATTTACAGTGACTGGTTAACAGGATATAAATAAACATGCCAACTTGGATAGTCCCATTGACCGTTCCTGGGTAACATGTTTGGCATTGGGCCTTAAATATAGGACAAGCTGGATTGAAAAGGAAAAGAAAACAGAAATAAAGTAGGTTCTTGTGGTGTTTTTTGGGCTATAGGGCCATGTTCTAGAGGCATTTCTCCTGACGTTTCGCCTGCATCTATGGGAAGCATCCTCAGAGGTAGTGAGGTCTGTTGGAATTAGGACAATGGGTTTATATATCCATGGAATGGCTGGGGTGGGGCAAAGAACTCTTCTCTGCTGGAGCTAGGTGTGAATGTTTCAACTGACCACCTTCATTAGCATTTGAAGGCCTGGCTGAGCCTGGGAAAATATTTTGTTGAGAGGTGTTAAGATGTGCCTGGTTGTTTCCTCTCTGCTGTTTTGCTGTTGTAATTTTAGAGGTTTTTTAATACTGGTAGCCAGATTTTGTTCATTTTCATGGTCTCTTCCTTTCTGTTGAAATTGTCCACATGCTTCTTGTGGATTTCAATGGCTTCTCTGTGTAGTCTGACATGGGGGTTGTGAGAGTGGTCCAGCATTTCTGTGTTCTCCAATAATACTATGTTTTGCCCCACCCCAGCCATTCCACAGATATATAAACCCATTCCTAATTCCAACAGACCTCACTACCTCTGAGGATGCTTGCCATAGATGCAGGCGAAAAGTCAGGAGAAATGCCTCTAGAACATGGCCCTATAGCCCGAAAAAACCTACAAGAACCTAGTGATTCCACAAGAATGGCCATCAGACTGGAAAAAATCAACTTATATCCCCATACCAAAAAAGGGAAATGCGAAAGACTGCTCAAACTTCCGTACAGTGGCCCTTATTTCACATGCCAGTAAGGGAATGCTCAAGATCCTGCAAGGAAGACTCCAGCAATACATGGAGCGAGAGTTGCCAGATGTTCAAGCTGGGTTTAGAAAAGGCAGAGGAACAAGAGACCAAATTGCCAATATCTGCTGGATAATGGAGAAGGGCAGGGAGTTTCAGAAAAACATCTATTTCTGTTTTATTGACTATCCTAAAACCTTTGACACTGTGGATCATAATAAATTGTGGCAAGTTCTTGGTGGTATGAGCATACCAAATCACCTTATCTCTCTCCTGAGGAATCTGTATAAGGACCAAGTAGCAACAGTAAGAACTGACCATGGAACAACAGACTGGTTCAAGATTGGGAAAGGCATACGGCAAGGTTGTATACTCTCACCCAACCTATTCAACTTGTATGCAGAACACATCATGCGATGTACAGGACTTAATGAATGCAAAGCTGGGGATAAATTGGTGGAAGAAACATTAACAACCTTAGATATGCAGATGACACCACTTTGATGGCCGAAAGCGAGGAGGAGCTGAGGAGCCTTCTAATCAAGGTGAAAGAAGAAAGCAAAACTGGGTTGCAGTTAAACATAAAAAAAACCAAGATTATGGCAACAAGAATGATTGACAACTGGGAAATAGAGGGAGAAAACGTGGAGGCCGTGACAGACTTTGTATTTCTAGGTGCAAAGATTACTGCAGACGCAGACTGCAGCCAGGAAATCAGGAGACACTTACTTCTTGGGAGGAGAGCAATGACCAATCTCGATAAAATAGTGAAGAGTAGAGACATCACACTGGCAACAAAGATCCACATAGTCAAAGCCATGGTATTCCCTGTAGTAACCTACGGATGTGAGTGCTGGACCTTAGGGAAGGCTGAGCGAAGGAAGATAGATGCTTTTGAACTGTGGTGTTGGAGGAAAGTTCTGAGAGTGCCTTGGACTGTGAGAAGATCCAACCAGTCCATACTTCAGGAAATAAAGCCCGACTGCTCATTGGAGGGAAGGATATTAGAGACAAAGATGAAGTATTTTGGCCACATCATGAGAAGACAGGAAAGCTTAGAGAAGACAGTTATGCTGGGGAAAATGGAAGGAAAAAGGAAGAGGGGCCGACCAAGAGTAAGATGGATGGCATCCTAGAAGTGACTGGCTTGACTCTGAAGGAGCTGGGGGTGGTGATGGCCGACAGGGAACTCTGGCGTAGGCTGGTCCATGAGGTCACAAAGTGTCGGAAACGACTGAACGAAAGAACAACAAAAATAACATTGTTAGATTTGACAGTTTCTGAAAGTGTGGCAATTTGAAAAGCATCTCTTTACCTTTTCTTTTCCAGGTCACAGATAGCAACTACTTTGTTAGCAACTACTTCGTTTCTCTTCCTTTTTTCTAAATCATGAGGAATAACTAGGCTTTTCATGAGAAAAGGGAATGACTCTGCTATACTGGAATTGACTACTGAAAAGTAACATCTATTGAGTTTAGTGGCGGTGATGTAATGCCCACTCCACGTTCATTTACAGCTAAATGCAATATCAAACCGTAAATTAGACTAAAATATATGATTAGTTTTTCTATTGGTAAATAATAAATGGGAATCATGCCGCCCCCCCCCCCCCCCCCCAAAAGATGTTGCTGGACTGCAGTGCATCATTCTCCATTATTTACTATTGCACTTAGGATTGTTGAGTTACAGTAAAAACATCTGTAGGTGAAGTGAGTCTCCTGTTTCATATATCTGAATTCTGCTGAAACTATTGACTGCAATCTTTGTGTATTTTACATTTCAAAAGTCTCTTCTCCACTACTGGACTCTGAAATGCATTTTTCCCATTGCAGGAAAATTCATATAAAATTATTAAGGGCTCTGCCAAAAATGTTTGTGTCCCTCCTTTTTCTAGATTGAAAAGCCAAGGCCAATTAAATGTGGAACATTTGGTGCTGCCTCTCTGCAACAAAGATACCTGGCGACAGGGGACTTTGGTGGAAATTTAAATATATGGTAAGGAACATTAGATAGTCTGACTAATATTGTGTAAAGCTGTAATCTGTATGGCCATGTTTTCTCAGTTAGTACATCTATATAAATAAAAATGTAATGTTCATTTGTGATATTCACAGAACTCAAAAACACTGGGGGAATTGACACCAAATTTGGACACAAGACACCTAACAACCCAATGTATGTCCTTCACTCAAAAAAAATTGATTTTGTCATTTGGGAGTTGTAGTTGCTGGGATTTATAGTTCACTACAATCAAAGAGCATTCTGAACCCCACCAACAATGGAATTGAACCAAACTTGGCACACAGTTCTCCCATGACCAACAGAAAATACTGGAAGGGTTTGGTGGGCAGTGTCCTTTGGTTTTGGAATTGTAGTTCACCTACATCCGGAGATCACTGTGGACTCAAACAATGATGGATCTGGACCAAACTCTACACAAATACTCAATATGCCCAAATGTGAACACTGGTGGAGTTTGGGGAAAATAGAATCTTGACATTTGGGATTTGTAGTTGCTGGGATTTATAGTTTACCTACAATCACAGAGTATTCTGAACCCCACCAACAATAGAATTGGGCCAAACCTCCCACAGCAACGTCTGGCAGGGGACGGCTAGTATCCATATAAATTCGTGTAAATTACCCTGTTTTGAGAATATTGATACTAAGATTACTAATACAAATTTAGTAGATTATTTCATCAAAAGGCCAAGTTAAGTAAGCTTTGTGTCTAACTGTATTATAACACATTCAATGCGAACCAGTAACTGAATTCACAGGTTTCAGGATTTTCTGGAACACTCTCTCTCAAAAAGCAGTCTCACTTCCCTGTCTGCACCAGTTATATAACAAACTGCTTTTGAAATGTGTGATACAATACATTTGTAAGACCAGTTTCTCATTTTAATGGCTAAATGTATTTTAAATATGTTAAGGGCTAAAGGCGGCCTCACAACAGATAGCAATTTGATGCCGACAACATACAATTTCAAAAATAGCAATTGCAAATAAAGTCTTTTGTCTTTGTATTTTGCACATGAAAAACTCATTAATGATGTATATTCTACTGACTACCACTGTTATTGAGGAAATTGGCATTAGTTTGTTGTAAGTTGTGGTGCTACATATTCCTGAATCATTTTATTATGAGTTCGGAATAAACATAAATACATTGTTCCTTTCTTCTCTTTAGGAATTTGGAAGCTCCAGAAACACCAGTCTACTCTGCAAAGGGACATGAAGAAATCATAAATTGTATTGATGGTGTAGGTGGCTTAGGGGTTGGAGAAGGAGCACCAGAAATTGTGACTGGTAGTCGTGATGGTGAGCTAGCTCTATTGGAATATTAAAGACTGATAACCATGAAAACACTTCTTTCAATGCTTGATTATGTAGTTTAGATGTGAATGTTATGAACCTATATATTCCTATAGTCTAAACCAGGGGTCCTCAAACTAAGGCCCGAGGGCTGGATGCGGCCCCCCAAGGTCATTTACTCGGCCCTTGCTCAGGCTCAACCTAAGTCTGAAATGACTTGAAAGCGCACAACAACAACAACAACAACAACCCTATCTCATCATCCAAAAGTAGGCCCACACTTCCCATTGAAATACTAATAAGTTTATATTTGTTAAAATTGTTCTTCATTTTAATTATTGTTTTGTTTTTAAGTGTTATTTACACTACAAATAAGATACGTATGTGTCAAAACCCAGAAGCCTTAAAGACACCAAACACAATGTAAAAGGTCAAAACACAAGTTTATTGGTTACAAAAAAGGCTTGGAGACACTTACTTCAGTGTCCCAAGTAATAACCAAGAGCTTGTAGCAAACGCAAGGTGAAAAAAGCAACTTAAATATAATCCAGATTATCCTGGTATATAATCCGGTATAACAGAAACATGTAGCAATCCGCTTGAAATTCACAGTGTCCAAAGAGCATACAAAAACAAGTTGGTAATGAGCAAAAACAGTGTCCAAAGGCAGTCCGTAGTCCAAACACGTTCCAAGCAAGTTGAGATAGTCCAAAACACGTAGCCATTGTCAAACACGATCCGGATTCAAAAACAGGAGAGTAGAAGTCGTCACTTACGGAGTTTCACGAAGTAAACACAGGAACACGGAGATCTGTAGTCCAAGGACCCAAACTCGAGAATTGGCAGGAACAAAGAATCCCGCACAAAAAGACACTTTGCCTTCTGCAAAGACCCATTGAAACAAAACCCACTTATATCCTAAAGTTCCTCATCAGAAGATGAGGTGCTCCCCACCCTTTCATCATCGCTCTCAGCTGCCCCATTCCCTGCAGCTGAACCTAGACCCCCATCCCTCCACCTTTGCCAGGGTCTGTCAAGACTTAGATCTTGCCAAGTGCTTCCTGGTTGCCACTCTTCTGTAAACCCCTCAATGTCATCGCTGGAGGTAGGCTGGGTACAGATATCCCTAATCCCCTGTACATGGGTCCAGTCAAGGTCATCCTCCTCCCCCATGTCACTCCCAGTCCCATCACTCCCTTCAAAGCCCATGAAGTCTTCATCCTCTGTAGGAGCGCTAAGTATATCACGGATGCACTTCCTTTGAATCTCCTTGTCAGATTCTTGTTTACGAGTAGCCCACTTGACTCCCCTGCTTTCCTCCCCATCCCCCATTTCACAGTCAGAGAAACCCTCGAAGGTTTCATAATCACTCGGGGCCATGATTATCTCTCTAATCCGCTTTTGCTGCTGCTCCTCTTCCAACACCTGCGCAGCCCTCTTCTTCGACCAGTAGTAGCAACATTACCATCACGCTGTACTACAACAGTATGTGCATAGGAATTCATCCATGTTTTCTTTTCAAATTATAATCCGACCCTCCAAAAGTTTGGGGGACTGTGACCTGGCCCTCTGTTTTAAAAGTTTGAGGACCCCTGGTCTAAACTGACGTTGCCGACCTCCAAATTTATTGCAACTTCTGCAATTCTCATCAGATATAAGGGGTTCGCACAGCACCCCCAGCTGCATGATCCTATAGATCGTTTTAGCATGTAAGGTTGAGTATTAGCCTGCCTCTGCTTAATTTAGATTCCTTCTACACTGCCCTAAATCTCAGGATCTGATCCCAGATTATCTGATTTAAACTGGATTATATGAGTTTCCACTGCCAGATAATCTGGGATCAAACACTGGGATATAGGGACATTGTGGAAATGGCTTTAGGGATTAATATGGCCCTACAGAGCTATTTTTGCAGTCCTTGACCTCCCCAGAAGCTTTTTGCCAATTTGTCTTGCACAAAAAGGATGAATTGCTTCTCCTGGGAAGTTCTAGGAATGGCTATTCATCTTTTTGACATGTTACAGGGTTCTCTTGCAGTGCTTAACACTGATGATAATAATAATAATAATAATAGTAATAATAATAATAATAATAATAATTTATTTATACCCTGCTACCATCTCCCCAAGGGACTCGGTGTGGCTTACATGAGGCCAAGCCCACAGTACATCAGTAAATAAAGGCAGTAACAAAAACAAGCAATACAAAACAATTAATATAAATCACATAAACAAAAAATAAACAATAACAGTAACAAACAAGCATTTAAAAATCTATGGCCGGGCCAAATGTAATAATTTAAAATTTAAAAAATAATGCTGGGCATGAACAAGGTAGGATATAACTGGGATAGAGTTTTTCAAAGAGAGACGAGGGAACGCAGACAGTCCTAAATCCATAGTAAAGTGCATTTTGAGGACATATTGCTGAGAGTTTCCTTATAGATAGAGGGCACAGGGGGCATCTTTTTTAAACCTGGCAGGGAATTTGGAAAGTAGGTAAAGGAAATCTTCCACTTCCAACTGTAAACAACTATCTCTAAGTGGATTCCATCATTGCCTTTCCATAGATTTTTTTTTCCCTTAGCTAGCATATACTTGGTAACAGCAGTCTTGGCCAGCTTTCTTCCATTCTGGGTTCTTCAGCTGCTATATGATATGGTTACAAGGATACTGCAATCAGATCTACATATGCTGTAGGTTCTATTTTGAGTTCCACATGGAACAAAGTTTTGACATAAGTCATTAGAGGGCTGTGGCAAACTGATACCTCCACATATGAGGATGTAGAAAGAGGAACACAAAGCAAAACAATCAGAGACAGCTGTAATACATAAACATAGAGGATGAGTAGTATTTGAGGGAAGATATAATTTTGAGGGAAGATAGCTGAACACTGATATTTCAAATGACTTACATTTGCTTCATTTATTGACCATATGAATAAATCTCAAAACAAAGCACTCTATTTTGTGTTTTGTTCTTTTGTAATATTTGAAATATAAAGAGCTGTAAAGGAAAGATATCATGATTTCTTAAAATTGAAGCAGCTGAAGCTAGAATAGGTGGTGCAGGTCATTTGACCAGTAACAGGATAATCTAATATCAATGACTGCAGGGACTGTGAAGGTATGGGATCCAAGACAAAAAGATATTCCAGTTGCAAATATGGAACCAGCACAAGGAGAGAGTAAGCGAGACTGCTGGACAGTAGCATTTGGTAAGTTCTCTGAGCTTGTTAATTCTTATTGACAAAATATATCCTGGAATTTCTGTTAATGTATCACTTACGTCTTTGACTACTGTAACATCAACTTTCCACATGCTTTGTTTCATTTCAACACTAGAGTTGAAACAACGCCAGAGTGTTTAAATGTTGTGTCTGAAATTTATATAAATAAAAATGTAATGTTCATTTGTGGGATGGAGCCCCCGGTGGTGCAGTGGGTTAAACCCCTGTGCCGGCAGGACTGAAGACCGACAGGTCACAGGTTTGAATCCAGGGAGAAGCGGATGAGCTCCCTCTATCAGCTCCAGCTCCTCATGCGGGGACATGAAAGAAGCCTCCCACAAGGATGATAAAAACATCAAATCATCCAGGCGTCCCCTGGGCAACGTCCTTGCAGACAGCCAATTCTCTCACACCAGGAGTCACTCCTGACACGACAAAATTTGTGGGATTAACATAACTCAAAAACCACTGGACAAATTGACACCAAATTTGGACACAATACACCTATCAGGCCAACAAGTGACCATCACTCATAAAAACACTGAAAAACACAGCAGAAGAGACTTAAAAAGCAAAAAAAACCCATTACAATGCATGCGCAAAACCACACACATATACACAAACACACACATATACACAAATATATACACACACATATATGCATATATACACACATAAAACACATATACACAGAAAGGGGGAAGGAAGAAGAGAAAGGGAAAGAAGGAGTGAAGGAGAGAATGAAGGAAAGAAAAGGTAGAGAAGGAAGGAAGGAGAACTTCCTGACTGTGAGAGCCGTTCAGCAGTGGAACTCTCTGCCCCGGAGTGTGGTGGAGGCTTCTTTGGAAGCTTTTAAACAGAGGCTGGATGGCCATCTGTCAGGGGTGATTTGAATGCAATATTCCTGCTTCTTGGCAGGGGGTTGGACTGGATGGCCCATGAGGTCTCTTCCAACTCTATGATTCTATGAGAGAAGAAAATAAAAAATGAGAGAAGGAAGGAAAGAGAGAGCGAAAGGAGAGAAGGAACGAAAGAGAAAGAGGGAGGGAAGGAAGGGAGGAAAGAGACAAGGAAAGATGGAACCAAAGAGCAAAGGAAGGGAGGAAAGAAACAGGTAGAGAAGGAAGAAAGAAAAAGGGAAAGAAGAAGGAAAAGAGGGAAGGAAGGAAAGAGGGGGGAAGGAAGAAGGAAGGAAGGAAAGAAAGAAAGGGAGGGAGGGAGGGGGAAGGTTGGCTACAGCAACGCATAACGGGTAAAGCTAGCTGAATCATAGAGTTGGAAGAGACCTCATGGGTCTTCCAGTCCAACCCACTACCAAGAAGCAGGAAAATCAAATTCAAAGCACCCCCGACAGATGGTCATCCAGCTTCTGTTTAAAAGCTTCCAAAGAAGGAGCCTCCACCACATTCCGGGGCAGAGAGTTCCACTGCTGAACGGCTCTTCCTGGACTAAGAATGTGGCCTTCCTCGCTCTCTGTTTTCTGCCCTGCTAAGAATTAGAATCGGCTCTTCTAGTACAGTATATAAATCGTTTGTTTTGGTAAATTGTCTTTCAACTGCTTCCTTTTCATTTCAAAATGCTACAATATCAAGTGGCCTTTTATAAAAACATTCTTACAGATGCAGTTTTCTTGTGACAGAGAATATGGTGCTTTGCGTTTAAAATTAAAAATATAGAAAGATGGGATTTTCTCCAAGTATTTCAGTTTTTGCACTCTTCCTTTCTTTGTTTTAACTTTTTAATAGACCTGAGCAAAAACCTTGTATAGTAACAAGAGTGAGTTTCTAGCACAGAGGAACAACTTTAAAATAATGTTAGTGTAGAAATTTAGAACTGGCGTAAAAATGTTTGGCCATATGATGATTGGCTTGAGATACTTTGGAGAATGTGGTTCAGATGCCTCTTCAGCTATGGAAACTCACTGGGTTATGGTTATGGTTAGTCTCAAAGGAAGGCAAAAGCGATACTTTCTTTGAACACATCTGGCTTAAAAAATCCAATGATAAGTTGGAAATGACTTGAAAGTATATAACAACAGTGGTGATTCTGGATCTGATAGTAGTCCTTTTTCCTAACTAGGCAATGCATATAATCAAGAAGAGCGTGTTGTTTGTGCTGGCTATGACAATGGAGACATCAAGTTGTTTGACCTTAAGAACATGACATTGCGATGGGAAACCAACATTAAGAATGGGGTAAGGCATTACAAATGCATGTTAAAGTGCTTCTATTTCTTCTTTTTTGTAAGATGGAAGTTTCAGCAAAACCCAGTAATTCTGGCTATCCTAACCAGTGGTGATGGATAATCATAGAATAATAGAATTGGAGGAGATCACAAGGGCCATCCAGTCCAACCCCCTGCCATGCAGGAAAAGCACAATCGAAGCACCCCTGACAGATGGTTATCCAGCCTCTGTTTAAAAGTTTCCAAGGAAGGAAATTCCATCACACTCCAAGGCAGAGAGTTCCACTGCTGAACAGCTCTTACAGTCAGGATGTTCTTCCTAATGTTCAGGTGGAATCTTCTTTCCTGTAATTTGAACCCATTACTTTGAGTCCTGGTTTCCAGGACAGCAGAAAACAAGACTGCTCTATATTCCTTATGGCATCTTTTCACATATTTATTTATTACTAGCTGTACCTGCCATGCGTTGCTGTGGCCAACCTTCCCTCCCTCTTTCTCTCTTTTCTTTCTTTCTTCCCTCCCTTTTTCCTTTTCCCTCTTTTTCTTCCTTTCCTCTTTCTTCCTTCTCTACCTGTTTCTTTCCTTTCCTTTGCTCTTTGGTTTCATCCTTCCTTGGCTCTTTCCTTCCTTCCCTCCTCCCTCTTTCTCTCTTCTTCCTTTCTCCTTTCCTCTCTCTTCCCTTCCTTTTTCTCTTTCTTATTTCTCTCTCCTTCCTTCCTTTTTTACCTTCTTTCTTTCTTCCTTTCTCTCCCTCTTTCCCTCTTTCTCTTCTTCTTTCTCTCCTTCCTTCCTTCCTTCCTTCCTTCCTTCCTTCCTTCCTTCCTTCCTTCCTTCCTTCCTTCCCCCTTTCTGTGTATATGTGTGTATATATTTCTGTATATGTGTATATATGTGCTTGCATGTATATATGTGGTTTTGTGCATGCATTGTAATGTATTTTTTTTGGCTTTTTAAGTATCTTTCGTTGTGTTTTTCATTGTTTTTATGAGTGATGGTCACTTGTTGGCCTGATTATTTATTGTGTCCAAATTTGGTGTCAATTCGTCCAGTGGTTTTTAAGTTATGTTAATCCCACAAACGAACATTACATTTTTATTTATATAGATTTATTTCAAACATTTGTACCCCGCCTTTCTCAACCTCCTGAGGGGGACTTTGGGAGGCTTACAGCCGGCACCAATTTGATGCCCCCACATACAAACATAGTAAAACACAACAATTACATAATAAGTAAAAACATTAGATTAAAATTAAATTAAACACCATTTAAAATAGTATTCACTGTTAGCCATATCTAAATCCGAAATTCTGCAACCAACGACTCAGTCCAAAGCCTGTTAGTCAGTTCTTCATATTGTTATCATCATTATCAGCCTGCTACCTGAATGCCTGGTCCCACAAACCATGTTTTCAACTTCTTCCTGGAGGAAAGGAGGGATGCAGTTGACCTAATTTTGCTCGGGAGCGAGTTCCACAGGTGGGGGGCCACTGCTGAGAAGACCTTGTCTCTCATCCCCGCCAAGCTATCATGTCTCTTCTCAACCTTCTCTTTTGCAGCCTAAACATACCCAGTTCTTTAAGATGCTCCTCATAGGGGTACATGGTCTCCAGACCTTTGATCATTTTAGTTGCCCTCCTCTGGACACCTTCCAGCTTGTCAATATCTCTTTGGAACTGTGAGGCCCAGAATTGGACACAGTGTTATTCCAGATGAGGTCTAACCAAGCAGAATAGAGAAGCACCATGACTTCCCTTGATCTAGGCAGTAGATTCCTTTTGATGCAGCCGTAAATCCCATTGGCTTTTAAAGCTATTGCATTACACTAATGAATTTTGTGGTTCAATAATTTGGAGGAACATTTTCTCCACCCCTTTGCTCCCAGTCACAGATTTCAGTGAGCCTTTTGTGGAATTGGGGTGTATATCTTCAGTTTTTAGTACGTATCCTTTGTGGGACTTGCTTCTCAGTGCACATATTGCAGATCGCACTCCAGTGTAAAGCCTTGCTTACGCTCATTTTGTATTTCCAGGTTTGCAGTGTTGAATTTGACCGGAAAGATATAAATATGAACAAATTGGTTGCTACATCACTTGAAGGGAAGTTTCATGTATTTGATATGCGCACTCAGCATCCAACCAAAGGGTTTGCTTCAGTTTCAGAGAAGGTACAATATAAAATATGCTGTTGGTTGTTATGACTGGAAGTCTTTTGCTCTTAACTGCATGCCTTGTGGACGAGACATGATAAAAAATATTTTGGAACAAATTTGTTTAAGGACCTCAGGTCCAAAGTTCTAAATCTAACAAAATGGCAGTGGGAATTTACTGGATGCAGGGTTAGGGTGCAGGGGTAGGTTTGTACTTTTTCCCCCTGTATTTAACATTGCCTGAGAACCTGTTTCATTGTGGTTTTTGAAGGTGCATGGAGAGGGATGTGGAAGATCGCCTTCCTCCTCTTTCTACTAACAGAAGTCATTATGGTTGGCAAATAATACATTGCTCCCACTCAAAGTTTTTGGAAGATCAATTTCTAAAGTTATCCATACAGCAATAGAGTGAAGCATAGATGCGATATTCGTAACTATCCTGCAACTGTAGACTTTTCTTTCTATTTATTTATTTATTGTGTCATCAGCAACCATACCATTGTATTACATTTCTAACAGAACAAAACAAACAAACAGATAAAAAAACACAAATTTTGCAAACTTGGTAGTTGATTAAATGTCCTTTGACCAGTAGTTGGCCACTTGGAGTGCCTCTGGTGTTGTCGCAAGGAGGTCCTCCATTGTGCCTGCAGCAGGGCTCAGGTTGCATTGCAGCAGGTGGTCAATGGTTTGCTCTTCTCTGCACTCGCATGTCGTGGATTCCACTTTGTAGCCCCATTTCTTAAGGTTGGCTCTGCATCTCGTGGTGCCAGAGCGCAGTCTGTTCAGCGCCTTCCAAGTTGCCCAGTCCTCTGTGCCCAGGGGGGAGTCTCTCATCTGGTATCACCCATGGATTGAGGTGCTGGGTTTGAGCCTGCCACTTTTGGACTCTCGCTTGCTGAGGTGTTCCAGCGAGTGTCTCTGTAGATCTAAGAAAACTATTTCTTGATTTAAGTCGTTGACGTGCTGGCTGATATTTTCTTTCTATGAGAGTTTACAACATTTCGTAATTTTATGGAAGTTGGACACCATTCCGAAGTAAAGTGTCATTTGGTAGTCCACAATGGCCCTGATAGGGACTTGATGCTTTCTTGGTTTTAGGCAGCAGTCATCCATATACATGCACATTTGGCCTTGTCTTGATGAGTAACTCCTGATGTTTGGCAAGGCAGACAAGAGTTATGTATGCATCTGCCACACTGTCATGTTGTATTTATACAGGTCTTGCACCACGTTGTGTGTGTGTGTGTGGGGGGGGGGGGTATGTTTCTCCATAAGTATTTGTCCCTACATTGGCATCAACAGTTCTGATATTTTGTTGTTTTATTCTTTTCCTCATTGCAAATATCACCACCCTCAATGCATATATCAGTAAATGTGAGAGATGTGTAATGGGCCTGTCTACTGAAACAATACTGATCCCATTTTTCCTTTTTGCTGCTGTAAGTAGAGAACTGAGGGAAGATCTCTTAGGGTAACCAAGGTCCTGCAATCACCACAAAGATGCTTGCATTGCCACTGACTTCTTGTTAACTGGATTTATGGGCCTCTGTTTTTTAATAATACATTAGGATTATGAGTTTGATTCATAGTAGACAATGCATCTAGATAAAACAGACCGGTTAGACTGATTTATACATAATTTTTCTGTTAGGCTCACAAATCTACTATGTGGCAAGTTCGACATCTTCCACAGAACAGAGATATCTTTTTAACTAGTGGAGGAGCTGGAAACCTTCATCTTTGGAAATAGTAAGTATATAGCTTCACACATATGCTATTCTGAGTGTACCAAACCTAGTATGGGTTGTTGTAGGTTTTTCC
>NW_026844366.1:193822846-193876706 GCF_025583915.1 Anolis sagrei ordinatus
GTAGCTTTGAGCTGAAATATCTGCTTTGATATTCTAGGTTATATGACAATCTAGAAGGGGCCTAATGCCCTCCCACATAGCTGTCTAAAGTCCACATTGAACTGGATTATATGGCAATGTGAAATTAGGGCCCTTCCGTACAGCCCTGTATCCCAGAATATCATGGCAGAAAATCCCACAACTGGGTTATCTTGAGTCCACACTACCATATAACCGACTTCAAAGCAGATAATGTGGGATTTTATACAGCTGTGTGGAAGGGGCCTCAGATAACCCAGTTCAAAGCAGATATTGTGGATTATCTGCCTCAATATTAATAATAATAATAATAAACCTTTATTTATACCCCGCTACCATCTCCCGAAGGACTTGGTGCGGCTTACAAGAGACCGAGCCCAAATGCATCAGTAAAAACAGCAACAGCAATACAGACAATAAATAAATTCATAAACATAGCAATAAACAGTAACAATAACACCACGATGCATTAAAAACCTATGGCAGGGCCAAATGTAATAATTAAAATTTTAAAAATGCTGGGCATGACAAGGTGACATATAACTGGGATAGGTATTTGGAGAGAGATGGAGCAAGCAGACAATACTGGGTTTTATGGCAGCGACTCCGTCCAGCATGGCAGGCGGGTTTATTATTGGTGAACGATGGTCCATCTATTCTGACTGAGCCACTTTTAAATATCAAACAAACAAACAAAAAAACACAGAAGTGCCATTGCCCTCTATAGTTTCATTGTAACTACGCTGCCATACAAAATCCAGATTATCTGCTTTGAACTGGATTATATGACAGTGTGGACTCAGATAATCCACATTATCTTCTTTGAACTGGAGTATCTTCTTTATTAATCTGGATTATATGACAGTGTGGAAGGGGCCTTCCACGCGGATGTATAAAATCCACATTAAACTGGATTATATGGCAGTGTGGATTCAAGGCTCTTCCACACAGCCATATAACTCAGAATATCAAGGCAGACAATCCCACAATATGTGCTTTGAACTGGGTTATCTGAGTCCACATTGCCAAATAAGCCAGTTCAAAGTAGATAATGTGAGGTTTTTACAGCAGTGTGGAAGGCACCTCAGAAAACTCAGTTCAAAGCAGATATTGTGGATTAGCTGCCTCAATATTCTGGGTTATATGGCAGTGTAGAAGGGGCCTTAGTTCCAGGAAAGGGAGCAGAGGATAGATAGCAGGCAGATCCTGCAGGGAGTATATCTCCACTAGAGAATGAATACAGCTTGACACCACTTTAACTGCTATGGCTCAATAAACCTAAACTCATGTATGTTCAGAGGAAGAAGAATAAAATAAAATAACTCACCTTTCATAGCAAGGAGAAAAACATTGATATTTTAGCAGATTTGCCCACATTCATTCCATTTCCTCACCACAACTATGCTGAAGGAAAGAACTAGCCTGATTGACTTTGCAGTTGCAAGGCTACTTAATGCTAATCAAGCTTGCCAATTGCAACATTCACACATGCTTCAAACAGTAAAGAGTTATTTCTCCCCCTTCCCGAACAGTCCACAGATATATACACACTCCCCTTGCCTAATTTCCAACAGACCTCTGAACAAATCTCTGAGGGTGCCAGCCACAGATGGAGGCAAAATGGCAGAAAATGCTCTGAAACATGGTCATACAGCCTGAAAAACTCAAAGCAAGCCAACTGCATTGGAGCTTCAGTGGTCCAATTGTGCAAGATCATGTGGGGGGTATCAGCACTCACTTGTTTAGTCTTGGGGGAGGGAGCTTGAACCCCCCTCTCCCTATATGGTCCATCTAATCTCTCCTAGAAACCCCTTGTCATGATGTAGGGCCCTTCCACACAGCCATATAACCCCGAATATCAAGGCAAAAAATCCCACAATATCTGCTTTGAACTAGGTTATCTGAATCCACACAGCCGTATATTCCAGTTCAATGTAGAAAATGTGGAGTTTTATTCAGCTGTGTGGAAGGGGCCATAGTATATTCTGCAAGAACAAAGGGAAAGCTCTGGAGTTATTTTCAAGGATAGCTAGTCCCCTGGAGAAACTAGTTTAGAGGACAACCTTGAAAGGGTAAAAGCTACGTTTATAAATAAAATTTACAGGGAATAGTGTGGTGTAATGGTTAAAGTGTTGAACAGAAGCTGGGGAGAAACCCCAGCAAGTCATACCACTTGTTTGGTGAGCCCACATCTGTTGTACTGTATATGGCATGCTCAACTTTATGATCAGTGTGGAGGAAGACAGTCCTCTACACTGTTTTGGGTTCCATGGATGAAAGGCGGAATAGGCGATGATGATGATGAGAAAGTCATAGAGTTGGAAGAGACCACAAAGGCCACCCACCATAACCCCCTGCCATGCAGGAACACACAATCAAAGCACCCCCAACAGATGACCATCATGTTGATTATTTATGTATTTATTTATTTATTTATTTACAGCTTTTATATTCCGCCCTTCTCACCCCGCAGGGGACTCAGGGCAGATTACAATGTACACATATATGGCAAACATTCAATGCCAATTTGACATACAACGTATACAGACATACACAAAGGCTATTTAACTTTTTCTGGCCGCCAGGGGAGCTGTCGCTTTCATCATCCATCTGCGACACTGATGAAGTACTTCCGCATTCCCCACATGCTTTTTGCTGGAGTGCTTTGCTGGAGTCTTTTTTATGGCCTCATAAATTAGTTAATTTAGCCTCCCCACACAAGGTGGTACCTAATTTTCCTACTTGACAGATGCAACTGTCTTTCGGGTTGCAAAGGTCGACAACAGGCTACACAATTGGTTGGAAGCCCACTCCAACCTGGGCTGGCTTCGAACTCATGACCTTTTGGTCAGAGTGATCTTAATGCAGCTGACACTCAGCCAGCTGCGCCACAATCCCGGTGATGTCAGGGAGAGTGGAAAGTGAAGGGAAATCTTACTTGTGTAACATTTGCTGTTTTCCTAAAATTGGACCCAGGACAGCTTGCAGGATGGATTAAAAGAAAATATAATCCCTTGCAAATAATTACAATAAAAAGCTAAATAACAAGTAAGCAGGGCTATTTTATAAAATCCTAATTTAACATAATTATGTATGATTTGACACAAGAGCCTGCTACTACCAAGTACAAACTAGTGCTCAAAACTGAAAGTGTGTTTTCTTTATTAGTTACAGTTATTATTAAATTATTAACAATAGTAATAATTGTTGAAAGCTTTCATGGCCAGAATCACTGAGTTGCTGTTATTAGTTGTTATTATTATTATTATTATTATTATTATTATTAACATTTCCAACTTTCCTCAACCAAGACACCACATTTGCTGTCATATTGCTATGTACAGTTTAATTCATTGTTCCATAGCCATAAATATATTTCCAAAGACTAGTGACTGCTAGTGGCAATAACGGGAACATTGCTGGACTTTCAGTAGTCTACAAGTGGGTTGAAGCACATAGTCTTTTTTGGAATAAGATTCCATTGTTTTTCTGAGCCTAAAAATATAGTATCTCCTTGGAAACTACCAATCCCTTAAATTCCATGCAATATCTGTGGAAATGGTCGTAGACATACTTGTTGAGTAGAAGGCTGAAGCATAATCCTGGAATCAATATGTTACCCCCCTTTCAATTGGAAAAATATAATTCAGAAGGAATTGCTTCCAATCAGTAATTCTTCTAAGTAAAAACTTAAGATTCAGCCTCTTAGATTATTCATGCAATGCATTTCTGTTCTTAACCCACCAAGACTACTTCCATCTTGTCTTGACTAGTTACTAAATAACATCTGGATCAAATAGTGTACTTATCCACATTATATATTTCTGGTGGCTCTCCATTTATTTTTTCATTTTCTCCTCCTTGTTTGACACTGTTTCATGAGAAAATGGAAATACTTTGGGGATGGGTTTATACAGTCATTCAGTTTTGGCAGTATGTTGTGATAAAAAAAAAAAAAAAAAACAAGCCAGGAAAAGAAAATCAAGTTTCTGCTTGTTACAAGAAGTACCTTTTTGTAGTTATTGGCCTTGGGGATTAAATGAATAAGCAAGGAATCTAGGATTGCCTGCAGGTTTATGGAATGTTCCATGTGGCCTTCTTTTTTCCTTGGCAGCATCTATTCCATAGCTACATATAAACTATATATTTGTGTGTGGATTTTGTAATCAAATGTTTAATAGAAACAGGTAGTGATCTTATTTGATCAAAGCTCATTTGTGAAGGTAAAAGTTTCAACATAACAAATTTAATACACTGCCACATAAAATCCAGATTATCTGCTTTAGAATCATAGAATCAAAGAGTTGGAAGAGACCTCATGGGCCATCCAGTCCAACCCCCTGCCAAGAAGCAGGAATATTGCATTCAAATCACCCCCGACAGATGGCCATCCAGCTTCTGTTTAAAAGCTTCCAAAGAAGGAGCCTCCACCACATTCCGGGGCAGAGAGTTCCACTGCTGAACGGCTCTCACAGTCAGGAAGTTCTTCCTCATGTTCAGATGGAATGTCCTCTCTTGTAGTTTGAAGCCATTGTTCCGCTTCCTAGTCTCCAGGGAAGCAGAAAACAAGCTTGCTCCCTCCTCCCTGTGGCTTCCTCTCACATATTTATACATGGCTATCATATCTCCTCTCAGCCTTCTCTTCTTCAGGCTAAACATGCCCAGCTCCTTAAGCCGCTCCTCATAGGGCTTGTTCTCCAGACCCTTGATCATTTTAGTCGCCCTCCTCTGGACACATTCCAGCTTGTCAATATCTCTCTTGAATTGTGGTGCCCAGAATTTGACACAATATTCCAGGTGTGGTCTAACCAAAGCGGAATAGAGGGGTAGCATTACTTCCTAAGATCTAGACACTATGCTCCTATTGATGCAGGCCAAAATCCCATTGGCTTTTTTTGCTGCCACATCACATTGTTGGCTCATGTTTAAATTTGTTGTCCACGAGGACTCCAAGATCTTTTTCACACATACTGTTCTCGAGCCATGAGTCCCCCATTCTGTATCTTTGCATTTCATTTTTTTCTGCCTGTGGAGTATCTTGCATTTGTCCCTGTTGAACTTCATTTTGTTAGTTTTGGCCCATCTCTTTGTCAAGATCATAGATTCATATAATTCAGTCCAAAGCAGATTATCTGGAATCAGATACTGGATTATATGGCAGTGTTAATCCAGCCTCAAAGTTATCTGAAATCTTGGTTAATCATAGGAGTTTTAATTGATTGTTGAAATAATCAATTAAACATTCTTGCAGTTCGGAGAAAGCCTCTGTTCTCTTGTTAACTCACGTTTCAGAGAGGTTACTGTATTTGCAGAAAAAACAAAGGTGTTTTGTGACGCCTAAAACACTAGTGATATTTACAATAGAGTCTTGCTTCGCTTATGTAGCATTCTGTATTATCCAACGCAGTCTGCCTCCCGCCCGGATCTACAACTGTTTCAATACATTGCGATGTTTTGTTGCTAAATTTGTAAATACAGTAATTACTACATAATGTTACAGTGTGTTGAACTACTTTTTCTGTCGATTTGTTGTAAAACATGATGTTTTGGTGCTTAATTTGTAAAATCATAACATAATTTGATATTTCATAGGCTTTTCCCTAATCCCTCCTTATTATCCAACATTTTTGCTTATCCAACATTCTGCCAGCCCATTTATGTTGGATAGCAAGGCTCTACTGTATTATGTAATACTAGCCATCCCTTGCCACGCGTTGCTGTGGCCCAGTCTGTGTATATGTGTTTCTTTGTGTGTGTGTATTTGTATATTTGTATATATGTAGTTTTGTTCATGCATTGTATTTTTTTTATTTTTTTGGCCTTTTAAGTCTCTTCTGCTGTGTTTTTCAGTGTTTTTATAGGTGATGGCCACTCGTTGGCCTGATAGGTGTATTGTGTCCAGATTTGGTGTCAATTCGTCCAGTGGTTTTTGAGTTAATCCCACAAACAAACATTAAATTTTTATTTATGTGGATAGTCCAGGAGATAGACAGTGTAAACTACAGGTATGCAGGCAGTCCCCAAATTATGAACAAGATAGGTTCTATCAGTCTGTTCTTAAACTGAATTTGTTTGTAAGCCACAACAGATACATTTTTAAATAACTCCAACCACACAAACATATATATCAGTGTTTCTCAACCCCTGTGGGGATCGCGAGGGGCTGTCAGAGGGATCGCCAAAGACCATCAGAAAACATAGTATTTTCTGTTACTCATGGGGGTTCTGTGTGGGAAGTTTGGTCCAATTCTATCATTGGTGAGGTTCAGAATGCTATTTCATTGTGTGTGAACTATAAATCCCAGCAACTACAACTCACAAATGCTGAGGTCTATTTTCCCCAAACTCCACCAGTGTTCACATTTGGAGATATTGAGTATTTGTGCCAAGTTTAGTCCAGATCCATCATTGTTTGAATCCACAGTGCTCTCTGGGTGTAAGTAAACTACAACTCCAAAAATTCAAGGTCAATGTCCCCCAGACCCTCCCAGTATTTCCTCTTGGTCATGGGAGTTCTGTATGCCAAGTTTGGTTCAATTCCATTGTTGGTGAACTTCAGAATACTCTTTGGTTGTAGGTGAACTATAAATCCCAGCAACTACAACTCACAAATGACAAAATGAATCCCCCCAACTCCACCAGTATTCAAATTTGGGCGTATCGGGTATTTGGGCCAAATTTGGTCCAGTGGAATGAAAATCCATCCTGCATATCAGATATTTACATTATGATTCAGAACAGTAGCAAAATTACAGTTATGAAGTAGCAACGAAAATAATGTTATGGTTCGGGGTCACCACAGCATGAGGAACTGTACTAAGGGGTCGCGGCATTAGGAAGGTTGAGAAACACTGATATATATGCTTTGCATAGCATAGCGAAGGGTTAACACCCTTCCTCACTTTCTGTCCCTGTGACAATTGGATTTTGAAAAATGGGGCTTGCTGTGGAAACAAGGATTAGAGAGAAATCTTCAGCGGAGACACCTTTTCCCGTGATAATAATTCTTCCAGGAATGGCCCCTGGGTTTTCTATTGTTGTTCCTGTTACAAAGGCTGGGTGTCCATCTGTTGAGAGTGTTTTGATTGTGCTTTTCCTGCATGGCAGAAGGGGGTTGGACTGGATGGCCTCTGGGGTCTTCCACTGAAATACTGGAACTATATTATTTTGTAAGCTGTTCTTGGAAGGACTTGGGGGGTTGAAATCAGGAAACATTTCATAATTGTATAATTTGATTAAAATACTTTTATCCCATCCTGTGCCTGAGAAACAATTAATTGTCGAAGGCTTTCATGGCTGGAATCACTAGGTTCTTGTAGGTTTTTTCGGGCTATAGGGCCATGTTCTAGAGGCATTTCTCCTGACGTTTCGCCTGCATCTATGGCAAGCATCCTCAGAGGTAGTGAGGTGTCACCTCACTACCTCTGAGGATGCTTGCCATAGATGCAGGCGAAACGTCAGGAGAAATGCCTCTAGAACATGGCCCTATAGCCCGAAAAAACCTACAAGAACCAAACAATTAATTAATTGGAGGAATTTAAATTAATTGGAGGAATTTAGAGCAGTAAGAATTACGACCAATTAAAACTGTTAAGCAAGGTTGCAAGCTGGGATAGGACCATTTGAAACCTATTGAAACACCCTTGAGATATTTTGAGAGTATGCATGTTTGCAGATTTGGGTGAAATTGGTTAGGCGTTATGTTTTTATGGGATACAAAAATGACAGGATAAAGACATTCTGAGCAAACAGTCATATTCAAGTGTTATTTAAATGCGTGTAGTACATGTAAGAAGAGAGAACACAGTAACTCTGCCTTTTAGCCATCATTTCCATGATTTTATGAACACAAAAGACAATGGTTCGTAATGGAAAATACCAACTATTCATTGGAGGCTCTATAAAAGATTTGGCAGTTTGGGAACTGACACAGGCACCTTCTACACTGCCTTACAAAATCCAGATTATCTGCTTTGAACTGGATTATATGGCAGTATAGACTCATATAACCCAGTTTAAAGCAGATATTGTGGATTATCTGCTTTAATGAGCCCCCGGTGGCGCAGTGGGTTAAACCCCTGTGCTGGCAGGACTGAAGATTGACAGGTCGCAGGTTCGAATCCGGGGAGAGGCGGATGAGCTCCCTCTATCAGCTCCAGCTCCTCATGCAGGGACATGAGAGAAGCCTCCCACAAGGATGATAAAAACATCAAAAATCATCCAGGCGTCCCCTGGGCAACGTCCTTGCAGACGGCCAATTTTCTCATACCAGAAGCAACTTGCAGTTTCTTAAGTCGCTCCTGACCCGACCAAAAAAAATATCTGCTTTGATAATCTGGATTATATGGCAGTGTAGAAGGGGCCGAAGAAAACCTCATTAAATTTGAATAATCTCTGGATAGAGCTGCCACCATGGAATAATGTTGTAGATATTATTTTAGTTGTTTAGTTTCCTTTTTAGTAGAATTTAAAACCTGGGCCTATGTTTTCTTTAGGTGCTATGCAAATAGGTACTATATCAATTTGGATGATTTGATTTAAATAAAATTGATTTAAATTGCTACTCTAAGGGACTCAGTTTTAATTATTTAAATCACGGTTTAAATCACTAGTGGAGAGGATTCTATTTAATTATAATTATTTTCAGTAGAAGTACATTATTGTGTAATATAACCTTAATGCATATTCAAATATGTAGATTTCATTAGATGTTAGGTACATGCCAAGCAATTACCTGTACGCTGAATTGTTTTTAGATTAATTTTCAATCCATCAAAAATTAGATCTCTTGTATTTTTATCCATTGCCCCAAAGTCCCTGTTCATTGATATTCTCTATTTTGACATCAAAACATTACCAATTTATCACTATATATCAAAGCGACAGCCTCGCTGCCAAAGTAGTGTTTGAGGTAGACCATGACAATCTGTTCTATACTTTGAAAGCTGCCCGTTTTTACAAAAGTCAAACCGTTTGCTTGATATCACAGTTCATATGTTTAGTGGAAGTGATTTCATTAATAGCCTTTTCACAAATTTGGATCTGAATGTTATTTATAGTCCCTATTAGAGTAGACTTACTGATTCACTTGGTAAGTGGTAAGTCAACATCTGACAATGTTTTTAATGGGTTTTAACTGTTTTTAATGGGTTTTTAACTATTTACTGTTTTCAACTGTTGTTATATTTGTTTATATTTGTATTATCTTGTGACATTGAATTAGAAATGTGGGAAATGATTAATAAATAAATATGTAAATTCCCCTGATGTAATGGAATTTATATATATTACATCAATGGCTCTACTCTAGTTGGGTTAAATAGTAGGATTTATGCCTTGCTGTTTTATACATATGCATTAGTACCTATAGCAGTGTTTCTCAACATTCCTAATGCCGCGACCCCTTAATACAATTCCTCATGTTGTGGTGACCCCCAACCATAACATTATTTTCATTGTTACTTCATAACTGTCATTTTGCTACAGTTATGACTCATAATGTAAATACCTGATATGCAGGATGTATTTTTATTCACTGGACCAAATTTGGCACAAATATCCCATATGCCCAAATTTGAATACTGTTGATTTTGTCATTTGGGAGTTGTAGTTGCTAGGATTTATAGTCCACCTACAATCAAAGAGCACTCTGAACTCCACCAACAATGGAATTGAACCAAACTTGGCACACAGAACTCCCACGACCAACAGAAAATATTGACAGGGTCTGGTGGGCATTGACCTTGAGTTTTGAAGTTATAGTGCGCCTACATCCAGAGAGCACTGTGGGCTCAAACAGTGATGGATCTGGACCAAACTTGGCACGAAGACTCAATATGCCCAAATGTGAACACTGGTGGAGTTTGGCTAAAATAGACTTGACATTTGGGGGTTGTAGTTGCTGGGATTTATAGTTCACCTACAATCAATGAACGCTCTGAACCCCAGCAACCAGGCATGTAGCCAGGAGGGGGGCTTGAGGGGCTTCACCCCCCCCCCCCCGAAATTCTCATGGTGGTTCGCGAACAGGCCTTACTGGTGCATTATTTAAACTGTTATGTTTATTCATATCATGATCTGATCACCATACTCAATATATCCCATATGCATGGGGGTATTGGGGTAATGATACAAAAGGTTTGCTAGGCTAGACCCTCTTTCACTCAGACTCGCCCCCCCCCCCGAAACTCAGCCCCCCCCCAAAAAAACCTGAAAAAAATTTAGCCCCCCCCCCCTACCCCGAAACAAAATCCTGGCTACGGGCCTGCCAGCAACCATATAATTGGGCCAAACTTTCCACACAGAACTCCAATGACCAACAGAAAATACTGTGTTTTCTGATTATATTTGTTGACCCCTCTGACACCCCCTCGTGACCCCCACAGGAGTCCTGACCCCCAGGTTGAGAAACACTGACGTATAATGAAAGAGAACAAGTATAGTATAATAGTTTAAGTGTTGGATTATAACCTCTGGAGACCAGCGTTTGAATACCTGCATAACCATGGAATCATATTTTTATTTATATTCTGCTTTATTCCCCTGGAGGGACTCAAAGCGGATTACAGTACACATATAAGGCAAACATTCGATGCCATTTTATGCAAAAAACAAACAAAAACAAAAACAAAAAAAACAACATACAACACACAGATAAGGTAAAGGCTTTCCCCTTTTTCCATTTCCGGCATCTGGAGGCACTGCTCAACTTCCAACCTTAAGGAGGTGCTTTTGTTCCATTTTTCATACTGAAGGAGCCTTCTGTCTGTAGACATCTCTGATCTTTTTGCTGACATGTCTGTATAGGGTGTCCTTTTACCTTCCTACCGAGGCAGTAGCTATTGATCTACTTGCATTGTATGCTTTTGAACTGCTAGGGGGGTAGAAGCTAGGACTGACAGTCGGGAGCTCATCCCGACTCATGGCTTCGAACTGTTGACCTTCCAATCAGCAGCTTTTCCTGTAGCTAGCGGCTTTTAATGACTGTGACAACAAACCTGTTGTGAAAAGTATAATTTATTCTCATGTGTAGAACATCATGTCGGAGATGGCCCTAGCAGAAGAAGAATACCCAACAGAGATTCAAGATTATCTCTTGGCCTTTGAGAAGTCTGTCAGTTCTGTAGATGATATGTTGAAGACCATGATGTCTGTGTCCAGAAGTGAACTTCTCCAGAAGGTAAGAAGATGATAAAGGCACAATAGTGTTTGCCTGCTTAAGTCATCAGTGATTTGTTGTGTTAGCAGACTTGGTTTGGAAAGACAACTTATGCATGCTTGAAGAAGAACATAAAATCCAAATGTTAAGGGCTCCCAGGGTGGTCCATGCCTTAGTCACCTCCAGATTGGACTACTGTAATGCGCTCTACGTGGGGCTGCCCTTGAAAACGGCCCGGAAATTCCAACTGGTCCAACGGTCGGCGGCCAGGTTGTTAACTGGTGCTCCTTACAGGGAGAGGTCAACCTTCCTGTTTAAGGAGCTCCATTGGCTGCCGCTCATTTTCCGGTCCCAATTCAGGGTGCAGGTGCTTACCTACAAAGCCCTAAACGGTTTGGGACCTGCCTACCTGCATGACTGCATCTCCGTATATGAACCCACACGATCTCTCCGATCATCTGGAGAGGCCCTGCTCATGATTCCACCTGCGTCACAAGCGCAATTGGTGGGGACGAGGGACAGGGCCTTCTCCGTGGTGGCCCCCCGACTCTGGAACTCTCCCCAAGGACATCAGACAAGCCCCAACATTGGCAGTCTTTAGGAAGAGCTTGAAGACGTGGTTGTTCCAGTGTGCCTTCCCAGAATAGGAAACTCCAAGCATCATGTCCCAAATGCACTTTACTAGAGATTTAAGATTGTCTGCACACCGCACCTATCTCCAAAAACCTATTTCACCTGTCATGTCCAGCATTTTTAAAATTTTTAATCATTACATTTGGCCCGGCCTTAGTTTTAAATGCATCGTGGTGTTATTGTCTAATGTTTATTGCTATTGTTTTAATGTTTATTGCTTGTTTTATGAGTTTATTTATTGTTGTATTTGTTATGCTGTTGTTTTATTGATGTGTTGGGCCTCGGCCTCTTGTAAGCCGCACCGAGTCCTTCGGGAGATGTTAGCGGGGTATAAATAAAGGTTTATTATTATTGTTATTACACTGTTCTACAAATTTTCAGTTTTTCTCAGTTGCAGAAAAGAAATGTGCCATTTCTTAATAAATTTAACATGCTGAATTCAAATATAATAATTAAATGTGTTAATTGGCTCTGGTTTTTATGCAACAGCTATTTCAATTTTCTCCACAATAGATAATTTGTTAATATTATGATAATGCGCCTAACCTTACTGCATGTATATAAACCGTGAATATTTACTAAATTTTAGTCAAATTATATTGCCAATAGTTTATACATGAGAAATATTTATTTAATTAGTCTATTGTTTATGTTTGTGCAGCAAGAAACTATATTAGTAGGCCTAATGCAGTTGAAAAGTTTAAGTGTCGCTTTAATCGTGACTTTAGTTTATATCCTGTTTGCTTCTCTTGACTTTTCTTTTGTATTCAAGGAAAGGATTGTCTCTTACAATGCTCCAGCAGTAGTCTGACAGCATTGACGGAGTCCATTTGCCTTGATATCTTTTTTCCATAGTGCTTTATTTACACACGTGCGAGGCATAACTACAGTAAAAAGAACAATGTAAAACGATGTTTAACGATACTGTCTCAGTCTTCAACTGACTGACCCTCACCGTTCAAAAGTCTGGCCTTATATAGGGCTTTTTGGCTTTTGCACACGGCACTAATACTGCATCATCAAACTTTCTAGAATATTCTAGAATCTTCCATAGTGTAAGTCGCAACATGCATTTTTCAACCATACGTGATCACGTGATTGCTTATATCATAAAAACTAGAGCCAATATACATTTTTAAATGTCATTTTCGTTTTCAGCACCCCAAAATCATAAAAGAACAACTATTTTCAGGCCCGAAACTTTTTCTCCGTTGAACAGTGTTATTATTCCCAGGATCTAGCCACATCCCCTGAAGTAGATTTGTTTTCTTCATCTCTATTTCTAGAACAAATCAGTCCTAAAATGCAAAATCTTGTTATACGGTATCCCTTCCAGGTGTATAAAGAAACAAATAATATATAAAGAATCTTTTTATTTCCCCTTTCAACACCTAGCAACAGCACAAGGTATTGCCTGAGGTATTTGTACATGTATATTTCAACATTTAAAATACATTTTGTAATTTCTTTGGAGCTAAATAAAAAGCCTCGTAGATCAGGGAATTTCACCCTTCCCCTGAAGCCTTCCAACTGTGAATAAATTATGAACACAACCATCTTGACAGCTCAGCCCTTTGACAGGATCCATGTTCAATCTTGTAAACTGCACATTCATGTAATCCGAGTTTCCAGGAAATCCTATAGGAGCAAAATGATGGATTGGATTTGACAGCCAATTTCCCCCCTTCCTTTTGCTATATAACCACAGTATTCTTGAATGCATTGTACATAAAATAAGAGGTGGCAGTAATCCAGAACCCATGCAGACTCGTAAAGAGAAGCTGCTCCATCAGCTTTCATAGTTGCCTCTTAAGGAACCCAGCTGGTATGTGGCACTGCCTCCTTGGATTACTGCCAGTATCTGTATATATTAGCTGGCACACATGGCCTCACGGCTAGAAGCTGAGAAGCCCTGTTTAAATCTAACCTTTGCCATAAACCAGTGGTTCTCAACCTTCCTAAAGCCGCGACCCCTTAACACAGTTCCTCATGTTGCGGTGACCCCCAACCAGCAAATTATTTTCATGACAACATCACAACTGTAATTTTGCTCCTGTTATGAAGCATAATGTAAATATCTGAAATGCAGGATGTATTTTTATTCACTGGACCAAATTTGGCAAAAATACCCAATACACCCAAATTTGAACACTGGTGGCGTTGGGTGGGGGATTTTGTCATTTGGGAGTTGTAGCTGCTGGGATTTATAGTTCACCTACAATCAAAGAGCATTCCAAACGCCACCAATGATGGAATTGAACCGATACACCCAAATTTGAACACTGGTAGCGTTGGGTGGGGGATTGATTTTGTCATTTGGGAGTTGTAGTTGCTGGGATTTATAGTTCACCTACCATCAAAGAGCATTCCAAACTCCACCAATGATGGAATTGAACCAAACTCGGCACACAGAATTCCCATTACCAACAGAAAATACTGGAAGGGTATGATGGGCACTGACTGAGTTTTGGAGTTGTAGTTCACCTACATCCCGAGAGCTCTGTGGATTCAAACAGTAATGAATCTGGACCAAATTTGACATGAAAATCAATATGCCCAAATGTGAACTCTGCTGGAGTTTGGGGAAAATAGACCTTGACATTGGGAGTTGTAGTTACTGGGATTTATAGTTCACCTACAATCAAAGAGCATTCTGAACCCCACCAAGGTTAGAATTTGGCCAAACTTCCCACACAGAACCCCCATGACTAACAGAAAATACTGTGTCTTTGGCGACCCCTCTGACACCCCCTCTCAACCCCTCCAGGGGTCCTGACCCCCAGGTTGAGAAACGTTGCCATAATCCAACCCTCAGCTTCAATCCCTTCTACCATTTCTCTGTGATATAAAATATTGCTGTATGCTGCTGTTATGTTTTGGTTGAAAGTAATAAAATTCACATGATGTTGATTTTATCTTTCTGGATTTAGCTGGATCCTCTTGAACAAGCAAAATTAGATTTAGTTTCTGCTTACACATTGAATTCAATGTTTTGGGGTAAGTATGCCAAGTCAAGCATTCGTAGCAACAATGAGTATCCCCTTATCTTACTGTGTATTTAAGTATGTGATGCTGTAACTAGTTAGCTATTTTATTTAGTTTTTGAAAATGATTTTCCTTTCCTTTTATAAATGACTAGCTGTGCCCTGCCACACATTGCTGTGGCCTATAGTAAGAATTTTCAAAGTAGAGGTAGATATCTGGACTATTATGAAAGAGAGGTACCTACCTATTCCTTCCCCCCTTTCTCTCCTTTCGTCCTTCTCTACCTCTTTTTTTCATTCCTTCTTTCGCTCTTTGGTTTCATCCTTCTCTCTTTTCTTCCTTTTCTCCCCCTTTCTCTACTTCTTCCTTTGTCTCCTTTCTTCCCTCCCTGTTTCCTTCCTTCTTTCACTTTTTATTTCCTTTTCTCCTTCCTTCTTTACTTCTTTCCTGCATTTCCCTCCTTTTTTCTTTCCTTTTTACTTTTCTTCTTCCTTCCTTTGGTACTTCTTTCCTTCCTTCCCTCCTTCCTTCTTTCCCTCCCTCCTTTTCTCTTTCCTTCCTTCCCTCCCCTTTTCCCTCCTTCAGTCCTTCCCTTTTTCCCTCCTTTCTTCTCTCCTTCCTTCCTCTCTGTCCTCCCCCAATACCATGGTAGAGTCCCTTCTATGTCTATTCTATGAGTCTATGTAATATAGTAATAGTAGTAACATTATATTATATAGTAGTGTATATAACAATAAAATATTTAATATATATGTATTATACAGCAATATATACAGCAATATATATAATAGTAATATATAAAGTATTATATATATAGAAAGGAGTTGCAATCCATCACCTTTGGAAAGCTCAAGGAATCACTCTGCACATGCTCAGAGGCACCCAGCAATTCCAAGAATCTTTGCCCACAAAACTTCTCCTCTTGCAGGCCTCAGCCCCCAATCTCAGGCTCCTGCCTCTCACCTTTTCTCCTCCAAACAGGAGCCTCCTCTGCAGTAAATAAAGCTTTTGGTCACTCTTGCTGGCCCTGGAGAGTGGTGGGCAGGGTAATCCTTGGCCCCCCCCCCCCAGGAGCCATGTGACACAAACTTAAAGTTAGCATGGGGCTGGAAGCCTGCAGAGCCATAGCCAGGAATCCGGTGGATGCTGCAGAAGGGAGAGAGAGAGAGAGAGAGAGAGAGGAGAGTCCGTCTCCCTTCCTGCTGCTCCTCCCACCCTCTCTCTCTGCCTCTTTTGCTGCTGCTGTTTCCTCCGATATGTTGGAGCATAGAGAATCCAAAAAAGAAGGGCATTGCTGCAGAGTGAAGGCACAAAGTAAATCTAAAGTGTTGTTTACCTCTTTTTGTTTGTTCTTTCCCCTCAGCTCCTAATGTGCCCCCCCATCCCTCCTTTCCTTCAGTTGCAAGTTTACTCCTTGGAACATAGTGTCAGGGTAGCAAGCCTGCGGGGATGAGGGCTTTTCCTCCAGCTCCTGAAGGGAGGGCCTCCATGGGAGCCTGCTGGGCATGTGCACTCGCTGCTGGCCATGCACGTGCACTCCCTCCTTCCCCCTCCCTCTCTGAGGCTTACAATTGAACGTCTTTCTAAGGGAGGTGGGGTGAGAGAGGGGGAAGTGTATTTTGGGGGGTTTTTTTGAGTGGAGAACATACATTGGGTTGTTAGGTGTATTGTGTCCAAATTTGGTGCCAATTCCCCCAGTGCTTTTTGAGTTCTGATGGTATCACAAACGAACATTACCTTTTTATTTATATAGATAAAGATGAGCTTTGCTCTTTAAGCATTTGGCATATCTTAATAGGTGATCATACTCCTTTTCTTGTTCTTTGTTTCCCCTCCCTTACTGCTTTTCTCTTGTAGAGCACTGAATCCTCTTCACTCAAGTATTAATCACTTTATATTGAAATTGCTATGGTTTAGTTAGCCAAATAATTTTCCAGTCCTGACATGTCAACTTGCCTGTCATGTGTGTTCTTGGGAATGTATTGCTAGTGTCCTATTAAAATATATATATATTCATCTTGCAGTCTACCTGGCCACGCAGGGAATTAATCCAAAGGAGCACCCAGTGAAACAGGAATTGGTAAGAGTCTTATTTTAAATACAGGGCAAAATTCCTCTTGTCGAGACAAGTGCTTTGACGGTATTAAATCAAGTCTAAAAATATGATTCTGTTGTCAGGGAGGGCTCATCAGTCTTTGCTTCCTAAAAATGAAGTAGTTAAATGCTTCCAAATGAAACAGCAGGGAAACTGTTATGACACACTGTATTGTCGAAGGCTTTCATGGCCAGAATCACTGGGTTGTTGTCAGTTTTTTCAGGCTATAGCCATGTTCTAGAGGCATTCTCTCCTGATGTTTCGCCTGCATCTATGGCAAACATCCTCAAAGGTAGTGAGGTTGTTGGCTGTTGGAACTACAATTATGAGAGACCATGGTTTGAATTCCTGCTCGATCATGGAAATCCACTGGGAGGCCCAGGACAAGTCACATTCTCTCAGCCACCGGGGAAGGCATTGGCAACACCCTCTGAACAAATTGTGCCAAGAACATGTCAGAGTTAGACCCTCCGGTCTCAGCACAGCAAGCATGAGGTTTCCAAAATAGACAGACTCAATTACCACACAGCATTCTTCTTCAGTTCCAAGATAGCTTTACTAGAAGCGTCTATTTACAAGCGACTACATGTTGATAATGAAAGATGGCGACTACCAAAGTACAAAGACTAAACACAGAGGCAAAGAAAACATCCTGACCTTCCGGCTGGTTCACTCCCTTTTTCTTCTCTGGGCAAAAGAATTTCTGTTATCTCAGTCTCAAGGACTTTTACTCTCACTGCCTCTAGTGACTACAATTCTAGCACACAGCTGAACATAACTGAATCCATCTTTGAACTGCACTACTAACACATTGCAATACTAACACTAACACATTGAAAAACATATATAAAATAACTGCAAATATCCTGACAACCCATTTTAGGTTGCCATAAGTTGAAAGCCACTTGAAAGCACACAATAAAATATTAAATGATGCCTCCATTCCATTTCAGAGTAAAAATATGGCATTTACTCCATGTGTAGTAAGGATTTTTTCAATGAGTAGGAAACTATCCCATCTTGATCAGCTTCATGTGGAGTCTGCTGCTGGTGTAAATTTCAGCAGTCCATTTCTTCCCCTTTACGTTCAATTTTTGGGCCCTTCCAGACAGCTGAATAAAATCCCACATTATCTGAACTGGGATATATGACAGTGTGGACTCAGATAACCCAGTTCAAAGCAGATATTGTGGGTTATTCTATTTTGTTATTCTGGGTTAGGAGACGCCGGTGGCGTAGTGGATTAAATCACTGAACTGCTAAGCTTGTTGACCAAAAAGGTTGCAGGTTCGAATCTGGGGAGCAGTGTGAGCTTCCGCTGTTAGCCCCAGCTTCTGCCAACCTAGCAGTTCGAAAACATGCAAATGTGAGTAGATCAATAGGTACCGCTCCGATAGGAAGGTAACGGTGCTCCATGCAGTCATGCTGGCCACATGACCTTGGAGGTTTCTACGGACAACGCCAGCTCTTTGGCTTAGAAATGGAGATGAGCACCACACCCCAGAGTTGGACACGACTGGACTTAATGTCTGGGGACAACCTTTACCTTTACCTATTCTGGGTTACATGACTGTGTGGAAGGGCCCTGGGGTGATCCAGAAAGAAACCAATTGTAGATTTGTTCATAAAAGTAGTTGTCTGATCTGGATTTGTACAGCAGAAATTGGCACGATTTGTACAGCAGAAATTGGATGTGCATTATTCTTTTCTCTATAGATTTGGTCATTGAGACTAAATGAGTTTGTGTTGTGAATTACTGGTTGGAGTTAAATCTGCATTTCACAGAATATCTCACACCAATCGGGTGGAAAGTGATAGTAAACATTCCTCTGCTCCTCATATATACCAGAATATACCAATCTGCATATTGTATAGTTCTCTTGAGCTGTGTCCATATGGCAGCAAGCTAGAACTGAATTGTAACTTAGTTTGTGAATGTTTTTGAAATTTTCCCTAGTAGACTCTATATGGCTGGAGCCGCATACTGCCCAGCTTCACTGTCTCTTGAAATACATATGTTGTGAATTTCAGCCCTGGAAATAGATGCATTGCAGGACAAATCTCAAAAAGGTTGCAGCTTGTGTCAAGCTAAGGCGCAACTTGACAGAAGCAAATGCTAGATACACCAGATACAGCTCTGTAAAATCATGGACTCTGGAGACATCAGATTACAAAGAAAACTCAGTTTACTAAGCACATCTAAAACATGTCCACCTACAGCGAGCGACACACAGGAAAAAACTGAAAGTCAAAACAGTTCTTTACAGCTGCTTAGCTCTGCTGCTCCAAACGGTTAACTCCCAAAATTTCTCAGCAGCAGAGAGCTTATCTTAAGGTCACTCAATCACAGCCTCAACATAAACGTTTCAGCATAGCATTTAATTCTAAGTGGCACCCATATTGGTAATACAAGAATTACATTTAAAACACACAATATACCTCAACATATTCGGACAACTCGTATTCTCCTGGGAATGTGGCCAATAATAGCTTCTTTGAGGTTGCAGTGGTTCTCAGCCTGTGGGTCTGTAGGTGTTTTGGCCTACAACTCCCAGAAATCCCAGCCAGTTTACCAGCTGTTAGGATTTCTGGGAGTTGAAGGCCAAAACATCTGGGGACCCGCAAGTTGAGAACCACTGTTTTAGATGAAAGTACCAAAAGAAGTTGGGAGTGCCTGGTTTTCCCACTTTACACATATTCTATCTACGGCAGTGTTTCTCAACCTGGGGGTCGGGACCCCAAAGGGGGTCGCCAGGGGGTTCCAGAGGGGTCGCCAAAGACCATCAGTATTTTCTGTTGGTCATGGGGGTTCTGTGTGGAAAGTTTGGCCCAATTTTATCGTTGGTGGGGTCAGAATGCTTTTTGATTGTAGGTGAACTATAAATCCCAGCAACTATAACTCCGAAATGTCGAGTTCTATTTTCCCCAAGCTCCACCAGTGTTCAGATTTCGGCACATTGAGTATTCGTGCCAAGTTTGGTCCAGATCCATCATCATTTGAGTCCACGGTACTCTCTGGATGTAAGTGAACTACAACTCCAAAACTCAAGGTCAATGTCCACCAAATTCTTCCAGTATTTTCTATTGGTAATGGGAGTTCTGTTTGCCAGGTTTGGTTCAGTTCCATCGTTGGTGGGGTTCAGAATGATCTTTGATTATAGGTGAACTATATATCCCAGCAACTACAACTCCCAAGTGGCAAAATCAATCCCCTTCCCCAACCTCACCAGTATTCAAATTTGGGTGTATTGGATATTTGTGCCAAATTTGGTCCAGTGAATGAAGATACATACTGTGTATCAGATATTTATATTATGATTCATAAAAGTAGCAAAATTACAGTTATGAAGTAGCAACAAAAATAATTTTATGGTTGAGGGTCACCACACCTTGAGGAACTGAATTTAGGGGTTGCGGCATTAGGAAGGTTGAGAAACACTGATCTACGGCATATACCCATTGACACATGTCCTGACGGACTACCTAAACCTTTTTCAGGACAGTTCTAATGAGCAGAAACACTTTCCAGAAAGGCAAAGCTGCCCTGCGATGCAACCCATGTGATGTGCTTCTAAACTGGGATTTCCACCATGTATTTTTGCTTAAAATAAAATGGTTTGTCTGAAAGTAGGTTTCATTTTCAGTGCGATTCTTAAAAAGGTTACACGTTAAACCAAAACAATCCTTCTTTCTTCTAAGACTCCGATTTTGTGCCTACAGCTTTTCACTTAAGGAATGGAAAAATGTAACATGTCTAATCATTATTTATAACTTCCAGTACAGTGTGTTTTCCTATAAATAGTTGGACTAGTGTTAATCTCTGAGGCTACCTTTTGTTACTCCTGTATGACTTTAAAAGTATCGTGTGGTTGATTTACTAGCAAAGACGGGAAAGATCTCCCTCCCCTTTTCCAATCCTTCCATTAATTCATTTTCTCAGCAGTAAAAAACCCAGTTCGGCAACAAAGCTAAAAGCTTTTTTGGCACTAGTTGTATGTGTACTGTCCAGTAATTCTGCATTAGTGACATATTTATTGCCTATAATAAATCTTTTCCGTTTGTCTTTATAATCCATTTAGATACACGAGTATAGTATATAAGAGTGGATATCTTGGAAATTCTGCTGACTTTGATTTAGCTTGGAGGATACAAAAATACAGATCAGATCTGTGGTTGTCGATCTGAATTTTATGTTATATGTATTATACACATATGTAGCAGTGCTAAAATAATAATAAAAAGTATGCACTTATAAGTGAAGATAATAAATAAAACTAATTCTTCAGTAAATTGGTAGTTTAGTCTCTTTTCTGTACATATTTCACAGTTGGATTTTATGATACATTCTTTTGAAAAGAAAAATTGGATTCATTCAAGCTCTTATCAGAACGAAATCAACATCCATTTTTTTTACTCCTTCTGTCGGTATGAAAAGTGTGTCATTCTTGCTCATAGTAAATATATTGAGGGATGAAAAGCTCAAACAGCATGACCGTGTGAACTCCCTAAGGAAAGTAAAGTTTTTCTAGTTTTTTATAGATACGATAATATGAGCACCTGGGAATATGTGATGAAAATTGATGTTATTTCTCTCCAAAGGATAGTATAATGTTTTTACCTTGCATATGGAAGATGAATAATTATTTGTTGATTTCTTTTTGGTGCTTAGGACAGCGTGAAGGAACTAATATGTCATGTGTGCAATGAAACTTCTCATTCAGGCTGGGAGAATTCATTTTGTTTGTTAACTTCTATCATCTCTTTTTACCTGCATCATTGCAGATCCCAAATAACATTAAGCCATGATCTAGCACTGTGTGGATGAGCCCCAACAAAGCCTTTTGCTCATCCCTTTATTTGTATTGTCGAAGGCTTTCATGGCCGGAATCACTGGGTTGTTGTAGGTTTTTTCGGGCTGTATGGCCATGGTCTAGAGGCATTCTCTCCTGACGTTTCACCTGCATCTATGGCAAGCATCCTCAGAGGTAGTGAGGTCTGTTGGAACTAGGAAAAAGGGTTTATATATCTGTGGAATGACCAGGGTGGGACAAAGGACTCTTGTCTGCTGGAGCTAGGTGTGAATGTTTCAACTGACTGTGGGCTGACTGTGCCTGGAGCAAACTTTTGTTGAGAGGTAATTAGATGTCCCTGCCTGTTTCCTCTCTGTTGTTGCACTGTTGCAATTTTTGAGTTTTTTAATACTGATAACCAGATTTTGTTCATTTTCATGGTTTCCTCCTTTCTGTTGAAATTGTCCACATGCTTGTGGATTTCAATGGCTTCTCTGTGTAGTCTGACATGGTGGTTGTGAGAGTGGTCCAGCATTTCTGTGTTCTCAAATAATATGCTGCGTCCAGGTTGGTTCATCAGGTGCTCTGCTATGGCTGACTTCTCTGGTTGAAGTAGTCTGCAGTGCCTTTCATGTTCCTTGATTCGTGTTTGGGCAATGCTGCGTTTGGTGGTCCCTATGTAGACTTGTCCACAGCTGCATGGTACACGGTAGACTCCTGCAGAAGTGAGAGGATCCCTCTTTGCTGAACGTAGCATTTGTTGGATTTTCTTGGTGGGTCTGTAGATAGTTTGTATGTTGTGTTTCCTCATCAGCCTCCCTATGCGGTCAGTGGTTCCCTTGATGTATGGCAGGAACACTTTTCCTCTGGGTGGATCTTCGTCTTTATTCTCGTGGCTTGTTCTTGGTCTTGCAGCTCTTCTGATGTCTGAGGTGGAGTATCCATTGGCCTGTAGAGCACAGTTGAGGTGGTTCAGTTCATCTTGGAGGAGGTGGGGTTCGCAGATTCTTTTTGCACGGTCTGCCAAGGCTTTAATGGTGCTTCTTTTTTGACTTGGGTGATGGTTGGAGTTTTTATGTAGATGCCAACTCTTGTGTTCTACTTAAAAAATCGTGAATCATTTTGTGTCATGGTAGAAAACGTTTGCATTTTCAAATTTTTCTTTATTTTTCAGGAAAGAATAAGAACATACATGAACAGAGTCAAAGAGATAGCAGACAAGAAGAAAGCTGCCAAACTGGATAAGGGTGCTGCTTCAAGATTTCTACGAAATGCATTGTACGAGCCCAAATCTCAAAGCAAGGCTGAAAAGAAAACACCTGTTCCAGCCAAAAGGAAGAAAACACATTAGGGTTTTGCTGTTTTTTTCGTAATTGCTATATAAAGAAGGAACTCTTTTAATTGTGTTTTGATACGTTTTATAGTCAAAATGTATTTTGATGGAATAAGCTGACTTTTTTTGTTATTACACTATGGCTTCATGTGTCTGAATAGGTTTAGCATTATGTTGACCTGCCTTTCTAGTAGGCTATTTTTAAATTAAAGTGTTATTTATATAACAAAGAGCAATAACACCAAGCAGGAGTCCTCTCAGTGCCCTATCCACATTTATGTTTTTGGCTTTTTATTAAATTGATGATATATATGTGCTACCCCAACCTTCTCACTGCATTGTATTTTCTATCATTTTTGATCCATTAAACTAAGCATAGACAAACCTCGACCCTTCAGGAGTTTTGGACTTCGACTCCCAGAAATCCCAGCCCATTTACCTGCTGTTAGGAATTGTGGGCATTGAATAATAATAATAATAATAATAATAATAATAATAATAATAATAATAATGCTGGTCGCTTCATGAACCCTTTACATCTACTGAATTGGACATGGCTCTCAACAAATGTAAAAATGGCAAAGCAGCTGGCCTGGATGATCTACGGATGGAACAAATCAAGAACTTTGGTCCAAAAGCAAGGCGCTGGCTGCTGGAGCTGATGAACAACTGCACTGCATCCTGTCAGATCCCCAAAATCTGGAGGAAAGCAAGAGTCATCGCCATCTTGAAGCCAGGCAAAGACCGCAATGACCCAAAAAGCTACAGACCAATCTCCTGTTGTGCCACCTCTACAAAGTTCTGGAGAGACTTATTTTGCATAGAATTACGGAAAAAATAGACCCCTGTCTGATCCCACAGCAAGCTGGCTTCAGAAAAGGCAAAAGCTGCACATCGCAAGTGTTGAACCTGACTCAGCACATAGAAGATGGCTTTGAAAGGCAGCAGATCACAGGAGCTGTCTTCATAGACCTGTCAGCAGCCTATGATACTGTGAACCACCACCTCCTCCTGAGAAAAATGTATAATATCACAAAGGACTACCACCTCACCCGCCTCATAGGAAACCTGCTACAAAACAGGAGCTTTTTTGTTGAGTTCCAGGGCCAGAGAAGCAGATGGCGGAAACAGAAGAACGGCCTGCCTCAGGGGAGCGTGCTTGCTCCATCCATGTTCAACATCTACACAAATGACCAGCCACTGCCAGAAGGGACAGAGAGTTTCATCTATGCTGATGATCGTGCCATTACCTCTCAAGCAGGGAGCTTTGGCCACACATACACACATAATAATAATAATAATAATAATAATAATAATAATAATAATAACTTTATGTATACCCCGCCACCATCTCCCCAAGGGACTCGGAGCGGCTTACATGAGGCCAAGCCCAACAACACATCAATAAAACCAGAAAGCAATAAACAAAAACAATACAATTAGTATAAATCACATATAAACAGTAACGCACAAGTTTTTAAAACCTATGGCTTGGACAAATGTAATAGTTTAAAATTTAAAAATAAATGCTGGGCATGAACAAGGTAAGATATATCTGGTAGGAAGGTTTTTAAAGAAGTGAGAGTGCAATGCAACGAATAAAGTGCATTCAGAGGACATTTTGCTGGGAATTATTTCCTTATTCCGGGAAGGCACACTGGAACAGCCACGTTTTATTTATTTATTTACATTATTTCTATCCTGCCCATATCAGCCTGAAGGTGACTCAGGGCAGCATACACAGTCGGCACCATTTGATGCCATAAAATACATAAATAAAGCAAAAAGAAACATTACAATACATTTAAACATAAAGACAATGAATAATAAAAAGTTTTCAGGCTCCTCCTAAAGACTGTCAATGTTGGGGCATGCCTGATACCCCTGGGAAGTGAGTTCCAGAGTCGGGGGGGCCACCACCAAAAAGGCCTTCTCCCTCGTCCTAACCAACCTCGCCTGTGAGGGGTGTGGGAGCGAGAGCAGGGCCTCTCCAGATAATGGGGATTGTGGCGCAGCTGGCTGAGTGTCAGCTGCATTAAGATCACTCTGACCAAAAGGTCATGAGTTCGAAGCCAGCCCGTGTTGGAGTGGGTTTCCAACCAATTGTGTGTAGCCTGTTGTCGACCTTTGCAACCCGAAAGACAGTTGCATCTGTCAAGTAGGAAAATAAGGTACCACCTTAAAGTGTGGGGAGGCTAAATTAACTGATTTATGAGGCCATAAAGAAGACTCCAGCAAAGCATTCCAGCGGGGAAGCATGCGGGGAATGCGGAAGTGCTTCATCAGCGTCGCAGATGGACGATGAAAGCGACAGCTCCCCGGCGGCCAGAAAACTTAAATAGCCTCTGTGTATGTCTGTATATGTTTGTATGTCAAAAATTGGCATTGAATGTTTGCCACATATGTGTACCCTGAGTCCCCTGCGGGGTGAGAAGGGCGGAATAGAAAAGCTGTAAATAAATAATAATAAATAAATAAATCGAAGAGATTGTGTGCGTTCGTACACAGAAAGGCAGTCACGCAAGTAGGCGGGTCCTACTTGCACCTTGAATTGGGACCGGAAAATGAATGGCAGCCAATGGAGCTCCTTAAACAGGGGAAGCCAAAAACACCTGGATGGCCAAAGTTTGCCCATGCCTATGTTAAACATTACAACGTATTCTTACCTGTACAAGCTGAAGAGTGAAGTACAGCAACGCAGGTAAGTCTGCAGATTGCCCTGCCAGCGTTCAGACGCACGAACTTCTTGGCACCCAGCATGCCTTAAATATCCACTTGAATAAATTAGCTCTAGTAAAAATGTTTTATTGTGTCACAGGCTTTGCTGGCTCTGTCACTGAATTGAGTGCTTTTCTAATCAGCCCTATCTCTGCAGTTTTTTTCTCAATTGCTGGCTCAAACCCTTGAAATCTTATAATGATCCAGAATGCCTACAACCTGTCCTTATAATTTCTAAAACATTATCGCCTACTGCTAATTTTTAATATCTCTGTTGATGTCTAATGAATGGTGTCCCAAACTAAATTGTAATACTATACTAAACAAACTTAGGTAGGTAAATTGGCATAAATAGATGTAGTTTTGCTACAGTGGCATCGAGTTAGTGGTAACGTCACAACTGATCTTTTCGGAAAACCAGTGGAAATGAAAAGCTATTTACTGGCAGTCCTGTAAAGTTGTCTTCTTCCAAGCTTCCATAGCTCAGTGGTTCTCAACCTATTAGGCCTGGGTAACAACGCAAAAATTTGGTTTTGTAATCGTTTTGTAATTGGGGTGTTTTTTTGTTTCGATATTTAAAATAATTACAAAACTTTCCAAAAAAAAGTTTCGGTATTTACAAAATTTCGTAAATATTTACAAAACATTTTGTAAAGATGGCGCCCTTTTTTTTTCAATATTTTTTAAAATATTTTTTAAATTTAATTATTAATTTAGTAGAATAGGGAGGAGAAATTAAAATTATTATTATTAAATTTAAATTATTATTAAGGAGGGAAGGCAGGCACTCACTCTGGCGGGCCCTCTCGCTCGCTCGCCGCTCGCTCGCCCCTCTCGCTCGCCGCTTGTGGGGTTCAGAACGCTCTTTGATTGCAGGTGAACCATAAATCCCCGTAACTAAAACTCCCAAATGTCAAGGTCTATTTCCCGCAAACTCCATCTGTGTTCATATTTGGGTGTATATTGAGTGCTTTTGCCAAGTGTGGTCCAGATCCATCATTGTTTGAGTCCCTCTCGCTCTCCGCTCGCCTGCCCCTCTCGCTCTCCGCTCACTCGCCCCTCTCGCTCGCCGCTCTCTCGCCCCTCTCGCTCGGCTCGCCGCTCTCTCGCCCCTCTCGCTCTCCGCTCTCTCGCCCCTCTCGCTCGCCGCTCTCTCGCCCCTCTCGCTCGGCTCGCCGCTCGCTCGCCCCTCTCGCTCTCCGCTCTCTCGCCCCTCTCGCTCGCCGCTCTCTCGCCCCTCTCGCTCGGCTCGCCGCTCTCTCGCCCCTCTCGCTCTCCGCTCTCTCGCCCCTCTCGCTCGCCGCTCTCTCGCCCCTCTCGCCCTCTCACTCGCCCTCTCGCTCGCCGCTCGCCCTCTCGCTCGCCGCTCGCCCTCTCACTCGCCGCTCGCCCTCTCACTCGCCCTCTCGCTCGGCTCGCCGCTCGCTCGCCCCTCTCGCTCTCCGCTCGCTCACCCCTCTCGCTGGCCAAGTGTGGTCCAGATCCATCATTGTTTGAGTCTGTAGTGGTCTCTGGATGTAGGTGAACTACAACTCCAAAACTGAAGGTCAATGGCCCACCAAGCCCTTCCCTGACAGATGGCCATCCAGCCTCTGTTTCAAAGAGTCTCCACCGCACTCCCTCTGGGGCAGAGAGTTTCACAGCTGAATGGCTCTCACCGTCGCCGCTCGCTCGCCCCTCTCGCTCGCCCTCTCCCTCGCTTGCTCAGCCGGCAGAGCTCCCAGCAAGCATCGGCAGACGGCCATCTTAGGTATTTCCGAAATGGACGGAAATACAAAATTTTTTGGCGCCTGCCGTTTCGATATTTAAAAACACTTCCAGGTTAAAAAAAAAGTTTTGTTATCATTTCGTAATTCAAAAAATAACGAATTTTTAACGAATTAACGAAACGAATAGCCCAGCCCTACAACCTATGGATCTCCAGGTGTTTTGGCCTCCAGCTCCCAGAAATCCCAGCCAGTTTAGCAGTTGTTAGGATTTCTGGGAGTTGAAGGCCAAAGTATCTGGGGACCCACAGGTTGAGAACCATTGCCATAGCTGATGTTCAGTTTCACTTTTCAGCCTATTTATAAGCCTGGGATCTGATAAAATATATTTGTTGGAGCCAGTTTATTTATGTGAATACTTAATAAACTTCTTCAAACCTTCCCCAAGCTAACCTGGTTTCTTTTGAGCAACAGCACACCAAAACTAAATGCCACAAAGAGTATATTGTATGCTATAAAATCAGATCTGCCCATTTATTTATTTATTGGATCAGAAGCAAACCAAGGGTACAGTTGAAATTTATTTAAAAAACACAAAGTTCAAAAAACTTGGCTTTATATTAAATGTCCTTTGACCAGTAGCTGGCCGCTTGGAGTGCCTCTGGTCTTGCTACAAGAAGGTCCTCCATTGTGCATGTGGCAGGGTTCAAGCTGCATTGCAATAGGTGGTCTGTGGTTTGCTCTTCTCCACACTCGCATGTCATGGACTCCACTTTGTGGACTCCACTTTGTCTGCAATCCTTAAAAAAACCTCTGCCTATCAGAGATGGGGTTTATCCGCATCCCCAAGCTTCCTTCCAATGCAAAAAAAATAATAAAAATCAATCAGCCAGAAATGCTGCCAGTGTTATCTATGCTGATGATCGTGCCATTACCGCTCAAGCAGGGAGCTTTGAGATGGTAGAACAGAAGCTCTCCGAAGCTCTAGGTGCTCTTACTGCCTATTACAGGGAAAACCAGCTGATCCCTAATCCATCTAAAACACAGACATGTGCCTTTCACCTTAAGAACAGACAAGTATCCCGAGCTCTGAGGATCATCTGGGAAGGAATCCCACTGGAGCATTGCAGCACACCCAAATACCTGGGAGTCACTCTGGACCGTGCTTTGACCTACAAGAAGCACTGCCTGAACATCAAGCAAAAAGTGGGTGCTAGAAACAATATCATATGAAAGCTGAATGGCACAACCTGGGGATCACAACCAGACACAGTGAAGACATCTGCCCTTGCACTATGCTACTCTGCTGCTGAGTATGCATGCCCAGTGTGGAACACATCTCACCACACTAAAACAGTGGATGTGGCTCTTAATGAGACATGCCGCATTATCACGGGGGGTCTGCGCCCTACAAAAAAGTGAAATCCTCGACATGCGAGTGTGGAGAAGAGCAAACCACTGACCACCTGCTGCAATGCAACCTGAGCCCTGCTACATGCACAATGGAGGACCTTCTTGCAGCAACACCAGAAGCACTCCCAAGTGGCCAGATTCTGGTCAAAGGACATTTAGTCAACTACCATTAATGACTACCAAACTCACAAATTTTATATTTTGTCTGTTTGTTTGCTTTGTTCTGTTAGAAATGTAATATAATGGACTGGTTGCCTTGACACGACAAATAAAATAAATAAATAGCCAGAAATGGCCAGGAATATCCCCATAAGCTTCTAGGTCAGTGGTTCTCAACCTGTGGGTTTACCAGCTGTTAGGATTTCTGGGAGATGAAGTCCAAAACATCTGGGGACCCAGAAGTTGAGAACCACTGCTCTAGGTGCTGTGTTCTTTCTGTGCCTACTTTAACCACTAATCTCCCCTCAAAACCACCCAATTTAGAAGAAAAGAGAGAAGTGAGGTCTTATGCAGTGAAGAAAATTGAATGGGAGTGATCCCTCAACACTTGGGGGCTCTCCAAATGTCAAACTCTAAAGTATGCAGTCTTAGCTTGTGTCCCTGGCTAGTCTTTATGCAGAGTCTTTTAATAGTTGCCAGAATCTTTATTCCTGTTAATGTTGAAAGTTGTGTTTGTGAAAATAAAATTCTTTTTTATTGTCAAGTTAAAATATAGTGTTATAGTGTTGAAAAGAAGTGTAATATGATGAAAATAAAATTCTTTTTTATTGTCAAGTTAAAATATAGTGTTATAGTGTTGAAAAGAAGTGTAATATGATTCAGGACACTACTGTACAAATCTATTATTTATTTTATTTATTTAAAACATTTATATTCTGCCCTTCTCACACCGCAGGGGACTCAGGGTGGAGTACAACGTATATACGGCAAACATTCAATGCTGGGACATAAAACCAACATTAAAATAACTTATATTCACATTAAAAGTTTCTTAAAAACAATCTCAGGACACTGTTTTGCCTCATTGCACTGCCCCAAAGGCTTGGTCCCACAGCCAGGTCTTCACCATCCTTCTGAAGGACAGGAGGGAGGGGGCTGATCTAATATTGCCAGGAAGGGAGTTCCATAACCAGGGGGCAATCACTGAGAAGGCCCTGTCTCTTGTCCCCACCAAACCCACCTGTGATGGTGGCAGGACCGAGAGCAGAGCCTTCCCAGAAGATCTTAGTTTCCGCAGTGGTTCATAAAGGTTCGTTCAGACAGATGTATTCTATCTTTGTTTCCCTCTTAGGAGGCAGGGACCAATAATTTTCATAAGAGTCTCAAAAAAATCTGTGATCTTGAAAAAAAGGTTAAGATCCACCATTTTAAAGTAAGCAAGTACATTGACAGATGGCGTCCCGTTGGGCACACAGAATTTATGTCCTGTCTACAGTCTTATGCACAGGCCCAGCATGCGACAGCACAGTCCCACTTTTCGTTCCAGCCATGGAAATAGCTAACAGCAGCACTCTACATATGTAACCTAGCATCCTCAACACCTCATTTTGAAGATTTAACACAAAAAATTCTGTGGTGTGTTCAGCATGATCAAAACTTCCTGTAAAGAGACACACTTTTGTACAAGTCATTTAAGGACTCAATTGCTCAGCATGCTGCCCTTTAAGCTCTTCCTATATTGATTTACAAATAGATTCTGCAGGGGTGTTTGTTAGGCAAGCAAAAAGTGGTAATTTGGACTGACTTTCCAGTGTAAATGATACAATCCAAGATCTAATCATGTGCATTCAGGCTCTTGATGGCCCGATTTCACTCTAGTTTTCCACACTCAATTTGTGTTTGGTCTCTTTATCGTTTTAAGCCCCACTTTCTTTTAAATGTTGACTTTGAATCAGGACATGTTAGATTTCCTCTGTTCCACTTCACTTAAGAGCAATCTTTCTCATGACTGTTCTGCAAATGTACTTCATAATGTGACTACACCTTACCTAAAGTGTTTGATTAGAACAAGATGCTCTCACCGGTGCTTCCTACTGTCACTGAACACGTCAGCATTGATTTATTGCTTTTATATTGTAAAACCGTTTTCTTGCTCAGATGTTCAGGCCAATAGAAAATAATTCATGAATTTTTGCAAAAAAATAATAATTAAGTATTTGATAATAATTGTAATTATAGTATAAACTAGCTTGGGGACCCGGCGCTGTCCGGGTTATTTGAGAAAGGAATTGTGTATCAAGGTTGGTCTGTATCAGTTATTTATATGGCTTGGAATGGTCTCAGGAAGAGTTAGTGAAGGTACTGCGAGTCCCATCATCTGTGGTCCATCCTCCTCCAAACTGCAGCAGGATGGAGAGGTGGTCATGGGGCTCTGTGTGCCAAGTTTGGTCTTTATTGGTCATTGTTGGGGGCCGCAGTGGTCTGTGGGAACCGAAGGGTTTGAAAGTACTACAAATCCCATCATGCATTGTGCGCCCTCCCCCAAACCTCACCAGGATGTAAAAGGGGTCATGGGGGTTATGTGTGCCAAGTTTGGTCTTGTTCAGTCATTGGATGAGGGTCACAGCGGTCTCGGAAAGCAAGTGGAGGTACTTCAAGTCCCATCATCCATGGTCTGCCCTCCTCCAAATTGCAGTAGGATGTAGAGTGGGTCCTGGGGGCTCGGTGTGCCAAGTTTGGTCTTCATCGGTATTTGTTGGGGGCCACAGTGGTCCCTGGGAACCAAACTGTTTGAAAGCACTACAGATCCCATAATACGTGGTCCACCTCCCCCAAACCGTACCAGGACGTAAAGGGGTTCATGGGGGTTAGGTGTGCCAAGTTTGGTCCAGTTGCGTCACCTGTGTTGGTCACAGTGGCCTGTGAAGGTGGCAGCCAATTAGAAAGCTGCCACATTCACCCCATAATGGGGTTTTATTACATAACCTTTACTAACTTTACTAACTTTAATATCTTTACTAAGGATCAGCCACAACCACCACTCACAAAGAGCTTTATATATGCTGATGACCTTGGCCTAACAACACAAGCAAGAGACTTTGAAACAGTTGAAATCCAACTTATTAATGCCTTGAAAGATCTCTCCAGCTACTACAAAGATAATCAGCTGAAGCCTAACCCTGCTTGTGTGCTCTCTGGTGTTTTAAGCAAGGTGAGTTTACTCTGAGGCAGGCCCGTAGCCAGGATTTCGTTTCGGGGGGGGGGGGGGGTGAATTTTTTTCGGGGGGGGGGGGTTGGGGGGGGGGGTGGCTGAGTTTGATTCGGGCTTAGTTGAGTGAAAGAGGGTCTAGCCTAGCAAACCTTTTGTATCATTACCCCAATACCCCCATGCATATGGGATATATTGAATGTGGTGATCAGATCATGATATGAATAAACATAACAGTTTAAATAATGCACCAGTAAGGCCTTTTCGCGAACCACCATTAGAATTTGGGGGGGGGGGGCTGAAGCCCCTCAAGCCCCCCCCCCCCCCCCCCCCCCCCCCCCCCCCCTGCTCTGAGGTGCAACAGAGAGCCCTTTCCCTCTCTCCGTAAACCAGGATTCCAGAAAACCAAATGTACCAAACTGAAAGAGATTGAGAAAGAGATTCTGCTCAGACGCCCCCCACCTTCCATTTGCAAAAAGCAGCAAAAGTAACCAAGGAAAGGCAGTGGGAAAGCAACCGCACCCCAGTACGTTTTCTGGCTATATTGATAGGAAAGTTAAAGGTTATTCCTAAGTGGATTTTTTTTCCAGATATGCTATGGGAGGATGAATAAGGTGATTCCTTCTGCTTGTCTGCGTGTCTATTAGAATCCACATATACACATCCCAAAGACACGGTTTTGTGCCCTTCAGAACGGATGATGCCAACATTACGATAAATGATTCATCACATTTAGATCAGTGGGATTTATGGGTGCAGCCAGCAAGGGGAGCTTTCATCCTTTACGCTTAAGGTATTGCACCCATGCCGGGTGTTTACTTTTAACATATTGTTTGCAGCTAGTTTTCATTTTCCACGAACTGTCAGAAGCACGTAATCAAAACAGTGTTAGGTACACTGAGTGCACTGATAAATGTTTAGACAGGAAGCAGCAGAGAGGTTTGAACTTTTAAGTGCCAAAAATTGCACAGCTGCCCAGGTGGATTTTGCTATCATAAATTACTTCATTGACATGTTCCTACCAGCCTTGTGTGTGTGCCAAAGGAACTGAAGTGGCATTCAATGTTATTTTAAATGTTAATTTATTTTCATACATATAAAGAGAGAGAGAGAGAGAGAGAGGAAGAGAGGGCGAGCGTAAGAACATAGCAATATTTTACGCGGCACAGCAACATTTGCCCTCCAAGCTTGGGGGACTGTGTATGAGTTTTCCCTACACTATCCTTATATTATAGTATCCAAACCCAGATTATTTATTTATTTATTTGCTTTATTTCTATACCGCATTTTTCAGCCCAGTCAGGCGACTCAATGCGGTTTACACAATACAGGTTATTACAACAATGTCATAGGCAATTAAAACACATCATATACAGCAGACAAAATCAACAACAATTATCAACTCATATCATAACGCCTCAATGAAATCAGATCCGTTCTCATAATCCTTGTGCCATTCCTATGTTCAATTTTACCGTCTTCTGTGTTCAGTTGTACTGTTTAGCCAAACGCTTGTTCATAAAGCCAAGTCTTAACCTTTCTCCGAAATGCCAACAACGAAGGGGCCTGTCTGATGTCTACAGGTAAGGCATTCCATAGCCGAGGGGCCACCACCGAGAAGGCCCTGTCCCTCGTCCCCGCCAGACGCGCCTGTGACGCAGGCGGGACCGAGAGCAGGGCCTCCCCAGACGATCTTAATGTCCTAGTCGGTTCATAGGTGGAGATGCGTTCGGAGAGGTAAGTGGGGCCAGAACCGTTTAGGGCTTTATAGGCTAACGCCAGCACCTTGAATTGTGCCCGGTAGCAGATTGGCAGCCAGTGGAGCTGGCTCAACAGAGGAGTGGTATGCTCCCTGAGTGCCGCTCCCGTTAGCAACCTGGCTGCCGAGCGCTGGACCATCTGAAGCTTCCGGGCAGTCTTCAAGGGCAACCCCACGTAGAGCGCGTTGCAGTAATCAATCGGGATATTATAGGATCTGATCCCAGATTATCTTCTTATCCCAGATTATATGGCAGTAGAGACTCATATATTCCATTTCGAAGCAGACAACCTGGGATCAGATCCTGAGATATGAGAGAATTTGTAGCTTTCTACACTCATGGTGGGCCACATTCTGGAGCACAGTAACTTTTGTATTTCTTGATGGTGACCATCCTGTGCCACAAAGCATATGTCCCCCAATGGAGCTACAGGCATTTCAGAATAGGGCTGGTGGCATTTCCACTAGAGTTCTGAGAAGATAAATTGATATGGCGATTATTGTGTGATTGCGGGAGAATTTTAATCAATCCATCTGCAGTGTGATCTCTTTCTTTTCCTGCTTCCTTCCACTTTATCAACCAGTATTAATTTTCTTCCCAATGAGACATGGCATCTCATCATGTGATCAAATACAGCAGCCTCAGTTGAGTCAACCTTGCTTCAAAAGAGACTTCAGGTCTGATTTACTCTATGATCCGTTTATTTGTCTTTTTAGTGGTTAAATGGATGAACACAGAGGGTGATTCTCACCAATGCATCCTCTTCATCCTCACAAACTGGGGATCACAACTAGATACAGTGAAGACATCTGCCCTTGCGCTGTGCTACTCTGCTGCTGAGTACGCATGCCCAGTGTGGAACACATCTCACCACGCCAAAACAGTGGATGTGGCTCTTAATGAGACATGCCGCATTATCACGGGGTGTCTGCGCCCTACACCACTGGAGAAATTACACTGCTTAGCCGGTATTGCACCACCTGACATCCGCCGGAAGTAGCAGCCAATAGTGAAAGGACCAAGGCAGAGACATCTCCAGCGCATCCCCTGTTTGGGTATCAGCCAGCACGTCAACGACTTAAATCTAGAAATAGTTTTCTAAGATCTACAGAGACACTCGCTGGAACACCTCAGCAAGCGAGAGTCCAAAAGTGGCAGGCTCAAACCCAGAACCTCAACCAATGGCTGATACCAAATGAGAGACTCTCCTGGATACACAGAAGACTGGGCGACTTGGAAGGCGCTGAACAGACTGCGCTCTGGCACCACGAGATGCAGAGCCAACCTTCAGAAATGGGGCTACAAAGTGGAATCCTCGACATGCAAGTGTGGAGAAGAGCAAACCACTGACCACCTGCTGCAATGCAACCTGAGCCCTGCCACATGCACAATGGAGGACCTTCTTGCAGCAACACCAGAGGTACTCCAAGTGGCCAGATACTGGTCAAAGGACATTTAATCAACTACCAAACTCACAAATTTGTATTTTGTCTGTTTGTTTGCTTTGTTCTGTTAGAAATGTAATATAATTGCCTGGTTGCCCTGACACGACAAATAAAATAAATCTGGAAAGAAGTGACGAGCGGAGTGCCACAAGCAGGGTTCTGTCCTGGGCCCGGTCCTGTTCAGGATCTTCATTAATGACGTAGATGAAGGGCTAGAAGGCAGGATCATCAAGTTTGCAGACGACACCAAATTGGGAGGGATAGCCAATACTCCAGAGGACAGGAGCAGAATTCAAAACGATCTTAACAGATTAGAGAGATGGGCCAAAACTAACAAAATGAAGTTCAACGGGGACAAATGAGAGATACTCCACTTAGGCAGAAAAAATAAAATGCAAAGATACAGAATGGGGAACATGCTGGCTCGAGAGCAGTACGTGTGAAAAAGATCTTGGAGTCCTCGTGGACAACAAGCTAAACATGAGCCAACAATGTGATGTGGCGGCAAAAAAAAGCCAATGGGATTTTGGCCTGCATCAATAGGAGCATAGTGTCTAGATCCAGGGAAGTCATGCTACCCCTCTTTCTGCCTTGGTCAGACCACACCTGGAATATTGTGTCCAATTCTGGGCACCACAATTCAAGAGAGATATTGACAAGCTGGAATGTGTCCAGAGGAGGGCAACTCAAAATGATCAAGGGTCTGGAGAACAAGCCCTATGAGGAGCGGCTTAAGGAGCTGGGCATGTTTAGCCTGAAGAAGAGAAGGCTGAGAGGAGATATGATAGCCATGTATAAATATGTGAGAGGAAGCCACAAGGAGGAGGGAGCAAGCTTGTTTTCCGCTTCCCTGGAGAATAGGACGTGGAACAATGGCTTCAAACTACAAGAGGAGATTCTATCTGAACATGAGGAAGAACTTCCTAACTGTGAGAGCTGTTCAGCAGTGGAACTTTCTGCCATGGAGCATGGTGGAGGCTCCTTCTTTGGAGGCTTTTAAACAAAGGCTGGATGGCCATCTGTCGGGGGTGCTTTGAATGCAATTTTCCTGCTTCTTGGCAGGGGGTTGGACTGGACGGCCCATGAGGTCTCTTCCAACTCTATGATTCTATGGTTCTAGTGGTTCATGCATCTGTGGAACTCTTCTCCTGCACCATATGCTAGATATTTTTATTATCTCATCAGCTTTCTCTAGGTCTCAATGTTTTTATAATAATTGTTTGGGTAGTTGAATTTTGTTGTAATCTAGGTGAGCTACCATAACTACCATAACTCGGCGTTGGCCGGGAGAGCTTTTGCACAATTAAAACTTGTGCGCCAGTTGCGCCCGTACTTTGGGAAGTCTGACTTGGCCACAGTGGTCCACGCTCTTGTTACATCCCGAATAGATTACTGCAACGTGCTCTATGTGGGGTTGCCTTTGAAAACTGTTCGGAAACTTCAGTTAGTCCAACGGGCGGCAGCCAGATTAATCACCGGAGCGTCATAAAGGGAACACACCACTCCTTTGCTATGTCAGCTCCACTGGCTGCCGATCCAGTTCTGAGCACAATTCAAAGTGCTGGTTTTGACCTATAAAACCCTATATGGCTCCTGCCCAGCGTACCTGTCCGAACGTATCTCCTTCTATGTCCCATCTCAGAGTTTAAGATCTTCTGGGGAGGCCCTGCTCTCGGCCCCGCCTCTATCACAAGTGAGGCTGGTGGGGACGAGGGACAGGGCCTTCTCAGTGGTGGCCCCTCGCCTGTGGAATTCACTCCCTGCCTTCTCAGTGGTGGCCCCTCGCCTGTGGAACTCACTCCCTGGGGAAATTAGGTCATCAACATCCCTCCTCTCCTTCAGAAGGAAGCTGAAAACATGGATATGGGACCAGGCCTTTGGGTAATCTGGCAGACTGACAAGGTAATGACGACCAGAATTTGGAAAGGACTATGGTAATGCTGAATGGACTTATGGATTTTAGAACTCGGTGAACGTTGGCCACTAGATTGGTTTTTATTGTATTAATTGAATGTTTTAACTTGTGGTTATTGTTGTTATGTATTTTATCTGTTGAATTGTTGGCATCGAATTGTGCCAGTTGTAAGCTGCCCTGAGTCCCCCTTAGGGGGTTGAGAAGGGCGGGGTAGAAGTGCCCAAAATAAATAAATGAATAAATAAATAATATCTGAGGAAAGCTTGGATATTTTTAAATAAATAAGCAAAACATTTTCTTGATAATCAGTAATATAAACACTCAATTAAAAAAAAACACCCCACCTACATTATTTGCATAGGCTTTCTATTTTCCTCTCCTCATTTTAATAAGAACCACTTGGGGTAAGTCTCCTTCATTGGGATCCCTAAGTGTTATTTGAAAAAGCCAGTGAGATTATATCTTCCCAGTTTGAATTTTCCCTCTGTGTGATAGAAGAATAATACCTGCTCCATATAATGGTTGCTGTGGGAAAGAGCAACTGAAAAACATCCTGCTTACTAAAATGGAAATATCAATTATTAGGGAAAATATTGATGAAAATATATTCGTAATAGTTTAGCATTTCACAAGAGTCAATCTTTCAGGAATTTAAGAACTAAATCTTGCATGAACTGCACCTTAATTGGCATACTTTCCACTCAGTTTAATTTTAGCTTGAATGGAAGAATCGGAGAGTAAATCTCAAGTGACACATTAATCAATCAAACATATTTGAGAGAGATAAATCTCATGATTTTATGAACCAAGGATTTGCAAAAACCATGGCTCTGGGATGAACAAATCTATACTCCTTCCACTCCCCCATTTTAGTCTAATTATATGATGTAAGTAAATACAAATTTCAAAGAGGTACAAGGAACATGTTTTTGCATCTTAAGGCTTTTCAAGAGTATGGCAGATATATTTATAGTTGAAAGGAAAGAAAAACTGATATCCTTTTTTTTTTGGTCGTGTCAGGAGTGACTTGAGAAACTGCAAGTCGCTTCTGGTGTGAGAGAATTGGCCGTCTGCAAGGACGTTGCCCAGGGGACGCCTGGATGATTTGATGTTTTTATCATCCTTGTGGGAGGCTTCTCTCATGTCCCCGCATGAGGAGCTGGAGCTGATAGAGGGAGCTCATCCGCCTCTCCCCGGATTCGAACCTGCGACCTGTCGGTCTTCAGTCCTGTCGGCACAGGGCTTTAACCCACTGCACCACCGGGGGCTCCGGTGATATGCTATGAGTGTTGGACAGAAGCATTAAAGAGTTAGAATTATGCAGTTTTTAGTGAGGTCTTCAGAACAAGAGTTATGTAGTTTTAGTAGATATTCTCTGGCTGTTGTTTGCAATAATACTCAGAAAATTAAGACAAAATTACAAATAACATTCAAAATAATCTATATAAATAAAAATGTAATGTTCGTTTGTGGGATTAACATAACTCAAAACCACTGGACGAACTGACACCAAATTTGGACACAAGACACCTAACAACCCAATATATGTTCTTCACTCAAAAAAATTGATTTTGTCATTTGGGAGTTGTAGTTGCTGGGATTTATAGTTCACCTACAATCAAAGACCATTCTGAACTCCACCAATGATGGAATTGAACCAATCTTGGTACACAGTTCTCCCACGACGAACAGAAAATATATATCAGTGATTGGTTGGGGGTGGGACCAAAAAAAAAACACTAGAAGGGTTTGGTGGGCATTGACCTTGAGTTTGGGAGTTGTAGTTCATCTACATCGAGAGAGCACTGTGGACTCAAACAATGATGGATCTGGACCAAACTTGGCACAAATACTCAATATGCCCAAATATGAACACAGATGGAGTTTGGGGGAAATAGACCTTGACATTTGGGAGTTGTAGTTACTGGGATTCCCAGTTCACCTACAATCAAAAGAGCATTCTGAATCCCACAAATGACAGAATTGGGGCAAATTTCCCACACAGAATCCCCATGTCCAACAGAAAATACTTAAGAGACCATCCAGTCCAACTCTCTTCACCAGGGCAAGAAAACGTAATCAAAGCCCTCCTGACAGAGAGCCATCCAGCCATAGATATAGATAGATAGATAGATAGATAGATAGATATGACTCACAAACACAGAGAGATATAGTATTTGAAAGGGACCCCTAAATAATATGTTCCATGATCCAGAGTAAGCAAACCAGACAATCTCTACATCAACACTGACAAAGAAACAACAAGAAATACTGTTTACTCACAAGCATAAAGAAATTACATATATTAGAAACCAACACTTTCTCATTACTTTATTTTCCAGATCAGCAGGCTGGGCCACAGCAACGCATGGCAGGGGACGGCTAGTCTTAAATAAGAATGAACCTGGTGGACATTTATTAATGTTCCGCTTTATTTTTGTCAGCAGCATGAATTAAAAAATGTAAATACTTGTTGCACTTGTACTGTTATTAACTGCTTGCCACACAGTTCAGAAACAATATCAATGAGATATATCAATATATGTCACCTATTTATAGTATCATATTGTAAATAAGTCATGACATGCATATATTCCTCTGATGCATGCTGGACTTTCTGACAATGCACAACATGCTTCCTGCCCACACTTGCTTGGTAAGATCTGTCAGCAGACTTGCCCACTCATCCATTATAACTTGTATTTTGTGTATTCATTTGGAAAATAATCACTACAAGTTTAACTCTATGTTTTGTGTCAGGAACAACTTGAGAAACTGCAAGTTACTTCTGGTGTGAGAGAATTGGTCGTCTGCAAGGACGTTGCCCAGGGGACACCCAAATGTTTTGATGTTTATCATCCCTATGGGAGGGTTCTCTCATGTCCCCACATGGGGAGCTGGAGCTAAAGCTCAACCCGCTTTTCCCAGATTCGAACTGCTGACCAATTGGTCAGCAGTCCTGCCAGCACAGGGATTTAATCCATTGTGCCACCAAGGCTTGATGGACTGTCACCTTGTCGTGATGAGGGGGCTTGTGTGTTCCAATGAACCTGCGGGCACAACCACAGGAGTCATACACTACCAGGAGGAGGGACTGCAGGGGATGCCCTGACAAATTTGTGAACATCCTGTGGCTCCTCCATGATGACATGATGGCAACAGTCTTGGACAGCAATGGCTCCCAGATTGACCCAGTTAAGGTGGAATCAGGTGTCAAACAGGGATGTGTTATTGCCCCAACCTTATTTTCCATCTTCATTGCTATAATGCTATAATACTTCATCTCGTTGATGGGAAGCTTCCCACCGGAGTGGAAATCATCTATTGGACAGATGGCAAGCTATACAACCTCAGCAGACTGAAAGCCAAAACCGAGGTCACAACAACATCTGTTATAGAACTTGAATATGCTGATGACAATGTCATCTGTGAACATTCAGAAGAAGACCTACAAGCCACTCTGAACACCTTCACAGAAGCATATGAGATGCTTGGCCTGTCATTGAACATCGAGAAAACCAAAGTGCTCTTCCAGCAGTCATCAAACAATTCCTCTGCAATGCCAGAAATACAGCTTAACGTTAGAAACTGTTGACCATTTCCACTACCTTGGCAGCCACCTCTCCACAAAAGTCAACATTGACACTGAAATACAACACCACCTGAGCTCTGCGAATGCAGCATTTTTCCGAATGAAGCAGAGAGTGTTTGAGGACTGGGACATCCGTAGAGATACCAAGGTGCTTGTTTATAAAGCTATTGCCCTCCCAACACACCTGCGATACGTGGACTGTCTACAGACGTCACATGCAACTCAGCGTTGCCTCCAAAAAATCCTACAAATCTCTTGGAAAGACAGGCGGTCAAATGTCAGCATGCTAGAAGAAGCAAAGACCACCAGCATTGAAGCGATGGTCCTCCACCATCAACTCTGCTATGTTGTCCAGATGCCCAACCACCATCTCCCAAAGCAGTTGCTCTACTCTGAACTCAAGAACGGAAAACGGAATGTTGATGGAGGTCAGCTGTGATCAGGAGTGCTGTAGAATTCAAAGGGGCATGAATTGAGGGTGAAAGGGAGAAACATGCCAAGAAGAAGGCACATCAAGCTAACCCTGACCGGGACCGCCTTCCATCTGGAAACGGAGGTCCTCACTGCAGGAGAACATGCAGATCAAGAATAGGGCTCCACAGCCACCTACAGGCCCACCGCCAAGACACCACATCTGGAAGACAATCATCCTCAAGCTACGAAGGATCGCCTAAGTAAGTAAAGTACATTTCCTTAGCTAAAACTGTTTTTCAAGGCATGGAGAAATATATTTGGGCATCATTAGTGTACTGATAGCACCCTGCCCCATGCCTCCAGATGATCTCTCCTGGTACTTTCATGCAAATGTAGATATAGATGAACCAGCTTTGAAAGTTAACTAAACTTTGATTAAGACACTCACTTCTAGAACAAGCAATCAGAGTGGGGTTTTTTTTTATAATGACTAGAGAAACAGTTTACGGACATTCACAAGGGGTTTTTTTTTGAGTTCACAGTGCCACCATACAACGTTCAGTGTGTGTGCGGATAAAGATTAGTGCAGTCCTCGTGGATAAAGTGAAGCCATCAAAGGAAAAGAAAAGGACAGAGGTTGAAATGGTCCCTGGCTACAAGGCGATTCGATTCTTTACTTCAGTAGTTACGTTTTCTATGTGTAAAAGTGAGGAGGAACAGACATGTAAACACAGACCTCAGTGCATGTGTCTGTGCTCTTCACAGTTATCTTAAAGAGAGGATAATGAAAAGACACTTGTACAAAATGACAGAAGCACTTTGGTTTATTTATTTATTGACTTTTTGACGGCGTTTCTACCCCGCTTTTCTCTACCCCAGAGGGGACTCCAGGCGGCTTACAAGTTGGCAACCATATGAAGCCATAGGATATATTGTTGTTGTTGTTCAGTCGTTCAGTCGTCTCCGACTCTTCGTGACCTCATGGACCAGTCGAGACTGGACATTGCTCTCCTCCCAAGAAGTAAGCGTCTTCTGATTTCCTGGCCACAGTCTGCATCTGCAGTAATCTTTGCGCCTAGAAATACAAAGTCTGTCACGGCCTCCACATTTTCTCCCTCTATTTCCCAGTTGTCAATCATTCTTGTTGCCATAATCTTGGTTTTTTTGACGTTTAGCTGCAACCCAGCTTTTGCGCTTTCTTCTTTCACCTTGATTAGAAGGCCCCTCAGCTCCTCCTCGCTTTCGGCCATCAGAGTGGTGTCATCTGCATATCTGAGGTTGTTAATGTTTCTTCCAGCAATTTTCACCCCAGCTTTGCATTCATCAAGCCCCGCACATCGCATGATGTGTTCTGCATACAAGTTAAAAAGGTTGGGTGAGAGTATGCAGCCTTGCCGTACGCCTTTCCCAATCTTGAACCAATCTGTTGTTCCGTGGTCAGTTCTGACTGTTGCTACTTGGTCCTTGTACAGATTCCTCAGGAGAGAGACAAGGTGGCTTGGGATGCCCATCCCACCAAGAACTTGCCACAATTTATTATGATCCACACAGTCAAAGGCTGTCAATAGGGTATATACAATTACAAATATATAAATAGAGGTATAAAATACACTGAAACAGTATAAAAACATATAAAACAATACATTAAGAGTTAATCACATGATCCATTAAGCGTACTCTAGCCATTCCAGTTAGTCAGTGCCCATCAATTCCATATCTTTCTATTTCTCATTTGGTTCTATAGCCAAAATGTCTGTATCTCATAGGGTCCAATTCTGAGCTGCAATCTATGTCATCTCTCAAAAACCAAGTTAGTGGGGCACTATTTAAAGTAGCAGAACCTTTATCTTGGCTTTTCCTTTCTTTCCCCATCCCCAAAATTGATTGTATTCACTTTTTGGTTTAAAAGAAGTGATTCCTAGGAAATAGCAAAGGGACGATGGTAGTGGTATCAAGGCTTTGGACCTTTCTTCTCTGGATGGTTTTTTGGCTTTAAGAATTAAACCTTGGGGACCAATTCAAAGATATTCTAATATTGCTTTAAATTGGGTAGAGTTTAACTTCCCTGTGAAGTTTGACTGTACTTGTACTTTTACCAACTTTTCTGTGAGTTTTTGTCATCTTGCCAAATTTGACTCCAGGATTGACCCTGGAATGGCCTGAAACAAGAACACAAATCTAGGTGAAAGCTGGCCTTGGGGAATGGTGAGTCTGCCCAATAGAGACTACGGTAGATTAGACCACTCCACTCACTTTTGCGTGATATAACTAAACATGTACTTGTACCTGATGGGCCCATTTGGTGGGAACATGGGAGAGGGCCTTCCCAGTGGCTTCCCAAACATTAAGGGGATCTAGGCATCCCTTTAATGTTTTCCCACAAATGGGAGGAGACTTTTTTCTTCCAAGAAATCTTTGGATCTTGATTTTGCAGACAATATATAATGTATTGGAGTCTTATTTCTTTTCATTGTTCTTTAATTTGTTATCAAATATCGTTTTAGTTATTATGCTTGGTTTTGTATCTATGTTGGCATTGAATCTTGCCATTACTTGATGCCATTACTTTGAGTCCTCCAGGGGTGAGAAAGGCAGTATATAAATGCAGGAAATAAATATTACTAATTTCAAATTTTGTTGGGCAACTCCCCTATTTCTATGGATTCAATGGAAAGGGCCCATGGCTTCCCTGGAGCTTCGTGTTCCACCGTTGCCATAAGAATAAGAATGTTCAAACCAGATCCGTTGCTGACTTCTAAGCCGAAGGCAGGTTTTGGCTTTGTGTTTAACCTGCAATCAGCCAAGATGTCTTTCCGAAGGCTCATTAATGTAAGTGTTGGGACAGGCTCATAGCCAGGATTTTGTTTTGGGGGGGGGGGGGGAAAATTTTTTTCAGGCTGAGTTTTTGGGGGGGCTGAGTTTCGGGGGGTGGGGGGGCTGAGTTTCGGGGGGCACTGAGTCTGAGTGAAAGAGGGTCTACCTAGCAAACCTTTTGTATCGTTACCCCAATACCCCCATGCATATGGGATATATTGAGCATGGTGATCAGATCATGATATGAATAAACATAATGAAAACTTTTCCTTTAATATGCAGCCCTAAACGGTTCTGGCCCAACTTATCTATCCGAACGTATCTCGGCCTATCAGCCCACCAGGACCCTAAGATCTTCTGGGGAGGCCCTGCTCTCTATCCCGCCTGCTTCACAGGTGCGGCTGGCGGGGACGAGAGACAGGGCCTTTTCTGTGGTGGCCCCTCGGCTGTGGAACGCCCTTCCTATGGAGGTTAGATCAGCCCCCTCGCTAATGGTGTTTTGAAGAAGATTAAAAACTTGGATGTTTGAACGGGCATTCGGATCAACAGTGCAATGAATGTGATGATTACAGGAATGGAAATATGGACGACGAATTGGATCACGACTCTAGTTATGAGATGTATTGTGTTGTTTATTGTTGTGTCAATATTGTATACTATGCTCTTATGGTTTTAAATTGTATATCACTGATTGATTTTTATCCTTGTAAACCGCGTGGAGTCGCCTGTTGGGCTGAGAAACTGCGGTATACAAGTAAAGTAAATAAATAAATAAATATGAATAAACATAACAGTTTAAATAATGCACCAGTAAGGCCTTTTTGCGAACCACCATGAGAATTGGGGGGGGGGCTCCCCCCCGGCTACATGCCTGGTTGGGATCTTTGGCACTGGTGGGACAGGAGGGGGGAAGGGAAAGCAGGAAAGAGAGAAGAAATTAACAAAATAACAAAAAAGGGGAGAGTTATTGAAGGTTTAAACTAAACGGTTTTTTGGTCCTTCTGAGTCCCCCCCCCCCTTAGAAACACATCTCCCTCAAAAACATATTCCACATATTCTAAGTATCTCATCCAGGGTTTTATCATTTTTTTCCAATTTTATTTCTAACACATCTGGCCCACCCTCTGTGTCTTATTTCTTTCCATGTCTTTTTGGATCGGTTTAGGGTTAGGGTTAGGGTCATAATGTATTTATTTTGACTGTATTTTGTTTACTTGTATTTTATTTGCTGTAATTTTGGGCCTGGCGGGGTATAAATAAACTTTATTATTTTATTATTGTTGTTGTTAGTAAGCTAAATAGTTTCAAAAATCATGTATGTCACAAAAACGAAGCTGCTATGGGAAGAGCAATGGCCCTAAAACAGCCGCTCTCCCAAAGCATCTCCATCCTCTTCCCTCTGACCTTGTCCTCCTCTCTCCTTTGCAGAACATCAGGAACGTCTGTGAAGACCTGTTTATGTGTTGTAGGAGGAGGACATCGATCAAGGTTTATCCCATCAGGTATCCCCCTTCCTTATTTCTTCTGCTTGTTATAATTTAATTCACGGGTGTTTTAGTGAGCACCCTTGATCTGTTGCTAACTTTATGCTGTTTTCCCTCCTTCTCTAGCCCCCCAGAAGAAATTGAGGAGTCCTCCTCCGATGATCTGGATTTGGAGACTTGGGTAAGGAGGGGAAGGCAGGAGGATTGTACTTCTGCGAAGAGGAGGGGATCGGGATTTGAATAATGTCTCTTCTTTTTTCTTTACAGCATTTCTGTATGGTATCGGCGCCGCAGCCACGCCCGGATGACAGGCCTGAGGACCCCCTTCGCGTGGAGTCCTTTGAGTCCTGGGTAAGGAGTGAGAGGCAGGAGTACTGTCTTTCTGGCAAGGGGAAGGGGGGGGGCAAGCTTTCAGAGAAAGTCTCTGAATAATCACTTTGATCTTCTCTTTCTTTCACAGGTCACCATTGAGTATCTATCAGATGACGGGAGCATGGACGGACCATGGAGCCCGCTGCCCCAGGGAGAGAAGTAACTGTTTGGCTGGGGGTTGGGTCCTTTGTTGAGTTGGAGGACTATTTGGGTTTTATGTTCTTACATGTCTTTTTCTTTCTCTTAGACCAACAACAGATATCCTGATTGAAGATCTGGAATGAAGAACCCCTGGGACAGCTGGCTCCATCGTCTGTCCATCGCTCCCCACCCAGGACTCATTGGACTCCTCTGGAACGGGGTCCTCACTCCTTGCCTCCCGGCTTGGCTGCAGCGCTGATACCATACAGAAATGTTACAGCAACAGAGTTGTTTTATATTGTGAGTGATTTCTATAGTTTCTTTATTTTTAAACTGAAAAATGTAAACAGTAGTATAATGCTTACGTTCCTTACCCAAGAGTCATGTAAATGTTTCTATCCCAACAGGCTTAACTTCAAAGATGCTGCTGAAAACTTGTGAAAAAAAGCTTGCATTACCTGATTTGAGTCTTGTTTTCTTTCTAGGAGAGAAAAAAGAAGGAAGGACAGCAGATCTGAGCGGTTCAATAGCATCTCCAGATGTGAAGCTCCATCTTGGAGGAGGAAGTGGTGAATTTGGTAATCAATCTACAGCAACTACATTCTGAGACAGAGAGGATATGGCTGGCTTTTGGAAGTAGAAAATGATGACCCTGAAGATAGTAAACCTCTCTTGGAGGAGTTAGACATTGATCTGAAGGACATCTACTACAAAATTCGATGTGTCTTGATGCTTATGCCTTCCTTTGGATTTAATAGACTAGTAAGAGATAATCCTGACTTTTGGGGTCCTCCAGCAGTTGTCCTGTTCTTCTCAATGATCTCGTTATATGGACACTTCAAGGTGGATTATAACTATTTGGATATTCGGATCCTTGACCATCTTCCTACCGTTCTTGGAGGAAAGGTTGCTTACGGTCGGGTTCTTGGAGTGATTGGATATTTTTTACTCCCTCTTATTGTAATAGCACCTGTGCTTCTGGTGGTCGGATCTTTTGAAGTTGTTTCTACTCTAACAAAACTTTTGGGAGTTTTTTGGGCTGCGGACAGTGCTGCTTCCTTATTAGTTGGAGAAGAATTTAAAACTAAGAAGCCCTTCTTGATCTACCCCATCTTTCTATTGTACATTTATTTTTTTTGTCCTTGTATACTGGAGTGTGATCAGCTTTATTGGAATCGGGCAGGAAAAAATGTCTTGCTCACCAAGAAGACTGATGAAAAGTCACCTGATGGAAAAACAAAACAAAACAAAGAGACTGTGTCTGATCTGAAGGACATATACTACAAAATTCGGTGTGTCTTGATGCCTATGCCTTCTTTTGGATTTAATAGACATGTAGTAAGAGGTAATCCTGACTTTTGGGTTCCTCTAGCAGTTCTCCTGTTCTTCTCAATGATCTCGTTATATGGACACTTCAAGGTGGATTATAACTATTTGGATATTTGGATCCTTGACCATCTTCCTACCGGCCAGAGTTCTTGGAGGAGAGGTCACTTACGGTCAGGTTCTTGGAGAGATTGGATATTTTTTACTCCCTCTTATTGTAATAGCACCTTTGTTTCTGGTGGTCGGATCATTTGAAGTTGTTTCTACTCTAACAAAACTTTTGGGAGTCTTTTGGGCTGCGGACAGTGCTGCTTCCTTATTAGTTGGAGAAGAATTCAAAATGAAGAAGCCCCTCTTGATCTACCCCGTCTTTCTATTGTACATTTATTTTTTGTCTTTGTATACTGGAGTGTGATCAGCTTTATTGGAATTGGGCAGGAAAAATGTCTTGCTCACCATGAAGACTGATGAAAAGTCACCTGATGGAGAGAAAAAAACCCCAAAGAGACTGTGTCATATCTGACTAGGATGCCTTTGGTGGTAATCTATGTATATCTGTGTATCATATTTAAGCAGTTTTACTTACATTAAACATTTATAACAGAGTTTAGGTTTAAGATTTATCAGATTTTTATTGAACGTTGTGTATTTAGACTTTGTTTCCTGTGCCAAAAGCACTAGGGCTAAATGATAAGATAAACTGAAGTGGAATTATAGTTACTGGTAGTTTTACTTACATTAAAGATTTATAACAGAGTTTAGTTTTAAGATTTGTTAGATTTTTATTGAACAAAGATGTGAACATTGTGTATTTATAAATGATAAGATGAACTGAAGTGGAATTATAGTTACTGGTAATAGTTCAAAAGTCGGTTTCTTGTATTCAACATAGCAGATTGTATAGATGTATTTCTGAATTGGTCCTGATTGTTCAGTCTGGTAATCCAGGCATGGCATTTAACGTGGAGCCTTCAGCACTCTCAATTTGGATGCTGAGTTATAAATTCTGAATTTTAAAAATGTTTTATGTTTACATGTAGGTTTATGATATTTAATTGTTAAGGGATTGACAGAAAGTGTAATAATTAGATGATGTAAATATCTGCCGTAGGAAAACTCTCATACAATGTTGATTTTGAATCTCTTCAAAGGGTAACTTTTTACATTATAGTAATGGTAATAAGAGAGAAATAATAATACTAATAATTTATTTATTTTTAAATAAAACAATTAAAAATAGTATAATGCTCCTGTCTTTTGTTTGTTGAATTTGTGCCAAGTGCTGCAAGGATTCATAGAACAGCGTTTCTCAACCTGGGGGTCGGGACGAGGGGGTTGCAGAGGAGTCACCAAAGAGCATCAGAAAACACATATTTCTATAAAGATATTCTGAAGAAAGAACTAAGGGAAATTAAAATGAAAATGCAAGAAGAATTAAATAAGGAATTTCCTAACATAATCTGGTTCCAACAACTTCAGATTAAAGATCACTTCAAAAAAGATAGCAAGAAGGTGCCTTAATATGGCAAAAGATCTTTGAAAGCAAAAAAAAAATCACAAGAATATACAAACAGCTATTAGGATATAAAAGCAGTATAAAAACAGACAACAAACAGTCACCAGTCACCAATTTAAACATTATCCAGGGGCAGTCCATCAGGTCTATATAGGTCAGCACGTTAGCAAGTCAGCCTACTCTCCAAAACCCTGGTCCCATAGCCAGGATTTTACTTGTTTCCGGAAGGACAAGTGGGATGCAGCCGATCTAATATCACTCAGGAGGGAGTTCCATAGCTGAGGGGCCACCACAGAAAAGGCCCTGTCCCTCGTCTTGTCTGCAAGTTCTCGGATTGTGATTCAACGATCCTACATCAGCAGGGTCCTCACTTGGTCAATGACTATCTCATTTCTGGATGTTGGGAGCCTACCAAAACATGCTTCACTCTCCACTGATGTGTGGCCATTTTTGATGCGGTTGTTCCACTTCTTTATCTATGTGGTGCCCATAGCTTGGTTTCTGAACCTTGAGGATCGTTTCCACTTGGGAATCATAAACCTTGACACAAACATTTAAAGCAGTAGCATTGTTCAATTTTTTTTTGTCATTTTGTCAACTACAAAAATTGCATAGCAATCATATACACTTCCTCACTCGTCTGTTGTCTGCCGGCAGCTGACAGCCCCTGCAGGCAGGAAAATTCACACCTAACTGCAGCAGGGAAGAGCTCCTTTTCCCACCCCAGCCATTCCACAGATATATAGACCCTTTGTCCTAATTCCAACAGACCTCACTACCTCTGAGGTGCTTGCCATAGATGCAGGCGAAACGTCAGGAGAAATGCCTCTAGAACATGGCCCTATAGCCTGAAAAAACCCACAAGAACCTAGTGATTCCAGCCATGAACGCCTTCGACAATACAGCATATATAATTCATCAATGAAAGGAAAGATGAACCATCAAGAAAGAATACAGATATGTGCAGCCCAAGCTTGCAGGAAAATTGTAAGGAAAGCTCAACATGAGCTGTGATAGGAAAGGCAATCAAAAAGCAGCCAAAATATTTGTTTTCAAGTATGTTTGGAGTAAGAGAGTAATGAAAGAAATGATTGCACCACTGCTCCACAAAGATGGTAGAATGCTAGCAGATCACAATGAAAAGGCAGAAGTGATCAATACCTATTTTACTTCGGTTTCCCTCTCAAAAAAGGAGGACTGTGTGCAAAGACATTGATAAGGAATCAGGACTGATAAGGTGTTAGCTAGGAATCACAGTTAGCTAAAATAAATCCAAATCTATAGCACAATATGAACTGAACCCCAGAGTATCAAAGAAACTTGCTGGCATACTCTCAAAGAATCACCAAAGAATTTTAGAATTAAAATCAGCTTCTTCTTTATAGATTATAGCAAAGCCTTTGATGTTACAGATCATGGGAAACTATGGATTAAAGAAATGAGAATGCCACATATAATTGTTTTAAGTGTAACCTGTACTCGGGGCAGAATATGAAGAAAAGGAATAGTTTTCTATCAGAAAAGAGGCAGGAAAGTATGCATTTCATCACCCTATTTGCTTAACGTTTACACAGAATGGCTCATAGAATCATAGAATCAAAGAGTTGGAAGAGACCTCATGGGCCATCCAGTCCAACCCCATTCTGCCAAGAAGCAGGAATATTGCATTCAAATCACCCCCGACAGATGGCCATCCAGCCTCTGTTTAAAAGCTTCCAAAGAAGGAGCCTCCACCACACTCCGGGGCAGAGAGTTCCACTGCTGAACGGCTCTCACAGTCAGGAAGTTCTTCCTCATGTTCACATGGAATCTCCTTTTCTGTAGTTTGAAGCCATTGTTCCTCATCCTAGTCTCCATGGAAGCAGAGAACAAGCTTGCTCCCTCCTCCCTGTGGCTTCCTCTCACATATTTATATTTATACGTAAAGCAGGATTAGATGCAGAACTGGAGGAAGGAACATCAACCATTTACGATATGCAGATGACACCATACTACTTCTACAATTACCAGAAAATAGAAAAAAATGATTACTGAAGAAGTCAAGGAAGAAAAGTTTGCCAGAGCAACTGAACATTAGAAAAGGCAAATTTACAACTGAGCATTAGAAAAACTCCACTCACAGAGCTTATTTAAAATATGCAAGAGTTATCTGCCCACAATAAACTACCTAGGGTGCAACTACACTGTAGAATTAATGGAGTTTGACACCACTTTAACTGCTCAATGCTATGGAATCAGGGGAGTTATAGTTTTATAAAGTCTTTAGCCTTCTTTACCAAATAATGCTCATGTCCCACCAAACTACAACTCCATTGCATAGGGCCATGGCAGTTAAAGAGGTGTCAAACTGCTGACTTACTTAGGTGATTCCTTGTTGTCCGAGTAGGATAGTCTTCTAGGATCAGTGTACTGTGGGTCCGTATGTGACTGTGGAGCCTTATTCTTGATTTGCATCTTCTCCCACAGTGAGGGCATTGGTTTCCAGGTGGAAGGCGATCCCAGTCGGGGTTGGCTTGATGCGCCTTCCTCTTGGCACGTTTCTCTCTTTCGTCCTTCATTCGTGCCTCTTCAAATTTTACAGCATTGCTGGTCACAGCTGACCTCCAGCTGGAGCGCTCAAGGGCCAGAGCTTCCCAGTTCTCAGTGTCTATGCCAGAGTTTTTAAGGTTGGCTTTGAGCCCATCTTTAAATCTCTTTTCCACCAACATTCTGTTTTCCGCTCTTGAGTTCGGAGTAGAGCAACTGGTTTGGGAGACGGTGGTCGGGCATCCGGACAACGTGGTCGGTCCAGCAGAGTTGTCCAATGGAGTTTTGTAGAATTGGTGTCAAACTAATTCTACAAAACAGATGCATCTTTAGAGAAAGGGAGGGAGAGAAGGAGAAAGAGAGAGGGAGGAAGCAAGTATTATTCAAAGCATGGAGAAATTACATTTTGACCTGCAGCTTCCAGAATCCCCAGCATGGCTTTCCTGGTGGGATTCACGATGTTCTAGTTCATAAGGAGGAGCCCCCGGTGACACAGTGGGTTAAACCCCTGTGCCGGCAGGACTGAAGACCGACAGGTCACAGGTTCGAATCCGGGGAGAGGCGGATGAGCTCCCTCTATCAGCTCCAGCTCCTCATGCGGGGACATGTGAGAAGCCTCCCACAAGGATGATAAAAACATCAAAATCATCCGGGCGCCCCCTGGGCAACGTCCTTGCAGACGGCCAATTCTCTCATACCAGAAGCGACTTGCAGTTTCTCAAGTCGCTCCTGACATGATAAAAAGTTCATAAGGGAGTTTACCAAGCTCTGAGTTTCCCCTGTATATTTGTACACATGTGTAATGTACAATCAGCTTTGCTTCATGCATTTCCCTTTGTGGCACTTGTATTGGGAATGGCACAAGCAATAATAAGGATAATATGTACTCCTTCTTCTCTCCACATATGGCTCTCATTTTTTGCTTTGAGTTGTAACTGTCAGTGAGCACAAATAAGAATGGCATGCACATTTTGTTTGTAAAACTCGATTTAAGAAAGCTCATGACTCTATTATAAGGAATCAAACCTGCTCCCTTCGAAGAACAAATTTTGATGTGAGCATCAAGCCTGGTAAAAACTAATCACAACTCTAGTTTTGCTTTTGTGGAATTGTGTGTGTACGGTAATGCTTCTTCAGATCATCTTGTGAACAACCACTGGGTGGCAGCAAAGGAACACCAAAAACTGCAAACACACTCAGTTATGTGTGTTTGAAAGATTGGTGGTAATGGATAGGGTGGAAGGCAGAAAAGTGGCAAAATGGAAAATTTGGCATAGTTAAAACAGACTGCAGACCATTTCCTCACATATTCTTGTTGTCACAATTACACATCTACCAAGACGTCTTTTTTATTTCCGTTATCTGACTATTTTTCTTTTTAATAAAGTATTCCTATTGTTATGAGCCTGCAAATTGTTCCTAACTTATGGTGACCCTAAGGCGAACCTATCCCAGGCTTTTCATGGCAGGATTTGTTCAAAGAGATTTTGCCTTTTCCTCTCTCTAAGGCTCTCACTGCCAGAATCACTAGCCACTCTCTTCACTCCTCTGTAATCTGCTTCCATAGCCTCCTCTGGCCTGAATCCTGCAAAGTCTTCTTCATCACTGGAAGCTAGAAAGATGTCACGAATGCATTTCAGCTGGCGCTGATTCTCCTCTGTTTCTGCATCACTCCTTCTTCTCCTCCTACTACTAGTAGTAGGTATTAGGGCTGGGCGGTTTCGTTTTGTTAATTCGTAATTCGTTAATAATTCGTTAATTTTAATTACAAAACGATAACGAACCATTCTGGAGCAATTTTTTTAAAAAACGAATTTTCAAAACGTTTTGTAAATGCTTCGTATTTCGATATTGTATTCGTTTCGTTATTGTTTTGAGGTCGTTTCGTTATTATTTCCGCATGTCTGGGCCAAGTTTTATGGTTTAATTAGTGAAAAAAAATTATAATATCACACCAACAGTCAACAACAGAGGGAGAGGGAAGCTTCAGAAGGTTTTGGAGGTTTTTTAGCGTATTTCGCGGTCGCGTCCGCCATTAACGAATCGATTCGTTATTGTTTCGGAAATCGATTCGTTAATTTTTTACCATTTACAAAATTTCGTAAATATCGAACTTTTTAAAAGGAAAATTTTGTAATTATTTTAAATATCGAAACAAAAAAAAACCCAAATACAAATCGATTTTAGAAACAAATTTTTCCGTTGTTACCCAGGCCTAGTATATATTGTTGTATTTCCCTTTTCATTTTAAATAATGTGATTTGTCCGAAGTCAACTAGTGAGTTTCCATAGCCAGGATTCAAACCCTGCTCTCCAGAGTTGTAACCCCATGGTCAAACTACTACACCACACTGGCTCTCAATAGAGTATGACAGTATGCAAAAATAACTTACTCAAATTTGATGCCATGCACTCTATTCATTTCTTTATATATATAGACCGACCACTTGCTCCCTCGATCCGTGTCCCTCTTGGTTGGTGAAATCCTGCTTGGAGGGATTACGTGACCCCCTGTTGAAGATCATAAACAGCTCCCTTGAGCAAGGAGTCTTTCCAGA
>NW_026844366.1:193886147-193897551 GCF_025583915.1 Anolis sagrei ordinatus
TCTGAGCAGCTCCGGGGCAGAATACTCTGAATTACATCTGGATTTTTTTTTTGGTGAGACTTTTGACATTTTCTTTTTCAGATGCCCCTGGGAATGGATTTTTAGTTCAACTATAGAAAGATTATGGGGACTCCCCTGTTTTTCCCTTGTGAAGAGATATCTGGTAAGAACTGATTTCATAAACGGCATTTAAGGCCCAATCTGTGTGTTGCCTTAGGGGCCTTCCGGACAGGTGCTATATCCCAGGATCTGATCCCAGGTTTTCTGTTTATCCCAGATTATCTGGTGGTGAGGACTTCAATAATCCAGTTTGAATCAGAAAACCTGGGATCAGATCCTGGGATATAGGGTCTGTCTGGAAGGGCTTTTATACAGTTGCTTTACATCAAGCTTTGAAAAGCAGACAAAAGAATCACAATGACCACCCATTCCAGATCAGGACCGTTATAGGATTGGGGGTGGGTGGGTGTGCAGGTTTACCCTTATTCTCCTTGTCTCTTTATTTTTATCTATTCAGCATGGGCAGCGCTAAGCTAAGGGACGAACAATTTCACTTGCTGAGGATCCAGTTTGTGAGTTGTGCTGAGCAGTGGAGGAAAAGAAACCAATGTGCTCACACCAATGCCAGCAATACAGCTTAATGGTGCAATTCTAGAAAATGTTGACCATTTCCACTACCTTGGTAGCCACCCACAAAAGTTGATGTTGAAATACAACACTGTCTGAGCTCTGCAAGCGAATGAAGCATAGAGTGTTTGAGGATCCACTGTGATGGAGGGAATAAGTATATAAGTGCAGGATCTTTGCTAATGAATGGCCAAGAAGCTGGATCCCAATTGCAGGATATCAGTAATGGACTAGCTCTCCATCTAGAAAGTTTAATAGGAGATCCAAAAGATGAGCTGACAGTTGGGAAATGTCCTGCTTTGTATCATTTCATGGGTTTCTCCATGGTAATCAGGACAGGGTATGGCGCCCTACCAGCCAAGAGGTGTCTCCCCCAGTACCAGGAGCCATCTTCTATGCTTCACTCTGGGGACCCATCCAGACAATCACAAAAATTATAGTTGTGTTTATTTTTTAAAAAAATGCCTCTAAGACACTAAGCAGGCAGAGTGTAACATTTTGCCAATATGGTTGTATCCTCCCCTTTCTCTGGCAACTTTCAAGCTCAGGGAGGAGATGCTGCTACTTACCAGGGAGGTGAAGAAGCAGCTGATCTTGGCTTGATAAAAGGAAAAATTAGGGTGATCCTGAAGATGGAGTCCACCTTTCTTTTTCTTCCTACAGAAGCCCAGAGCAGGATCATTATCAATATCCGAATTGTCTCTCCTTTCCCTCCCCACCAGCAAGCAGCAACAGTCACAAACGCTCCAAGAACTTTACAGATTTTATGCAGGGAACTACATGTGTGCATAGTTCTCTAAAAGGAGGCCAACTGTTGGTTTCCTCTCTTACTGGTCCCTCTGTCTACACCAAGTCTGCAGAATCGCTTTCTGTGCAAGATTTCTTGGGCTGTTTGATTGGGACACCAACATTGTTCTCCTCTTCTGTGGGTACCATATTTGTGCCATTGTTTACAACTCTTTCTTTCTTTCTTTCTTTCTTTCTTTCTTTTCTTTATACCGCTTTTCTCAGCCCTCAGGTGACTCAAAGCGGTGAACAACATCAATACAAAACATCACGAGACAAGTATAGGGCAATTAAAAACAATTGTAACATAAATCATTAAACATCCATATAACAATCATTAGCGCCTCAACAGTAAAATCAGAATCCAGTCTCATCATCCATTATTCCGTATTCCTATGTTCAATTACACTGTTTAATCAAATGCTTGTTCGAACAGCCAGGTCTTCACTTTCCTCCAAAACGCCAGCAGGAAGGGGACTGATCTGATATCTGCAGGCAGGGCGTTCCACAGCCGAGGGGCCACCACTGAGAAGGCCCTGTCTCTCGTCCCCGCCAAGCGTGCTTGGTGATGCGTTCAGAGAGGTAAGTAGGGCCAGAACCGTTTAGGGCTTTATAGGCTAATGCCAGCACTTTGAATTGTGCCCGGTAGCAAACTGGCAGCCAGTGGAGCTGGCGCAACAGAGGAGTAGTATGCTCCCTGAGTGCCACTCCTGTTAGCAACCTGGCTGCCGAACGCTGGACCATTTGAAGCTTCCGAGCAGTCTTCAAAGACAACCCCACGTAGAGAGCATTGCAGTAGTCTATACGGGATGTAACCAGAGCATGGACTACCATGGCCAAGTCAGACTTCCCAAGGTAAGGGCGCAGCTGGCGCACAAGTTTTAACTGTGCGAATGCTCCCCTGGTCACCGCTGAAACCTGGGGTTCCAGGCTCAGCGATGAGTCCAAGATCACACCCAAGCTGCGAACCTGTGTCTTCAGGGGGAGTGTAATCCCGTCCAACACAGGCTGTAACCCTATGCCCTGTTCGGCCTTACGACTGACCAGGAGTACCTCTGTCTTGTCTGAATTCAATTTCAATTTGTTCGCCCTCATCCAGACCGTTACAGCGGCCAAGCACCGGTTCAGGACCTGGACAGCCTCCTTAGTAGCAGGTGGAAAGGAGTGACAGAGTTGGACATCATCTGCGTACAGATGACACCGTACCCCGAAACTCTGGATGATCTCCCCCAGCGGCTTCATGTAGATGTTAAACAACATGGGAGACATCTTTCTTTCTTTCTTTCTTTCTTTCTTTCTTTCTTTCTTTCTTTCTTTCTTTCTTTCTTACATATTCACTGCAAACAAACAATTCATGACTCATGGACTGACACTGGTCCACACTTTAAGTCACACTATTTTATTCTACATTAATTCTGCTTTTCAAAATCCTGAAACAGGGTTTTGACCATGCAACTTAATGTCAGTTCCTTTCATTGACTTTCCTCCCATAAGGTATTGTTCTTAGTCTACAGAACTCAGGAGAAAAAATTCCCACTGGCTTCTTTCTTGTCAGTTGGATGGGTCCCATTATGATGAATGAGAAGCAGAAGTGAAGCAGCCAAACAAGACGAAAGCAATAGCCAAAGGGAGGGGAAATGCATTAACTGTTACAAGCATAGCAAAGTGCGGCATACCAAAGTTATCTGCAAATTAAGAGGATGGGAGCGATCATTGTCTAAAAACACAGGAACTATACCTCCAGGGTTTTGTGCTCCAGCCAACTGCCAATAGCATATGCTCCTCTTCTCCGTCCCACCCCAAAAAGCACAAATCCCTTTGGTGCATATTTCGGAATCTATTTTGTTGCCTCTGGGAAAAAATATGTTCAGCACATTCTCTGTGCTGATCATTTTGAGGCCGGGACAATCTTCAAGATATACGATATAAAACTATGCAAGATACAACACGGTAGTTGACAAATGTTTTATTGTCCATCATACTTTGGATCGTCACCATTCAAAGTCTGGCTTCACCTCTCTTTCCTCTCTCCTGTGCCAAGAATGTCTTTGGCAGAGGATGTCTCAGAGGCAGAACTTGGAAAAATGAATGTTTGGGATGAGAGGTCCCAGAATCCCCCAGTTGCCAAGATTGGATCCTGGGAATGTTCATGTGAATCACTGACTTTTCTAGGCTCTGGCTCGATGGCTATCTGCTACTTTTTGGCACTTGATCATCTTATTTGGGTACTCTGGGGAACCATCCAGACAGTACCTTTATCCCAGGAACTTCTGCAGCAAACAGGAGGGTGGCTACAAAAGGGAAAAAACCTGAGATTTCCAGGTGCAGGAATATCAAGGTTTTAAGCCAAATGTGCAGATCTTCGCATGTCTGTATGTCCCTGCAATTGGAAATCATGGGTTTTTTAAAAAAAATCTGGGTTTGTTCCCAGGTTTTAGATGTTTGTTCCTGATTGGTCGGTTCCAAAAACGAATGTGACACTTGAGTAGAAATCAATAACTTTATTTGTGTGCCAGAAACCTTATGAAATGTTTCTATGGGCAGGACAAAATCGTGGCCTCCTAGTCAATGCTGTACATCTTTTCACAAGAAGAGTAATGAAGAACAGCCATGTATAATCCAGGAACAGTACCCTGTTGTCTGGTGCCACAAGTACACAACCAAATCTGTCTGGACACATGGCCGGACAGCCAGGCTCTAAAAGGTGTCAATAACGACAAAGTTCTGTTCATGGTCTAAAAGTGTGTGTTCCTTTTTGATTGTGTAGTGCTGACTTGGGCAGAAGTGGTCCTACCTTGTAAACTTTGTGTAGCAGATACTTCATGAAACTCCTGGAGTTTCTCTGGCCAGGACAAAGAACGGAACATTTGCAGTGAGGTAACCCAGAAATTTTGGAAAGACATACACGAAGAAATCCAACAGATTTTTAATAAGAAATTCCCAAGGAAACCGGAATACTATTTATTGGGGATTACAGATAAAGATATAAATCTGACCTCAAATGAGGACATTCTGTTTATTTATGTGACGACGGCTGCCAGGATGGTATATGCAAAACTATGGAAGCAAAATGTAACACCAGAGAAGACTAATTGGTTAAAGAAGATAATTGAAATTAAAGACATGGACACATTAACTTTTTTATTAAGAAAAAATACAGGAAACCCGACCAAGCAAACAGACTGGACAACAATTGAAGTTCATATAGAAAAGAAATACAAGGAGTTGTAAACTATAAAGGGAGAGCATATATACAAAAGAGACAATGTGAGCAGAATTAGAAGGAAGTACTCCTCATTTTCTCTCTCTCTCTTTTAATATCACTTTTTCTCTTTCCCTCCACTTTTTTTTTTGGGAGGTGGCAATTTTTTTTCTTAGTTCGTTCGTTGGATTTTAATTTCTATTGTACTCTTTTTACACTATTTTCCTACTTTTCTATCCTCTTCTAGTTTATTCCCCCACTTTCCATGTAACTATATAAATGTTCAATAAAAACTATATATAAAGCATCACGTCTGGACAATGGAGGCAGAAATTCCAGGACCAACAGGTCTGTATGTGGACCTCTTCTGAAGTCCCGGAATTGTCTGCCCCATGATTTAGTGCTGTCTGGAAGCACCCCGAGCTTCCACAAGAGCAGCATTGAAATCTCTTGGGCTAGGCTTTCTGATTTTGTATCCATCCCTTTCAATATTTTCACATAGCTTTCAGGATTGTATCAGAAAAACCCAGACTTCATAAAACATTTTACAAAGCACATGGAAGAACCAGAAGCAAAATAAATTGTTAGCAAGAGACAAAGGAAGCTTCCTTTGCCAAAACAGGCAGCTGCTCAGGAGAGTAAAGGTAAAGGTAAAGGTTTTCCCCTGACATTGTCCAGTCGTGTCCGACTCTGGGGTGTGGTTCTCATCTCCATTTCTAAGCCGAAGAGCTGAGTTGTCCATAGACACCTCCTAGGTCATGTGGCCGGCATGACTGCAAGGAGTGCTGTTACCTTCCCACCAGAGCGGTACCTATTGATCTACTCACATTTGCATGTTTTCGAACTGCTAGGTTGGCAGAAGCTGGGACTAACAGCAGGTGCTCACGCCACTTCCCGGATTTGAACCTGCGACCTTTCAGTCAACAAGTTCAGCAGCTCAGTTCTTTAACCTACTGTGCCACTGGGGGCTCCACTCAGGAGAGTAGTTGGGGCTATATTCCATCTTGGCCAAATTTGAGAGGGAGGCTTTTTAGTTTTCCAAATGGTTAGCAATACTTCTGCAATTGGGACTGCTTTTGCTATCTAACCTATCTTCAAACAGGAAATGACTATCAAATCATGGGAGAACTCCCAGTGTTTATGCTGGCTGCAAAATTCTGGGATTTGTAGTCCAAAAAAGCTCCCAGCATACCCATCTTCCTCTATTGAGTGAGAATACAGGTTCAGCACAAATACAGGTTGAGCATTCCTTATCAGAATTTCTGAATTCAAATCTAAAATGAGTCGCCCCTGGGGCTGAGAATTGCGGTATATAAGTAAAGTAAATAAAATAAATAAATAAATAAAATGGTCAACATGGGTGGTCGCAATACAGGCATGTAGCTGGGGAGGGGGGGCTTGGGGGGCTTCACCCCCCCCCCAATTCTCATGGTGGTCCGCGAGAAGGCCTTACTGGTACATTATTTAAACTGTTATGTTTATTCATATCATGATCTGATCACCATGCTCAATATATCCCATATGCATGGGGGTATTGGGGTAACGATACAAAAGGTTTGCTAGGCTAGACCCTCTTTCACTCAGACTCAGCCCCCCCCCCCCCAGAATCAAACTCAGCTCCCCCCGAAACAAAATCCTGGCTATGGGCCTGTCTTTTGTTTTGTAATGTCCAATGAAACTTTGTTTCATGCACAAAAGTATTAAATGTATTCTGTATCAAACTATTTTTGGGCTATGTGTGGAAGGTTTAAATTTTATGTTTAGACTTGGGTCCTAACTTAGGCATTTATTCCAAATATCGAACATGTCTGATCCTAAACATTTCTACCACTCAGCTTCTCAATATCCTCCCAAGTTGATAAATTAGAAAAGGATCTATTGAAGTTTGCACTAACTTTTATGGCATGATGGGTTCAGTGGGAATTGTATAGTTTTACAGATGTGACTGAAGTACTGTTCCCATCAGTCTTAGCTTGCATTGCCAGTGGGGAGGAATGCTAGGAACTGAAATTCAGGAGGTCCATACTAGTATTAGATTGAAATAAATAGCACCCATTCCTTGATTAAGCCTTCCTCTGGGTTTTTGGGCACCTCGTTTTGAATTTGGCCCCCACTTTCTCGTCCCCACAGCATCTCATAGCAGTGAGTTCCATAGTAGTTTTTGTTAGCACCCACAATGTATTTGCATGTCGCCCTTTTTCCAGCCTCAACAAACAAGCTTGTTAGATTTCAATCTACTACGGAAAGACTGGCAGTGGTAGTTTGTGTTATATAATTTTAGTTTGTGGTTAATTAAATTTTGATGATGGACGAGTTCAGGAAATTTACAAATACAGCCCAATGACACAAGGTTAGCTTGCCAGTTGTGGCTAAATATAATTTTCTAGCTGTCTTTAATGATTAGGGAGATAAGTCCTTAAAGCCATAGTATCTGATCCTCATCTGATGTAAATCAACAACATAATTCCCTGAAAGCTAATGGCTTTATGCTGATTTATGGCAGCTGAGGATCTGGCCTTTATTGTGCTTTGTCACAGATGTAATTATTTTTTATGGTTGTTTTAGCTTTACTAGCAATAAAGAAAGGAGATGTTTATAATCTGGGGAGGATCTGGGGAAGGGAGAATCTTGCATCCTTTTCCTCAGAGAAAACAAAACACATTTCCTTCTGGCTAGTTTGAGAAAGCACAGTTTTTGATATTGGCTAAGTATATCAAGCTATTTGGATAAGATTCATGTGTGTAAAAAAATAAAATCGCAGTGCCACGACAATAGGGTGTGAAATATGACCTTTTAAAAGAGATGTATTTATTTATGTGTATTTGCAGGAATATATCTGATTTTGAAAGGTGAAACAATTGCATTGTATAGAAGTGAGATTTATCTGTCCTTCTGGATATTTTTCTACTGTATCTCTCAGAACTCATCACCATTAAGAGGCTTGGATTGCTAGGAACTGCACTACAAAAAATTATCTGGAAGATTGCACAACTCTATCCCATAGGTTCATGGCACCACCCATAGTTTATATGGATTAGATCTCAGGGGCCATCCAGACAGACCCAAAATGTGGGGTCTGTCTGGATTTTTACCGAGGGTGTCCAAACAGTGCCTAGAATTATAGTCAGGAAGTTTTTCCTAATGTTCAGATGGAATCTCTTTTCTTGTAGTTTGAGAGAGTTCCACTGCCAACCAGCTCTTACAGTCAGAAAGTTTTTCCTAATGTTCAGATGGAATCTCCTTTCTTGTAGGTTGAAGCCATTGTTCCGCATCCTAGTCTCCAAGGCAGCAGAAAACAAGCTTGCTCCCTCCTCCCTATGACTTCCTCTCACATACTTATAGGGCTGGGCGGTTTCGTTTCGTTAATTCGTAATTCGTTAAAAATTCGTTATTTTTTTTTTTTTGTTAACGAAGCGATAACGAACCATTCTGGAGCAACTTAAAAACGAAACGAATTTTTCAATTCGTTTCGTAAATGCTTCGTATTTCGTTATGTATTCGTTTCATTATTGGTTTGAGGTCGTTTCGTTATTATTTCTGCATGTCTGGGGCAAGTTTTATAGTTGTTTTTTGTTTAATTAGTGAAAAAAAATTATAATATCACACCAACAGTCAACAACAGAGGGAGAGGGAAGCTTCAGAAGTTTTTTTAGCGTATTGCGCGATCGCGGCCGCCATTAACGAATCGATTCGTTATTGTTTCGTTATTGTTTTGTAATTTTTTTACCATTTACGAAATTTCGTAAATATCGAACTTTTTTTAAGGAAAATTTCGGAATTCTTTTAAATATCGAAACGCAAAAAACCCCCAAAAAACGAATCGATTTTAGAAACAAATGTTTCCGTTGTTACCCAGGCCTACTATCTATCTATCTCATCATGTCTCCTCTCAGCCTTCTCTTCTTCAGGCTACACATGCCCAGCTCTTTAAGCCGCTCCTTATAGGGCTTCTTCTCCAGACCCTTGATCATTTTAGTTGCCCTCGTCTGGACATATTCCAATGAATTAATTCAGAATAACCTCAGCAATTCCAAATTAATTAAATACCCCAATAGATCCTGGCCATTCTGAAAGCCTGTGTTTTGTGTTTTGATCCTGTGGGGATTCACTTCAGTGGGCTTCAGGGTGGCTGCATGACACCCCAATTGTTATCAGGATAACATGTAACCACTAGGCTTGGGCAAGTTCATTCAGAAGCTTCTAAAATCGTAATTAATTCAGATTATATTCACTTTTGAATCAATTTTGAGCCATGCAGGAATAGTGGGAGGAGCAATTCCTTGAGACTTTGGAGTAAAACCTAGAGCTGAGTTACCAGATGTCACTAAGCTTTCCTCCAGGAACTCCAATTAATGCAGGTGATTCATGGTTTGAATGGAGTTACTTCAGCATATTGTTTTGGGTTTGAGTTCTGCAATACCACATGCAGCCCCGCTATTAAAATAGATGGCAGTGCTCTCACATGGTTCTTGTATATCGCAGGGTGATAATGATACTGGAAGAAGACAATTAAAGAAGACAATTATGCTGGGGAAAAAGGAAGGAAAAAGGGAGAGGGGCCGACCAAGGGCAAGGTGGATGGATGGTATCTTGAAGTGACTGGCTTGACCTTGAAGGAGCTGGGGGTGGTGACGGCCGACAGGGAGCTCTGGCGTGGGCTGGTCCATGAGGTCACGAAGAGTCGGAAGCGACTGAATGAATAAACAACAAAGATACTGGATTGTTTAGGAGCATTTTCATATCAGGGCAAGAAACTTTCTTACACTTTATCATCAACTTTGGGGATTCATTGAATTAATTTCATTGAAGGCAAGCTTCAGTTTATAGTGCGTACATAACAAAAGAGAACTAGTTTATTTTACTTTCCTTTACTAGTTGCCTTTACTTAATTTTCTTGACAGTTGATGCATCACGTCGTAAGATTGGACACAGTAGATCCTTTAGGTACTGGTGAGCTTCTTGGATATATGTTCTTATATTTCCCAGATTGAGTGCACTTGGTCAAATGGGAAGTCTGGGTATTTTTAAAATATTTGTTCCATACCATGAAAAGTTAACAGTGCAGCAAAGAAAAGCAGAAAGAGATAATATATAAATCTCTTCCCCCCCCCCCCACCTCACGCCCCTCTTATTAGCCTCCAGCTTTGTCTTGTCACCCTCCCCTAATGTCAGATCTGTTTATTCTTTGGGTAAATGTCTGATGTCACTTTAATAAATTCATATTGATATGAAATCTGTCATTTGATGATTAAGATTATATACTGCACGATGTGCAAAATGTTTATGATTTAGGCTCTTGCTTGATTTAATTAAAGACAACATAAAGCTCCAACAACAAAAAACATGTTTTTGTTGTAGTTTTGTTTTCAAAGCAACAGATGCCATATTTTGACAATACTTGCATTTGCCTTTATTAAAATAAAAAAACAGTGAGAAAGGCATTTTGCTTGACTCCCCCCCCCCCATGTTTCCATAGCGAGGTCTCCCCACATTTTCAAGCAGGTTTACTTTTACTTTAATTGCTAAATGTAGGCTGAAGTCCTTGGTCTAAATTGAGGTAGGGTTATTTTCCCCCACTGCACCCATGGGCCATATTGACATAATTCAGCATGCGGGAGGTGATATTACATCACATCTAGCTAGCATTTGACTGATTCTCTCCTTTTTTGTGTATTTGGGCTTGTTGAGGGTGGAATTTTTGAGGGAGTTAAAGGGGAGACATGTTGTCTCACGATGTGGAACGTCACAATAGACCTCCTAATCTGAGATCTTCGCCAATCAATTCAAGGGATCTAGCTGGGACTAGTCTTTGAACTCAGGCTCTTTGTGCAGTGGTTCTCAATCTGGGTTGCCCAGATGTTTTTGGCCTTCAACTCCCAGAAATCCTAACAGTTTGTAAACTGGCTGGGATTTCTGGGAGTTGTAGGTCAAACACATCTGGGGACCCCAGGTTGAAAACTAATGCCATAGAGGCAAGTATGTACAGTGATTTGATTCCAGGATGCTCCATGGATACAAAAATCAGTGGATGTTCAAGTCCTATTATATACAACTGTATATGTAATCTCCAGCAAAGGATCACCGCCTTGTCGGGGCGCTGGAGCTTGAGCACCTCAATGATGTCATGAGCGAAACCGTGAAGGGACACCCAAGACGGGACGGTTGTGGCAGAGAGGTCAGACCAAGCGTGATCCCTGGGGAAGGCAATGGCAAACCACTCCAGTATCCTTGCCAAGAAAACTAAATGGACCAGTACAACCAGAGATATGTCGGTATGCCATTGGAAGATGGGACTCCCAGGTCGAAGATGGCCACAATGCTACTGGGGAGGAGCAGAGGATAAGTTCAACTAGCCCCAGATGTGATGACGCAGCTAGCTCAAGCCGAAAGGAAGGCTAGCGGCCGACGGTACTGGAGGTGAACGACGAATCCGATGCTCTAAAGATCAACACACCATAGGAACCTGGAATGTAAGATCTATGAGCCAGGGCAAATTGGATGTTGTTATTGGCGAGATGTCAAGACTATAGATAGACATTCTGGGGGTCAGCGAACTGAAGTGGACTGGAATGGGCCACTTCACATCAGATGACCACCAGATCTACTACTGCGGACAAGAGGAACATCGAAGAAATGGAGTAGCCTTCATAATTAATAAGAAATTCGCTAAAGCGGTGCTTGGATACAACCCAAAAAATGACAGAATGATCTCAATTCGAGTGCAAGGAAAGCCTTTCAACATTACAGTGATCCAAATATACGCCCCAACCACAGCTGCTGAAGAGGCAG
>NW_026844366.1:193897737-193914915 GCF_025583915.1 Anolis sagrei ordinatus
TAGTAAAATGGCAAAATCAACATTTGTTTTTTGGAATATTTTGAAGGCATGGATGATGGAATCTGTGGATGCAGAACTCATGGATACAGTGGGCTGACTACTTATTTGCTTATGTCTGTATTCCATTTACTGCTGTTGTTTCCTATAACAAGCTCAAACCACTAAAAGTCAAGCTGAGAAAAGTCAAGCTAAGGTTCTGCATCAGACTGGCCCAAGGTTACAGGACTGAATGAAGATTTGAACCTAGGTTTTCCTCTCTTAGTCTGGCTCACTAAGGAAAACCAAAAGGGCTGCAGTTTTCCTACCTTTATACTCCACCAAGTTGGCTCTCTCATGATATGTTCCCATATCCTTGTGATTTAAAATAATATCTATTTATTCATTGTTGTTATTGTTTTCAAGGCAACTTCAATTTATGGCAATCCCATGAATGAGAGACCTTCAAGTTACTTGGCCATCAACAGTCTTGCAGGCTCAGGGCCATGTCTTCCTTGAACAAACCTGTCCTTCAAGGACAGTGGTTCTCAACCTGGGGTCCCCAGATGTTTTTGGCCTTCAACTTCCAGAAATCCTAACAGCTGGTAAACTGGCTGGGATTTCAGGGAGTTGTAGGCCAAAAACATCTGGGGACCCCAGGTTGTGAACCAGTGTTCTATCATTTATTTATTTATTTATTTATTTATTTATTTATTTATTTATTTATTTGGGGTACTTCTACCCCGCCCTTCTCAACCCACTAGGGGGGACTCAGGGCGGCTTACAAAAAGGCACAATTTGATGCCCAATAATTCACAAAATACAATGTACAAATTACAATATAGCATTAATAGTTATGACTAGTTAAAACAATAAAAAACAATACAATAGCAGCAATAAAATCATCTTGTGGTCAATGTTCGCCAATTCATAAATCCATAATCCATCCAGTATTGTCATTGTCCTTTCCTACTCTGGTCGTCATTGTCTTTTGTCCATCTGCCAGCTTACCCAAAGGCCTGGTCCAACATACAGGTTTTTAACTTCCTTCTGAAAGAGAGGAGGGATGTTGATGACCTAATTTCCCCGGGGAGTGCATTCCACAGACGAGGGGCCACCACCGAGAAGGCCCGGTCCCTCGTCCCCACCAGCCTCACTTGTGATGAACAAGCACGGGGAAGCCCAGGCCCGGGAGGGGTGGGGAGCGGACACGACCCCTTCAGCTCTTCCCTTTAGCCTTCATCTGCCTCAGCCCTTCTCTCAGGATGGGGACACAATGGCCTGCTGCATCCCCAGACTGAAAGGAAGGCTGAGACAGGGAAATGAGTCTGCTGAGTGCTTTCCAGAGTGCTCTCGGCAGCAACATGTCTCAGCCTGGGGAGGTGAAGGGCCGCTATATCCCTAGGCTGAGAGCAGAGGCAGGGGAGAGACACACCACTGCTGAGAGTGCCCCAGAGAGCTCTTGGCAGCTGCGTATCTCCTCCTCCTCTCAGCCAACCACCCTCAGCCTCCCTCTGCCAAATCCTCCCAGCACAGCTTAGCCCGTCTGCCCCATCCCCTCCCCGCAATGTAGCCCCCACCAGAAAAAAGTTTGCCCATGCCTGATTTAGAATGTGGTCTTCTTCTCCCACTGCCTTTTCCCATACCAATTATTATAGCCCTTTGTCATAATTAATGTTTTCTTATGATATGGCCAAAGTACCAGTCTGAGTGTAGGAAACTTTGCTTCTGGAGGAAGTTCAGATTTGATTTTCTTTAGGATCCATTTAGTTGTTTTCTAGTAGTCCACAGTATTTGTAGAACTCTTCTTCATCATTTCAAATTTTCTTCCTGTGAGCTTTCTTCTCTGTCCAACATGATGATATTGACAATCAGAACTTTAGGATTCAATGATATATCTTGACACTTCAGGATCATGTTTAGTTCCTTCACAGCTGCCCTTCCTAGTTCTATATGATACAAGGGTTTGCTATAAACTTTAAAGGAGAGGCTGATTTCCTTTTGACATTGTTTGGTGTGCTCCTTTATCTAATATATGTTTGCAATATGATCCCTGCTGCCACCTTCTTTTTTGAACCCAGCTTACGTAACTGGCATTTCTCACCTTGTATATAGGGGGGGGGGGGGGGGCTCGGGGGGCTTCAGCCCCCCCCCCGAAATTCTCATGGTGGTTCGCGAAAAGGCCTTACTGGTGCATTATTTAAACTGTTATGTTTATTCATATCATGATCTGATCACCATACTCAATATATCCCATATGCATGGAGGTATTGGGGTAATGATACAAAAGGTTTGCTAGGCTAGACCCTCTTTCACTCAGACTCAGCCCCCCCGAAACTCAGCCCCCCCGAAACCCCCCTGAAATTTTTTTAGCCCCCCCTCCCCAAAACGAAATCCTGGCTACGGGCCTGCCTTGTATATAGGGTAAAAAATGTATTGTAGATTTTGGAGCAACACTTTGTATGAGTGGTTAATTCAATAGTTCTGAGGTTACTTCTTGGGGAGTGGAATATATATTGAGTATTTCTAACCTATGGATCAATGTTTGTTTTCCATATTTGTTGATGGATCTTAGTTAAATCTAGAGTAGATTCTACCTTCACAGATTGAGACAGCTCTATTAGTATGTTATATGTTGTGAGAGCACAAAAATATACTGTATATACTCGAGTATAACCTTAGTTTTTCAGCCCCCCTTTCAGGCTGAAAAAACTCCCCTCGGCTTATACTTGAGCCAAGGTTATTTATTATTTTACTCTGTTATTAGTATTATTTTTATTATATTTATGTTATTACTCTATTATTATTTTTATTACATGTATTATTTTACTCTATTATTATTGATATTATTACATTTACATTATTTTATTCTATTATTTTTATTACATTTATTATTTTACTCTATTATTGTTATTAAATTTATCATTTTGCTCTCTGTATTATTATTGGAAGGATACGTTAGCACATTTACATTGAAGGAGTCTAGAATAATGGTTTAATCAGAGCCGGACAGTCTTACACTACAGTTTTATGTAAATACTAGCTGTCCCCTGCCACGCGTTGCTGTGGCCCAGTCTGGTGATCTGGAAAATAAAGTAATGAGAAAGTGTAATGTCTTGATGCTTGTGGGTAAACAGTATTTCTTGGTTTTTCTTTGTCAGTGTTGATGTGAAGAATGTCTGGTTTGCCCACCCTGGAACAGTATCATATCATAGTCCTTCTTTAAGGGTCTTTTTCAAATCTATGATACTATATCTGTGTGTGTTTGTGAGAATCATATCTATCTATCTATATCTATCTATCTATCTATCTATCTTTATATAATGACTCAGCCTTTCAGCAGATTGATTAGATGTTCATGTATTGGGCATCAAGCTAAAATATGCCCATGCAGATCTGTTTCGTAGGAAGACACCATATGAAGTGGATCTGTGTGGATTTGCTTAAATTGGGAACTCTGTGAAGATTTAATACTGTGAAGGATTGGTTTTGGCTGCCCCGCTCATTGCAATATAATCTCTCTCCCTCCTTATACACACATCACTAGTAGATATGGCATTTTAACAGCTATTTCACAGAAGAGCAATTATCAAATTTCACTCTAATTCCTGTGATTTAAAATGTCACTGGTTGTAGTTGCTAACAATGTCTGGGGAAGAACCCTTTTGGTGCCATGAAAGCCACTGCTAAGGTGTTCTATTTTCCACTGACATTTTAATATTAGGGGTTTAACAAAACAGCTAACAGCACCAAATCTTTTAACCTGCATAGTTTATCTGTTTCACCCATGAAATCAGCAAGGGGGTATTTTTGACCACAATAGAAAGGAAAGAAACTTCAAGAATTTTGAATTGAAATTGAGTTTATGTGAAATGTGATGTGTATCTGGGCAATGTTAATGGGGGGATTAAATAGAAGGGCAAAAATCAATTTAGTGGAAGTATTTTAATTTAATACATCTAATTCACATGGAGCTTAGCATTAGTAAACAGGGAATCATGTGTTTTCTGAAATATTTGAGATGTGATACTTACCTTTAGATGGTTTGATTAAAAATATGTCAATTTCTCCATGAGAAATTGGTTAGACAAAACATTTCTCTTGAGGAAACTGCAACATGGTAATGTAGAAAGGTATTATCACAGATGATCACTCGTGGCCAATTGTCTTCCAAAGGTAATGTCTTTGTCGTAGGTCCTTAAGTGACTATGAAGACCTGTGCTGGTATGGCTGTACCAGGAGCTCCAACTTTATTTGCTTTGTATTGAATGTTTGTTGCAGTCCTAGGTTTCAGGGACTCTGCAGATAGGTGGTTTCCTTTGGTTGCAGTCATAGGGCAAGTCACCTGTCCATTATTGTTAAGTTGTGGTTCCGCCCCTTGCTCAGGGCAATTGGGAAGGAAGGGAGCCATTTTTAGTTAGTCTCAGCAAGGAAAGCTAATGTACAGGACGTGTGCAAGCTTCCCCTGTACAAAAGCTTCAACCCTTAAGACTTTCTGGGGGGAAACAGTCTTAAGAGCATCCAAGAGTTTCTGGGGGAGATCAGTCTTAAGAGTCTCCAAAGATTTCCAGGGAAACAGCCCTAAAGACCAAAGAACTCCAGCTGGAGAATATCTAAGCCTTTACTGGTAGGTCCACTCGGTGCTTCGAGACGCAGTTCGACCCGGTAGCGGAGCCCACATCAGTAAGGGTTAGATTACAGTCAGCCTGGGAGAAGTTAAAAAGGAGATTTTCCATTTGAAATAAAGAAGAAGTTATTGAAGACAGTTGCCTGTCCTTCGTGGGCAAGATTAGGAAGTCACCAGTTGCATAAAGCTTGGAAGCATTTGTTTAGCTTTATTGAAGACAAGAGAAGTTTCTGTTTGATTGTTCATTAATAAAGAACTTTGTTATACTTCACAAGCCATCTAAAGATCATTTGTGGTGGAAAACCTCTGAGAACTTCTCCTTGGGCCCCCTGGCTTCCCGCTGGGCAAAGGTTGCACGTCCTGTTCTAAAGGAAATTCTTTACAGGCCCAGCGCATGACAAAACAAGACCTATTCTGCATCCACATGGTTTTTCTTATTGCTGACATAGATTTCCAGATGGAAGACAGTCATTCTGGTGTGAGAGAATTGGTCGTCTGTAAGGACGTTGCCCAGGGGATGCCTGGATAATTTGATGTTTTTATCATCCTTGTGGGAGGCTTCTCTCATGTCCCCGCATGAGGAGCTGGAGCTGATAGAGGGAGCTCATCCACCTCTCCCCGGATTCGAACCTGCGACCTGTTGGTCTTCAGTCCTACTGGCACAGGGGTTTAACCCACTGCGCCACCGGAGGCTCCTACCAAACATGATAATTTTATGCAAACCAAGTTACATACAATGCCTTTCACGTCCCCAAAGTCACAAAGTGACTTTCAATCTGTAAAGGGTGCTAATAATGCAGTTTTCAATTTTTTTTTGAAAATGTCAGTTTTTTCCAACATGTTCCCTGACTCCCACCATTTCTGCCTTATATTTCTAGAAATCTGCCATCTATAGACTGCTCTGTCAAGGTATGAGAAATGTATCCATGGAACACTGGGAAACTTCTTTCCAAATGGAATAAGTCACACAATTGTGGGTTGCTTTCTTTGTGTCAACTGGCGCAGTATCAGAACCGTCGGAGCAGTTTTTTAATGAATAAGAAATGGATGAAGCAAATACTTTGTGTGATTCCTGTAACCACCCATTACTTTAAAAGAAAAAGGAGCAAATCTTTTCAATATTCTACATTAAATGATTCCTAATGCCAATTAATTTCAAAGGTTAATGGCATGGTCAGATCTTTTGTTAAGCTCGGCACTAAAAAGAGGCAAAACCTTTTGGCCTTGAGCCTCATTTTGAAAACCACAGTGCTGAAAAATCACATTCGCACAATTGCAAAAACGTTTCCCTTTAAAAGGAAAGAGTGAGTGGGTGAGATTTGGTTTCAAAGGGTTTTTTTTCAGAAGGGGCTTGAGTTGGAGAGTATTCTTTTTTCAAAGGGCTAAACAGTAATTCTGGCCAAAAGTTTTATAATCAAAAGGACCAACTGTAACCTTGTTAATAACTAAGAAAACAATGGCCAATGGGGAAAAAAAGTTTACCAAGAAACACAAGTCAACCCAGTTGGCAGAATAATTGGTAGGTAATTATTTGGGTTGAAAACAATATAATTTGTATTTCTAAATTTGCAAAATTACTTAATTAATAGCATATGCTTTCCGAGCCTGATTGCAAAGCGGCTTTTTGAAAAGGACATTTTCACAGTCATATGAGAGGTTCATTGGCAGGATCAAATGTTCCTAGTTATTATTTCTACAATGAAAATAAGGCCAGTTTGTATGGGAGTGATGCCTAGGGTGACAAGATGCAACAGAGAATAATGGCAACGGTTATGTAGCGGAGGGAATTTTGGCAGGGGTAACGCATTCTTACCATGACAGCGCTATGACATGACAAGTTCTATTTCCCCATCTGCACAGCGATTAAATGTGAAGGGTATCTTTTCTTTGTAGCATCTCATCATACCAGTGACACTGTTGTTAGCAGCTCTCCCCATGGAGTTGAACTTCCATAGAAGCACCAGTGTCTTTGTGGGTCTCTTCACAGCTCAAGCCCCTTGGGGTAACCAGTGACATGCCATCTGAATGAAGACCAAGAGAGACAGGAAATTCATTGTGTGAATTAATTCATTTATTTATCAAGCAATAAAGCTCTTGTTGAGCATCGTGGAAGAAACAACAGAGTGGTAGGCAGAATATTTCATCCGCCAGTACTTGGATAAATGGGCAATGTATGATCCTAGGGCTTCAGGAAGCCCCTTAAACCTATTTCTGTACCCTTTGATACTTCCAGAGTTTCCTGAAGTTCCTTTTTCTAGCTAAAAGACAGGCTTTTAGAAGTTTCCAGAAGCATTATTTGTGAAACGGGTTATAGCAACGGGCGGCGGCCAGGTTGCTAACTAGTGCTTCTTACAGGGAGAGGTTAACCCTCCTGTTTAAGCAGCTCCACTGGCTGCCATTCATTTTCTGGTCCCAATTCAAGGTGCAGGTGCTTACCTACAAAGCCCTAAACAGTTTGGGACCCCCCTACCTGCGTGACCGCATCTCTGTATATAACCCACACGATCTCTCTGATCATCTGGAGAGGCCCTGCTCACGATCCCACCTGCATCGCAAGCGCGATTGGTGGGGACGAGGGATAGGGCTTTCTCGGTGGTGGCCCCTCGACTCTGGAACTCTCTCCCTAAGGACATCAGGCAGGCCCCGTTGCTAGCAATCTTTAGGAGGAGCTTGAAAACGTGGTTGTTCCAGTGTGCCTTCCCAGAATAAGGAAACTCCTAGCATTATGTCCCAATGCACTTTATCAGAGATCTAGGATATCTGCATGCCCATCCCCTCCAAACACTCCACCTGGTCATGCCCAGCACTTTTAATTTTAATTGTTACATTTGGCCCTGCCATTGTTTTTAATTGCGTCATTGTGTGTTGTCAATGTTATTGCTTTGTTTTCTGAGTTATTTTGCTGTCTGTTGTTGTTGTTTTTACTATTGTATTTGGGCTCGGCCTCTTGTAAGCCGCACCGAGTCCTTCGGGAGATGGTAGCGAGGTACAAATAAAGGATTATTATTATTATTATTATTATTATTATTAGTGGCCTCCTGTACCTTTTGATGATCCTGTTCTTTTTTTTTACAAGACTGTATGTGGGACTCAGCCACCCTGAGTCCCACTTAGGGGGTTGAGAAGGGTGGGGTAGAAGTACCTGAAATAAATAAATAAATAAATAAATTTACAATGCCATAACTGATGGGGATTCGCCATTAAATGTCTCTAATGACTGAATATAGCTCCCAAACCTCACTTTTTCAACTTGGCATTGCAGATTGGGTTGCTGTGAAATGTTGGATTGCAGTGTTGCTCTAGTTGATTGGTGAACTGAGAGAAGTGTTTGTGGCAAGACCCCAAAGGGTCTCTCCAGCTATCTGTTCTCAGTGTGTCCTTTGGCCATGAAATGCTGCAGACATGATTTCTTTTTGCCTCAATCAGCAGGGCTTCAGAAACCCTTCAGTTGGGCTTTCTATACAGTAGAAAAGGCAAGGATTGGGACAGTGACATAAATCAGGTGGGACTAAGTGATGGAGCTCTGCTTTCATAGTTACATAAAATAATGCAGAATCTTGACGATCTTTTAAAAACTGGGGGGACTGCTAAAAATGATCAAAATGGAACATGTGGAGATTTGAAAGTATATTTCCATTCAAATCTCCACATTTTCCATTTTTGATAATTTTTTAGCAGTCCCAAAGATCTCAGGGGCAAAAAAATAAATAATAATAATAAAAACCCCAAGAATTCTGGAAATAAAATTAAGGGACCCATGATTCATATAATCCAGATCAAAGCAGATAACCTGGGATCAGATCCTGTGATATAGACCAGGTGTAGAAGGGGCACAAGTGAAATGTAACAGGAAGAGAAGTCAACGATTATAGGGCTATCATGAAAAGGTTCCATGTCACGTATCACCAACTTTGTTCTGTTGTTGTTGTTGTTGTTGTTGTTGTTGTTTCTGGTGATCCTTTCAAAGGGTTTTCTTGACAAGATCTATTCAGAGGAGGTTGGTCATTGCCATCTTCTTAGACTGAGAATGTGTGACTTGCCCATGGTCACCCAAGGTCTGTGACTGAGTCGGGATTTAAACCATGGTTTTCTGGAGTTCTAGTTCAACACAGAAACAACTACCATATGTCAGCTTTCTGATTTCTATTAGAGGACATATAAGCAGGATCTCTGATGTGTACTATAGGGACATTGAAGAAGGTGGTCCTCAAGTAATCTGGGCTCAAATGATTTGGGCTTTAGAGGTTAATATCGGTATTTTGAACTGGGCTCAGAAATACAATGGCATCCACAATGTTTCTCCCAGTCCTATTGTCTAAGCTGCCTCAAAGCTGCAGTGTTTCCAGCAAAACTTTGGGGTATCCCCAAACTTTGCTTGAAATAGGACAAAGCTGATTTAACCTGTAAAATCCACAATAGTCACCTGAAGTAGGCAACAGCCAGAAATAAATTCGATGTGACTTTGGGGTTTTTTTTGCCTGTGTAGAGTCCCCCCCTCTCTCATATCTTGCAGTCCCAAAAGGACTGTAGCTGATGTCAAAGTCTGATCTGGTAGACAGCGCTCCACTCACTGCCACTGTTTGTGTTTCTGAGGGCAGCAACGCATCTTAGAGGATTCAATGCCTTTCACCTGGTTTTCATGGAAAATGCAACCCTGTCCAAAATCAGATTAAGACATGTCCAGATTGATTACTAATTCCTTTAATATTCACATAGCAGCTTCAAAGGGTTAACTTTGTATAGAATTCCTGGCTATGGAGAGAAAGAGTTGAGATCAGGCTGCTACTTTACATATGAAAACAGTGCAAGTCAGTTATAGATATGGCATTAATATAATTTTTAATTTGGCCCTGGAGACATAATATTTGTTGTAATTGGAAGGGGAAATGGTCTAAGACATGGACATGCTTTAGGTGCATATGTATGGAGATCTTTTGGATTGCATCTCAGGTCATTGCATGTCTCATCCTCTTATTTCAGAATGTTTAGGGAAAACCCCAAATATTTCAAATTTTTATGGTAATCTGTATTTTTGGCTGATAAAATACTTGGATTCCAGAATGACAAGTATGTTATACTATGTGACAGGTGAGTGTGACAACTAGCTCCTTAAACACAGACTATGACACTTTTTCCTTTTTGACAGCTATTCAATGATAACTACATCTTCCCAGTCTCTAAAATAGGTTCAAATCTGTCACTTCAGCCATGACCATCCATAAGTGGTTGGATTTCAACTCACATCAGTCCCAACCCTATGGCTTGTGCACATGTTATTGCAGCCATAGTTAGACCACAATCTAATATTCACCAAGGCTGATTGCTTTTTTATTTTGTGCATGGTAAGAACGAAGTGAAAATTTCTACAACTCATAGGATGCTTAAGATAATGGTCCCACAAAAGACATGAAGGCAAAATTATTACTACTGTTGTTGGCATCTAATGTGTGCCAGTTGTGAGCCGCCCTGAGTCCCCCTCGGGGGTGAGAAGGATGAGATATAAATGTCTGAAATTGTTCTGTCACGCGCTGGGCCTGTAAATAATTGTCTTTAAATAGGACGTGTGACTTGAGCCCAGCGGGAAGCCAGGGCCCCCCGAAGAGAAGTTCTCAGAGATTTTCCACCACAAATGATCTTTAGATGGCTTGTGAAGTATAACAAAGTCCTTTATTAATGAACAATCAAACAGAAACTTCTCTTGTCTTCAGTAAAGTTAAACAAATGATTCCAGGGTTTTATGCAACTGGTGGCTTCCTAATCTTGCCCACGAAGGACAGGCAATTGTCTTCAATAACTGATTCTTTACTTTAAAGGAAAATCCCCTTTTAACTTCTCCCAGGCTGACTGTAATCTAATCCTTACTGATGTGGGCTCCGCTACCGGGTGGAACTGCGTCTCGATCACCAAGTGGACCTACCAGTAATGCCAGTAGACTCTCCAGCTGGAGTTCTTTGGTCTTCCAAACTGTTCACCCTCCGAAATTCCTCAAAGCTTTGGGGATGTTTCCCTGGAAATCTTTGGCCTTAACTTTAGATTTGGCCTTACCACTGTTTTAAATTGTGTGTTGTCTTATTGCTAATGTTGTATATTTTATTGTCTATGTTTTTATTTTAATTGCTTGTACTGTTGTTGTTGTCATTATTGCTTGTACTGTTGTATTCGGCCTCGGCCTCATGTAAACCGCACCGAGTCCCTTGGGGAGATGGTAGCGGGGTATAAATAAAGTGTTATTATTATTATTATTATTATTATTATTATTATTATTATTATTATTATTATTTGGAGATCTTTTGATGCTCTTAAGACTGTTTCCCCCCAGAAAGTCTGAAGGGTTGAAGTTTTTGTACAGGAGAAGCTTGTACACGTCCTCTACATTAGCTTTCCTTACTGAGACTAACCAAAAAATGGCTCCCTTCCCTTCCCAATTGCCCTGAGCAAGGGGCGGAACCAAAACTCAATGATGATGGACAGGTGACTTGCCCTACGACTGCAACCAAAGGAAGCCAACTTTCTGCAGAACCCTGAAACCTTGGACTGCAAGCAAATATTTAATACAAAGCAAATGAAGTTGGAGCTCCTGGTACAGTTGTACCAGCACAGAAATAAATAAATAATAACTAAATAAAATGCATTCCCGGTTCTCAAAATCTGAAGCAGACTTTAACCTTCTTGAAAGCCTCTCTTCCCTTTGTTCTCTTTTCACCTTTCCTCCGTGTTTGTCTCCAAAGCCAAAAAAAGGAACAGATCAGAGGTGAGTCCTTGAGGCTCATTGGTTTAAGTTGTGCAGCCAGCCACGAGGATAACTTGATAAAACATCCCACAATGCATTGTTCTCTGGTTAATACACAAGTGTTCACCAACTACATTATTTGATTAACTATTGTTTCTCACTGATGAAGTAGCCTGTTTCCTTCGTGATTCAGGTCCTTCTCATAATTCTCTCCTCCCTCCCTCTGACCCCATAAATCATTTCATTCCACTATACAGCTATAATTATTTCTTTCTGTGGAATTCAAAACCTAAAAACTATATGCATTCAATGCCAAGAGTCTGAAACCAGATTAAGCAGAACACTTACCTTCAGCACTGTTCTGTCCATTATTTGAATGTATTTTTTTCTCTCTTGAGAACATTAACACTTGAAAATGTGTCAGCTTGGGTATGAAATGTATCATGAATTTGGACCACCTGCCAACTCATTAAAATACAACTTTCTGATTTCCAATTCATGGGTGTTAATCTAACATTTGACTGCTAGCTTTTACTCCTTTCCCTTTTTCTGTCTGTCTGTCTGACTGACTGTCTGCCTGCCTAACTATGCTCTCAGAAACACCCACACACAAAGTTATTTAAATTCAGTTGATTAAAATCGCTTCTGAAAGCCTAAGGAATGGGATCTTGATTTGGAAAAAAATTCATTTCCAGATCCAAAGTCAAGTTTAAGCATATCCAAGGCTGTTGACAGATAGCTTGCTTTTGCAAATAAACAAACAAACAAATAATCTGAAAGGCTATTCCAATGTTTTACTTATTAATACTTGTCCTGGTGATAATAGTGAAGTATGTATGTGTTTTTGGATGTTATTAGTGTTCCAGAGGCTCGCAGCGTGATTGAGTCGGAATTGATGTTTTTATATGTGCATGTATTTTATTTTATTGCATTTTTTATTATAGAATCATAGAATAAAAGAGTTGGAAGAGACCTCATGGGCCATCCAGTCCAACCTCCTGCCAAGAAGCAGGAATATTGCAAATTCAAATCACCCCTGACAGATGACCATCTAGCCTCTGTTTAAAAGCTTCCAAAGAAGGAGCCTCCACCACACTCCGGGGCAGAGAGTTCCACTGCTGAACGGCTCTCACAGTCAGGAAGTTCTTCCTCATGTTCAGATGGAATCTCCTCTCTTGTAGTTTGAAGCCATGATCACTTTTATGTTTGTTTTCAGGCACTTTGTGCCGTCTGTAACCTCCACCAAGTCCCTTTGGGGAGATGGTGGTGGAATATAATAATAAAGTTATTATTATTATTCCATAGTGACATCCAAATGAACACATGATAAGACATTTCTATAAAGAAGTGGAAGGAAAAGACCATAGATAGAGAAAGAGGAATCTTGTTGGAGTTCAGGCTGTGGTTGTGTTTCAAAATCAAGGGGTGTAAGATGTGGAGAATGATGCCACTGAGGGTCAAGATGGTGATGGTCCGGTCAATGATATTAATGCAGAGAATGACATAGCGACACTGGTTCAAAGTGTAGTTTCACATGAGAATGTTCCTACAGGGTAAATTTATTTATTTATTTATTTTACTTTATTTTACTTTATTTATATACTGCTTTTTCAGCCGTCAGGCGACTCAAAGAGGTGAACAACATCGATACAAAACATCATGAAACAAATATAGGGCAATTAAAAACAATTGTAACATAAATCATTAAACATCAGCATAACAATCATTAGTGCCTCAACAGTAAAATCGGAATCCAGTCTCATCATCCATTATTCCATATTCCTATGTTCAATTACACTGTTTAATCAAATGCTTGTTTGAATAGCTAGGTCTTCACTTTCCTCCGAAACGCCAGCAGGGAGGGGGCCGATCTGATATCTGCAGGCAGGGTGTTCCACAGCTGAGGGGCCACCACTGAGAAGGCCCTGTCTCTCGTCCCTGCCAAGTGTGCCTGTGATGCAGGCGGGACAGAGAGCAGGGCCTCCCCAGATGATCTAGTGTCCTAGTCGGTTCATAAGAGGAGATGCGTTCGGAGAGGTAAGTAGGGCCAGAACTGTTTAGGATGATAGTTTACTCCCTGAATTGCTCCCAGAGAGTTCCCAGGATTTGGGGTTTGAAAACAACTTGGCACCTGGAGAAACTAATGAGCAGATAGATAATAAGCACATAGACAGACGGCTGGAAATTAGCCAAAACAGATAGCTCGGCCAAGGCCTTCGCCATTCTGCCAGGCTTCGAGAGATAAGGGTGAGAGGCAGTCAAGGAAAACGAAACAAAACCAGTTTCTAGGTGATTGGAATAGCCTAAAGGAGGGATATAAAGTTCCCACCATGGAAAATATAGTCAGATGAAGCATCATTTCAGAATCCTGCTAAGTCCCTGTTCTTGTCCTATGGAAGCCTTGCTTGGAAGATTCATGTTAAGGATTTCTTGTTCATAGTTTGACTCTTTGTCTCTTGTGATTATACACTCATGCTGTGGATCAATGTTTTCCTGGTTCTTTGGATTTTATTACAAAAGTCTGGATTTTGTTTTTGAACTTTGCTGAACCACCCCTTGGAACACTTTGTTCCTGCTTATCTTCCTACCTAGTAGGACTTACCTATTTTCTTAAAGTATATTTTACCTTGCTGTTTTTACTTATACTCAATAAAAAGGATTTGTTTCCTACTCAACATGTGGTGTTTTAAAGTCAGAGGGTTATTTCTGTTCTGGGGTGCAACAAATCTACCTTTCCTCAACACATAAATCATTTAGGACTTTATCACACGAGGTAGGCAAACCAACGCTGCAGCTGGACTGTTACAAAAGGTGGCTCCTTATTTCATGGTACTGTGCATCTCACAACTGGTCTTCTACTCTTCCCATTATTCTCTCATCTCTATTTTTTTTATTTGTCGTGTCAGGACAACCAGTCAAATTATATTTCATTTCTAACAGAACAAAGCAAACAAACAGACAAAATACTTGTGAGCTTGGTAGTTGATTAAATGTCCTTTGACCAGTATCTGGCCACTTGGAGTGCCTCTGGTGTTGGTGCAAGAAGGTCCTCCATTGTGCATGTGGCAGGGCTCAGGTTGCATTGCAGCAGGTGGTCAGTGGTTTGCTCTTCTCCACACTCGCATGTCGTGGATTCCACTTTGTGACCCCACTTAAGGATGGCTCTGCATCTCGTGGTGCCAGAGCGCAGTCTGTTCAGCGCCTTCCAAGTCGCCCAGTCCTCTGTGTGCCCGGGGGGGGGGGGGTCTCTCATTTGGTATCAGCCATTGGTTGAGGTTCTGGTTTTGAGCCTGCCACTTTTGGACTCTCGCTTGCTGAGGTGTTCCAGCGAGTGTCTCTGTAGATCTTAGAAAACTATTTCTAGATTTAAGTCGTTGACGTGCTGGCTGATACCCAAACAGGGGATGAGCTGGAGATGTCTCTGCCTTGGTCCTTTCACTATTGGCTGCTACTTCCCGGTGGATGTCAGGTGGTGCAATACCGGCTAAGCAGTGTAATTTCTCCAGTGGTGTGGGCGCAGACACCCGTGATAATGCGGCATGTCTCATTAAGAGCCACATCCACTGTTTTAGTGTGGTGAGATGTGTTCCACACTGGGCATGCATACGCAGCAGCAGAGTAGCATAGCGCAAGGGCAGATGTCTTCACTGTGTCTGGTTGTGATCCCCAGGTTGTGGCAATCAGCTTTCCTATGATATTGTTTCTAGCACCCACTTTGTGATCGCTGCTACATATAGACAAAACCCGGTAAACAGAATAAATGAGACAGACTTGGCAGAAGAGAAGGCCCAGATCACTTAGCATGCTATAGCTTTGCTACAGGCTGACTATCAGGGGAGAAAAGGACGTCAAACAGAAAACTCCCTTCCGAATGTTTGGAAGGCCTTGTGACTTTATATTCCTTTCATTGCCAGCAGCTCGATTGAGATTGGAAAATGTCCTCAGCTCAGGAGAATGTGGTAGTAGTGTAATGTGATAGCAAACACAGCAAAGGTTATCGGTGATATTATCAAATCTATTTGCTGGACAAAGGGTCTTACTGTATAGCTAATTAAAACTTATTTCTGGCATTTCCCTCCTCCCTTTTTTCTGCCCATTTCTATTTTGTGACTGTTCAGAACCTGGCTGCAAAGCACTGGAGCGGAAACTTGGCTCTTGATATTTTAAGACAAGCTCTTTCCAAAACCCCTTATCAAAAGCCTGTTTTCCAGGCTGCATGAAAGCCTGCTGATGAAGCCATTTGCAGACAATTGCCACCTGCCCATAAGGTCAGTCATAAGGGAGAAAGCAAAGGACGTATTCTTTCCCTGTTCCTTGTGTTTGCAGAAGGGGACGTTTTTCAAACCTTGTCTATTCATTCCACAGCTGGATCCCAAAACATCTCAGTCTGCTGTTTCCTTGAACTTTGCAAACTTTATTTTTAAATACGTTGACGTTGTATAAAGATCCATGTAAAAGAGAGTTTTGGGACATCAATGAATTGGTTTCTGTCAAAGAGTCTAGGAATCACTAAGATGTTGTTGGCTAATGTGGCTCATCATCATCACCATCTTTGTTATTATTTCTGTGGCAAGTCAATACTTTCCAGGTTTCAGTAGTGATATGTCTTCCAGGAGCAATTCTACACAGAATGAAAAGACAACTTAATGAAATTGACCTAGATGGGGGTCACAATAGCACAATCACAAAAAATAAACGACAATTCCCCATTATTTGATTTATTTATTTCGTATCAAAAGCATTGCATAAAGTAGTATAAAACCGATAAAAATGGAAGGAGCGCAGGTGGCTAAATATCTTTTGACCAAAAAAAGGGCCTCTATTTTCAGACTTATGGCCCCAGACCAGGCATGTAGCCGGTGGGGGGACGGGACTATGGGGGGCTTCAGCCCCCTCCCGAAATTCTCATGGTGGTCTGCAAAAAGGCCTTACTGGTACATTATTTAAACTGTTATGTTTATTCATATCATGATCTGATCACCATGCTCAATATATCCCATATGCATGGGGGTATTGGGATAATGATACAAAAGATTTGCTAGGATAGGTCCTGAGCGCCCCCCCCCCCCCAAATCCTGGCTATGGGCCTGCCTCCAACAATTCTTCCTCTGTACATGAGGCAGGGTGTGATGATTCTTACCTCGTAGGCCGAAGTAGGAGCCTGAGATGTCAGTAAGGAGGCCTCCATTTTGAGAGTGTAAGCGAGGGAGGCAGACATCTTGGGAGTGTAAGAGTAGAAGAGGGGAGGAACTGGAGTTCTCTCTGGATTGGTTAAGGCAGATGGGAGGAGTTTAGCTCTGAGAGGGAAAAACTGTCAGCTTGTCAGAATGGGAAAATTGATTTTTGGCTTTGAAGGAAGAGGTTGATTTTTGGGAACAGAGTAGAGAGGCAGGTTTTTGGTGAGCAAAGATTTTTACTGACAGACGGCATTTGGCACAGGCGATGCTACATTTTTTTGGCTAGGAGGGTCAAAGTAGATGCCTGGTACTTGTGTCAGATTTGTTACACAAGAGGTTTGCTCTCTGGGGTCAGAGTAGTTTAGCTGTTAGAGAACTCTGTCTAGAGTGTAGCTATTTGCTCTGGGGACAACCGGGTTAGGTTTGTCTGGGGAACTCACTGCTACTGTGTCAGGGTAGAGTGAGGAGTCTTTCTCATAGCTAGTTAGGAAACCTATTTAAGAAACTTTAAGAATCTTGTGCCTCTGTAACCATTCAAGCTTGTGCTCCTCGTTTAAGAAGATAGTTGTTTGTTCAAATATATTAATAAACGTTTCTCTAGTTCAACTTTTAAGCAGCCTCAGTATTGATTCATTCTGTGAGAATAATTCCAGTGGTTTTTAACATCT
>NW_026844366.1:193915587-193943099 GCF_025583915.1 Anolis sagrei ordinatus
GTCTAAGGTCTTTGGGGAGGGTGTTCCAGAGTCGGGGGGCCACCACAGAAAAGGCCCTGTCCCGCGTCCCCAGCAAGCGTGCTTGCGACGACAGTGGGATCACGAGCAGGGCCTCTCCAGATGACCGAAGTGAACGTGTGGGTTCGTAGATGGAAATGCAGTCACGTAGGTAGGCTGGTCCCAAACCGTTCAGGGCTTTGTAGGTAAGCACCTGCACCTTAAATTGGGCTCGGAATATAAACGGCAGCCAGTGGAGCTCCTTGAACAGGAGGGTTGACCTCTCTCTGTAAGGGGCCCCAGTTAGCATCCTGGCTGCTGATCGTTGGACCAGTTGGAGCTTCCGAGCCATCTTCAAGGGCAGCCCCACGTAGAGCACATTGCAGTAGTCCAATCTGGAGGTGACCAAGGCATGGACCACGCCGGCCAGATCCGCCTTCGCGAGGTACGGTCGCAGTTGGCGCACGAGTCTCAGTTGTGCGAAAGCCCTCCCAGACACCGCCGACACCTCAGCCTCAAGCGTAAGTGTTGAATCCAAGAGGACTCCCAAACTGCGGACCTGTGACTTCAGGCGGAGTGTAACCCCGTCCAGCACAGGTTGCCACCCTATACCCCGGTCAGGTTTACGATCGACCAGAAGGACCTCTGTCTTGTCGGGACTGATCTTCAGCTTGAAGTCCCATCATCCATACTCTGTTCTCCCCCAAACCTCACCAGAATGTTGAGTTGGCTAAGGGGGCTCTCTGTGCCAAGTTTGGTCTTTCTTGGTATTTGGATAAGTGTCGCTGTGGTTTCAGGAAGTGAGCGAAGGTACTGGAAGTCCCATCATCCATCGTCCATCCTCCTCCAAACAGCATTGGGATGTAGAGTGGGTCATGGTGGCTCTGTGTGCCAAGTTTGGTCTTGATCGGACATTAGGACAAAAAGGCTGAAAAAATCAGCTTATCTTTGAGTGTATATAGTATGTTCAGGCGGAGTGTAACCCCCTCCAGCACAGGTTGCCACCCTATACCCCGGTCAGGTTTACGATCGACCAGAAGGACCTCTGTCTTGTCGGGANNNCACACTCCCCCTGTCCAGCTCTCTACGGAGGTCATCCACCAAGGCGACCAAGGCTGTCTCGGTACCGTGACCAGGCCTGAAACCAGACTGTGACTGATCTAGGTAATTGATGTCATCTAAAAAGCCCTGGAGCTGGGAGGCAACTACCCGCTCCAACACCTTACCCAGGAAAGGAAGGTTTGAGATCGGTCTGAAATTGTTCAGCACCGTGGAGATTTAGTTTGAGACATCAGACCATGATTCTTTAAAGTGGTGCCAGCAGGTGGGATATATTAGAAAATACAATCCCCAGGCCACAGGATCATTGTTGATTTGTTATACAGGGCATAGTGGACGAGCATACAGATGATATATTATTTGATGATATCTCACTGATTTCTAGATTCTTGGATAGAATATCTGAATCAAAGAGGGTCCAAAAGCTCCACCAATAAAAACTGGTAAACTGAGAAACTGAGATTACTACTCCCACTACTACTTGTATATACCTTCTCCAACAAGAAAAGTCAAAAGGAAAGAAACTTGAAAAACTATAATGATGAGGAATACTTCAAAATTATGATTGAGGCTTACCCCCTTCTCACAAGCTCCTCTATGTGCCTTTCTTCCTTTGGTCTGGAAAAAACATGTGAGGTTACTTAATACCTACTCTACAGTATTCCAGCAGAATCAAACAAGTCAAGACTGGAATTTCCTTTCATTTATCATTCTGGGTTACAACAATTAGGGCTGACCAGTGCATGGAATCCTTCCCATGGCCTTGTGTTGTGAATTCACTGGAAACAAGCTCCAGGAGTTTTCCGGTCAAGGGTTTGAGAAAGCTAGACTCCCTTGAAAGAGCACAACAACAACAAATAAGGAGAGGGAGAATAACCTTTCCTGTGAGAGTCACATTCCAGGAATGTGGTGGCCAGGCCAGGCCTGAACTGGTCCCAAGCTCTAACATGAGTTTTAGATTGCAGTGGCCATTCTAAATTAATCTGATTCTAGTAATGCTTACAGAGATATTTCAGGGTGACTCAAACTACTTTGCTCTCATTGCCAATCCCATTCATAGCAACCATCAGTGCTAACATTGCAACCTTAAAGACCAACATGTCTCTCTTGGGTCCACAAGGCTGAAAGTGACACCCTTAGTAGATAATCTGGGACCTAAAATCACTGATGTATATTTGAAATTAACAGAGAAAAAGGCAACAAGCAGCTGAAGCATGTGAAGATAGGGTTATGAGTGAATGCAAAAGTATGATTGTGGGACCACAGATTGGTGAACTGACACAGTTGCATGAATGAAAATAGGGAGATATTGGAGGTGTTCATTCCGGTATGTCTTGTGACTGCTGTGAATAGTGGCTTCACGCAGTGAAGTCTAAGGTGATCCTCTGGGACCTCTGAAGGACACACTGGAGGATCCCACATTGCTACGCATTGTTATAGCAAGCACTCAGAGCTCTCACCAGTCAGTGAATGGCAGTGTGCATATTTGGGGAGGGCTACAATAGTTAAAGTAGGGTTTAGTGGGGTGAAGGAGGATTTGAGGGGTTGCTTCACCTGTGTGAAACTTTGTGCTCCATGATCAATGATCTTGCACATTCCAGTATTTGTTGCTTTGCCCTCCTGCAATGTTTGAAGACTTGACTTTGAAGACTTGACTTGTGGCAAAGTTGGGGGAACTATAAGAAGTTGGCATGCTAATCTGTCTGGCATGTTATAGGGCAAAAATGCCAGACAGTTCACAGATTGGTGAACTGTCACAATTGCATGAATGAAAATAGGGAAATATTGAAGGTGTTCATCCCGGTATGTCTTGTGACTGCTGTGAATAGTGGCTTCAATGGATGTGAGGGCGATCTGGCTGCGATATCTGTCACCCCATTGATTGCCAGGGTTGATTCGGCTGATCTGGCTGGCTAGGCGGATGTCCCCTTCCTCCCTCACCGCTCCATGTGCGTCCCTCCCGAAGCTGTGCGCTCGGTGGAAGAGGACAACGTCCCAGGTATAGAAGGAGTGTACCGAGGTCTCCAGTCTTCGGTCCCGGGTTTACGATAGCTGCGCTCCCCTGCTAGAACAAATAGTGGCTTCACGCAATGAAGTCTAAGGTGATTCTCTGGGACGGCTGAAGGACACACTGTAGATTGTGGAGGATCCCACATTGCTAGGCATTGTTAAAGCAAGCACCCAGAGCTCTCACCAGTCAGTGAAAGGCAGTGTGCGTATTCAGGGAGGGGGGAGGGCTACAGTAGTTAAAGTAGGGTTTATTTATTTATTTATTTATTTATATACCGCTTTTCTCAGCCCTCAGGCGACTCAAAGCGGTGAACAACATCGATACAAAACATCACGAGACAAGTATAGGGCAATTAAAAACAATTGTAACATAAATCATTAAACATCAGTATAACAATCATTAGCGCCTCAACAGTAAAATCAGAATCCAGTCTCATCATCCATTATTCCGTATTCCTATGTTCAATTACACTGTTTAATCAAATGCTTGTTCGAACAGCCAGGTCTTCACTTTCCTCCAAAATGCCAGCAGGGAGGGGGCCAATCTGATATCTGCAGGCAGGGCGTTCCACAGCCGAGGGGCCACCACTGAGAAGGCCCTGTCTCTCGTCCCCGCCAAGCGCGCCTGTGATGCAGGCGGGACAGAGAGCAGGGCCTCCCCAGATGATCTTAGTGTCCTAGTCGGTTCATAGGAGGAGATGCATTCGGAGAGGTAAGTAGGGCCAGAACCGTTTAGGGCTTTATAGGCTAATGCCAGCACTTTGAATTGTGCCCGGTAGCAAACTGGCAGCCAGTGGAGCGCAACAGAGGAGTAGTATGCTCCCTGAGTGCCGCTCCTGTTAGCAACCTGGCTGCCGAATGCTGGACCATTTGAAGCTTCCGAGCAGTCTTCAAAGGCAACCCCACGTAGAGAGCGTTGCAGTAGTCTATACGGGATGTAACCAGAGCGTGGACTACCGTGGCCAAGTCAGACTTCCCAAGGTACGGGCGCAGCTGGCACAAACTTTAGCTGTGCGAATGATCCCCTGGTCACCGTTGAAACCTGGGTTTAGTGGGGTGAAGAAGGATTTGAGGGGTTGCTTCACCTGTGCGAAACTTTGTGCTCCATGATCAACGATCTTGCACATTCCAGTATTTGTTGCTTTGCCCTCCTGCAATGTTTGAAGACTTGACTTGTTGCAAATTTGGGGGAAGTATAATAAGTTGGCATGCTAACCTGTCTGGAATGTTATGGGGCAAAATATACTTGGGGCTTTTAAGGGGCACTGTTTCCTGTACCAAAGTGTTGAATCTTGCCAGTTTAGAATGTTACATTGTTTCTTGTCAAGCATGGCTGGACAAAAGTGATTAATTTCTTGTTAATTGTCCCTTTACATAACAGTTTCTGTTACTTTCAAGAAGGGAGTGGGTTAATGATTGGTTATATCACATTCTTTTTCACATTTCCCTTGGAGATTTAGAACAGGAAATTGATGTGGGAGCTTGATACCAACTGGGCACTTTGTTTTGTATCTGGGGATTTATGCATGACTTAAAAAAATATGGTAAACTGAAGCATTAAAAACCCACGATGGAACATGTTGTTTGGCCCTAAGAAGTAATTCCCAATATTCTCAACAAAGCTTGGATTCTTTTAGGAAAGCCATGCCAATGAAAAAAGGTATCAAGGCAGTGTAGATTTGTACCCTTGATCCCCATCCCTGAAAAGCTTTGTTGCTTTATCACACCTGCTAGGGAGCAGGCAGTGTGTGCTTTTCTACCCACTATCATTTGTCTCCGCTGCCTGGTGAGCTGCACAAAGGCCTGAAATCAAAGCGCAAGTACAAAGAAACCTGCTATTTAAAAAGGGAGAGTGGAAACCTGGAGTGTGGGAATATGAAATCAAATGGGTCATGAAGTCATGTTTAGCAGAAGTGGATGACCCCAGCGGCAGGGCTAGAAAGAAAACAAACCCTCCCACATATCCTTCCAATCGCCTGGATTACAAGAGCACCTAATTTTTGATCTTTAATTGTACTTGTTAGGTGCCGGTCGTTTGCAGACTTCCTGCGATCTTTCTACATAATTACAAATTCAAAGAGAGTTATGCAAAGCAAAACCATAATTGTCATGTGGGGTATATGTGTGTAACCCCCCCCCCCCCCCGCCGTTCAGGATCAATTCAGAAAATCAGAAAGAAAATATCAGGATGTATGTTATAAGAGACTGCACCATATTTTTCCACTTTTCTGGTTGGCAGCACCAAAGCTTCTCTTTTTGCTGGGATTTCACATTGTCCAGACCAGATAGCCACATTGCTAAAAATGATATCACATCCAATAGCCAGAGTGTTGCCAATCTAAAAGAAGTCTAGCATGCAAATCAGTGTTTGTCTGTCAATTGTCACTCATCTATATATTAGGGCTGGGCGGTTTCGTTTCGTTAATTCGTAATTCGTTAATAATTCGTTAATTTTTTCAATTACAAAACGATAACGAACCATTCTGGAGCAATTATTTAAAAAAACGAATTTTCAAAAACGTTTTGTAAATGCTTCGTATTCCGATATTGTATTCATTTCGTTATTGTTTTGAGGTCGTTTCGTTATTATTTCCGCATGTCTGGGCCAGTTTTATGGTTTAATTAGTGAAAAAAAATTATAATATCACACCAACAGTCAACAACAGAGGGAGAGGGAAGCTTCAGAAGGTTTTGGAGGTTTTTTAGCGTATTTCGCGGTTGCGTCCGCCATTAACGAATCGATTCAATATTGTTTCGGAAATCGATTCGTTAATTTTTTACCATTTACGAAATTTCGTAAATATCGAACTTTTTAAAAGGAAAATTTTGTAATTATTTTAAATATCGAAACAAAAAAAAAACCCCAAATACAAATTGATTTTAGAAACAAATTTTTCCGTTGTTACCCAGGCCTACTATATATATCTATATACATAAAAATGTAATGTTCGTTTGTTGGATTGACATAATTCAAAAACCACAGGACGACTTGACACCAAATGTGGACACAATACACCTATCAGGCCAACGAGTGAACATCACTCATAAAAACACTAAAAAATACACAGCGGAATGGACTTAAAAAGCCAAAAAAATTCATTACAATGCATGCACATAACCACACGCAAACACAAATATATACACAAAACACAAATATATACACACACAAAGCACCTATACACAGACTGAGCCACAACAACACGTGGTAGGGGATGGCTAGTCTATAGAAATAAAAATGTAATGTTCGTCAATTGTGACTCATGTATATCTATATAAATAAAAATGTAATGTTCGCTTGTGGGATTGACATAACTCAAAAACCACAGGACGAATTGACACCAAATTTGGACACAATACACCTATCAGGCCAACGAGTGACCATCACTCATAAAAACACTGAAAAACACAGCGGAATGGACTTAAAAAGTCAAAAAAATAAAAAATTCATTACAATGCATGCACATAACCACACACAAACACAAATATATACACAAAACACAAATATATATACACACAAAGCACATATACACAGACTGGGCCAAAGCACACATGACAGGGGACGGCTAGTCTATAGAAATAAAAAAGTAATGTTCGTTTGTGGGATTAACATAACTCAAAACCACTGGGCGAATTGACACCAATTTGGACCTCTGGTGTTTATGGCTCGCCACAGATGCGGAATGGTCCCGCTCGGTGTTCTGTCTAATGGTCCCTCTTGTGGAGAGGGGGACCATGCGCTCGCTGCGTGATGATGTTCTTATCATGGTTGTACCCATACGGGACGTCGACGACTGGCCATAGTGTAGCGTAGTACATGCGCGTTCTTGGTGGCTTGTAGATTTTCGTACGCATGTGGAGGGTGTTCAGGGTACTTAGTTGTCTTCGTTTGTTCGTGCTAGGATTTTGTCGTTTGGAAAGAGTGGTGGTGTTCTCTAGTTGGCGGAAGCCTGAATAGAAGGATCGAGGTTCTCCGAGAAGATCGCGTCATCGATCCTGTTCCGTTTGCTAGGGCGAGTCTGGGGCTGGAGAGCAGTCTCATACTGCTCTCTCTGAGCGAACGGGTTTTTCATTGACTTCAGATTGTTAGACAATGGAAATGCGGAGCGCTCGCGCATGATAATACCCACCACCAGAAATACACCTGCCACGACGAATTCTTATAGGTTCCACACTGAAACCGTGAAGGGAGTTGTGCACCTCTCCAAAAGACACTGTGACTCAACATGATAATGACAACTTACAAAGAGTCCTAACCCAAAAAACACAGATGCATTTTGGAATAACCTTACATTTATTGTATTACTAATTTAGGTTCACATAATCTAAACATTCTACCCCACAACAACAAATTCAAACCTCCACACAGAACCCATACACCAGAAATACTTACCCTCGTCCACTCCTTCCCCAGGAAAGAACGTAATCAACCCTCCTGACAAATCATCCACCATAATAGATTATGATTCACACACAGATATAGTATCATAGATTTGAAAGGGACCCCTAAAGACAATGATATGTTGTATGTTCCAGAGTAGGCAAACCAGACAATCTCTACATCAACACTGACAAAGAAACAACAAGAAATACTGTTTACCCACAAGCATAAAGAAATTACATATATTAGAAACCAACACTTTCTCATTACTTTATTTTCCAGATCACCAGACTGGGCCACAGCAATGCGTGGCAAGGGAGCTAGTATCTATATAAATAAAAATGTAATGTTCGTTTGTGGGATTAACATAACTCAAAAACCACTGGACGAATTGACACCAAATTTGGACAGAATACACCTATCAGGCCAACGAGTGACCATCACTCATAAAAAACACAGAAAAACACAGTGGAAGAGGCTTAAAAAGGCCAAAAAAATAAAAGAATACATTACAACGCATGCACAAAAACACATATACACAAATATATGGACACACATACACAAATATATACACATAAAGCACATATACACAGACTGGGTCACAGCAACACGTGTCAGGGGATGGCTAGTAGGTTATACAGGTAATGTCCTCTATGCCACCAAAGTTAGGTTCTCTAGGGATGTATTAGAATCAATGCAGTTTGACACCACTTTAACTACCCTGGCTCAGTGCTATGGAATCATGGGTTTGTATGGATTTGTTTGTATGGAGCCCCCGGTGGCGCAGTGGGTTAAACCTCTGTGCCGGCAGGACTGAAGACCGACAGGTCGCAGGTTCGAATCCGGGGAGAGGCGGATGAGCTCCCTCTATCAGCTCCAGCTCCTCATGCGGGGACATGAGAGAAGCCTCCCAAAGGATGATAAAACATCAAATCATCCAGGCGTCCCCTGGGCAACGTCCTTGCAGACGGCCAATTCTCTCACACCAGGAGTGACTTGCAGTTTCTCAAGTCACTCCTGACATGACAAAAAAAAATTGGATTTGTAGGTTTGCAGGCTCTTTAACTTTCTCTGCCAAAGTTTTCTGGTGCCTCACCAAACTACAACTACCTGGATTCCATAATAATGAGCCATGGCAATTAAAGTGGTATCAAACTACATTGATTCTTCAATGTAGATGTAGACTTAAGGTCTTCTACCATGCAGGTAATGATATATATGTTGCTGTGTCATTCGTAGTCTATGATTTACAGAGTCAATTTGATTGTAGGACACAATGCTCCATCTGACAATGTTCTTGAAACACTGAAAGAGGCATCTGATCTGCAACAGGAAGGCTTGGGACATATTCTTTCCACAATTCTGCTTTGGGCAATTAAGTTTATTAATGGCTGTCGATGTGTGTTCTCATTATCATCATCTTCACAATGTAGGTTGGGCCATTAGATTTTTATGCCTGGTCTCCTTAATTTTCATTATGTTCCTGAACACATATAATTATATGCTTCTTAAAAGCTCATTTTTGGGGTAGGACTCTGGAAGAATGACAGGTCTAATGACAGGAGACAGTTGTCCCATTAAAACGTTCATATGTTTTGCATTCTTGAAGCTGGTAGAGGTCACACTTGTTCATGAGCCAAGGGAAAGAACATGGCTCCCTCAATGTATAATTCCCCATTTATTATGACTCCCTGGAGACAGGACAATCATTTCTGTTTTTTTTCGCATCGGTGGGGTTTGTCTACACACACACAAACAAATGAAATGGAAGGCTAGTTGTCCCCATGACACACAACAGCTTCTGATGAATGTTGCAAGTTTTTCCTTCTTCCTTCATTAAGCCGACTTTGTTGCACTATTGGGCAAATTTGGGGAGGTTTTGCTAGGAACTTGACAATATCCCATGACTTTGGGACAATCTGGACAGTAGGATTAGGTCTGATTCAGTCCAAACCTCTGCCCAAATGAGACACCAATGCCACCATCTTTTCATCAGCACAGGGAAAAGAGATGGATGTGCTCATGTCACTACCACCATTGCTCCCAGCTGATCTTGGAGCTCCATGAGAGCTCCTGGTCATTGTGGGTGCTTCTGCTGACAGAAGAACAGCAAGAAGGAGGGTGGCAAACAACCATTTTGACATTAGCAGAGGCAATCATATGACCTAGAAGGAGTGGAGATCACCCTCTCCCTTTACACCTACCTCCATGACTGCATCTCTGTATACGAACCCACACGATCTCTTCGATCATCTGGAGAGGCCCTGCTCACGCTTCCACCTGCATCGCAAGCGCGATTGGTGGGGACGAGAGAGAGGGCCTTTTCGGTGGTGGCCCTCGACTCTGGAACTCACTTCCTAAGGACATCAGGCATGCCCCAACTCTGGCAGTCTTTAGGAGGAGCTTGAAGACGTGGTTGTTCCAGTGTGCCTTCCCAGAATAATGATCCCATAGCACTTTGTCCTCCAAAGCACTTTATATTGTTTTAGGTCTGCTTGTATGTTTCCACAAACGCCCCATCACTTTTTCGCCCATGTCCAGCATTATTTTTTAAATTTTTAATTACATTTGGCCTACCCATAGATTTTAAAGTGTGTTGTCCTATTGTTAATGCTTATGTTATTGTTTTATTGTCTTGTTTGATTTTAATTGCTTGTATTGTTGTTGTTATTGCTTGTATTGTTGTATTTGTGGGCTCAGCCTCATGTAAGCCGCACCGAGTCCCTTGAGGAGATGGTAGAGGGGTATAAATAAAGTGTTGTTATTATTATTATTATTATTATTATTATTATTATTATTATTAATGTTCATGCTGGTCCCATGGGCACCCTGTTCTGATGTCAACAAAGGTGCCTATGATTACCAGGAACTCTCAAGGAGCTTTGTGGCCCACTAGGGGTAGTAGTGGTGGTAAGACAGAAGAGTTGAGTTATGGGTTGGATACAGTGGATACAACAGTTTCAAATCCAGCACAAATATACCAAATCCAGCGCTGCCACAGGGCATATCTATGCACAACTGCCTGGTATAGATAAGCCCTTGGTCTCTATCAGTTTCTAATTATTCTGATGATGACAAGCAGATAAGACAGGGGAAAAATCTTCTGACTTTCTTCCCAGCTACTTAAAGCACGGTCGGTCCTACCATTAGGAAGTTCTGTTATGTATTCTCAGGACTATTATCCTGTTGCATTAATCCCACCCAAAATGTTGTTTTCCATGTGCTGAGTTATGCATGTATTAAAGTCATACGTCAGCACGCATCAACTTGGTAGTCTCTAAAGGTGTTGGATGACAACTCTGATAACTTCCAGCCAGTTTCTGACACTATGGAAGATTCCCAGAATTGCTGTTTCCCACTCAGTGAATCTGTATAATTTGAAAGTTAATGTAATTTATTTATTTATTTATTTAATTTATTTACAGCATTTATATTCCACCCTTCTCACCCCGCAGGGGTCTCAGGGCGGATTACAGCGTACACATATATGGCAAACATTCAATGCCAATTTTGACATAAAACATATACAGACATAGACAGAGGCTATTTAACTTTTTCTGGCCGCCAGGGGAGCTGTCGCTTTCATCATCCATCTGCGACACTGATGAAGTATTTCCGCATTCCCCGCATGCTTTTTTTTGCTGGAGTGCTTTGCTGGAGTCTTTTTTATGGCCTCATAAATCAGTTAATTTAGCCTCCCCACACTTTAAGGTGGTACATTATTTTCCTACTTGACAGATGCAACTGTCTTTCGGGTTGCAAAGGTCGACAACAGGTTACACAATTGGTTGGAAACCCACTCCAACCCGGGCTGGCTTCGAACTCATGACCTTTTGGTCAGAGTGATCTTAATGCAGCTGACACTCAGCCAGCTGCACCACAATCCCGGTGGCGTAGCTGGCTTATTATTTAATAATACAGGGGTCTCTGTAACCCTGCTCCTGACTTCTATATCTTGTTGTTGTTTGTTCCTTCAGTCGCTTCCAAATCTTTGTGACCTCATGGACCAGCCCATGCCAGAGCTCCCTGTTGGCCATGGCCACCCAGCTCCTTCAAGGTCAAGCCAGTCACTTCAAGGACGCCATCCATCCATCTTGCCCTTGGTCGGCCCCTCTTCCTTTTCCTTCCATTTTCCCCAGCATCATTGTCTTCTCTAAGCTTTCCTGTCTTCTCATGATGTGGCCAAAGTACTTCATCTTTGCCTCTACTATCCTTCCCTCCATCTTTGCCTCTAATAACCTTCTTTATATGCATTAAAAATGTACAAATTAAAATGATAGTTTGGCTAAAAATTTGAGCCAGTTGTGTGATTTTTGTGTGAAATGCTTTTGAGACTTGCTATTTTTAAGAAGGCATTGGTATGGAATCCTTTCTAGGCCAGGAGCCAAATTCTAACTTCAGAAAGGTCTGGAAAACACATGCCAGCAGGAGGGAGAGCCAAATCCAAATGCTCCTATCATTTCAAACAACCCCAGACTTTATCCAGGTCTTTTTTTAACCCTTCTTATTACTAGTTGAAGACAAGTTCAGAAGGAAAGACAACTTGAATTAAGTCCTTAGAGTAGAGAGGCTACCCTCCCACCCCATGTTTTGTGGGAACCACATACTGACTTCAAGACCAGAGCTCAAGAGAACCAAGGCTTCTGCCGGCTACTCACATGGTTGAACATTATTTCTCCTCTGTGCAAGCAGTAGAGTCACAAAATCAGCTAAAGCAGGTTAAGCATTTGGATATGTGCCAGTATTTTTTCAGGGAAGGCAGAAATCCCCTTGCACCTCTCCTGTGCCTTCAGTTTTACCAAACAATATCAACTGCTGGGAGAGGGTGTAAGAGAGTGCTATATTTGCCAAGGAGTGAGCAAGCAAAAGGGCTTAGGGAAGCGGACTGCCTGCACTTTCAGGAGGGTCTATAAATCCTCTGATGACACAACTGCAAACAGAGCAGTACTCTGCCAGCGAAAAAGAATTTGCCATGGATGAGAAATAAACATGCCTGGGGGAACCTAGAGCTTATGAAAAAGAAGAAGAGGAGGAGGAGGAGAAGGTGAAGGAGGAGGAAGGGGAAGAGAAAGAAGAAAGCTTATTTCACCACTGCAAGAATGAAAGTCTACCCAGAATGTGTTGTATTCAGCCTAGAAGAGAAACTGCTGGTCAACAAAAAGGTTTTAGAGTAATCTCACATCTATTTTCTTTCTTTGTCTATTAAAGTGAATTTCTAACGGAACTTTTATATATCTTTCTGATTGCCACTTGTAGAAAGTCCTTGCCAGTCCCTTATTTATTTATTATTTATTTGGGGTTCTTTTACCCCGCCCTTCTCACCCCGAAGGGGACTCAGGGCGGCTTACAAAGGCAAAGGCACAATTTGATGCCTGCATCATAAAACAATCATACACAAAATTACATCAATTCACAGTTAACAACAATTCATGCATTATAACCATAACATCAATAAAATCAATAAAACCAATACAGACCCAATTTCTCCTCTTACATGGTCAGCGTTCGCTAACTCATAGATCTAGTTTTACGTTCCACTTCATCAATCCTGTTGGTCTTACTCGCCTGATTGTCTGATTTAATTGCCAGAGTGCCCAAAGGCCTGGTCCCATAACCACGTCTTCACCCTCCTCCTGAAGGCGAGGAGGGATGATGATGCCCTGATTTCCCCCGGGAGTGAGTTCCACAGGTGAGGGGCCACCACTGAGAAAGCCCTGCTCCTCGTCCCCACCAGCCTCACTTGTGACAGTGGTGGGGTCGAGAGCAGGGCCTCCCCAGATGATCTCAGACTCCGGGGTGGGACGTAGAGGGAGATACGTTCGGACAGATACACTGGACCGGAACCGTACAGGGTTTTGTAGGTCAAAACCAGCACCTTGAATTGTGCTCGGAACTGAATCGGCAGCCAGTGGAGCTGGCACAGCAGGGGGGTGGTATGCTCCCTGTATGTCGCTCCGGTGAGCAGTCTGGCTGCCGCTCGCTGGACTAGTTGAAGTTTCCGAACAGTCTTCAAGGGCAACCCCACATAGAGCGCGTTGCAGTAGTCTATTCGGGATGTAACAAGAGCATGGATCACCGTGGCCAGATCAGACTTCCCGAGGTACGGGCGCAACTGGTGCACAAGTTTTAATTGCGCAAAAGCTCTCCCGGCCACCGCTGAGACCTGGGGTTCCAGGCTCAGTTATGAGTCCAGGATCACTCCCTTTCCAATTAATTTTATCTAGAGCAGCGTTTCTCAACCTGGAGGTCGGGACCCCTGGAGGGGTCGCCAGGGGTGTCAGAGGGTTCACCAAAGACCACAAGAAAACACAGTATTTTCTGTTGGTCATGGAGGTTCTGTGTGGGAACTTTGTCCCAATTCAGTCATTGGCAGGGTTCAGAATGCTCTTTGATTGTTGTCTATGCACAGCTGGACCTAGAGAGCATAGGTAGGTCTTCAGCCACAAGGTTTTTAGCTTCCCACAAAAGGAATATTCATTTAGAGCACTACCTAACTATTCCACTTCCTCTACCCTTAAGAAGAATATATACTAGAGCTAGGTTTGAACAACTCGGTACTATGGTGCAAACCGGGCGCTACTGTAACATCCCAAGAAGTGAGAGATTCTGCGTCTGGGGAGAACAAACAGTGGAAGACATTGAACAGTTCTTAATTGACTGTCCAGCATACACCGAACTGCGAGACAGATATTTACATCCAATATTATCCAACTGCAGCTCCCCCAACAGAAATGATATTCTGACATCCCTCTTGCAAGGGCAGGAAAGGGCAGGAAAGATCCAGCATAACCAGTGTAAGCCTTTTTATTCTGAAAGCTATTAAGAAAAGAGCAGATTTCCTGAAAGAAGAACCAGGAAAATAAGATTCTGACTATAAATAGAAGGTCGGCAGCTGTCTTCACCTTTTTGCCTTGTTTTTTTTACTCGTGTTCTATTTTGAAATGGTCATTTGACAAATAAATAAACATTATTAACTCTTTGATTGTAGGTGAACAATAAATTCCAGCAACTACAACTCCCAAATGTCAAGGTCTATTTTCCCCAAACTCCACCAGTGTTCACATTCAGCCATATTGAGAATTTGTGCCAAGTTTGGTCCAGATCCATCATTGTTTGAGTCCACAGTGCTCTCTGGATGTAGGTGAAATACAACTCCCAAAACTCAAGGACAATGCCCACCAAACCTTCCAGTATTTTCTGTCGGTCATGGGAGTTCTGTGTGCCAAGTTTGATTCAATTCCATCATTAGGTTCTTGTAGGTTTTTTCGAGCTATAGGGCCATGTTCTAGAGGCATTTCTCCTGACGTTTCACCTGCATCTATGGCAGGCATCCTCAGAGGTAGTGAGGTCTTCGACAATACAATTCAATCATTGGTGGAGTTCAGAATGCTCTTTGATTGCAGGTTAACTATAAATCCCAGCAACTACAACTCCCACAGGACAAAATCAATACCCTCTCCCAATCCCACCAGTATTTAAATTTGGGTGTATTGGGTCTTTGTGCCAAATTTGATCCAGTGTATGAAAATACATCCTGCATATCAGATATTTACATTACTATTCATAACAGCAGCAAAATGACAGTTATGAAGTAGCAATGAAACTATTTTATTTACTGCACTTATAGACCGCCGTTCTCAGCCCTAGGGTGACTCACGGCGGTGTACAACATATAAAATCAGGAACAATTACAACATAAACAATATCACAACAACAATAAACAACATCACTATCCATAATACAATTACACTAAATCATTCGCGACGTCTCATCGTTGAATCACAATCCGAATCCCGTTATCCATGTTTCGTTCCGATCGTCAATTGCCAATTGTTGCAGCACTTACTCAAACGCCTTCTCAAACAACCACGTCTTTAGTCTCTTGCGGAATGTCATAAGGGAGGGCGCCAGTCTGATGTCCACAGGGAGGGTGTTCCACAGCCGGGGGGCCACCACCGAGAAGGCCCTGTCCCTCGTCCCCGCCAGGCGTGCTTGTGAGCAGGCGGGATCGAGAGAAGGGCCTCCCCGGACGATCTCAAAGTCCTCGTGGGCTCATAGGCCGAGATGCGGTCAGACAGGTATTTTGGGCCGGAACCGTTTAGGGCTTTGTAGGCCAACACCAGCACCTTGAATTGGGCCCGGTAGCAGATCGGCAGCCAGTGGAGCTGGTACAACAAGGGCGTTGTATGCTCCCTGCGTCCCGCTCCTGTTAGTAACATGGTTGCTGCGCGTTGGACTAGCTGAAGTTTCCGGGCATCTTCAAGGGCAGCCCCACGTAGAGAGCGTTGCAGTAGTCAAGGCGGGATGTGACCAGAGCGTGGACTACCGTGGCCAAGTCAGACTTCCCAAGGTACGGGCGCAGCTGGCGCACGAGCCTGAGCTGTGCAAATGCTCCCCTGGTCACCGCCGAGACCTGGGGCTCCAGGCTCAGCGATGAATCCAGGATCACACCCAAGCTGCGAACCTGCGCCTTCAGGGGGAGTGCGACCCCATCCAGCACAGGCTGTAACCCTATACCCTGTTCGGCCTTGCGACTGACCAGGAGTACCTCTGTCTTGTCTGGATTAATTTCAATTTGTTCGCCCTCATCCAGACCGTCACAGCGGCCAGGCACCGGTTCAGGACCTCGACAGCCTCCTTAGTAGCAGGTGGAAAGGAGTGACAGAGTTGGACATCATCTGCGTACAGATGACACCACACCCCGAAACTCCGGATGATCTCACCCAGCGGCTTCATGTAGATATTAAACAGCATGGGGGACAATGAAACTAATTTTATGGTGGGGGGGGGTCACCATAACATGAGGAAGCATATTAAGGGGTCGTGGCATTAGGAAGGTTGAGAACCACTGATCTAGGTTCAGTGGCAAATGGGAGTGTTTCATTTTTAAATACTCTTGATGTTTGAACTGGTGCAAGCAGTGCTCTTTTGGACGAGTTAATAAAAGTTGTTAAAATAATCCCAAATGTCCTTCCCTTCACTAATGTTTAATAAGCCATGATCTCGCTGAAGGCAATTTTAAGTACCTACATAATTATTTCATGAACTGAGAACACCCTACTGAATTATTTGGGGTCAGCAATAGCCATCTCAGACACAAGATGCAAATGTTTTCCATCTATTTTCATCAAAATATTCCATCATATAACCTTTAAAATATTCACTAAAAAGATATCATAGAGGAGATTCCATCTGAACACGAGGAAGAACTTCCTGACTGTGAGAGCCGTTCAGCAGTGGAACTCTCTGCCCCGGAGTGTGGTGGAGGCTCCTTTTTTGGAAGCTTTTAAACAGAGGCTGGATGGCCATCTGTCAGGGGTGATTTGAATGCAATATTCCTGCTTCTTGGCAGGGGGTTGGACTGGATGGCCCATGAGGTCTCTTCCAACTCTTTCATTCTACGATTCTATGATTCTATGCTCCTATGCTATGGAGATACTTCCTAGCCCTATCTAGGCATTGCTCTAAAACACAAGAGAAAGTAATGAGAATTAGCCAAGGTGAGGAAGCGATTGTAACCATTAACCCCCAGTTCTGATTGACAGTTTTGACGCAATGCTAGTTGTGGTTTGCTGAAACCTGTGAAGTCTGTTGTGAGCTTATTTCAAATAAATCAAAGTTGAGGACTGGATGGACAAGCTTCTATTAATAAAGAAGTGAAATCATGATCACTTCCATCACTCTAAAGCAGTGGTTCTCAACCTTCCTAATGCCGCGACCCCTTAATACAGTGCCTCACATTGTGGTGACCCCCAACCATAAAATTATTATTATTGCTACTTCCTAATTGTAATTGTGTTACTGTTATGAATCATAATGTAAAAATCTGAAATGTAGGATGTATTTTCATTCACTGGACCAAATTTGGCACAAATACCCAACAACAACGCTCCATGCCGTCATGTCAGCCACATGACCTTGGAGGTGTCTATGGACACATGACCTTGGAGGTGTCTTTGGCCTAGAAATTGAGCACCAACTCACAGAGTTGGACACGACTGGACTTAATGTCAGGGGAAAACTTTTACCTTACGTTACCCAATATGCCCAAATTTGAATACTGGTGGGGTTGGAGGGAAAATTGATTATGTCATTTGGGAGTTGTAGTTGCTGGGATTTATAGTTCACCTACAATTAAAGAGCATTTTGAACTCCACCAATGATGGAATTGGACCAAACTTGGCACACAGAACTCCCACAACCAACGAAAAATACTGGAAGGGTTTGGTGAGCACTGACCTTGAGTTTTGGAGTTGTAGTTCACCTGCATCCAGAGAGCATTGCAGACTCAAACAATGATGGATCTGGACCAAACTTGGCACAGATACTCAATATGCCCCAATGTGAACACTGGTGGAGTTTGGGGAAAATAGACCTTGACATTTGGGAGATTGCAGTTGCTTGGATTTATAGTTCACCTGCAACGAAGAGCCCTTGCCTGCTCCGCACCCCTGCCTGATGGTGGGAGAGCAACACAGGCGAGGGGCGCCCATGGAGCCACTCGCCCATCCCTCGCTCCTTCTGCCATCAAAAGGAGGCGAGGGACAGGAGGATGGTTTCGTGCATGGACTAGCCACCTGCGGAACCACTCGCCCGTCCCTCGCCTCCTCCTGCCATCAGAAGGAGATGAGGGACAGTCGGATGGCTTCGCGTGCAGGAGTGCCAGTGGCTCAGGGGGTTGGCTGCCATTTTGGAGGGGGCGTGACCAGCCAATGCGGCTTCGCGACTCCCAGAAAATGGCCAAACGACCCCCCGAGGGGTCGCGACCCCCAGGTTGAGAACCGCTGCTCTAAAGCTTTGATTTCCTGGATAATTTTTTTACATCAACTCCCAGAAGCTCCAGCCATGTAGAATCATGAATCATAGAGTTGGAAGAGCCATCCAGTTCAACTCTCTGCCTTGCATGAATATACATTCAAAGCACTACTAAAAGATAGTCATCCAACCTCTGTTTAAAAACTTCCACAGAAGAAGACTCTTTGGCCAACATCCTGGAATTCCGGGACATGAAGTTCAGGACATCTATCTGGAGGACCAACATTTGGGAATTATTGCTCTCAAGTAATAGTAGGGATTATGTGGCTCCCAGCATCCCTCACTATTGTATATCCAGAATCAGGCTGATGGGACTTGACGTCCAACATCATTGTAAGTGTCACATTACCCAATCTAACTCTAAGTAATAAACAAGTTCCAGGGTAAGTTTATCGGAGAAAAGGGAGCAAACAAATAATTTCTATACTAGAGACTGGAACCTCCTGTGAGTTACTGGAATAGGTCTTCCTGGTTTTTTTATTAATCAGATGAAGTTAAGAAGAATCTTGCTTTTATACATTTGTGAATATATATTGACTAGTGAGATGATATATTAATTTATACCTATGTCATTTCTGGATACAATCTATATAAATAAAAATGTAATGTTTGTTTGTGGGATTAACAGAACTCAAAAACCAGTGGGCCAATTGACACCAAATTTGGACAGCATACACCTAACAACACAATGTATGTCCTTAACTCAACAATTTTGATTTTGTCATTTGGGAGTTGTAATTGCTGGGATTTATAGTTAACCTACAATCAAAGAGCATTCTGAACTCCAACAACGATGGAATTGAGCCAAACTTGGCACACAGATCTCCCATGACCAACAGAAAATACTGGAAGGGCTTGGTGGGCATTCACCTTGAGTTTGGGAGTTGTAGTTCACCTACATCCAGAGAGCACTGTGGACTCAAACAATGATGGATCTGGACCGAACTTGACACGAATATGAACACAGATGGAGTTTGGGGGAAATAGACCTTGACATTTGGGATTTGTAGTTACTGGGATTTATAGTTCATCCACAGTCAAAGAGCATTCTGAATCCCACAAACGACAGAATTGGGGCAAACTTCCCACACAGAACCCCCATGACCAACAGAAAATACTTAAGGCCATCCAGTCCAACTCTCTTCACCAGGGCAAGAAAATGTAATCAAAGCCCTCCTGACAAAGAGCCATCCAGTCATAAATATATATATATATATATATATATATATATATAAATAATTTATTTATTTACTAATCTTTTTCAATACTGGTTTTAAACCACTTCATTAGATGTGTTGCCATAGCAGATTCCCAGATTAGTTTAGTGTTTACACCTTATTTTATTTTTCTGGTTATTTAATATTTAATGTTTATTTTACTTAAGTGATATTTGTCTTTACTGTTCTAATGTAGCACAAATCCTATGTAAAATCATACTACGTATTTTTGACATTAGTATTGAAATCTGAAATATATACAGGGATATTTTCTTTCTTCCTCCTATTCTTCTATTTTTTTTCTCGTTGGATGCCCCTAAGAAATTTATATATATAGATATTATATATATTGTCGTGTCAGGAGTGTCCTGTTGTGAGAGAATTGGCCGTCTGCAAGGACGTTGCCCAGGGGATGCCCGGATGATTTTGATGTTTTTATCATCCTTGTGGGAGGCTTCTCTCATGTCCCCGCATGAGGAGCTGGAGCTGATAGAGGGAGCTCATCCGCCTCTCCCCGGATTCGAACCTGAGACCTGTCGGTCTCCAGTCCTGCTGTCACAGGGTTTTAACCCACTGCGCCATCGGGGGCTCCTAGATATAGATATAGATATGATTCACACATACACACACAGCTATAGTATCATAGATTGGAAAGGGACCCCTAAAGAAGGACTATGATATGTTGCATATTCCAGAGTAGGCAAACCAGACACTCTCCACATCAACACTGACAAAGAAACAACAAGAAATACTGTTTACCCACAAGCATAAAGAAATTACATATATTAGAAACCAACACTTTCTCATTACTTTATTTTCCAGATCACCAGACTGGGCCACAGCAACGCGTGGCAGGGGACGGCTAGTCTATATAAATAAAAATGTAATGTTTGTTTGTGGGATTAACACAACTCAAAAACCACTGGCGAATTGACACCAAATTTGGACACAATACACCTATCAGGCCAATGAGTGACCATCACCCATAAAAACACTGAAAAACACAGAAGAGACTTTAAAAAACCCAAAAAATTACAATGCATGCGCAAAACCACATATATACACATATACACATACATATAGACATACATATATACATACAAAACACATATATACAGACTGGGCCACAGCAACATGTGGCAGGGGATGGCTAGTGTAGAAATAAAAAAGGACAAAAACACAAACAATGATTTAGCCTCATGCACAGAAAGGTCAGAGGTTCAGTGCCTGGATTCTTGAGTAGACAGGCAGAGCAGCAAGGCTGTACATGACCTCCATCTGACTGGAGAGCGGAGCCATTAATCATTCTTTAGAAATTGGAGAGCTCCTGCAGACATCACTGGGAAAGACAGCCCTATGAGTTAATTTCATACATTGTATAAGTTCAGTTCTGCCTATTTAACATCCTTTGGGATAGAAGATGGTGTAGGATGACTATGGATCTCTGAGAGTGAATCCTAGATGTGTCTTGTTAGGAATATGGAAAATATGCAAATCAAAAATGTGCCCTAAGGTGTCATGCTGAGTTTCATCACAGGAAGCATTTTATAGGGAAGAAACAACAGTAAAAGAAAGATGGTTAACTTGCCAAGATCTTCTAGAATTTGACCAAGATCATAATTTCAGTGGGATTCTTACAGACCAACATTTGAATTATTTAAAATGGACCAAACAAGTATAATATTGGATTGAACACATCGGAATTTGAGACACAGCTATGTACAGATAATGAACATTTGATTGGTAAGCATTTTTCAAAATGAAGATAAAAGAAGAGCAAGTGACAGACTATATGAGAAAGTGGGCACAAAATTTTGAGTTAGACCAATGAGAAAAACTGTGATTGAAAGGAATGACATTTACATTATGTGATGATTTGAAACAGAACTTTTACAAGGTGGTGCACTATTGATATTTAACACCACCAAAATTGGACAAAATGTATAAATGTGTTTCCAATGTTAGAAATGTGATGATCAGGTGGAATCTTTTTTTTTTTACATGTAGTGAATCTGTTGGTTGTGGCAAACCAGAACCCCCAAACAGACCCCGAAATCCATGACTCCAAAGACACTCAGAAATGGAGTCTGCAATGATCTTTCTCCCACTTTCAAGCAACTTCTGAACAAACTTGCCTAAGTTGCACAAGCATCCCCCCCCTCCCGGAATATTTCAACATTTAGTTTAAGGAAAGTTATAACCCCTCACAATACCCCCCCCCCCTTGAACCCCATAATAGCCTTAAAAAGAGCCACAGGGCTTTCCCCAGATGTTATCTAACTCTGTTCCTGGAAACACTTCCTCATTCTTATTGTCAGATTAGACCCCCTTCCCTGGGTTCTCCATTGAGGCTGTGCCAACACCACTGGCACCCCTTGTGTGGCTAGCTAAAACCCATTCTCCTGCTTCAGATGGGCAGGACTGGAGCCATCAATCCCATTAACTCCAACCCAGCCCACATTCCTTTCCTCTCAGACCCTTTCCCTGGGTGGATCAAGAAACTGGAGGTTCAATCAAGCAAGCCTCCGGTGACGCAGGAGCCTCTGGTGGCACAGTGGGTTAAACCCTTGTGCTGGCAGGACTGAAGACCAACAGGTTGCAGGTTCAAATCCAGGGAGAGCACAGGTGAGCTCCCTCTATCGGCTCCAGCTCCTCATGTGGGGACATGAGAGAAACCTCCCACAAGGATGATAAAACATCAAAACATCCAGGCGTTCCCTGGGCAATGTCCTTGTAAACAGTCAATTCTCTCACACCAGAAACAGCTTGCAATTTCTCAAGTCACTCCTGACATGACAAAAAAAAGTTTATGAAATTTCCCATCACACCTGTGAGCATCGGGAGCAGCAACATCTCTTTGTTTTGAATAGCTATTACCCTGTTATTTAACATCTACGTCTGGCCACTTGCTGGACTGGTGCGGAGCTTTGGCACAGAGTGCTACCAGTATGCAGATGATACCCAGCTACTCTTGCGTCTCGAACCTGGGACAACCGCGATTCCTGAGAACTTTAGGCTGTGTTTGGAAGCAGTGATGAGTTGGCTGCGAGCGAGCAGACTAAAAGTGAATCCTGCAAAAACTGAGATACTCTGGCCTGGCCAGCCGCCAGAATTAATCCAGTCTCTGCCTGATTTCGATGGGGAAGCTCTGGTTCCGTCTGCCACTGTTAAAAGCCTTGGGGTTGTGTTGGACTCATTGCTGATGATGGAGGCCCAGATCACTGCCATAAGTAAGCAGGCCTTCTTTCATCTTCGACAGGCAAGGAAATTGGCATCCTACCTTTCGGTAGAAGCATTGGCAGTCATCCACGCAACAGTCACCACGAGGTTGGACTATTGCAACGCCTTATATGCCGGCCTTCCGAAGTCAACAACCCAGAAGATTCGGATGGTCCAAAATGCAGCGGCCAGGCTGCTAGCGGGATCATCTATAAGATCCCATATCACACCGATTCTGCAACAACTGCATTGGCTACCAATAGAACATCGGATCTCTTACAAGATACTGATCCTGACATTTAGAGCTCAAAATGGCCAAGGACCTTTATATCTTAGGGACCGCCTCATTCCTTTTCTCCATCAGTGGTCACCTCGATCCACCCAGGAAAATCTCCTCTACATACCGGGCCCTAGGGAGGGACACCTGGAAGGCGTAGAGCTTTTTCGACCTATGCTCCAATTCTGTGGAACTCATTGCCTCCATACATGAGAGCAATGTCGGAGTTGCGACCTTTAGTAAAGGCGCTCAAGACTTGACTGTTCGGTTGTGCATTTAAGTAATCAGATCTAATTTGCCAAATAGTCACTGTTGAATGTTTTTATGTTGAATGTTTTTATATTGTGTAAATGCTATTTTAGACTGTAAGTCGCTCGGAGCACCTTGGTGGAGAGTGACTAATTAAGAAATAAAGTGAAGTGAAGTGAAGTGAAGCTATCAAAGTGCTATAAATGCATCTGTATGTCTACAATTGCATTTCTGTCCATTTTTGAAGCACAGACTCTGCTGACATTCGCTTTGGCCAAGGTGAAGAAATTGCTCTGTTCTTTGCTTTCATCCCTTCTGAGTCTTATTCAGTCCTTTGGAGCTAGACAGACCGGGCTCCCAAACCCATGACTTTAGCTGAGCTTGCTCTGACTTACAAGAAGCACTGCCTGAACATCAAGCAAAAAGTGGGCGCTAGAAACAATATCATACGAAAGCTGACTGGCACAACCTGGGGATCACAACCAGACACAGTGAAGTCATCTGCCCTTGTGCTATGCTACTCTGCTGCTGAGTAGGCATGCCCAGTGTGGAACACATCTCACCACACTAGTAGATGTAGATCTTAATGAGACATGCCGCATTATCACAAGGTGTCTGCGCCCTACACCACTGGAGAAATTACACTGTCTAGCCGGTATTGCACCACCTGACATCCGCCGGGAAGTAGCAGCCAATAGTGAAAGGACCAAGGCAGTAACATCTCCAGCTCATCCCTTGTTTGGGTATCAGCCAGCACGTCAACGACTTAAATCAAGACATAGTTTTCTTAGATCTACAGAGACACTCGCTGGAACACCCCAGCAAGCGAGAGTCCAAAAGTGGCAGGCTCAAACCCAGCACCTCAATCCGTGATACCAGATGAGAGACTCCCTCCTGGGCACACAGAAGACTGGGCGACTTGGAAGGCGCTGAACAGACTGCGCTCTGGCACCACGAGATGCAGAGCCAACCTTAAGAAATGGGGCTACAAAGTGGAATCCACGACATGCGAGTGTGGAGAAGAGCAAACCACTGACCACCTGCTGCAATGCAACCTGAGCCCTGCCATATGCACAATGGAGGACCTTCTTGCGGCAACACCAGAGGCACTCCAAGTGGCCAGATACTGGTCAAAGGACATTTAATCAGCTACCAAGTTTGCAAAATTTGTTTTTTTTAATCTGTTTGTTTGTTTTGTTCTGTTAGAAATGTAATACAATGTTCTGGTTGCTGATGACACGAGATAAATATATGGAATAGAAGAGGGCACCATCTTGGGCTTCATTTCCTGTATACATCAGGAAATCAAGCAGTATAAATATAACTGAAAAGAATGAAAAGTGTGTTTTCTCCAAGGTTGTGGTTTTTTTTTCTTTTGAAAGGTGTTCTCTTTACCAGAGAATTTTCCCCACCCAATGGTACAGGAATGTCCCTTCGCTAAAATTAAGTCAGAAACTAGAGGACGTTATTGCAGGGAAATGTTTGCTTATGCATTATGTTTGTACTTGTGAAATACTATTGCTGCAGGCTTGGTGGATAGTTTCATATAAGCATAGCTATGTGGACCACTCCCCAGGTGAGGAAAAAGTCCTTTAAACAGGTGCATGGGATCAAGCAATATTTCACCCTGTAACAAAGCATCTGCAGTCAGAGGCACATTTGGATTTGCACAGTGTGTTTGCTTGCCAGCAGAGTGTGTTCTGTGGAAGTCCCCATTTTTCAACATTGGTGGCTTTGTCTTTTTTTTTTCCTGAGCAGAGAAAATCAAAGCCCAGGTGAGGTAGCCCTGAAGGAATGATTTCATGGGGTGTGTTTGGTCCTGATGTTATTTTATGGGGTTGGAATGAAGGGGGGTGTCTTCTGTCATCCTCTGTCTTTGCTATAAAGAAGGACGAAGATGCTGGATACATTTATTGGCAAAATGATAGTTACCAGGTGACAAAATACAGAATTGCAGCTGAGTGCAGATCAAACAGTGTTGTGCAAAGCTTTACACATGAGGCCAGTTGCAGGTATTGGAATTTCCGCTCTGAGGCATATCCAGATTTCTAAACTTTGCCATTGATTGGCAGCAAAAACAAAACAGTTTGTGCAGATAGTTGGAGGTGGATTAAGATAAAGAAGATGACACTTCTCACAAAATATCGGAAAGTAAAATCAAACACTTCTCTTCACCCCTTTACACCCCCCATATTAATCTGCTTGGGTGATCAAAAGCTGGGGATGCGGCAATTCCAGCCCTTGCAAAAGCAAGAAATGGAAAAAAATGCAAACTGAATGACAGCTAAAGCAAAAAGAGTGGGAAAAATCAAGTAAAAGTAGGTGAAATGTGTGTATGTTTGTGGAATCTCAGCCTTTGGCACTCAGGTGGGTTTTGTAAGTATTTGCTTTCTTTTGCTTTTTGTCGCTGTTGTTAAAAAATGACAATAGAGCAATTCCTTTAAACATGTAATAGAAAGCTAGTGGCAATAATATTGTTTAAGCTACCTAAAGCAATGGCTCTATTCTATTACTTGTCTGCGTGGCAAAGGTCAGTGAGAGAGAGAGCGAGTGAAGGAAAGGCTTTTGCCGCTTGGGTTTGCTCGGCTTTGTTGTCGGTGTTGCCACTGCTGCTACCATTTAAGCCCAGATTTTTTATTTCTTCTAAAGGCTTCAGGATGCCAAGACCATCGACAGAGGAAATAAAGGAGGAAAGTCAATCCCAACAGCCTGGGTGCAAGATCTAAAGTGAAAAAATTAAAGTGGGGGGAAAGGCAAACACCACACACTGTATTATTTTCTCTGGGAGTCATTTTCACATTTGTCGAAGCAGTCCTGGATGGGTTCCAGGGCTTCAGCAGAAAGCGAGCTTCTTTTATTGAATCCCATTCAGAGATATCAAAACCTCAAAAGGCTACTATTACCTAAAGGGTTTCAGATGAAGGCATCCAAGCATGATGTTTGAATTGCGAGGACTTGCAATTGTCATCTGACAATGATGTGAGACCTGTCAAAACCCCATTTTCCAGGCTGCACCTTTGTTTACCTAATCTGCCCTGATCCCCCTCTTTTGCCACCCCAAATCTCCAAAACGACTGAGGGAAAAAAAGCCCTGCCTTGCTTAAAGTCTCCCTTCCCCATAACTAGTGGTGGGAGCACAGTTGAAGGGGAAAGACATTTGCTGATGCATTCCTCTTTTGTCTTGTCAGGCAGGATTTAAGCATCAAATGCATGAACTCTCAGCTGAAGCAAATTCACAGGTCACTGCAAGACCTTTTGCATTCCAAAAAGGAAAAAAAAAGGGAGATGGGGAGGAAAATATAAGAAGACAATCTCTTTTTTGATTTAGAGTATAACAGGGTAAGGCAAATGACAAAATTTGCGAATGCTCTTTCAAGAGTAGAAATCTTTTGCACATGGCAGGATGTTTCTGATTAGGAATAAAAAACAACTTGTTGAACCACAACATTAAAAAAATATTTGAATTGATGCCCGGAATATTACAAATAGACAGGCCTTCCTAGGAAAGTAAAGCCACTATTGCCCTGTGCTGAAATGACATCACTTGCAGACAGGCCCGTAGCCAGGATTTCGTTTCGGGGGGGGGGGGGGTTGGGGGGGGGCTGAGTTTCGGGGGGGGGGTGGGGCTGAGGTGGGGGGTTTCGGGGGGGCTGAGTTTCGGGGGGCGGGGGGGCTGAGTCTGAGTGAAAGAGGGTCTACCCTAGCAAACCTTTTGTATCATTACCCCAATACCCCCATGCATATGGGATATATTGAGTATGGTGATCAGATCATGATATGAATAAACATAACAGTTTAAATAATGCACTAGTAAGGCCTTTTCGCGAACCACCATGAGAATTTCGGGGGGGGGGGTGAAGCCCCTCAAGCCCCCCCCCCCCGGCTACATGCTACATGCCTGCTTGCAGATATTTATGAACAATCTAGGACGTTAAGATCGTCTGGGGAGGCCCTGTTCTCTGCGTCACAAATAGGGGTGGCTCAACCCATTACGCAAAGTAAGCATTCGCAGTATAGTTGATTTTGTTCAGGGGCGCCCTTGAGGTGCTCTTGGGGGAAAATAGACCTTGACATATGCGAGTTGTAGTTACTGGGATGTATAGTTCACCTACAATCAAAGAGGAGCATTCTGAACTCCACCAATGATGGAATTGAACCAAATATGGCACACAGAACTCCCACGACGAACAGAAAAGATATATCAATGATTGGTTGGGGGGGGGGGGGGGGGCATTTGGGGGGGGGTTGGGGGGGGGGGAGTAGTGACTCAAACCTGTGCCAAAGTGAGTTA
>NW_026844366.1:193952651-194038151 GCF_025583915.1 Anolis sagrei ordinatus
ACCTTTCTTGCTATTTTCTGACGGAAAGAAATAGAATTCCTCTCAGGAAATGGAGGCCTATCAGCATGGTACACGCTGCCCGACGACGATTCGAACCCTTCATTGCCCCGTGTGCAACTTGAACCGAATCGAAAACAGAGAGCGTGGGGGGACCATTGTTCCATTGCGTCCTAGTCTCCAGGGAAGCAGAAAACAAGCTTGCTCCCTCCTCCCAGTGGCTTCCTCTCACATATTTATACATGGCTATAGTATCTCCTCTCAGCCTTCTCTTCTTCAGGCTAAACATGCCCAGCTCCTTAAGCCGCTCCTCATAGGGCTTGTTCTCCAGACCCTTGATCATTTTAGTCACCCTCCTCTGGACACATTCCAGCTTGTCAATATCTCTCTTGAATTGTGGTGCCCAGAATTGGACACAATATTCCAGGTGTGGTCTAACCAAAGCGGAATAGAGGGGTAGCATTACTTCCCTGGATCTAGACACTATGCTCCTATTGATGCAGGCCAAAAGCTGGGATCTTCCACTAGCAAACATGGCCTCTATCTTAAGGTATAGTCCCTCTCGATTATCCTGTATTGGTTTCATTAAAAAGCCCTATTGAATTCAATGGGAGTGGTTTTTAAGGATCTTGCAGTGTAGATATTAGACTTGATCTGCATCCCACCCACTATGTTCAGAATTAAAAGGTAGGATGCTTGAGTACTATTGTCTCTTTCTTACTTCCTAAAACACATTTTGTGGTTTGCTAGTGAGAATCAGGCTGGATCTACACTGTCATATAATCCAGTGTCTGAATCCAAATCAGTATTGAACTGGATTATATGAGTCTACACTGCCATATAATCCAGTTCAAAGGAGATAATCTGGATTCAGAAACTGGATCCTTTGACAGTTTAGATCATCTATCTGGTCTTGCAAGACCTCATCCATCTGGTCTTGCAGATGTTGCTATCTGTAATACTATGTCCTGCCTGACTCCTAGCTGGGAGTGAGTCTGTGGTTCCCAGCATGCTCTGCAGGCACTCAAATGTAATGTGTAGCACCCATTTTCCCTATTTCTGGAGTTTCCATTTAAAATACCAAACATCATATAACAAATGAGTTGACTAGTCCTTTTTCTTTTTCTTTTAGCCAGTCAAGCATTTTGTACTGCTGAATGTCATCTTGTTTAACATTTCCTTAAACAATTTCTAAAGGTCTTAACCATATGATAGATAGTGTTCTTAACAGCCAAGCATTGGTTTAGTACAGTTTGATATCATCTATCGTTCATTAAGGATTGCTTAAATACTTCTTTTCTCTTCAGATTCTCTCACCACCATCATAACTTTCACATTTTCCAAATGAAACCTGGTTTCTTTGAGAATTTTTATATTTTCCCTTGGTTCAAGGTCCATCAGTCCTACTTTGTGCATAAAGAACTAGCTAAACATAGAAGATGCTTTAAAATCTTGCTTGTCGTTTGAAATGGTGTGCTAAGACAAGAACAGATGAATGAAAACATTCTTTTTCATTTCTATTTATTTCCTACACTTTCTAATGGAATTGTAGTTTGGTGAGGCACCATCATTCTTTGACAGAGAAGACTAAAGACTTTGTAAAACCACAATTCATATGAATCCATAGCATTGAGCCACGACAGTTAAAGTGGTGTCAAACTGTATTAATTCTACAGTGTAGATCAGTGGATCAAGGGACATATCTCCTTCTGAGTTTAATATCTTCTGGGGAGGCCCTGCTCTTGGCCCCACCTTTGTCACAAGTGAGACTGGTGGGGACGAGGGACAGGGCCTTCTCGGTGGTGGCCCCTCGCCTGTGGAATGCACTCCCTGGGGAAATTAGGTCATCAATATCCCTTCTCTCTTTCAGAAGGAAATTAAAAACCTGGATATGGGACCAGGCCTTCAGGTAAGCTGGCAGATGCATAAAAGACAAGGACGACCAGAGTAGGAAAGGACAATGACAATGCTGGATGGACTATGGATTTATGAATTGGCGAACATTGACCATAAGATGATTTTATTGCTGCTATTGTATTTGTTTTGATTGTTTTAATTAGTTATAATTGTTGTCGCTATATTATAAATTGTATATTGTATTTTGTGAATTGTTGGGCATCGAATTGTGCCTTTTGTAAGCCGCCCTGAGTCCCCCCTAGGGGGTTGAGAAGGGCGGGGTAGAAGCACTCCAAATAAATAAATAAATAAATAAAATAATAATAATTTGAATCCCAACCTTTTTTTGACCAGGGACCACTTTCCAACATTAGTACCAAAAGGGTTACAAATCAGTTTTTGGTCAACTTTAGATTTAGTTTGATTATTTGGGGTGCTGATTCAGAAAACTGCATTGGATAAACCACATCAGCTCTAGTTTCTGATACAGAACATATGCCATCCAGTCGTCGCCATCTACTCACCCACAGAAAACCATATTTGATAAGCCTCGGCACTATAAGAGGGTTTTGTGAGACTAGTCGTTCTCGTTGCAACTGTGTAGTAATGGTGACACTATTAGAGGGTTTTGCGAGACCAGTTGCTTTCGTTGCTGCATTGTTTCGAGGCTACGGTGTAGTAATGGTGAGGCTGTGGATCATATTTTTGTTCTTGCGGACCATTGATGGTCCACGGATCACAGGTTGGGAACCACTGGTGTATTTACATCCCTAGAAAACTTAACTTTGGTGACATGGAGGGCACTACTTGTATAACCTATGAGTGACAATTCACAAGCCATAGCTGATTTGTGCAGGGTGAGGCAGCATAACTTCCTTTTTTTAAATGCGCGCCATTGAGTCGGTTGAAGACGTAGCAGAGCACTAGTGGTCTTGTTAGAAAGGCAGGAGTATAAAGTTTTGTCCTGACACAGTTCAGGCACCATCATGTATTGGAACAGTGAGGAGTGTGCTTTTGCCATTGAGGCCTACTTTTCGAGCGGATTTGGAGTGGCCGGCCGCTCTCCAGATTTGGCCCCTTGTGATTTTTTTCTATGGGTTTTTTGAAATCCCGTGTTTATGTGAACTGTCCAAGGACCCTACAAGATTTGAAGACCAACATCCAGGAAGAAATTGCCAACATAACGCCTGCTATGCTGACAAGAGTCATGACAAATGCCAGAAATTGGTTTACTCAGTGTATGGAGAATGGGGGACGTCACCTACCTAATTTGATCTTCAAAACTACGTAAAACAAAACTTTAGGTATGTTCCACATTATAAAGAAAAATCTGATTCATACAATGGGTTTTATTAAGTTTTCAAAAAAGGAAGTTATGCTGCCTCACCCTGTATATTGGATGAGACATCATTTTTAGCTAATAAAGCTGTATTTACTGGAAGAAAGTTGCAATAGACGTCATCTCATTCTGTACAGACACAACATATTTATTTTTAGACTTGAAAGTGATCTTCCTTAGTTTTGGGATGCATGCGTAGTATTTAAAAATATTTTCTTACCATGTTTAACAACAGTTATTTCAGTCAGACAAAGAAATACAGATAAATTCAGACAAAACACAACATTTACAGGAAAGTATATGGAGCATCTTACATCAAAACATTCAATTTGTGAAAAACTGAAAGAAAATGAAGCAGCCCTACCCTTTAACTGCTTTCAATTACCCTTTGAGCAATAACAGAGTAACAATTATGATATACAGCTTTTTAAGTGCTGCATTTGGAAGTGAATTTAAACAATGCATCGTTGCATTGTATACATTCATTTCTGCAGTTGGTTTATATAGTGCCCATATTATCACTTGGTTAGCTGGTTTCTGCCAGTCTTTTGATCCTTACTTGTATCTGTTTTATTTATTTACTAGCTGTCCCCTGCCACGCGTTGCTGTGGCCCAGTCTGGTCATCTGGAAAACAAAGTAATGAGAAAGTGTTGGTTTCTAATATATGTAATTCCTTTATGCTTGTGAGTAAACAGTATTTCTTGTTGTTTCTTTGTCAGTGTTGATGTGGAGAGTGTCTGGTTTGCCTACTCTGGAATATGCAACATATCATAGTCCTTCTTTAAGGGTCCCTTTCAAATCTATGATACTATCTCTCTGTGTGTGAATCATATCTATCTATCTATATCTATGGCTGGATGGCTCTCTGTCAGGAGGGCTTTGATTACATTTTCTTGCCCTGGTGAAGAGAGTTGGACTGGATGGCCTTAAGTATTTTCTGTTGGTCATGGGGGTTCTGTGTGGGAAGTTTGCCCCATTTCTGTCATTTGTAGGTTTCAGAATGCTCTTTAATTGTAGTGAACTATAAATCCCAGTAACTACAAATTCCAAATGTCAAGGTCTATTTCCTCCAAACTCCATCTGTGTTCATATTTAGGCATATGGAATTTTTGTGTCAAGTTTGGTCCAGATCCATCATTGTTTGAGTCCACAGTGCTCTCTGGATGTAGGTGAACTACAACTCCCAAACTCAAGGTCAATGCCCACCAAACCCTTCCAGTGTGTTCTGTTGGTCATGGGAGTCCTGTGTGCCAAGTTTGGTTCAATTCCATCTTTGGTGGAGTTCAGAATGCTCTTTGATTGTAGGTGAACTATAAATCCAGCAAATACAACTCACAAATGAAATGGCAAGGTCTATTTTCTCCAAACTCTGCACAGTGTTCATATTTGGGCATATTGAGTATTTGTGCCAGGTTTGATCCAGATCCGTCATTGCTTGAGTCCACAGTGCTCTCTGGATGTAGGTGAACTACAACTCCAAAAACTCAAGGTCAATGCCCACCAAACCCTTCCAGTATTTTCTGTTGGTCATGGGAGTTCTGTGTGCCAAGTTTGGTTCAATTCCATAATTGGTGAGGTTCAGAATGCTCTTTGATTGTAGGTTAACTATAAATCCCAGCAACTACAACTCCCAAATGTCAAGGTCTATTTCCCCAAACTCCATCTGTGTTCATATTTGGGCATATGGAATATTCGTGCCAAGTTTGGTCCAGATCCATCATTGTTTGAGTCCACAGTGCTCTCTGGATGTAGGTGAACTACAACCCAAACTCAAGGTCAATGTCCACCAAACCTTTCCAGTTTTTTTCTGTTGGTCATGGGAGCCCTGTGTGCTAGTTTGGCCCAATTCCATCATTGGTGGAGTTCAGAATGCTCTTTGATTGTAGGTAAACTATAAATCCCAGCAACGACAATTCCCAAATGACAAAATCAATTTTTTTGAGTGGAGGACATAAATTGGACTGTTAGGTGTCTTGTGTCCAAATTTGGTGTCAATTCCCCCAGTGGTTTTTGAGTTCTGATGGTAGCACGAACTAACATTACATTTTTATATATATTTTTTATTACAGTATATTCTGGCATATAAGACTACTTTTTAACCCAAGAAAATCTTCTCAAAAGTCAGGGGTCGTCTTATACGCGGGTGTAGTCTTATGCATGGGAGTCGTCTTAACTCTATATTTTAACTGGAAAAGTTGGGGGTCGTCTTATACGCCCAGTCGTCTTATATGCCGGAATATACGGTATATACCGCCTTTTTTTACCCCTAGGGGGACTCAAGGCAGTTTACACATAAATAATGGCAAAATTCAACGCCTTACATTGGGCACCGATATGATGCCAACGAGTTGAATTTTAAGGACAATTCAACTCATTCTCCCTGTACTGAGCAGGAGGTTTTACTCAATAGATCATAAGACTTTTCCCAGCCCCATGATTCTTTGTTTCAGTGATTCTTTGTTCTTTTGTGACTCATGGCTATTCTTTCCTTAGAACAAATATCTTGCAAGAATTGTCTGTCTCGGGGTTTTATAGAGTGCCTTCAAGCCACAAACTTACCTTGTAGTAAGACATGAAGCTCTATTTCTATAGGTTTCTTCACTGTGGATAAAATAAATATTCTTTTAGGTTTTTGCTCAGAATCCATATATTCTGAAGTGTCTGGAAATTATTTTGCACAGAAAAAATGTATGGTTTGTTGCTTGTTTTGTGTAAGATTTTTTTATATGAAAAATTGCTTTTTGTGTGTGAAGAAAATTGAAATCTTACACAAAAGCACACATATGGCTGGCTGGATTCTCTCTTTCTCTCTCTCTCAAACCCCACATGTTCTTCTCACACAGAGGCAGAAAAAATAGATTTCTGTACAGAATAATTCTGACACACTTCAGAATGTGATAATACCTGATGAAAACTGCACCAAGTTCTTGTTCCTGTGCCATTCTTCCCAATTGCATTTCCTGAGAGTTGGGAAACTGATTTTACATCTAGGAAATAAATAACTGCAAGTATTATTTCTATGCCTAATATGAAGGTCCTTATACCTTCACAAGAAAAATACATTTTCTTTCTTTTTTTTAAAAAAAGAATTGTTTTCACACCTAGACTAAAAAAACAGTTCCTTGAAATATTGGTTTAAAGGTTTTTGTTTTTAATGTTGATACGGCCAATGGACTAATCAATAAACTTGCTTTGCTTTGTTTAAAGGTTTATGGACAGGGTCATACATTGCATTTCTCTGTATCCTTTTCCACCCCCATGACTGTGTAACTGCTTAGTAGGCCTGAGGTTTGAAGATTTTATTTTATCAGTGTATCTGAAGGGGATTGAGATCCAAAAAAGCTCATGCTAAAATTTATTTATCATGTCATCCGCAACCAGAACATTGTATTACATTTCTAACAGAACAAAACAAACAAACAGATAAAAAAACACACAAATTTTGCAAACTTGGTAGCTGATTAAATGTCCTTTGACCAGTATCTGGCCACTTGGAGTGCCTCTGGTGTTGCCGCAAGAAGGTCCTCCATTGTGCATGTGGCTGGGCTCAGGTTGCATTGCAGCAGGTGGTCAGTGGTTTGCTCTTCTCCACACTCGCATGTCGTGGATTCCACTTTGTAGCCCCATTTCTTAAGATTGGCTCTGCATCTCGTGGTGCCAGAGCGCAGTCTGTTCAGTGCCTTCCAAGTCGCCCAGTCCTCTGTGTGCCCAGGGGGGAGTCTCTCATCTGGTATCACCCACGGATTGAGGTACTGGGTTTGAGCCTGCCACTTTTGGACTCTCGCTTGCTGAGGTGTTCCAGCGAGTGTCTCTGTAGATCTAAGAAAACTATTTCTTGATTTAAGTCGTTGACGTGCTGGCTGATACCCAAACAAGGGATGAGCTGGAGATGTCTCTGCCTTGGTCCTTTCACTATTGGCTGCTACTTCCCGGGAGATGTCAGGTGGTGCAATACCGGCTAAGCAGTGTAATATCTCCAGTGGTGTAGGGTGCAGACCCCCTGTGATAATGCGGCATGTCTCATTAAGAGCCACATCCACTGTTTTAGCGTGGTGAGATGTGTTCCACACTGGGCATGCATACTCAAGAGCAGAGGCTCATGCTAAAATAAATCTATTATTTTTAAGAAAAATCAATGTTTCCCGGTTATATTTCTTTACTTTATTCTGTTTAAAGACCTGTAGTTTCTCGAGGAAGTGTTTTAGATTTCTATATCTGGGTGTCCTTTATAATTTCTGATGCCCTCCAAATGTTTTGGGTTGCCATCTCCAAAATCCTTTACCAATATCCTAAGCTCAATCAGCAAATGGAGATGTTGTACAAAAACGTCTGAAGAGTTGGTAGTTCATGGGTGAATCAGTTTGCTTCAGAGTTTCATCACTTACTCTGATGAGAGACTGCTAGTGATCTAGGGGAAGAATGTTACCCTTCCATGACCTACAGAATTTTCAAAAATGAAATCTGGTTGAGGGATATGCTTGGGAACCTCTTGTCTCCAACCCTTTCTGGAAGCTATCCCAAATGTTTTTTTAACTCTCTTAACTCTGGATGGAGTACATAGTCATGTCTTGTCCAGAGAAGATATCTGAGATAATTAAGAAAAATTGACATAAATACTCAAGGCTGTGGGAAGTAGTTTCCCCTCTTACCTTTTCTTGTTTCTCGATAAAATGTAAATATACTAGGATTGAACAATCCTCCTTATAGTTAGGACTTTTTGAGCTTTTCTGTAGTACAAATAACTGTGCTAAACAGGGTCTGATTAATTTTGAAACTTAAAATTCTGCTCCTCACCCCCCACCATACACCCTGAAAGTGATTTGTGAAATAACAAAATATTACAGTCAAGATCTTCTGATCATTGCCCTTTAAAGTCTCTTTCTCACATGGCCGGGCTTCACAAAAAGCTATTTTACTAGAAGAAATTAGATTTCTGGTTAGCAGGAGCCCTAAATAGACATGAATTACAAGAACGTCCTTTGAAAACTCCATCCAGCACTTTGTTTCATTAAATCCCATGAAGCGACCTTAATTTAGTGGAACACTGGATGGGTTGTTCTTTTAACCTATTAGCACTTTGGCCAGTCCCATAAAGCATATTCATGGTTGATTCCATCAAGAAGGACAACAGTGGGATTAATATTATTTCAGGATACAGTAAATGCCACAATGATGAAGCTGTTCAAGATCTGGTGCTCACTGTGTCATGTTGAATGCATTGACATTTACTCTGCTATCATTTCATTTCCAACGTTCCTTCCAAATCAGCCGGCGTTAATGCTCCCCTCTGTGTGTGAGTGAGTGTGCCAGCCTGGAATACAGGCACCTCAAGGCTGTAGAGAAATAAGGATAAGCTTCCTACTTGAAACGGACCAATCTATTCACAGTGTGAGAAATCACAAAGCACTTGCCTTTCCTTTATTGTAGAATCCTTAAGTATCTGTTCATAGCACATCCCACATTCAGTTTGGGCAAGGGTCAAATATGGACACGTGTAGGGACCCAAATATTGATTATTTCATTTTAGATTATTTTTATACTCTGCCTTTCCTCCTATGAATTCAAGGCCACCCAACATGTTTCATGGCTCAGAAGTGTTTTGAAAATGGGTCACCTGAGTCCCAGTCTAACCTTATAATTATTACATTCCAAGTTAACTCTCCCCTTAGTAAGTATTTAGCTTAACTTCTGTTGAATTCCGCACAAGTCAGTTATGACTTTAACCTGTCTTGCATCATCTGATTTCCTCACTTTTCACTGCCTGCTATTTACTGTGTATTTTTAAACCTCTCTGTAGAGATTTTTCAGGATGCATGCATGTCACTTTGCATTCCTGAGGCACAACCTGGGGATCACAACCAGATACAGTGAAGACATCTGCCCTTGCGCTAGGCTACTCTGCTGCTGAGTATGCATGCCCAGTGTGGAACACATCTCACCACACTAAAACAGTGGATGTGGCTCTTAATGAGACATGCCGTATTATCACGGAGTGTCTGCGCCCTACACCACTGGAGAAATTACACTGTCTAGCCGGTATCGCACCACCTGACATCCACCGGGAAGTAACAACCAATAGTGAAAGGACCAAGGCAGAGACATCTCCAGCTCATCCCTTGTTTGGGGATCAGCCAGCATGTCAATGACTTAAATCAAGAAATAGTTTTGTAAGATCTACAGAGACACTCGCTGGTACACCTCAGCAAGCGAGAGTCCAAAAGTGGCAAGCTCAAACCCAGAGCCTCAATCCGTGGCTGATACCTAATGAGAGACTCCCCCCTGGGCACACAGAAAACTGGGCGACTTGGAAGGCTCTGCACAGACTGTGCTCTGACACCATGAGATGCAGAGCCAACCTTCAGAAATGGGGCTACAAAGTGGAATCCACGACATGCGAGTGTGGAGAATAGCAAGCTACAGACCACCTGCTGCAATGCAACCTGAGCCCGGCTACATGTACGATGGAGGACCTTCTTGCGACAACACCAGAGGCACTCCAAGTGGCCAGATACTGATCAAAGGACATTTAATCAACTACCAAGCTTTCAAACTCTGTGTCTTTTGTATGTATGTTTGTTTGTTCTGTCAAAAATGTAATACAACTGTTCGGTTGCCTGACACAATAAAAAAAATACTTTGCATTCCTAACATCACTCAATTTCCTTATACAGGTACTCACCAAGTTATGAACAAGATAGGTTCTGTAGGTTTGCTCTTAAGTTAAATTCGTCTCTAAGGCAGAACAGGTACATTTTTAAGTGTAACTCCAGATATATGTGTTTGGAAAGTATAGTGAAGAGTAACACCCCTATGATGTTTGTTTTGCTGTCTGTGCCCTTGTTCAGACTATTTCACCTCACTTTCTGTGTCTGTGATAAGTGGATTTTGAGAAATTTGGCTTGTTGTGGAAACAAGAATTGGCAATAAAGTTCCAGCAGAGACACCTTTACCCGATGGGTAAATTTCTCACACTTTCTGTGGCTTCACCCACCTTTTTAACTGTGAGTTAGCTTTGGAATAGTGAGAAGGAGGGGAGAATCAAATGTTTGTAATTCTAGGACTACTTGTACTTCTTACTGTTATAATAATAATAATAATAATAATAATAATAATAATAATAATAATCATCTTTATTTATACCCCGCCACTATCTCCCTAGTGGGGACTCAGAGAGGCTTACATGGGGCCAAGACAACATATTACAGCGGAATAAAACCAAAAACATAAACAACAAACAATATCATCAAAATTACATAGAAAAAAACAACATGATTATTTACATTTAATCATTTAATCATTTCTATATGGTTTTCAGTTATTCAACGGGCACTTGGTATCCGCTAGAGTTTGCTTCAAAGACTCCCGGTGGATACCAAAATCCATGGATGCTCAGGTCATCTATATATATAAAAATGCTCTGTGCATAATGAGTACCTTAAAAACAAAAGAACCAATGAACGAAATCACACCAAATTTGGCAACAAAATGTCTCACAACACAAGGAGTGACCATCACTCAAAAAATTATGATTTTGTCATTTGGGAGTTGTAGTTGCTGGGATTTATAGTTCACCTATAATCAAAGAGCATTTTGAACTCCACCAACGATGGAATTGAACCAAACTTGGCACACAGGACTCCCATGACCAACAGAAAACACTAGAAGGGTTTGATGGGCATTGACCTTGAGTCCTAACTCAAGGTTGAGGAATGCTGCCATAAGACCATCCAATCCAACTCCCTTCACCAGGGCAAGAAAATGCGATCAAAGCCCTCCTGACAAAGAGCCATCCAGCCATAGATATAGATAGATAGATATGATTCACACACACACAGATATAGTATCATAGATTTGAAAGGGACTCCTAAAGAAGGACAATGATATGTTGCATGTTCCAGAGTAGGCAAACCAGACACTCTTCACATCAAGATTGACAAAGAAACAACAAGAAATACTGTTTACCCACAAGCATAAAGGAATTACATATATTAGAAACCAACACATTCTCATTAATTTATTTTCCAGATCACCAGACTGGGCCACAGCAATGCGTGGCAGAGGACAACTAGTATCATATATAACGGCATAGTAAAATCATGTCCTTTATGCAAAATCAAAGTTAGCTTTTGGGATTAATTTTTTTCATGCTATGGATGGTGGAATCCATATATGCAGAATCCATGGATATGAAGGGCTGATTATGCAATCTTCAAGAAGAGTTTACACAGTATTAGAGGTAGAAAATAATACCATATTATATATATATATATAGCAATATAACAAAGATATTGCTTCAAAATAAACATTGCAGCCCTCAACTTCACAAACCCCTTGGTGTTGTGTGTGTTTTCATAAAATCTTTGATTCTACAAAAAATAGAGATAGGACTTTATCAAATGAGGAAGACAAATTGACATTGCACCAAAGATTATTGTCCCTATCACGCAATCCCATGTGTATCCCACTGCTGGTTTGTCTCCTGTCCCATCCTGTTGTGATTCTCCCATTCCAAGCTATTGTTGGATTTGTTGGAGCCATCAGTAGCTCCCAATCCTGCAACATTCCCATCACCTATTTAGGTGAGATGGGTCCTTTCCACTTCTGTGCTGTCATGCTGGCAATAAAGTGACTTGGGATTCTCCTTCTCTCTCCCCTCCTTCTCACTATTACAAAGCTGACTGTTTTCATTTATACACATATTTCCCACTTTTTGTTTTTAAATGATGGAATTTCACAATCGCATTAAAAATAAAAATATTAAGAAACATGAATAGTGTCAGAAGACAGAATTACAAGAATGTGTGAAATGGCCAATGGGCATTATTGTACCATTGAAGACACCGAAGGCATTAAAGCCAGAATGTATCTATTATTTATGATAACCAAATGTAGTGGAATAGCAGGCTGTTGTGATTAAGTCCATTGTAAGGGTTTGATAATAATGAAAATGGCTTACCTCACGTGATATCATTTTGTAACATAGATGGACCTCACCAGAAGGAGGGAGAGTAATCTAGGGACCCCATCACATTGAGACCAAGAAATCAGGGGACAGCAGGGGAAACTGTGGGGCAGTGTAACACTGTGTTCCCTTAGTATCTAGGGTTATGGAATCCCTTCCCATTATGTGTTCTTACTGTCCCCAGCTTCCTCCCTGACTTCTTCTTTGAGGAGTCAGGTGTATACTGTGCTGCTGGCAAGCTGCTGACATGGAGGTCAACACAGCTGCATCGGAAGTTGTGCTGTCGCACGCTGGGCCTGTGCATAAGACTGTAGACAGAACATAAATTCTGTGTGCCCAACGGGACGCCGGGGCTGCCTCAGATTAAAGGCCTTTGGATTTCCTTAAAGCAGAGTCTCTAGATTGCTCAAAGGTTCAACAAAGTTCTTTATTAATGAAAACAAACAGGTACTTTAAGGCTTTCTTAACAGTCTATTGGCTCTCTCTCAATCTTGTCCACAGGGAACAGGCACTATCTTCATAACTGTAACTAATGGGGAAATCCTTAACTTCTAATCTGGGCAGTCTGTCTTTGCCTCTGTTGGCGTGGAGCCCCTGCACCCGGTACCAACTGCTTCTGGCTTCCGCGAGTGACCCTTACCAAGCAGAGCTTTGTAGACTTCCAGGGGGAAAAGAATTCAGGTTTCCGTGATGGCTGACTGAAGTCCTTCAGCAAAGGAACTGTAGGGTTGTATAACCCCAGCCAAGCTGTGGGCTGTATATCTCCCCAGCCAAGCCGTAGAAGACGAAGCTTTCTACAGGAGCTCTTGGTATTATGTCCTGCATGAAAGGCTTCTCTGTGTGGACTGAACCCAAAATGGCTCCTATTCCCTCTAAAACCCAAAAACGGGGCAGGACCAGGGAACCTAACTATAATTGACAGGTGGCTGGCCCTATGATTGCAGCCAAAAGAAGCCACCTATCCACAGAGTCCCTGAAATTTAGGACTACAACAAACATTCAATGCAAAGCAAACAAAATTGGAGCTCCTGGTACAGCTGTACCTGCACAGAAGTAGCCCTGTGTCATATGACGGGCTCCGGAGGACTCCGTGCCGCAGTGTACTGACTGCACAGATAAGCACAGAGAAACACTTATTGACCTCAATGTGATGAAGTCACAAGTCTGGAGAAAGGGGCCGTGCTTGTGGTACCCTGATCACTCTACTTTCAGTTGATTGACAGCTCAATTTATGAGGTGACTTCATGGAAAGACATTACTTTTGAAGTAATATGGAGCAATACTGGAAGTTGTTTGATCTGTGACAGTTTCCCCACACATACAGATTTTTCTTTGAGGTTACAGCCAGGGGATGACACAACACAAAGTTGAATTTGGCTCCACTTTTTCTGGATTTTGCTTGTTGCTTTGAGAGAGAGAAAACAAACAAGCCCTCAAGTATTTTTTAAGGAGAGAAGTAAAAGAGATGAGGTGTTAAAACACTATTTGAGTCAAGAAGAATATTGTCATAATGTCAGTGGAGTCATGGTTACTTCCTAACAAGCGACATATTGATTTAATTGAAACTTGGAACACAGTTGTGCTTTTATAACTTGCATGCTGAGAGTGATTGCCTTCTTAGATGTTTGAAGGTACTTGTGCTCTCCTTGTCATGAGTTTTGAGAGTAAGGCTTTCTGTTTTGAGTTCCTTGCTGAAGTGATATTTGCGTTGTCGTAGTACTAGTTTTCTTTAATGCCATATCAACTCAATCATCATTGAGCCAAGGCAAGTTCTTGAAAAATAAACATTCCTCAACACTTCCAACTTTGTGTAAATTCCATTGAGTGACTTAATTCCTTTCTGAAATGTCAGATAACCCAAAGTGGATGTCAGAATATCACCTGGACTCTTTCCTGAGAAGCATGAGTCACAAAATTCCTTTCACAAAGTGCTTTTTGGGATGTACATATGTGCATTTGTGTGTGACTGAGGTGTGAAACTTTTAAATAAATCTCCTAAGGTGATCTTGTAGCCTCACTGAGGTGGTGACAAATGTTTCAGAAATCTAAACAAACCTTGCTGTTCTCGTTTCAGAAATCTGAAGCACAGCCAAAGACTTTTCTGCAAATCTGTGTGCACTGTATCCACAAAACAAAGAAGCTATCTCATGACAAAGGGAGGACCGTGGAGGATGTATGCTGAAAGATTTTCCTGCCAAAATAGCTTCCTTATTGGCCCCTAGTCATAGTAAATGGAGCTTGTCAGATATAGCTAAACAATGTTGATGAACAGGGTTGTGGCAGTTGTCTCCTGGTGATGCCATCTTTCCCACCTGCCACTATGGAACAAACATTTTGATGTGATGCTCTCACATAAGGCTCTTTCTCTTTCCTAAAGGGTGGCAATAGCTAAATCAAATGGGCCCAAATTATACATTTTTTTTGCTGAACATGCAATCCTTGTGTTATTACTTGGGCATGGAATAAGCACATTTGTGTTAGATGCCTTTAAGCAAAGCTTAGACAGGCTTGGTGTTCTCTTTTTTCGATAGTTACAAGCTGGGTAGATGCGGGGAATGCCGTGGATGTAGCGTACCTGGATTTCAGTAAGGCCTTCGACAAGGTCCCCCATGACCTTCTGGCAAACAAACTAGTCCAATGTGGGCTAGGCAAAACTACGGTGAGGTGGATCTGTAATTGGTTAAATGGACGAACTCAGAGGTTGCTCACCAATGCTTCCTCTTCATCCTGGAAAGAAGTGACGAGCGGAGTGCCGCAGGGTTCCGTCCTGGGCCCGGTCCTGTTCAACATCTTTATTAATGACTTAGATGAAGGGTTAGAAGGCAGGATCAGCAAGTTTGCAGACGACACCAAATTGGGAGGGATAGCCAATACTCCAGAGGACAGGAGCAGGATTCAAAACGATCTTGACAGATTAGAGAGATGGGCCAAAACTAACACAATGAAGTTCAACAGTGACAAATGCAAGATACTCCACTTTGGCAGGAAAAACGAAATGCAAAGATACAGAATGGGGGACAATGCCTGGCTCGAGAGCAGTACGTGTGAAAAAGATCTTGGAGTCCTCGTGGACAAGTTAATCATGAGCCAACAATGTGATGTGGTGGCAAAAAAAGCCAATGGGATTTTGGCCTGCATCAATAGGAGCATAGTGTCTAGATCTAGGGAAGTAATGCTACCCCTCTATTCTGCTTGGTTAGACCACACCTGGAATATTGTGTCCAATTCTGGGCACCACAATTCAAGAGAGATATTGACAAGCTGGAAGTGTCCAGAGGAGGTTTAGCCTGAGAAGAGAAGGCTGAGAGGAGATATGATAGCCATGTATAAATATGTGAGAGGAAGACAGGGAAGGGAGGAGCTTATTTTCTGCTGCCCTGGAGACTAGGACGCGGAACAATAGCTTCAAGAAAGGAGCTTCCATCTGAACAATAGGAAGAACTTCCTGACAGTGAGAGCCGTCCAGCAGTGAAACTCTCTGTTTGGTGGAGGCTCCTTCTTTGGAAACTTTTAAACAGAGGCTGGATGGCCATCAGTCAGGGGTGCTTTAAATGCAATATTCCTGCTTCTTGGCAGGGGGTTGGACTGGATGGCCCATGAGGTCTCTTCCAACTCTTTGATTCTATGATTCTATGATTCTCTCCTTCATCAGCAGGTTGAGTTGGATTGCTTACTAGGACTCTTCCATCTCTGATTTCAGCAATCTAGCAATGAACTGATTAACATGGCAGCAGTAGACTAAAGATGAGGCTTAAACACTTTAGATTTGGAAACTGGCACAGTGGTGATGTTGCCCTTTTATCATCCTGGTAAATCACCTTTATGAAACTGTGGATGTGAAAGCACTTTCCTTGGTAATGGTGCTGTTTCAGTCTCCCACAGGTCTTCCAGTATATAAAATATCTGGAAATAAGCAACTCTTTGGCAGTTTCCAGCTCACACACAGGCAGAGGGCTTGCTATCGCATGAATTATGGAGTGCAAATGCCTGGGCGATGACACCACCCATAAGGTTGTTAAGATGTATAGTAGAAGACAGTGAAGCTACCCTTCTGGAACCATGATGAGTGGGACAATCACAGTGGTACAGGGCAACACAAAATGAAAAGATATTGGTACAGTGCGAAAACACTTCAGGACTCCTAGTGTGAAAGCACCATTCCATTGACAGCCCCTGCTCTCCAAGGGTTGTTTTTTTGCCAAGTTGAGTTGAATGTATTTGAACTCCCAGTCTCTCAATATTGATTCCATCTGGCAGAACTATGTGATATTTGCAAGCAAGTTTCCTTCTGCAAGTAGCTCTTCATCTTGTTGATGGATTTTTGTTTCTCTCATGTATGTCATCACGGCCACAGCAGATCCCTTCTGTCTCCCACCCTCCGCATTGTGTGGTGGTTGGAAAATCCATTATGGCGGCTCCCTTTGTCTTTACAGATGTGTGCAGATATATACAATAAGATGGAATGTTTTTCCTTGTCAGGCAGCCAGCCTGCCCAGCTGGGGCAGTGTCAAATTACAGCTGGCATGAAAACACTGTACTCATATCAGCAGCAGTCTGAAGAATTGCATTCAGGTGTTGTATACTATTCTTAGCACATCCTGTGGATGTTCAGAAAGCTGAACTAAGTTCGTGTTCATAAACAAACCTCCTTTTTTGTTAATAGGACTCTTACTTTTTTAGACTTGGTGACCTATGCATGAAAGGGGAACCAAGTTTAGATACATAAAAGTCCACCTAGATGCCATTATGAGAGTTTAGAAAGTAACGGTTCCAGAATTCCAATGCTCCAATGTTTTAAATTTGACAGAATTCATCAGAGGCTGAGAAACTCTAGGAATTTGATCCCCCAATATCCTTCCCCTTCAAGATTCTGTAGAAATAAGGAAAATGTAGGCCTTTGTACACCATGCACATATTGCCTACATATCCTAAAGACATGATCTTGGAACTTAAGCAAAGTCAGCACCGTTAGTACTCAGGGAGATAGGATGGAATATAAATAAAGTTGTTGTTATTGTTGTTGTTATTATTATTATTATTATTCTTTGAAACACAACGAGATCAGTCCACAGCTGACACTCTACTAGCTGTTGAATTGGATCACACTTCGGACACTTCCCAAGTGTCTAGGACTGTGTGATGTATCGGTGAATAAGGTGTGCAGATCCCAATAAGATGGCCTTCTGCAGCTGGCAGATGGTAATTTTGTCAGCGCCGATTGCGTTTAAGTGCAGGCCAAGGTCTTTAGGCACTGCACCCAGTGTGCCGATCACCACTGGGACCACCTTTACTGGTTTGTGCCAGAGTCTTTGCAGTTTGATTTTTAAATCCTCATATCGTGTCAGCTTTTCCAGTTGTTTCTCTGCAATCCTGCTGTCACCTGGGATTGCGACATCAACAATCCATACTTTGTTTTTTAACACGATTGTGAGGTCAGGAGTATTATGCTCCAAACTCTGTATGTCTGAATCCGGAAGTCCCAGAGTAGCTTGATGTGTTCATTCTCTGTAACTTTTTCCGGCTTGTGATCCCACCAGTTTTTTGTCGCAGGCAGATGGTATTTGTGGCTCAAGTTCCAATAGATCATCTAAGCAACGGTGTTATGCCTCTGCTTGTAGTCTGTCTGCGCAATCTTTTTGCAGCAGCTCAGAATGTGATCTATTGTTTCACCTGCTTCCTTGCAGAGTCTACATTTGGGATCTGTTGTCAAATTTTCAATTCTGGCTTTGATGGCATTGGTTTGGATGGCTTGTTCTTGGGCTGCCAGAATCAGGCCCTCTGTCTCCTTTTTCAGAGTTCCATTTGTGAGCCACAGCCTTATTATTATTATTATTATTATTATTATTATTATTATTATTATTGACGGGAGGTCGCCAATGAATACCAGGTGCTGTAGGCAGCATTTTAGAGGAAGGAAGCATAAAACACCTTGCCTCTGCTTTCTTTTGTCTGGTTAGCTTCTTTCCTTTAAAAATGATCTATTTTTCTGTTGTTTTGTTTTTCTGATATGGGAGGAAAACAAACAATCATAGACATATTTAATTAAAATGCTAAGTGCTGCATTGTTTAGCCACCCTAGTGCAATAGGGAGCCACTGCTAAGCCATATTCTGGATTCTTGGTTATTGTGAGATGTACTCATGGCCAATCTCTTGGCTGATACTTAAAATGAGCACTTAGCTACCTGAAATTGACATTTCCCTCTGTGACAGGCTATCTGTGCCTGAGATCAAGGTTACCATAGTTAGCTTCTCTGAAGCCCTTCTGCTTTCTAATATCACCTGCCTTCCGTTGTATTACTGGACAGAAATTAACCCAAGAACTTTGTGAGCTTCCTCTTCTAGTTGGTTCACAGAATTTCTGACTTCAGTGATTTCACCTTTTACCTTTATAAAAGGCTCCTCTTCTTTGGGTGCTTTCTTGCTCTTGATTACCACCACCAGCAATACAAAGACTGCTTCCTTTGGACAGTCCTCTGGATAATGTTTCAGAAAGAATGGTTTAAGCCAGAGTTTCTCAAACCGTTCTCCTCCAGATGTTTTGGACTTCAGTTCCCATAATTCCTAACAGCTTGTAAACTGGCTGGGATTTCTGGGAGCTGAAGTCCAAAACACCTGGAGGACAGTTTGAGAAACACTGTTTTAAGCAATGACCTACTCCACAGTTGCTTTAAATCTATCAGCTTATTTGGCTACGACTATGGGCCAGTGTGCCCAGAGTAGTATCATTATAAATGGAGCTGAAATTGAAGAAGTGACTGAAAATGTAATTTCTTGGTCAACAAGTACAGTTGAATAGATTGGCAAATGGGCAAGAAGACACAAAGCTGCTTGGATGGCTTTTAATCGAAACCAGACAGTGTTAACAGATTATGACCAATGAAGGTCAGAGCAGATATTTTCAACACTATAACCAGCAATGTTATACTCATCTAAAACACGGGAAACAACAAAGTTGGAGGAGGGAAAACTGGTGATAACTCAGAGAGCAATGGAAAGAAGGATGTGTGGCATGACAATAAGAGATAAAGTTAGCAATAAAGAGCTGTGTCAAAGAACCTGAGTATGTAACGTGGTCAATGAAATCTATGCGGCAAAAAGAGGGTAGGCAGGGCATATAGCACACACATGTTGACTAATGAACTGGATACCAAGAGACCACAAGTGGCCCTTGGCCAGACCGTTAATTTTATTTATTTATTTATTTACTTTATTTATATACCGCTTTTCTCAGCCCTCAGGTGACTCAAAGCGGTGAACAACATTGATACAAAACATCATGAGACAAATATAGGGCAATTAAAAACAATTGTAACATAAATCATTAAACATCAGAATAACAATCATTAGCACCTCAACAGTAAAATCAGAATCCAGTCTCATCATCCATTATTCCGTATTCCTATGTTCAATTACACTGTTTAATCAAATGCTTGTTTGAACAGCCAGGTCTTCACTTTCCTCCGAAATGCCAGCAGCGAGGAGACTGATCTGATATCTGCAGGCAGGGCATTCCACAGCCAAGGGGCCACCACTGAGAAGGCCCTGTCTCTCATCCTCGCCAAGCGCGCCTGTGATGCAGGCAGGACAGAGAGCAGGGCCTCCCTAGATGATCTTAGTGAATTCAGTAGAACAAACCAATGGTTAAGCTATTCAGCCAGAAATTGAAAAGAAAAGCATAGGATTGTGTATTTTGGCAAATGGTAGATTTGCGGGAAGCCTAAAGGAGAGAATCAACGACAAATCGGATAGGATAGGATGGGTCAATGAGAGAAACTACGATATTTGTAAACAATTTAAACTTTTTGAAGTCTTCCATTTCAACTGATAAGACCTATAAATAGGTCCTTGTAGGAACTGGTACTTAGTTACATTTTCCCCATTGTGAACCTTGCATATGGAGCATTCATCTAGATCTGACTTCTTCAACTCTTATTCTGCTTTACATGTGGGCACTGCCTTTCAATATACAACATTTTTAAAAGAGAAAACCAAAGTGCTGTTCCAGCAGTCACCAGCCATCCCTTCCCCAATGCCAGAGATACAGCTTAATGGTGTAACATTAGCAAATGTTGACCATTTCCGCTACCTTGGCAGCCACCTCTCCACCAAAGTCAACATCGACACCGAAATACAACACCGCCTGAGCTCTGCGAGTGCAGCATTTTCCCGAATGAAGCAGAGAGTGTTTGAGGACCGGGACATCCGTAGGGATACCAAGGTGCTTATCTATAAAGCTATTGTCCTCCCAACCCTGCTCTATATGCCTGCGAAACATGGACTGTCTACAGACGTCACATGCAACTCCTGGAACGACTCCATCAGCGCTGCCTCTGGAAAATCCTGCAAATCTCTTGGGAAGACAAGCAGACAAACATCAGCGTGCTGAAAGAAGCAAAGACCACCAGCATTGAAGCGATGGTCCTCTGCCATCAACTCCGCTGGGCTGGCCACGTTGTCCGGATGCCTGACCACCGTCTCCCAAAGCAGTTGCTCTACTCTGAACTTAAGAACGGAAAACGGAACGTTGGAGGACAGGAAAAGAGATTAAAGATGGGCTCAAAGCCAACCTTAAAAACTCTGGCATAGACACTGAGAACTGGGAAGCCCTGGCCCTTGAGCGCTCCAGCTGGAGGTCAGCTGTGACCAGTAGTGCTGCAGAATTCGAGGAGGCACAAGTGGAGGGTGAAAGAGAGAAACGTGCCAGGAGGAAGGCGTGTCAAGCCAACCCCGACCGGGACCGCCTTCCACCTGGAAACCAATGCCTTCACTGTGGGAGAAGATGCGGGTCAAGAATAGGGCTCCACAGCCACCTACGAATCCACAAGGAAACCCATCATGGAAGACCATCTTACTCGTCCAACGAGGGATCGCCTAAGTAAGTAAGTAAGTAAGTAAGTAAGTAATTTTTAAAAGGTTATGAATATCTTTTAGTTGTTCTTTGTTTTGATTTTTATTGGAATCATTTTGTGGCAACAAATTTCATTTATTAAAAAACACTTTAACACATGAAGCCACAATTCCATGGCTATTGGAAAAGTGTAGCTTGCCCAAGATCACCTAAGTGGCTTCTATAGCCAAATAGGGATTTAAACCCAAGTCTTCAGAGCCGCAGTCCAATGCTCTAACTACTACACCACACTGGCTCTCTTTAGTCTTCTACAGCCTTCTTAAAGTCTTTGCCTATCATGGCAAGATTTTCTTAGTGATCTGATTTTCTTTGAAAACTTGTCTGTGAAAAATAAGATTTTTGTGTTTGACTAAAGACAAAACATAAATAATGAAAGCTTAAAAATCAAAATCTAATATCCTCATTACTTAAACAACAATCACCTGTCAGATTCTTGTTTGCAGATGAGCAAGTTATGGAGCTTTTAATACTCTAGGGAGTTGAAAAGTGTTCTATTTTATTGAGTAATTTAATGACAGTCCTAGCTGAACAAGCACAGTAATTATTTCTAAGAGACTCAAGGGGGTAATTTTTAAAGAAGGAAAATACAGAGAGGGAGCAAAACTGATTTCAACAGATCAGGAGTTGTCAGACCATTAAAGTTCATCAGAGCAGCTGTCTGTATTACTTAGTATTGTGTTAATTCTTTAAGGACAATGTGATTGAGAGTGACAAGCCATGATAGCAAGCCTACACCAGTTGTATCTATGCTCAATTTGGATATATGTTCTTTGATTACTTGGTATGGACTTGTTTCCTCCTTGAGTTACTGTTGTATTATAATGTCATAAGAAAGATGAATTACAATCTCTATGAGCTCATCATGATAATCCCCACAGCTATGCCCCCCAAACAAGTCTAAACATGTGGGTAGTTGGAACAAAAGAGTTCCACAAGCTTTTGGCTACTACCCCTAGCAAAGCTCCAGCACAGCTGTGTTACAGTAAGTTGTAGCAGGACCAAGTGTATGTGTGTTGAAGAAAAATCTTATGACGGTAATTATTATGTGCAGCTGGTAATGTAGGTCAACCAGCAATCTTGGACCACATAAGTGTATGGGTTTTTAGAATCCAGTTCTGGAGAGCTTTTTCTCTGAGGAAATCTGTGCTCAAAGGCTCTGCTCTGAGGAGCAGGTTAGAGAGAAGCCGTTATGCTGCTCTAAAGGAGGCTATGGTGGAATAGCTGTTTGCTCAAGGTTTATGTTTTGCTTTCTCATTTGACTTTAGATGGAGATGCCTTATTTTGTGTTACTTACAAAGACTATGTAAGTTTCTTGCACTGTATGTTTTTGTATGCAACATTGCAAGTTTGTGTTTAATCTTTGCTATTAAGAGTAAAGATTTTTCTGTTCATTTTTACTCTTGTCTGTGTGTCTTGTGCATGGGACGTGGTTAAGATCTGCTTGTTGCGCAACAAGTTGCACAGGTGCAGGGAGATGGGTACTGTGCAACAGACTTTTCCCAGTATCTCCTGTCCAAGCAGTGGCCACTTGGGTTTCAGGAGAGACAACATTGTACTTAGTAGGGTTCCTTGTATCCATATCACATTGGACTAAGGATGCGCCACACATTGTGGCGAATCCATGGGGGTCCCTGCAGAGGGCATTGCTCCATATCCCATATTGCTGACCTTACTTGGATCTCCATCCCATGGGGGAAGCATCACAGGAAGCCTTCCACTTCATTTCCTCTTTTACCATAGAGCCTGGTCAGAAGTGGATGTGCATTGGGGGAAGGGGAGAAGAAGTGGCATACAATGGGTAAATCAGCAAGTCTGATGAAGTCTTTTGTGTGTTCTGCTTTTCTGTTGTCTACTGTATTGCTTTCCCACCTACAGACTGATCCTCTCAGCCTTGACTTCTTTTTTTCTCACATACCACTTCCTCTATCTAGTCACATATCCATCAGACACCATCCTTCCTTTCTTCCAAATAAGTACAGTTCATCTAAACATTTGTGCGTTTAACTTTTATGGATTTGATTATACCCAGATTTGATTAATACATTTTCTTTTGGAATCTTTAGGAATCTCCACCAGTGTTCACATTTGGACATACTGAGTATTTGTGCCAAGTTTGGTCCAGATCCATCATTGTTTGAGTCCACAGTGATCTCTGGATGTAGGTGAACTACAACTCCAAAACCAAAGGGCACTGCCCACCAAACCCTTCCAGTATTTTCTGTTGGTCATGGGAGAACTGTGTGCCAAGTTTGGTTCAATTCCATCGTTGGTGGGGTTCAGAATGCTCTTTGATTGTAGGTGAACTATAAATCCCAGCAACTACAACTCCCAAATGACAAAATCAATTTTTTTGAGTGAAGGACATACATTGGGTTATTAGGTGTCTTGTGTCCAAATTTGGTGTCAATTCCCCCAGTGGTTTTTGAGTTCTGTTAATCCCACAAACGAACATTACATTTTTATTTATATAGAAGTGTATTTCAACAAGGATCTCTTCCATAGGCTCACCACCCCCTCTCATTTCATTGTTTCAGCAAAGCCTTTCAGATTTAGCCTGTTGAGATGCAGCGCTCTATCAGCATTTTGAAGCCATCTGCTTTAAAACAGACCAATCCAGGTTGACGAGCAGTTGCTATTCCGGTGTGTCATTTGGTCTCAGAAAGCCTGTTTGTGTGAGAGCCAAGGTCCACATGAACTTCTTGCCAGCGTGCAGGGCAAGTATTGCAGGCAAACAGGGCTGGGAATGCATGGAAAAAAAAATCTCATCCCTGATGACACAATTCCTTCATCCCCTAGATTTACACATCATTAGAAACTTAAACCTGCTCCCAACTTTTCAGGAGCTTGTTAGCTCATGTGGCAGGGAAAATGTGCCTGTCCTGGGCAAGCTTAAAAACAGATCAGGGCAATGCTGTCCAACTGAGTCATGTTTTTCCCAGCACAAGAAAATAACATTGGGATTTGTTAGGAACAGGACGGCAAAGAGGAACACGATGGGAAAATTGTCTTGTTCCATAAACTGTAACCTCTGGAAAACCCAGAAGGATAGGAACAGCATGAAGCTGAAGAAAGGGGACAGAAAAAAGAGAGCACTGAACAGTGTTCTTAGAAAGGGACTGGAAATTGAAGGACATTTTGGAATCAGAATCGTCACCCATTCAACTCATTTAATTGCTCAGATAGCAATCCCAGCATGATGCTGCTGAAGTGGTTTTATTGAGAAAATAAAGGGCTGCTCAGAATTGACTCATTTAAGCAGCCTGCTTCACACTTAGGGTAGATCTGGCTGTGGTATGACTTCAATACTTGGAAGCAGAAACACAATGCAGGGCCAAGTTGCATTTGCCTTTCAACATTTTTTGCTTTGCAGCTACACATTGTGACAGTGGCTGAAAAAATGGTGCAAGACAGAAGTCACACATGTTCCTTTTGGATGCTCGTTTGTTACAGAAGACCTTAAATGGTCTACTATTCAAATGCCTGGTTTCCTATAGTTTTATTGAGCACTAGCTGTCCCCTGCCACATGTTGCTGTGGCCCAGTCTGGTGATCTGGAAAATAAAGTAACGAGGAAGTATTGGTTTCTAATATATGTAATTTCTTTATACTTGGAGGCAAACAGTACTTCTTGTTGTTTCTTTGTCAGTGTTGATGTGGAGAGTGTCTGGTTTGCCTACTCTGGAATATGCAACATATCAAAGTCCTTCTTTAGGGGTCCCTTCAGGCATGTAGCCGGGGGGGGGGCTTGGGGGGCTTCAGCCCCCCCCCCAAATTCTCATGGTGGTTCGCGAAAAGGCCTTACTGGTGCATTATTTAAACTGTTATGTTTATTCATATCATGATCTGATCACCCTACTCAATATATCCCATATGCATGGGGGTATTGGGGTAACGATACAAAAGGTTTGCTAGGGTAGACCCTCTTTCACTCGGACTCAGCCCCCCCCAAAACAAACTCAGCCCCCCCCCCCTCGAATCGAAATCCTGGCTACGGGCCTGGGTCCCTTTCAAATCTAGGATACTATATCTGTGTGTGTGTGAATCATATATATCTATCTATAACTATGGCTGAATGGCTCTTTGTCAGGAGGGCTCTGATTACATTTTCTTGCCCTGGTGAAGAGAGTTGGACTGAAAGGCCTTAAGTATTCTCTGTTGGTCATGGGGGTTCTGTGTGAGAAATTTGCCCCAATTCTGTCATTTGTGGGATTCAGAGTGCTCTTTGATTGTAGGTGAACTATAAATCCCAGTAACTACAAATCCCAAATGTTAAGGTGTATTTTTCCCAAACTCCGTCTGTGTTCATATTTGGGCATATGGAATATTTGTGCCAACTGTGGTCCTGTTCCATCATTGTTTGAGTCCACAGTGCTCTCTGGATGTAGGTGAACTACAACACCCAACTCAAGGTTAATGCCCACCAAACCCTTCTAGTGTTTCCTGTTGGTCATGGGAGTCCTGTGTGCCATGTTTGGTTCAATGCCATAATTGGTGGAGCTTAGAATGCTCTTTGAAATATATATCGCAGCAACTACAACTCCCAAATGACAAAATAAAAAAAAAAATGAGTGAAGGACATACATTGGGTTGTTAGGAGTATGCTGTCCAAATTTGGTGTCAATTGGCCCACTGGCTTTTGAGTTCTGTTAATCCCACAAACGAACATTACATTTTTATTTATATAGATTATCAGTGAATAGTGATATTTTTGATACTGATGAAGAGGTTAGTCTGTTCAAACTTGAAAGGATCCATCCAAGACACTGAACCCTATCATCTAAATACTAACATTGAGCAACTCCCTCCAGCTATTTCCCAAGCCAGATAAATATCAAGATCATTGTGTGCATGTAAAGATAGATAATCTTATTTGTCAGTCAGATAAACTCAGGGTGTTTGTTCATTTAAATTGAGGCTGAGAGTCTGCTGCTCCCACAGAAGTGAGGTTTTAGAAAATGTGCATATATTAACTTTCTTTACTGTCAGCCAAGCCAATGATTGCTCAGGATCAACACCTTTGTCTTTTGAATCTTCTACCTTTTGTCTCCTATGATACTGTGCTCTTGAGCTAATTAAAAGCTCATCAGCATATCTGTGCAATTATCTTCTCAAGGGTGCACCCCCCCCCCCCAGGGGGCGTCTTTGCAGTTCAATGGTTTTTCACACGTACCAATCCCTGGCTGCCATTCTTCCCGCCATAGGAATCTTCGTCTAGAGATTGTGACGTCAACAAAGCTCTCAGGCAATCCCAGCACGGATCCTGGCCAGCCTCCTTTCCAGCCAATCCCGGGAAGGAGCAAGAGGTTTGAATAGCTGTCAAAACTGTATAAAATGTACTACATTTCTCTGTATGTTTATGTTTGTATGTTTTGAAGCAAATTGCTTGTGTTGGAATCCTTTTGAGCCAAATCGTTATAAACCTCTGTGGCTTGTCTTCAACCTGGTGAGTTTCTCTGTCCTGGTCAATCTTGTTTAGCTTATGTTCACTGGGCACAGTTCCTTTAGCCTTGGTCCTAGCTGAAATCACTACATCATGAATCCATAACTACAATATTAAATATCAGCCATTAATGTTAATTATGAACATACATTTCAAAATATTTAAAAAATCCTTTCCCAATATTGACACAAATCGAATAGTGTTTAAAATCTCATTAAAACCAACCATTTCTGCTCATGTTCCAGTGCCTGATGCAGAGTAAGCAGGCCATGGCCAATGTGGCTGCACACATTTTTGAATCTCCACAGAATGTCCTGCTGGATCAGAAAGACCACATTTACCCTAGAATCCTGTTTCTCACAATGCCACCTGAAAGGATGGTAAAGTGGGAGGGACACTCATCGTCATGTGTAAGCATGTTTTCCACTCTTCCAACAGCTCCAAGTGGCAACTTTTAGGAGAGCCATGGAAAGGCACATCTGATCTCCCCAAAATCACATGATCCTCAATAGGAATGAGAAAGAAGTTCACACCTGTACTGAATTTAGTCAATCTGTGATATGAATGCAATATTGTTGTTTTCCAGCCCTAATGAAAGTCCAAACTTCAGTTATCTTTGCTTTGGGGTTCAAGCTACCATGGGAAGAGCAATGGTTCTATGATCCTATGAACTACAACTCCCAAATGCCTAAATTGTCAGGATTAATTTAGTTATGTATGTATTTTTAATGTGCTTCTATGTATTGCCAAGATGCATGCCACTGTGAATTAAAAATGCCATGCAGAAATGTTTATACTTTGAGGCTGTGATTAAGTGAACTTGTAAAAGTAAGATAAGGTTTGTTCTTGCTGAGAACAGAAGGGAGTTGCCAGTCTCAGCAAGAGAAGATAAGCAGATGTGAAGAGGCTTTCGGTTTTGACTAGTTCTTTTTTCTTCCTGAATTGTAGCTCGCTGTAGAAAGACGTGTCTGATGTATGTACTAAGTAAACTTAGTTTCTTTTGTAACTCAAAGCCTGCAGAGTCCTTATTTTGCAACTCAGTGTCTGCTTGATCTAGCATTCCTTCCGCTGGGTATCGTCAATCTCTGACATAAATCACCCCCCCACCCCACCAGTATTCAAATTTGGTTCTACCAGTTTTTTGTGCCAAATTTCTTCCTGTGAATGAAAATACATCCTGCCAGGGCCGTAGGTGGGGGGGGGGGGTGTTCTAAAACTTTAACACTGCCCTGAAAAGTGTCAGGTTAAAAAAGAAACCTGGTTTACTCATAACTTTGTTAACCAGTTAAAATTCTTGGGTAAACCAGATTTTGGGGGGAGGGGGGGTAGAACCCTTAACACACACCCCCCCCCCCGACCCTGCATGATCTTGCATTTCAGATATTCATTACGATTCATAATATAGTATTTTGTATATACATATAATATGAGGGGTATTTTTTAAGTAAGGTCCGTTGGAACATAAGTACACAACGAAAGTTTATTTCAAAAAAGTAAATTTATTTTCAGAAAGTACATACTTCACTCTATTTTTCGACATAGTTGCCAAGTTTGTTCAAACACTTATCATACCTCTGAACCAATTTTAAAATACCCTCTTCATAAAAACTTGCCGCTACCAGATAACCAAGAGTTCACTGTAATCAAAGAAGGGCGACCAGAGCGGTTCTCATCATGGACATTGTCACGGCCATCTTTGAATTGTCATACCCACTTACGCACTTTGCTTTCACTCATAACAGTATCACCGTACACTTCACAAATCTGTCGATGAATTTCTGCAGCAGGCAGGTTCCTTGCTGACAAAAACCGTATCACTGAGCGAACCTCACATGCGGCGGATGAGTTGATAGTCTTAAACATTTTTAAAGCACAGAACAGAACCGTACAGGTTAGCTACAGAGCGGAAACTGAGCACAGTTGTTCCCGAGGCATGCCGGTACACGACGCACGCGTTCGTTGCGGTATGCGCGCGAACTACTAGTGTCTACAACAAAACGGACCTTACTTTAAAAATGCCCCTCGTAATTTTTTGGTTGGGAATTGCCACAACATGAGAAACAGTAATAAGGGGTTGCAGCCTTAGGGATGTTGAGAACCACTGCTCTAAAATGTACATATTAAGGAAATTGTGTATCAAAATAAAAATGCAGGTAAGATTTGAAGAAATGTAATAACAATGAGTCTGAGAGATTTCCATGTCCATCATGCTCTCTGTATATGACCAAGCCAAGTTCACCTTTACAGAGCATCTGGCTACACTGAACAAATACTTTAAAAGTCCTGAATGCCACACAGTTGTTTCATTCCCAGGATTCGTTTTGCATGTATATCCACTATCTGAGTCGGAGGCTCCCAATTTGTTCATGCCATATGGTATTGATTCTCTTGCTATTGTGTTCATATATCAAACTGTAGGTATTGTATTCCACTTCCCATTACCTCTGAAAATTACTTGGTCTAATTGACAATATGGCATCCACATTGAGACGTTTTGTTTTATGAAAACTGGCCACTCCTCAGAGATCATTTTGTATTCTGGGTGTCTTTACATTGCCCTTGCTGTTTGATCAATCTGATTCTCTTTGTTCTCAAACCATATGCATTTTCAAAACCAATACTTACACACCTTTCAAAGCCTTTGATTGTCTAACAAAAGATGATAAATCTCCAGGGGAGCAAAACTATATCCTGAAGCAGGCAGGCTAATGAGAAAAATAACTTCAAAATGCCAATCTTTGGCGTTTTGATATTCTATCTTCTAGTCTTCAAATTGCAGAGGGAGGAGGAAAGAAAACAAGAATGATCGACTTCAGTGAGACATTAATTACATAAATAACAAGCCTGGCATTTATGTTCCCAGGTGGGGCGGCCGTTTTGAGGAGCAATTCTATTGCTGCTGTTATATGATTATGCGCCAGTATTGTTGAACATGGGAAAGTATAATGCCTATTCCACAAGGACTGAAACCTTTTCATAGGGAGAGGTTTTTTAAATAATAAAAAACAAAACATATTTCCCCTGATTTTCTTCAAAGTAGCCCAATTCTACTTCTCTTAGTCTATGATTCACGCATGTAATTTGGGGGAAAATTCCAATCTCTGAAATTGTGCTCATTATGACATACATACAGGAAAAGAAGCTTATGAGCAATCTGCACACAGCCAGAAATAGTCTGAACTACCTGAACTACCTACTTCTCACATTAAAACTGGGCAAAGAGTTACTGATGGCAATAGCTATTGAGAAGCCCACAGATCCTGGCAGCCAGGTGACCCTAAATCAGGGGTCCTCAAACTAAGGCCTGGGGGCTGGATGTGGCCCTCCAAGGACATTTACCTGGACCCTGCTCAGGGTCAACCTAAGTCTGAAATGACTTGAAAGCACACAACAACAACAACAACAACAACAACAACAACAATCCTATCTCAACAGCCAAATGCAGGCCCACACTTCCCATTGAAATACTAATAAGTTTATATTTGTTAAAATTGTTCTTCATTTTAATTATTGTATTGTTTTTAAGTGTCTTTTGCACTACAAATAAGATATGTGCAGTGTGCATAGGAATTCATTCATGTTTTCAAATTATAATCCGGCCCTCCAACAGTTTGAGGGACTGTGACCTGGCCCTCTGTTTAAAACGTCTGAGGACCCCTGCCCTAAATGAGCCTCTATCTGGGTCTTAAAGCAGTTTGGGAAATAACAATATCATGGAAGGAGGAAAGAAAGAGTTCACTGATCAAAAAAATAAAATAAATAAAGAATAAAAAATAAAAAGTTTGGGTTATCAATATTTTATGTGATTAATGAACCTGCAATGTTTATTTACTGTTCCATCATAGGGTACAGGAGAAGGTGGAAACTTCTGGGTGAGAAGGGGAGGGAAGGGGAGGGAAGGGGGGAAAGGAAGGAAGGAAGGAAGGAAAGAAGGAAGGAAGGAAGGAAAGAAAGGATGGGATGGGATGGGAAAGGAAAGGAAAGGAAAGGAAAGGAAAAGAAAAGAAAAGAAAGGGAAGGAAAGGAGGAGGGAAGGGAAGGGAAGGGAAGAGGAAGGGAAGGGAGGAAAGGAAGGAAGGAAAGAGGGAAGGGAAGGGAAAGGAGGGGAGGAGGGAAGGGAAGGGAAGGAAAGGAAAGGAAAGGAAAGGAGGGAAGGGAGGGAGGAAGGGAGGGAGGGAAGAAAATGTAAAGAAAAGAAGGAAAGGAAGGGATGGAAGGAAGGGAAGGAAGGAAGAAAGGAAGTAAGGGAGGGTGCATGTCTTTCCAGTTTGGCAGGAAAATCATGATATGAACCCTGCTATCTCATTTTTTCAGCTGCTTTTAAAATGTCCCAGTTTCTCTCTCCTTTTCCCAGTTCCACTCTTCGTCTTCAACTTATTGGATTCTCTATGTTCCCCTACCAGGACCCCATAGATTCGCCATGATGCAAAGAGTCAATAATGATACCTGGCATCAGTGCTGGGTTGAGGACAAATGAATGAAGTTATGAGGCCCTGAAGGAGGTTGGCCCAGTATGCTTTGTGGCACATCCCCTTAGGCTATCAACTCTTTGACCCTTTCCCATTAGAAACCTTGGAAAATAAGGACAAGACATTCAGGAATCTAATTAGGGCACTTAAGGAAAATGGAATCAAAAGGAAAGGGGACCTCATAGAACCCAATGGAGAAATAATAAAGTGGGATAAGATAAAAGATAAATGTGGTCAAGGAAACTGGATAGCATGGTTAGACCTGTCCAGAAAAGCTCAGGTCATGAAAAGAAGACAAGTAGCAGAAACCCCACTTGACAGAATAATTAAAAGGAAAGTAGAACTAGAGAAAGGGATTATTGGGCTACTGTATGAGGAATTAATTAACTTACAAAACAAAAACAACCCTTATAGAAAATTGGAAACAAGAGAAAAACTTCAGTGGGAAATTTTGTCTTGGATTGACAATATTCATAAAATTAAACATATGAGGATCAAGGAAACCCAAAGGAAAATAATCTCCAAATGGTATAGGACCCCCACCCAGTTAGCACACATAATGGGAAATATCTCAAACAAATGCTGGCACAAGTGTGGGGGGATAGGTACATTCTCCCACATGTGGTGGGATTGTAGAAAAATCCAGAACTATTATGATAAAATAAGGACTGTGATGAAAGACATAATAGGGAAAGAATTAATGTGGAATAAAGCCAGGTTCATGTCCCTCACCATAAAGGCAAAGGAAGATAACAATAATTGGACAGAAATCCTAAAATATATGACAGCCGCAATACAGGCCACAATAGCCCGGGGATGGAGAGACGATACAAAATGGGATTTGGAAACCTGGTGGGCTCATCTATCAGAATATATAATTAATGATTTTATCAATCAAAGGAAAGACAAGTATATAAATAGTCAAAGAGAACAAGGCTGGTTTAGGAAATGGTCTGTGTTAATTGACAAAATGGACGGAGACGACAAATACAGTATTTTGAACCAGGCTTTCCACATGGTTAAATTGATGCAATGACATGATTTAGAATTGCTGTTCCAGGGGGGTGGGGGGAATGGGGGGGGGGGTTGTTGGGCGATACATAATTAAGGAATGTATAGAATGTCATTTAAGGAAAATTTACTTTTGGAATAATGTTTATTGAAATGAGTCCTGTATGGCAAAGTTTTTGTAAAAAAAAGAAAAAAAACTCTATCATTATATCTGGAATTACTCCGAAACATCACACCTTCAAATTTAGAATTGCACCACATAAGGAAAATCCATTGTAAAAAAAAAATTGGGGGCAGGAAGATGAGCCCCCGTGGCTAACAGTACCTTGTGCTTAAGCACACCTAAGTACAATGGCAAATCTGGCACTGCCTGGCATCCACCAAAGATCCTGAGCATGTGTGCTGACTTGCTCTTTTCCTGAACTGTTACTTCATAACAAAAAGTGACTTTAAACAGAGGAAAGACATCTTGCTTTTCCAGAATTTGATAATCTTAGGAATCTTATACAGTATATACAGATGCTTGTGCTTCTTTCTAGTTCTTGTATTGATTTTATTTTTCTTTATAAACTTACTAATTGGGACAGCCAGAAATGTGACCATGAGCTCAAGTCATCTTCAATTAAAAGAGTCATTTATATTCCGTAGGAAAATACATGGGTTTCAGAAGTGTTTGATTTCCATCAGAACTTCTCATCTGTTTGTCATTTAAAGTTCAGGCTGCTTTCCATATTTCTATCAAATGCTTGTCCCACATGGATGTCTGGCAAAAGGAGTCTGGATAATAGTTTTTTTAAAAAAAGCTTTAAGTTATCCAGTACATGGCTGAAATTGACTAGGGTGGACGATAATTTTTGAGCTCACAAATGAAACTGAGGGATGTATAATGTTCAGGATGGACTCCTTATGGTGATTCCTGTAGGTAAGGCTTACATGTCTCTCATTCCTCATATCATTTCATGTTCTTCTCCCAGTAGCTGCCAGAATATATGTATTGGGAAGCTTCCAGTATGACAAGAGATAGATAAAATGATATCTTCTTGCAACTACTGCTGTGATTGCTCATGACTCCAAAACTTGGAGGCATAAGCAGATGATGACACATGATTGCTTTTGCTGCGGAGATCTCCATCTGAATGTATGGGGAGAATCGGAGGAGCCCTGTGATATTGCATGGCTAATAATAATAATAATAATAATAACACTTAATTTGTACCCCGCTACCATCTCCCCAAGGGACTCGGTGCGGTTTGCATGAGGCCGAGCCCAAAACACAACAATACAAGCAATAATAACAACAATAAAAGCAATTAAAAGCATAGACAATAAAATACACAACATTATCAATAAGACAACACACAGTTAAAAACAGTGGGAAGGCCAAATGTAGAGTTAAAATTGGAAATAATGCTGGGACATGGACAAAAGGTAATACTGGTGTTTGTGGAAGGGCATACGAGCAGACCTAAAGAAATGTAAAGTGCTTTGGAGGACAAAGTGCTATGGATCATTATTCCGGGAAGGCACACTGGAATAACCACATCTTCAAGCTCCTCCTAAAGACTGCCAGAGTTGGGGCCTGTCTGATGTCTTTAGGGAGTGAGTTCCAGAGTCGAGGGGCCACCACCGAAAAGGCCCTTTCTCTCGTCCCCACCAACCGTGCCTGCAATGCTGGTGGGATCGAGAGCAGGGCCTTTCCGGATGATTGAAGGGATCGTGTGGGTTTGTATATTGAGATGCGGTCAAACAGGTAGGTGGGTCCCAAACCGTTCAGGGCTTTGTAGGTAAGAACCTGCACCTTGAATTGGGTCTGGTAGATGAATGGCAGCCAGTGGAGCTCCTTGAACAGGAGGGATGACCGCTCCCTGTAAGGAGCCCCAGTTAACAACTTGGCTGCTGCCCGTTGGATCATCTGAAATTTCTGGGCCATTTTCAAGGGCAGTCCCACATAGAATGCATTGCAGTAATCCAGTCTAGAGGTGACTAAGGCGTGGACCACTTTGGCCAGATCTGCCTTCCCGAGGTACGGTCGCAGTTGGCGCACGAGTCTTAATTGTGCAAAGGCCCTCCCGGCCACCACCGACGCCTGAGCCTCAAACGTAAGTGAAGAATCCAGGAGGACCCCCAAACTGCGGACCTGTGACTTCAGGGGGAGTGCAACCCCATCCAGCACAGGTTGCCACCCTGTGGCTAAACACATGAGTGTTATGTTAAGGGGCCTACAGAGGAAAATCAGAATACATTAGAATATACAGGGGGTCTAGCCTAAGATTGTCATATTCCACCCCACACCAGAGTCTGGGCATCTAATTTACACATATGCATTTAAGTATTACGAGCATTATTAATTTGCACACCAATTGGCACAATTTTCCCACCACTATGTTTCAGCATTTATGCCATTTTATAGTACTTAAATCCATTTCTGAGCCCCATTGCACAATGCCATATAATCCAGATTATCAAAGCAGACAATCCATGTTATTTGCTTTGATCTGGATTATATAAATCTACACTGCCATATAATCCAGTTCAAAGCAGATAATCTGGATTTTATATGGCAGTGTAGAAGGGGCCTGAGACCACTAGCATAGAGTAATATTTAAAGTACTACATGTGGAATGGAGAAATTCCACATTCAAATTCCCAATTAAACATGGAAATTACTATTCAGCCTTAGAGCATAACTATATTTTCAGAAATCAATTTTGTGGTGTGGATCAATAGCAAGACAGGAACCAAGTAAAATTATCGTATAGCCTTTACTTTGTTCTACGTTTAAATAAAAAGTTTGTGATGAAATACTGATTTGAAGTATGTTGTAGACCCCACAGTGACAAAGCTGGGTGTCAAGGGAAATCTGTTCTGATTTGCAAATAATAGTAGTAACGCATCTGTTTCATTTCCTCCTTGGCATTTTAGAAATCAAATGTTTAAAAGGTTTGGTCTGTGCAAAAGGCAATGAAATATGAAATTCACAAGTTTCAGGACTGACAGCGAGACAGAGAAAAAGTTAATCTCAAAGCTTTAAACATAGTTCCCAGAGAAAAGTAATGGAGGAAATGCCATATAAGTGTAGCAGGAAGCCTGGGCAAGAAGCCACACTTGACACTGTTGGTTTCATGAATCTGTCTCATTTGAAAAGTGGGGATCCCATGTTGTAACTGGTTGAGGAACAAGCAAGAAAATATTTGCAACAGCTAGGTGTTAGACTTCAGCAGTTATCCTCTCAGGCAGAGGCACAAAATTCAGTGTTTCTTATGCTGGTATACCAATTGTGAAGTCTTGGCTTTGCCTTCTCCTCCTCCTTTGCTTAAGTTCCCCCTGTTTATAGGCCTTTCCTATAGTGTAGTTACCTTGCTCTGTATTAGTTTGTGGATAGAGCTTAAGACACCCTCAGAGGCTTGCCTCAGTTGGTTTGTTCCTTTTCCCCAGAGCTCTGTGCTGGACTCCTCATACTTCTTATAGTAGAGCAATAGAGGCCTGGGCACTGTCTAGGAATCCTAAGCCTATCAGTCTAACAGGCATTTCTTAGCACGTACAGCTATTACTGTAAAGCATGTACAGCAATACATGGAGCGAGAGTTGCCAGATGTTCAAGCTGGGTTTAGAAAAGGCGGGGGAACAAGAGACCAGATTGCCAATATCCGCTGGATAATGGAGAAAGGCAGGGAGTTTCAGAAAAAAATCTATTTCTGCTTCATTGACTACTCTAAAGCCTTTGACTGTGTGGATCATAACAAATTGTGGCAAGTTCTTGGTGGGATGGGCATCCCAAGCCACCTTGTCTCTCTCCTGAGGAATCTGTACAAGGACCAAGTAGCAACAGTCAGAACTGACCACGGAACAACAGACTGGTTCAAGATTGGGAAAGGCGTACGGCAAGGCTGCATCCTCTCACCCAACCTTTTTAACTTGTAAGCAGAATACATCATGCGATGTGCGGGGCTGGATGAATGCAAAGCTGGGGTGAAAATTGCTGGAAGAAACATTAACAACCTTAGATATGCAGATGACACCACTTTGATGGCCGAAAGCGAGGAGGAGCTGAGGAGCCTTCTAATCAAGGTGAAAGAAGAAAGCGCAAAAGCTGGGTTGCAGCTAAACATAAAAAAAAACCAAGATTATGGCAACAAGAATGATTGACAACTGGAAAATAGAGGGAGAAAATGTGGAGGCCATGACAGACTTTGTATTTCTAGGCGCAAAGATTACTGCAGATGCAGACTGTGGCCAGGAAATCAGAAGACGCTTACTTCTTGGGAGGAGAGCAATGTCCAGTCTCAATAAAATAGTAAAGAGTAGAGACATCAGACTGGCAACAAAGATCCGCCTAGTCAAAGCCATGGTATTCCCTGTAGTAACCTACGGATGTGAGAGTTGGACCTTAGGGAAGGCTGAGCGAAGGAAGATCGATGCTTTTGAGCTGTGGTGTTGGAGGAAAGTTCTGAGAGTGCCTTGGACTGCGAGAAGATCCAACCAGTCCATCCTCCAGGAAATAAAGCCCGACTGCTCATTGGAGGGAAGGATACTAGAGACAAAGTTGACGTACTTTGGCCACATCATGAGGAGACAGCAAAGCCTAGAGAAGACAATTATGCTGGGGAAAGTGGAAGGTAAAAGGAAGAGGGGCCGACCAAGGGCAAGATGGATGGATGGCATCCTTGAAGTGACTGGACTGACATTGAAGGAGCTGGGGGTGGTGACGGCCGACAGGGAGCTCTGGCGTGGGCTGGTCCATGAGGTCACGAAGAGTCGGAGACGACTGAACGAATGAACAACAACAGCTACTACTACATTTACCAGCAGTCCATAGGACAATTGAAGCTTTGGTCAGCCCAAGCTTCATAAGGAGAGAAGATTAAGGCAGTTTTTCGCCATCGCTTGGCACCAGAGGCAATATACGCTCCTTGGCGTGTAAAACATTTCTTAATCCACACAGGGCCCTACAATTTTGACATGCTATCCCCTACTAATCAGGCCTCTACTGAAGGTATAAAATCATGGGCAGGTGCATTCAGGAGGCAGTCTTATCAGATGTCCTGAGTCATTATGGGATTTCCAGTTCCTTGCAGTAAGTTTAGACCACCTGCCACTTTTGCACTAGTTATAGATTCTGAATGGTTTTCAAGGGCAGCCCCACTTAGAGTGCATTTCAGTAATCTATCTGAAAGTAAATAGAGACATTTATCATTGTGGCCAAATCTGCCTCACTTAGGATTACTTGAATATAAATGGAAACACTGTCTGCTTATATTGATTTCTGTATAAAAGTGGTTGTGTCAAAAGAGAAATGCATTGTGCATATACTCAGCTGCATGGTGTTTTAGGGTGCATTTTTGAATTAGCTGTTAGTGTTCAGAGAGACATTGATGTTCCAAACACATACATTGAGGGTGGGGAAGATAATCTGACATTATATTAGACAGCAAGCATTTAAAAAATTGCAAATTTATGGAGAATATAACAAAAATAACAGAAAAGAATCAGTCCCAAAAAGATAGATTTATCTGCTGCAGTTATTGAAAATATTTTGGTTTGCTCAGTTTCTGGTACCACAAAAATGGCATAGGGATTTTGGCCTTCTTGCGTATTTGTGGGAATTGTTTCACATGTAATTCACATTCTCTTTGGAAAATGTATGCAGCTGTGCCCATACCTTGGGAAGTCTGACTTGGCCACAGTAGTCCATGCTCTGGTTATAGACTACTGCAATGCTCTCTACGTGGGGTTGCTTTTGAAGACTCTTCTGAAGCTTCAATTGGTCAAATGGGTGGCAGCCAGGTTGCTAACAGGAGCTGTGCTCAGGGAGCATACAACTCTTCTGTTGCGCCAGCTCCAGTGGCTGCCATTCTGCTACTGAACACAATTCAAAGTGCTTGCTTTAGCCTATAAAGCCCTAAACGGTTCCATCCTTGCTTATCTGTCTGAACATATCTCTCCGTATGAGCCATCTAGGAATTTAAGATTTTCTGGGGAGGCCCTGCTCTCGGTCCTGCCATCTTCACAGATTTGGCAGGGACTAGAGACAGGACCTTCTCAGTGGTGGCCCCTCGGCTGTGGAATGTCCTCACCAGGGACATTAGATTAGCCCCCACCCTCTTAACATTTCGAAAAAGAGTCAAAACCTGGCTATTTGAGCAGGCTTTCCCAATGCAGTGTAATAGACAAACTCTGATCTCGGAATGGTTGGGCAACGCGACTGGATAATGCACCGGGATTGTGGCGCAGCTGGCTGAGTGTCAGCTGCATTAAGATCACTCTGACCAAAAGGTCATGAGTTCGAAGCCAGCCCAGGTTGGAGTGGGTTTCCAACCAATTGTGTGTAGCCTGTTGTCGACCTTTGCAACCCGAAAGACAGTTGCATCTGTCAAGTAGGAAAATAAGGTACCACCTTAAAGTGTGGGGAGGCTAAATTAACTGATTTATGAGGCCATAAAGAAGACTCCAGCAAAGCATTCCAGCGGGGAAGCATGCGGGGAATGCGGAAGTGCTTCATCAGCATCACAGATGGATGCTGAAAGCGACAGCTCCCCTGGTGGCCAGAAAAAGTTAAATAGCCTCTGTGTATGTCTGTATATGTTTGTATGTCAAAAATTGGCCTTGAATGTTTGCCATATATGTGTACACTGTAAACCGCCCTGAGTCCCCTGCGGTGAGAAGGGCAGAATATAAAAGCTGTAAATAAATAAATAAATTTGATAATGAAATGCGGAGGACCTATGGTTTTATTATGCTTTTATTGATGTTATTATGTATTGAATTTTTATCTATGTTTGAATGTTTTAGCTGTTTTTGCAATATTATGGGCATCGAATTGTGCCGTCTTGTAACCGCCATGCGTCGCCCTCAGACTGAGAATGGCGGTATAGAAATGTAGTAAATAAATCAATAAATAAATAGGCACAAGCAACCTTTCTACCATTTACATGTAAACATATACATGCACTTTGTCTTTGCCTTAGCATGACTCCTGACTTAGTTCTGCTCCACACACTTCCATTGTTTCTCTCTCTCCCGCACACCCCTCAGCTGCTCTGTCTCCCACCTTCTCACCCCTGTGCCACCTCCACTCCTTCTAAAGCAAGGAGAAGGAGGACCACCATCAGAACCAAAATTCATCAGTGTTCCCCTCTAGAAACAAATTACACTGATGATTAATAATAATAATAATAATAATAATAATAATAATAATAATAAAACAACAACAACACTTTATTTGTACCCCGCTACCATCTCCCCAAGGGACTCGGTGCGGCTTACATGGGGCCAAGCCCAAACACAACAATACAACAATAATCACAACAATACAAGTAATTAAAATAAAAAAACATAGACAATAATATACAGCACTATCAATAAGACAACATACAATTAAAACTGTGGGAAGGCCAAATGTAAAATTAAAATTGAAAATAATGCTGGAGCATGGACGAAAAGGTGATAGTGGTGTTTGTGGAAGGACATACGAGCAGACCTAAAAGTGTAAAGTGCTTTGGAGGACAAAGTGCTATGGGATCATTATTCCGGGAAGGCACACTGAAACAACCACATCTTCAAGCTCCTCCTAAAGACTGCCAGGGTTGGGGCCTGCCTGGTGTCCTTAGGGAGTGAGTTCCAGAGTTGAGGGGCCACCACCGAAAAGGCCCTCTCTCTCGTCCCCACCAACTGCGCCTGCGATGCTGGTGGGATTGAGAGCAGGGCCTCTCCAGATGAACGAAGAGATTGTGTGGGTTCGTATACAGAGATGTGGTCACGCAGGTAGGCGGGTCCCAAACAGTTCAGGGCTTTGTAGGTAAGAACCTGCACCTTGAATTGGGTCCGGTAGATGAATGGCAGCCAGTGGAGCTCCTTGAACAGGAGGGTTGACCACTCCCTGTAAGGAGCCCCAGTTAACAACCTGGCTGCCGCCCGTTGGATCATCTGAAATTTCCGGGCCGTTTTCAAGGGCAGCCCCACGTAGAGTGCATTGCAGTAATCCAGTCTAGAGGTGACTAAGGCGTGGACCACCTTGGCCAGATCTGCCTTCCCAAGGTACGGTCGCAGTTGGCGCATGAGTCTTAATTGTACAAAGGCCCTCCCACTGATGCCCGAGCCTCAAATGTAAGTGAAGAATCCAGGAGGACCCCCAAACAGCGGACCTGTGACTTCAGGGGGAAGTGGTTTAGTTCTACCACTTGCAAGAGGTGACATTGCATTGGACCAGAGGAATCGAGATGTTCTGAAAACGTGTTCTCCCAAATAAGAGATAAGTATTTGTCCCCTACTACTCTCAAATCATGGAGAGTAGTATCATGGAGAGGTGGCGCAGTGGGTTAAAGCACTGAGCTGCTGAGCTTGTTGATCGAAAGGTCGCAGGTTCGATTCCGGGGAGCTGCGTGAGCTTCCGCTGTCAGCCCTAGCTTCTGCCAACCTAGCAGTTCGAAAACATGCAAATGTGAGTAGATCAATAGGTACTGTTTCTGCAGGAAGGTAATGGTGCTCCATGCAGTCATGCCGGCCACATGACCTTGGAGGTGTCTACGGACAACACTGGCTCTTTGGCTTAGAAATGGAGATGAGCACCACACCCCAGAGTCAGACATGACTTGACTTAATGTCAGGGGACTACCTTTACCTTTTTACTCTCAAATCTTTCCTTGCCTTGCTGTCTCTTACTTCTTTAGAGGTTAACCGTGTCCCCACAGATATGACAGACATTGCTTCATTGCAGGCAGAGTTTGTCAGCTATCCAAATATGGCTAGGTTTTAATATGTTAGCAATGTAAGTAAGGACAAATATTGAAGGAGACAAATGACAAACAAGTGGAAGAACAGAAAACCTCACTGAATACTCTGCAAGCATTTACTCTTCCAGGAACCCTGTCTGATAAACAGAACTATATCGGTCGATGGAGAATTGTAATTAATTACTTCTGACATTGATAAATTTCTTGCAGAGTCCTCTGTTAATCTGCTAGTGTGTCTGTATCTATCTAGACCTTCCATTCCTGCCTTCCAACATTAACAGTCTATTTGTAGACTTGGCTGTATAATTAAACATTTCAGCTGTAAAAGAGTGTCTTTCCTAGGAAAATGTGAACTCTGTTTCTGAACCCATGCACAGCTTTCGCAGACATTACATAAGAAAATTTGTTCATATTTGCTTGCTGCTCCTGGCTCTTTGGATAATCTTGTATATTATGTCTCAAGTGCATGCAGATAATTTAATTATTTCTCTTGTGAATGACCGTATAGAAGAAAGCAAAACCTATATGAGTGTAATTAGAATTATTTATAATACTCGAAATCTAACTGAATCAGAATTATTGGAAAATGTGATTAAAAAAACAATAAATATTATATTTTGCAGTAATTGAATTCAGTTAAACCATCAGTTACATTTCTGCTTTTGCCTTATTTTATTTGTTCTGCTCAATAATGTTGGATAGTTTAGCCTTTAAAGGGAATGTTTATTATATGTGTGTGTGTGTGTTTTAAAATGTATTTCCACTGATGTAGCACACCTAGTTTGAAACATATTTGAATCCATGATTTATTGTCGAATGCTTTCATGGCCAGAATCACTGGGTTGTTGTAGGTTTTTTTGGGCTTTATGGCCATGTTCTAGAGGCATTCTCTCCTGACGTTTTGCCTGCATCTATAGCTCTAGAACAGGGGTCCACAAACTTTTTAAATGGAGGGCCAGGTCACAGTCCTTCAAACTGTTGGAGGGGCAGATTATAATTAAAAGAAAACATGAATGAATTCCTATGCACACTGCACATATCTTATTTGTAGTGCAAAAAAACCATTTAAATGCAATACAATAATTAAAATGAAGAACAATTTTAACAAATATAAACTTACTAGTATTTCAATAGGGATTGTGGACCAGCTTTTGGCTGATGTGATAGGATTGTTGTTGTTGTGTGCTTTCAAGTCACTTCAGACTTAGGTTGACCCTGAGCGGGGGCCGGGTAAATGACCTTGGAGGGCCGAATCCGGTCCCCGGGCCTTAGTTTGAGGACCCCTGCTCTAGAACATGGCTATATAGCCCGAAAAAACCTACAATAACCCAGTGAATCCATGATTTCTTAGCAGCTTGGAAGTATTCTCCAGTGATGTTTGACAACCTCTCCCAACACTCACATCAGCATGAATAATTATGGAGCAGTTGTTGCCCAACAATGTTTTAACTTTAACTGCTTGGATTTTAACTACTTGGATTTTAATATATTTGTTTATTTTATAAATATGTACGAGGGGTATTTTTAAAGTAAGGTCCATTTTGTTGTAGACACTAGTAATTCGCACGCATACTGCAACGAGCATGTGCGTTGTGTACCGGCATGCCTCGGGAACAACTGTGCTCAGTTTCCGCTCTGTAGCTAACCTGTACGGTTCTGTTCTGTGCTTTAAAAATGTTTAAGACTATCAACTCACCCGCCGCATGTGAGGTTCGCTCAGTGATACGGTTTTTGTCAGCAAGGAACCTGCCTGCTGCAGAAATTCATCGACAGATTTGTGAAGTGTACGGTGATACTGTTATGAGTGAAAGCAAAGTGCGTAAGTGGGTACGACAATTCAAAGATGGCCGTGACAACGTCCATGATGAGGACCACTTCGGTCGCCCTTCTTTGATTACAGACGATTTGGTGGCTTCAGTTGAAGTGAGCGAACCTCACATGCGGAGGGTGAGTTGATAGTCTTAAACATTTTTAAAGCACAGAACAGAACCGTACAGGTTAGCTACAGAGCGGAAACTGAGCACAGTTGTTCCCGAGGCATACCGGTACACGACGCACACGCTTGTTGCGGTATGCGCGTGAACTACTAGTGTCTACAATAAAACAGACCTTACTTAAAAAATACCCCTTGTATATGTATGGCATCAAATTGGTGCCTGTTGTAAGGCCGCTCTGAATCCCCTGCAGGCTGAGAAGGGCAGGGTACAAATGCGCTAAATAAATAAATAAACTTTAAAACTATCCCACAAGGTAGGTATATCTCATAAGGCAGGCCCGTAGCCAGGACTTTGATTTGGGCGGTGCTGAGTTTGATACAACAGGGGGGCTGAGTTTGATTCAAGGGGGGGCTGAGGATCTACCCTAGCAAACCTTTTGTATCGTTATCCCAATAGCCCCATGCATATGGGATATATTGAGCATGGTGATCAGATCATGATATGAATAAACATAACAGTTTAAATAATGTACCAGTAAGGCCTTTTCGCGAACCACCATGAGAATTGGGGGGGGGGGCTGAAGCCCCCAGCCCCCCCCCCCACAGCTACATGCCTGTCATAAGGTAGTTGCACCAGGTTAGGGATGAATGGGCAATAGATTTCATTTCAGAGTTGAGAGGCAGTTCCAGGTATCACACAGGACTTTATTGTACAAAGCAGAGAACTTGCCATAGATAGCCCACTGCCTATCTGTCTTCTTTACACCTGGAATATTGTGTCCAATTCTGGGCACCACAATTCAAGAGAGATATTGACAAGCTGGAATGTGTCCAGAGGAGGGCGACTAAAATGATCAAGGATCTGGAGAACAAGCCCTATGAGGAGCGGCTTAAGGAGCTGGGCATGTTTAGCCTGAAGAAGAGAAGCCTGAGAGGGGATATGATAGCCATGTATAAATATGTGAGAGGAAGCCACAGGGAGGAGGGAGCAAGCTTGTTTTCTGCTTCCTGGAGACTAGGACGCGGAACAATGGCTTCAAACTACAAGAGAGGAGATTCCATCTGAACATGAGGAAGAACCTCCTGACTGTGAGAGCCGTTCAGCAGTGGAACTCTCTGCCCCGGAGTGTGGTGGAGGCTCCTTCTTTGGAAGCTTTTAAACAGAGGCTGGATGGCCATCTGTCAGGGGTGATATGAATGCAATATTCCTGCTTCTTGGCAGGGGGTTGGACTGGATGGCCCATGAGGTCTCTTCCAACTCTTTGATTCTATGATTCTATGATTCTTATGATTCTATGATTCTTTGTGTAATTTTCTCATTGCTATTGACTGGTAAAACCCATCAAAAGCTCCCAATCCCACAGTGTTCACGTCACCTTTTTAGGTGTGATGGATGCTTACCAAGAATACATCACTTGAACTCTGCTAGAAGAGAGACAAATGTCTAAATTCACCTTGATGATAGTGGATGCACACTGAAATGAAGCGTTTCCCCCTCCATCCAGAGTTCTTTTCTTCCCTCTCCGGTGTGGGTGGTTTCTCAGCCCCCTGGAACATGTTTTGAGAGTCCATGGGGAAGTGACTGAAGGAATATTTTGAAATGAATGAGACCTCTAGATAGGCCCGTAGCCAGGATTTCGATTCGGGTGGGGGGGGGCTGAGTTTTTTTTTGGGGGGGGGGTTGGAGGGGGGCTGAGTTTGGGGGGGGGGCTGAGTCTGAGTGAAAGAGGGTCTAGCCTAGCAAACCTTTTGAATCATTACCCCAATACCCCCATGCATATGAGGTATATTGAGTATGGTGATCAGATCATGATATGAATAAACATAACAGTTTAAATAATGCACCAGTAAGGCCTTTTTACGAACCACCATGAGAATTTCGGGGGGGGGGGGCTGAAGCCCCTCAAGCCCCCTCCACCCCCCCCCCACCCCCCCCCCCCCCCCCCCCCGCGGCTACATGCCTGGCTCTGGATCACATTCATAGAGCCAGGCTCCACTGGAAGATGTAAATCAGTAATAGGCAACTTGTGGGCTGTGGCTGAACATGATACACAACACTGCTTCTGTGGCATCCAGGTCTCCAAGGCATAAAAATATTGAATATTTGAAAAATACTTTTGCCCGCAAAGGGCCACTAGGGGACATGCTGTAACATGGAATGAGAGACATCCTCCAGTAGACCTTAGTTCTTGGACAGGGATATATTCACAAGTTACTTCTGTTTTATGCCAGGACTCTTATAAGAGTAGCTGAAAATATTTGTGGAAGATAAATTTTCTGTGTTGCACTATTTAAAAATACCCTTAGGTTACAACAAGGTCAAATTTGTTTCCTGCTGATAGATTGAAGAGACATCTGATTATCAGAACAGATAATTGTATATCATTTACTCAGAAGATTTGTCCTCTGTTGCTTTGCGAGGGCTGATGTGGATCTACAAGGAAGCGGTGCTGATTACTTAGGGTCATTTTTTGACCTCAAATATAGGGAGGCATTTATTAATATTATTTAATGTTCTCCTTTCAGTTATTTTAGAAGGAATATTTAATGGCAATATATATACAAGTTTATTATGCATTTGTGATGACAAGGGTTTAGAAACTATACTGTATTTGCATGTTTTGAAGACATGAAAAATGGGCTTATATTCCATATGACTCCCAATATGTATTAGTATATATTTCATTGTGTATCTGTCTGTTTTTCCAGTTCTTATAGGAAGATGCTATCCCCATTTCAAGAAGACAGAATTCCTTTGAAATGCAGAATGAGAGTTGCATCCAGGCTTTATTGTGTAAATTGTTTTACTTCCTAGTTATCATGAAAAATTGAGCAATCCAGATCTCTTGCCTGGATGTTCCTGTTAACATTAACACTGGAGCCCTTGTGCAAATGCTTCCTGATATGTGAATGGATCATAGGCAGTATGAAGATGTCACAAGCAGTTTGACCCTTAAGGCATCACTCAACATTTGTAGGTCTGTTTGAAGAGAGTTGTCAGGTGAGTATGGCTGCCCAATGCTCCAAATAAATGTCTCCCTACATTGTCATGGTCTGCCGCAATGGGTTGTCATGATCTCCTTGATGACCATCATGGGGACAAGTCGGCTGGCCTGTGGTCAAAGGCTAGGACATGGTGTTGGGCTGTGTGTCCCTGCCTCTTCCCTGATTAATGATCTGAGCTGTTCCCACAACCACATTCCTTCCATCTGTGGTGCCTGCCTTGCCTTTGCAAAGCAGACAGTGAGAGCAGAGCAGTTAATCCTTCTGAATTATCCCCCTGGTGTCTTATCATATGATTACCATGTGATGAGAATTCCCATACTCGCCAGCTCCTCTGTCTCCCTGATGAAATATTCATGTACCTAGAGAGGTTATCATTCTTGCAGACTGTCCTTCAGACATGTCTGCCTCTTCATTCATCCTGTACTTTGCAGGGCATGTGAGGGAACACCCCCCCCCCTCCCACATTGCCGCCCGACTCAGCTCCATCTTCTAAGCTGGACTCTCGTAATAAATGGTTATAGCCAAATCATTATGCCAAGTGAGTAGCAGCTGTTTCAGTGCACTAAAAGCAGGGACCACAGCACAGCATTCCAAATGCAAACTCAAATGCTCCAGCAATTCCTTGCACAAAGTCTGTTTTATTTTCACTTTTTTCAAGTGAGCAAACTGAGTCTAGGGCTGTTCTGTAGACTTAGCCCAGTTGGTGTAAAATTATTTCAAGCATAGTTCAGAAGCATCAAGAGGGAAGAACTCTGTTCCTGATAAAGACGTCTAGACAGAAAATCTAAGGACTGGCAAATAAACAGATAGGGCAGGGAGAGGAGAGATAGGGAAAATGTGATGTATCAGTGTATTAGGAAACAGGAATGTTACTTGTTTTCAAAAGTGGGTTTATGAGTACCACCTTGCCCATCTGGACTATGCTTTCCAGTTTTTAAAGAAAGCACTTTAGAGGTCTAGCTCCATTTATTTACATGTTTACTAGGCTAATTAATAAATATACCACTTGTCTGACATATGTTTTTTCAGGTGTTGTCCTACTATAAATACTAAAACAGATTTAATTGGTAATATAATAATAATAATAATAATAATAATAATAATAATAATAATTAATAATAATAGAACATGTGCTCCTTCAGTGCCCATTCTACAGGGATATACGAGCCAGGCTTATCTTACCTCTGTTATACAAGCACCCAGGCCATTCAGGACAGTTTTATACCTCCATGCTACTTGCGGTTGGTGGCCGCTTACATGGAGGACGTGTTCTGAGAACTCCGCTCCGGGACAGCCAGGTTTTTTATGAGTCAGGGGTTTTTCCCTCCTCTGATAGACGGATTGAGGTTTTCAGAGGCAAGACCCTTAAGGTGCCGATCGGCCGACGGTGTTTAGGAGGTGTCCCCCTCAAAGGGACACCCAAAAACACCCGGCAATGGGCACGCAAGGGCAGACTCATCCCTAGGCAGGAAGCCATAAGGTTTTCCATTTACTTCATTGGCCACCGGCACAAAGAGCAGAAAGAACATCACAAAGTACAAAGAATGCCGAAACAAAGCAATCTTCTCTTCTGAAACTAACAACCGGCTAGAAGGAAGGCTCAAAGATAGGAAATCTGCTGGACAACAGACTTCAAGATCCCTCCCTCTTGTCTTTTAGAAGGAAAATCAAGACCTGGTTATGGGACCAAGCGTTTGATCAGTGAGTAGCAAGTGGAAGAAGATCACACAATTTATGGCAATAAATTGACCTGGACTGGTTTTTTTGGATTTCGATTTTAATGAATGTGTCTTAATTGTTTTAATTGTTGTTTTAATTTTTAATATTTTGATTGTACTGTGGTTGTTTTTATGATGCTAGCATCATATGATGCTTTGTTAGGCCGTCCTGAGTCCCCTTTCGGGGGGAGAAGGGCGGGGTATAAATATAGGAAATAAATAATGCTTGCCATTCTTTGAGAGATCAGATGTTGTTTTGTATGCATTGTTTTTAATTTGGAGATTGTTTTTAACCTGTTGTACACCGCATTGAGTCGCCGTTCCAGGCTGAGATATTGCGGTATATAAGAGTATCAAATAAATAAATAAATAATAAATAATAATGTTGAGATTTTTGTTGTCAGAACCACGGGGTTACAATCCAGTGGTTTTCCAATTAGATATTGTTGATTAATAAAATGTATGTAAACAGCTGTCCAGTTTATTTTGTAATCTTAATTACATTTTAGTATATCTCTAAATGGCTAATGTCTATTTAAGGTCCTCCCTTATCTGAATTGTATCCCTTTTCAAGTTGCTGGGAATGGGTGCTTCCAGGTGGGATACTGTTGCTAATAATAATAATAATAATAATAATAATAATAATAATAATAATCCTTTATTTATACCCCACTACCATACCATCTCCCGGAGGACTCGGTGCGGCTTACAAGAGGCCGAGCCCAAATACATCAGTAAAAACAACAACAGCAATACAGACAATAAATAAACTCATAAACAAAGCAATAAACAATAACAGTACCACCACGATGCATTAAAAACCTATGGTAGGGCCAAATTTAATAATTAAAATTTTTAAAATACACGGCATGACAAGTTGTCGTGTAACTAGAATAGGTATTTGGAGAGAAGTGGAGCGAGCAGACAATCCTAGATTATTAGTAAAGTGTGATTAGGGACATGTTGCTGAGGGTTCCTTATTCTGGGAAGGCACACTGGAACAACCACGTTTTCAGGCTCCTCTTAAAGACTGCCAGAGTTGGGGCATGCCTAATGTCCTTGGGGAGCAAGTTCCAGAGTCAAGGGGCCACCACCGAGAAGGCCCTATCCCTCGTCCCCACCAATCGCGCTTGCGATGGAGGTGGGATCGTGAGCAGGGCCTCTCCAGATGAACGAAGGATCATGTGGGTTCGTACACAGAGATGCGGTCACGCAGGTAGGCGGGTCCCAAACCATTTAGGGCTTTGTAGGTAGCACCTGTACCTTGAATTGGGACCGGAAAATGAACGGCAGCCAATGGAGCTCCTTGAACAGGGGTGACCTCTCTCTGTAAGGAGCACCAGTTAACATCCTGGCCGCCACCCGTTGGACTAGTTGAAATTTCCGGCCGTTTTCAAGGGCAGCCCCACATAGAGCGCATTACAGTAATCCAATCTAGAGGTGATTAAGGCATGGACCACCCTGGTCAGATCCACCTTCACTAGGTATGGTCGCAGTTGGTGCACGAGTCTTAGTTGTGCAAAGGCCCTCCCGGCCACCGCCGATGCCTGAGCTTCAAGCGTAAGTGATGAGTCCAGGAGGACACCCAAACTGCGGACCTGTGGCTTCAAAGGGAGTGCAACCCCGTCCAACATTCTTGCTGGCAAGAATTACTGTGTGGGGATGAGTATTTTGAGGTATTTGTGAAAATGCTATGATTTTTAACAAGAATAAACATCAAATACCTAGATGTCTGGTGAGTTACCATAAATCGGGAGGCTCTAGAAACGTGGCAATTACGAGATTTGTGGCACTGTGAAAAAAGGTATCGCTGGCTTCTCCATAGTGAGCTGTGTTCCTACAATTTCGTAGTCAGGGGAACATCTCTCATAGAGCAACGTTTCCTCTTGCAAACAAGGTGTTTGGCTCTATTAGCAACCCTTTTTGCATATTAGCATTTGCCTGCTGCTTGCAGGCATTGCAGAAACACTGGCCCAGAGCCTGGAATCCCCCAGATTGCCCAAAACAGAGCACAGAAAGTGGCCATGTTTTTTGCACTAATCACCAAAGCCAACTGTTGTCTGGCTGGCTTGCCTGTGTTAATACATTTCCTTTTCTTTTACTGCTGGTGTTAGCTGAATGTACTGTTATTATGCTAATAAGTCCTGGCCTTGCCACACAAGAACATATGTGAGGTGAGCTGTTCCCTCTAATTGCTTCATTCTAGTCTTCTTGGTCCATGTGTAATATTTATAGGCTTATTTTCCCACTGCAGAAAGGTCAGCGTGCTTCACATAATTACAATATGCACCTAACAAAGAAAGCAATCTAGCTGGTTGGGTCTGAAGATGGCACTGGGTAAAGAGGATGCAGAATTTCCAGGACAAGCTCTGGGCGCCTCTCTATATTTTTGCGGCAAATTTATGGCTAACCCTGCCAGGATGAGATGACTACTCCAGCCAGCTATTTATTTATCGTGTCAGGAGCAAGCCAAACACTTGTATTGCATTTTAAAACAAACAAACAAAAAAACAAAACACAAAGTTTGCAGTTGATTAAATGTCCTTTGACCAGTAGCTGGCCACTTGGAGTGCCTCTGTTGTTACTATAAGAAGGTCCTCCATTGTGCATGTAGCAGGGCTCAGGTTGCATCGCAGCAGATGGTCTGTAGTTTGCTCTTCTCCACACTCGCATGTCGTGGATTCCACTTTGTAGCCCCATTTCTTAAGGTTGGCTCTGCATCTCGTGGTGCCAGAGCGCAGTCTGTTCAGCCTTCCAAGTCACCCAGTTTTCTGTGTGCCCAGGGAAGAGTCTCTCATTTGGTGTCAGCCATTGATTGAGGTTCTGGGTTTGAGCCTGCCACTTTTGGACTCTTGCTTGCTGAGGCGTTCCAGCGAGTGTCTCTGTAGATCTTAGAAAACTATTTCTTGATGTAAGTCGTTGACGTGCTGGCTGATACCCAAACAGGGGATGAGCTAGAGATGTCACTAAAAAGAAAAATGGATTCCCCTGAAACTGTGGAGACCAAAATCCACTGATTGTGGTAATATGAAAATAACTAAATTAACTCAATGTATATATTACAAATACACATATAAAAAACTGCCACATTCACATTAAGTAGAAACAACTGGTTCTTCTCTTGAAGTATAAAACAAAGTCTTCGTTTGAGAAAATGTCCTGTTCTTTATTACATATGAGTAGACTCCAGTAGTCACATGAATTGACTCCAACCTGAAACCGGTTTCGACTCACAAGAGCCTTCATCAGGTGGTTGGGTTCAAATTATCAAAAAAAAGCTCAACTTTTGAGGTGAGAAATTCACCAACAGTCTTCTGGAGGGGTGGATCAGCTAGTCTTTGTTGAGCAATATTTAAGTCGTTGATGTGGTGGCTGATACCCAAACAGGGGATGAGCTGGAGATGTCTCTGCCTTGGTCCTTTCACTATTGGCTGTTACTTCCCAGTGGATGTCAGGTGGTGCAATACCGGCTAAGCAGTGTAATTTCTCCAGTGGTGTAGGGCGCAGACACCCCGTGATAATGCGGCATGTCTCATTCAGAGCCACATGTACTGTTTTAGTGTGGTGAGATGTGTTCCACACTGGGCATGCGTACTCAGCAGCAGTGTAGCAAAGCGCAAGGGCAGATGTCTTCACTGTGTCTGGTTGTGATCCCCAGGTTGTGACAGTCAGCTTTCGTATGATATTGTTTCAGTCAGCTGATTTTAAATTAAATGAAGGATTAGAATATTGGTTAGGAATGTTGAGTGTTTGTTATTGTTGCATTTTTTACTGCAAGAAACAAAGAGAACCGCTTACAAGACCACTTCTTATGCTCAAGTAAGTTGGCTGTCTTTGGATGCTCAACATATTGACAGAAGCTACTGGGTGGGGAGGCAATAAAATGTTTTGGAATGGTCGATTGGTATGCCATGATAACATGACAAAACCAACCAGTTGCTCCTGGTGTGCCTCAAATCAAAGGAATAATAGGAGACGCCAGTTTGTTGACTCCTAGTTGTTAAGCTATTCTGTCAAGTAAAGAGAAGAGGTGAATATCTCTCTTGGCTTTTGTACAGACTGACAGCTAATGATACCCTCTTAATGAGCTTTGTTAGTCAGTTGATCTCTAGCGTACTTGGAATGCAAATTACACCTTCTTTGCCAAATACAACCTGGTCTGAAAAAACTGCAGAGAGTTAGAAAAGACCAAACAAACCAGTAGTTGTTCTTAGACAAGATTGGCTCTATTGTTGGGCAAAGTGAGGTCACTGGCTCTGCTGGCGGATGTTGGAGATCTCACAGTAATTCCATCTTTCAAGATGTGTTGATAAACTCTCCAAACATCCCCATTTGTTGAAGTACAGAGCTGTGAATACAATACAGCTTGTCCTATGCAACCTAATCTTGCTTGCTGCCTTAGGTCTGATGCCAGCTGATAAGGTCAGTTCTGCTGTCCCGCTGCCAGAGGTCAAGAAAGAGTCAACTCCCAGTATAATCAGCTTCTGCAGGTAGAGTGGTTAAGGTATAGCATCTTCTATTTTGCCTCAAACAGCAAAATGTATTAGGTGAAAATGTATTGTCGAAGGCTTTCATGGCCGGAATCACTGGGTTGTTGTAGGTTTTTCCGGGCGATATGGCCATGGTCTAGAGGCATTTTCTCCTGACGTTTTGCCTGCATCTATAGCTCTAGAACAGGGGTCCACAAACTTTTTAAATGGATGCTACCTCTGAGAATGCTTGCCATAGATGCAGGCGAAACTTCAGGAGAAAATGCCTCTAGACCATGGCCATATAGCCTGGAAAAACCTACAACAACCCACTGTATTAGGTGACTTTATTTGGAATGCAAAGACCTTTGGGACGTTCAGGGTCCTGATGTTTTTGCGAAAGTAGTCCTGCTACAGAATGTGACCAATGCTGCTTGTAGTATCTGATCCATTCAGGCTTCACTCCATTTAGATTCAAAGGCTACATTGATGTATAATGATGAAGCCACTGAGAATATGAATCCTAACATTATTGATGAGAAATAGATGAAAAGGGGATGTAAAAATAGAAATAAATATATGAAAAAGAGATGTAAAAATAGAAATAAAGGAAAGCATTCTCTTTGTTTTTTATGTCTAATTTACATATTCATAAACGACAATGAACCTCTTAGAATCAGAGAGCTGGAAGAGACCTCATGGGCCATCCAGTCCAACCCCCTGCCAAGAAGCAGGAAAATCACATTCAAAGCACCCCCAACAGATGGCCACCCAGCCTCTGTTTAAAAGCTTCCAAAGAAGGAACCTCTACCACACTCTGGGGTAGAGAGTTCCACTGCTGAACGGCTCTCACAGTCAAGAAGCAGGAAAATTGCATGAGGAAAATCGCATCTTTGCACAAGGCATTTTGTCCTCATTTAGCCACTTTGTTTTGTGGCGGTGTGTCATCACATGATGCATGACAGACCGTATCCACATTCCTCCCAAAGTGGAGGAATTATATGTCCAATCCAATCATACAGGGAAAAGGGGAGGAAGATGTAGGTAGCTCCATTGGAGCTATCCAAAAATACACTTTCCTCCCTATAGTGGTGGAGGAAGCACCTTTCAGTGCTTTCTCCACCACCTTCCTACCCATATGATGGGGGAAAAGGTGGCAGGGCAACATACATTGTCACGCATTGCCAGCCTTTCTCCCTAACTCGTCTCTATCATATGGTGGGGAAAGGAGGGTGGGCAGCCGAGGCACTACAAGCTGCCCCGTGCACCTTCCTTTTCACTGGCGACTGCAAGCAAAACGATACGATACAATATTAATATTCGGTTATACTCTTCCTTCCTCCCACCCCTCCCATTTTGGTGACTTCCCATCCCTTGGACTGGAGACCTTAATATATAATTCCATTCTTCCTTCCTATTACATTGTTTTTCTATTATTATTTCTGGCCTTATAGTTATTATTTACAAATTCCCTACACAGATTCTAACAGATTAAATTATGAAGCTTTCTACAAAAACATTTTCCTATCACTTTTTTGAAAAGGAAGTTTAGAAATAGCTCCCAGTCCTTGATAAAGTTTTTTTGTGTGTCTTCTTTGTTCATCATTGCTAATTTGTCCATTCCTACTCTTTTGAAAACTTTAACCATCCATTCTTCCATTGTTGGGAGGACTGCCTTCTTCCTCCTCTCTTAAAGGGCCTGGTCTAGGGGATGCTGGGAGTTGTAGTGCAGAAGAAAGTGTGGATATGCTATTATGTGGTTTTTTTGGCTGGAGAGTCATTTTTGCGCATGCGCTGTAGCATCTTTTGGCTTTTTTGGCATTTTAAGTCCCTTCTGCTGTGTTTTTCAGTGTTTTTATGAGTGAAGGTCACTCGTTGGCCTGATAGGTGTATTGTGTCCAAATTTGGTGTCAATTCGTCCAGTGGTTTTTGAGTTATGTTAATCCCACAAACTAACATTACATTTTTATTATATAGACTAAAGGGACTATGCGCAGTGGGTTAAAGCACTGAGCTGCTGAGCTTGTTGATCGAAAGGTCGCAGGTTCAATTCCGGGGAGTGGCGTGAGCTTCCGCTGTCAGCCCTAGCTTCTGCCAACCTAGCAGTTCGAAAACATGCAAATGTGAGTAGATCAATAGGTACTGCTCTGGCAGGAAGGTAATGGGGCTCCATGCAGTCATGCTGGCCACATGACCTTGGAGGTGTCTATGGACAACGCTGGCTCTTCGGCTTAGAAATGGAGATGAGCACCACACCCCAGAGTCAGACATGACTGGACTTAATGTCAGGGGACTACCTTTACCTTATATTTATTTACTTTATTTCTATACCGCTTTTCTCAGCCCTCAGGCAACTCAAAGCGGTGAACAACATCAGTACAAAATATCACAAAACAAGTATAGGGCAATTAAAAACAATTATCACATAAATCATTAACATCAGTATAACAATCATTAGCGCCTCAACAGTAAAATCAGAATCCAGTCTCGTCATCATTATTCCGTATTCCTATGTTCAATTACACTGTTTAATCAAATGCTTGTTCGAACAGCCAGGTCTTCACTTTCCTCCGAAACGCCAGCAGGGAGGGGCCGATCTGATATCTGCAGGCAGGGCGTTCCACAGCCGAGGGGCCACCACTGAGAAGGCCCTGTCTCTCGTCACCACCAAGCACGCCTGTGATGCAGGCGGCATAGAGAGCAGGGCCTCCCCAGATGATCTTATTGTGAAGAATTATTGCAAAAGAGAAGTGGGGCACAGGTGAGATTTCTATGCCTCTGCTGCCAGAATGACACAAGTAATCTTGGGTATTTTGCAACTTGACTGTGGTGTGGCATAGAAAAGTGAATGAGATATCTGCTGCTATGTCTCAGGCAGCGGAATGTCTTGGGATGACCCACTTGGACTGATAATAATGCACAAACATTTAGACATTACTAATAAAATACAGGAAAAAGTATTGCTTATTCAGAATTTTTTTGTGGTATGAAAAAGCACCAAGTTGGGGGGTGGTGGTGGCGGTATTTGGACGTTGTGAACTGAGATTGAAAAGTGCAAAAGATTGCAAACTATGGTTCAATTCAGGATCCCTTAGCACAAATATTAAATATCCTTTCCAGCTTCAGTCTTTCAAATTGGTACACATTAGGCGTTTTGCATGTCAGCACCAATATAATTTTGAATGGCCAGTTTCTCCTGAACAAATTGAAAATCTGATTAGCTGCAGCAAAATGACAAAGACACTCAACCTAGGACATTAAAATTTCTTTCCTAAGAACTGGGGTGGGGGCTAAAAGCAATGAGAAACCACACAGAGACAGAGAGGAATGAAAAACCACATGCAGACAGACAGACTGAAGAAGTCCACACACACTTGTCCGGGCTGTTGCTGCTTTTTCTCAGATAAAGACAGACTCTAATTTCAGCATAGCATTCGGGGCAGGGCAGTATGATATGAAAGGTACGAACGAATGTGCATTTTCTTCACAACACTAGCAAGGGCTAATTATAAAATCATTACAAAATTTCAGCTCGGATGATAAAAATGCTTTCATTTTGATTGGATACATCTGCTCAACTTGAGCCATTCTCCTATGAGCTCTGGTGATCACCAGCCATGTCAAAGAATCATAGAATCATAGAGTTGGAAGAGACCTTATGGGCATTCAGTCCAACCCCCTGCCAAGAAGAAGGAATATTGCATTCAAAGCACACCTGACAGATGGCCATCCAGCCTCTGTTTAAAAGCCTCCAAAGAAGGAGCCTCCACCACACTCCGGGGCAGAGAGTTCCACTGCTGAACATCTCTCACAGTTCGGGTGGAATCTTCTTTTCTGTAGTTTGAAGCCATTGTTCCATGTCCTAGTCTCCAGGGCAGCAGAAAACAAGTTGCTCCCTCCTCCCTATGACTTCCCCTCACATATTTATACATGTCTCCTCTCAGCCTTCTCTTCTGCAGGCTAAACATGCCCAGCTCTCTAAGCCGCTCCTCATAGGGCTTGTTCTCCAGACCATTGATCATTTTAGTCGCCCTCCTCTGGACACATTCCAGGTTGTTAACATCTCCCTTTAATTGTGGTACCCAGAATTGGACACAGTACTCCAGATGTGGTCTGACCAAGGCAGAATATAGGCTTAGCAAGACTTCTCTGAATTTAGACACTATACTCGTTTTGATGCAGGCCAAAATACCATTGGATTTTTTTTGCTGCAGCATGACATTGGCTCATGTTTAACTTGAGCCACGTGTCCCCCATTCTGTATCTTTGCATTTCATTTTATTCTGCCGAAGTGGAATACCTTGCATTTGTCACTGTTGAACTTTGTTTTGGTAGTTTTGGTCCATTTCTCTAATTTGTTAAGATCATTTTGAATCCTGCTCCTGTCTTCCGGAGTATTGGCTATCCCTCCCAATTTGGTGTTGTCTGCAAACTTGATGATCATGCCTTCTAACCGTTCATCTAAGTCATTAATAAAAATATCAAACAGGACCAGGACCAAATCCACTTGACACTTCTTTCCAGGATGAAGATGAGCATTGGTGAGCACCTTCTGGGCTTGTTCGCTTAACCAATTATAGATCCAGCTAACCATAGTTTTGTCTAGCCCTCATTTGACTAGTTTGTTTGGCAGGACATCATGGGGGACTGCTAGAAGGCCATGGGGGACCTGTGTGCGCATTGAGAAGACCCTAATTCACTGCAAGGAAAGAAGAACTGTTAAATGGCATTTTTGTGCTTAACTGTATATTCCTCGCAGTGCACCCATACATTTACAGATGTGATTTAGGAACAGAAAAAGGAAGATGTGAGATGGAACATCCAAAGGAGACAGCAAGATTTGCCAGACATAGACCAAGCTCTCCTAAGACCTGTTTCTTTGTTGCTCTGTTATTTGATGAAGTGATGCTAAATGTCCTCCCGATTCGTCAATCTGTGAGTGGTGCACACTGTCAGTCTTATAAATTGATTGATGATAGTTCAGACATTTACTCCCATATACACTGGGAGATTACTTTTAACTGAGAACATGATAGAGCAAGTAGCACAAGAATAGCTAATTTGGTCAGACGTACTAATTGGGTCTGACTGATTAATGGCAGTTATAGTCTGGGGAGGGTGGATTATTAATTTTAAAATTCCTAATTAAAATCTTCCATTCATTTAGGGGATTCTTTACTTTCATTTTACAGGGACTGGGGCAACTGTATAATTTCATTTTCTTTTTTTGGGGGCAATCTGAATTTATAAATAGTAGCAGTAATAGAAAAGACATAGATTTGTATAGCTCACTCACTTCTTTTTCTGTAGCCCCATGTGACTTATATCTTAAATATATTTTGTAGCTAAAGGCTACAAAATGCAAGTGTAATTGTACACAATTCTAAGATGTTGACAATTTGCAGCAGTGTACAATTCTGCCATATTTTGGTTCCCTTGGAGTGTGATATTTATTTTTAGTTTGTTTTTAACAAGGCCTCTCTTGATATTGTGGCACAGCTGGCTGAGTGTCAGCTGCATTAAGATCACTCTGACCAAAAGGTCATGAGTTCGAAGCCAGCCCAGATTGGAGTGGGCTTCCAACCAATTGTGTAGCCTATTGTTGACCTTTGCAACCCGAAAGACAGTTGCATCTGTCAAGTAGGAAAATTAGGTACCACCTTAAAGTGTGGGGAGGCTAAATTAACTAATTTATGAGGCCATAAAGAAGACTCCAGCAAAGCATTCCAGCGGGGAAGCATGCGGGGAATGCGGAAGTGCTTCATCAGCATCGCAGATGGACGATGAAAGCGACAGCTCCCCTGGTGGCCAGAAAAAGTTAAATAGCCTCTGTGTATGTCTGTATACATTATATGTCAAAATTGGCATTGAATATTTGCCATATATGTGTTCATTGTAATCTGCCCTGAGTCCCCTGCGGGGTGAGAAGGGCGGAATATAAATACTGCAAATAATAATAAAAAATAATTATAATACTGCAGGAAGGCCAACCCTCCACTCACCCTCTACTGGGAAGTTTTGTGAGATGTCATTTTTAATATAAAATTTAAAAAATCAAATAGAAAGTTACAAAAATTGGAAGGGCATAGTGGATCCCTCTGATATTGCATGGTATCAGTTTCCCAGTCTTGGTTCAGTACAGTGCTGTTGCAGGAAAAAGTTGGTTATGGAAGATATAATATATTTCAAATACGAAAAATAATGTGAAGAAACAGAAACATTCCTGAATTCCCTTAACAAAATTCTTTAGTTGCTTGATTTCTTGAGCTTGGGCTGTGATTTGCATTGTTTATAGATCTAAGTCTTGAACTTTTTTTTAATGCAGGAGAATGTTCTTAATAGTTTGAAAATATAACACAAGTTGACCTATATTTCCAAGTTGGGAAGTGAAATATGACTTGGTTTGATCGATTGTAATCATTCTGAAATGACACAATTTAACTGTTTTCTTCTCCTTCTCCTTCTCCTTCTCCTTCTCCTTCTCCTTCTCCTTCTTCTCCTTCTCCTTCTCCTCCTCCTCCTCCTCCTCCTCCTCCTCCTCCTCCTCCTTCTTCTTCCTCCTCCTCCTCCTCCTCCTCCTCCTCCTCTTCTTCTTCTTCTTCTTCTTCTTCTTCTTCTTCTTCTTCTTCTTCTTCTTCTTCTCTGATGCAAAAATGACGGAGATATCACAGAACTACTTTGTCTCTAAGTGAGTTTTTGACACACCTCGTAAAAAGACTGTTATGAAAATTAGACAAGTAGAGTTGAAAAGCTTTTGTAAGTAGATTATTTATGTTGGTCAAAATAGCCAAGTTTACCTTACATACAATCTTTGACCTGAAAATTACAGCTGTTGTTCTGGTTGGAAGACGATCAAACTTCATTTTGAGTGAAATTCAAAACTTTCAAATTTGTTCTCATTTTGCTAAACAGAATGCTCCCCAATTCCTTTAAATAGGGGTGAGGGGAGCCTTTCACTCTGTAGTCAGTCAGCCTCTTCACATTGAGAGGGAAAAACACGGGTAACCATCCATTTAGCATGGAGAATTGTCCCTCTAATATCGTCAGCAATCCCATTTCGAGTTCTGCTTCCCCATCAGACTCACACATGGAATCTTAAGAGGTGATCTTACATTCATCACAAGGTCAGTATTACTTTTTTTAATCAGGAGAAACAACAATATCTGAAAACCAAGAGATTCCTTGCCCTGCCCAAAGTCCCTTAGACTGACACCAGTTGAAAACCACTTATTTCCAATGGGTTAAAATTGTTCTGCCCCAAACTCCATAGGATACAAGAGACAGTGATCTGGGTTAAAACCATTGCTTTGCATGGGATCCTATGGTTCTGCATCAAACCCCATAGGATACAAAAGACTGCTGATGGTTGGGTAATGAAACAGAATGGAAAACTTTGATGGTTCCCATTGCACCTTTTTTTCAGTTGTAAAGATGGGAGTAAAGTACGATAAGAGATTGGAGTCCTGAACATGATTGCTGGCCCATGTTCAGAGTTCCCTCCTTTCAGGGCATTTCTGCTTCTTTTCAGTCCTGGAAGATGTGATGAGATCTTTGCATTTCCATGCTTGAAAGGAGGGTAAAGTGTCCTATGAGAGGAAAATCTCTCAATGTGATGAGGTTGATTGCCGGAGCTTCCTCCTTTCAGGACCCTTATGCCTCTTTTCAACCATGGAGGGCTCTGCATGACAACCAGAAGTAGTTCACCTCCTCCAATATGAACTGAACCACCTCAACTGGGCTCTCCAGGCCAATGGATACTCCACCTCAGACATCAGAAGAGCTGCAAGACCAAGAACAAGCCACGAGAGTAAGATGAAGATCCACCCAGAGGAAAAGTGTTCCTGCCATACATCAAGGGAACCACTGACCGCATAGGGAAGCTGATGAGGAAACACAACATACAAACAATCTACAGACCCACCAAGAAAATCCAACAAATGCTACGTTCAGCAAAGGACAAGAGGGATCCCCTCACCTCTGCAGGAGTCTACCGTATACCATGCAGCTGTGGACAAGTCTACATAGGGACCACCAAATGCAGCATTGTCAAACACGAATCAAGGAACATGAAAGGCACTGCAGACTACTTCAACCAGAGAAGTCAGCCATAGCAGAGCACCTGATGAACCAACCTGGACACAGCATATTATTTGAGAACACAGAAATGCTGGACCACTCTCACAACCACCATGTCAGACTACACAGAGAAGCCATTGAAATCAACAAGCATGTGGACAATTTCAACAGAAAGGAGGAAACCATGAAAATGAACAAAATCTGGCTACCAGTATTAAAAAACTCTAAAATTACAACAGCAAAACAACAGAGGGTAAACAATCAGGCACATCAAATCACTCTCAACAAAAGATTCCCCCCAGGCACTTCCAAGCCATTAAATGCTAATCAAGGTGGTCAGTTGAAACATTCACACCTAGCTCAAGCAGACAAAAGTCCTTTGTCCCACCCTGGTCATTCCACAGATATATAAACCCATTTTCCTACTTCCAACAGACCTCACTACCTCTGAGGATGCTTGCCATAAATGCAGGCGAAACGTCAGGAGAAAATTCCTCTAGACCATGGCCATATAGCCCGAAAAAACCTACAACAACCCAGTGATTCCGGCCATGAAAGCCTTCGACAATACATATAAGTAGTTTAACTCATGTGATGAGCTCAGTGTGTCTCCATTCTTGAAAAGGGCTGAAGTGTCCTACAACTGGGAAATTTCTCAATGTGATAAGGTGGAGTGTCTCCACCCTTGGCTTACAATGAAGTTGTTCTTTTACTTGCTAGCAGGAATACTCTTAAATGCATACTGAACAAATGCACTTTGTGTACACTAACATACAAATATTCAAAGACATGCTGTTCATATGTTAATACAGGATATGGATCTTTCTGCGAACAGAGGTATTTGATTGGTCTCCTTGGAGGCACCTATTTTGTACATATTTATAAAGAAGGAAAGGAAATATGGTGTTATGAATGTAAGATCCTCTATTTTCAGTGCAGCTGATGCTACAATAAGTATATATAGAATCACAGCCTTAGAAGCTAAAGGGCGCCTAGACAGGAGTTACACAGGAATGTGTGCTATTATTCTAGTTAACTTAAATGGAATTATTTCGACTACCTGCCTGGGAAGAATCACAGAATTCTGCAGGGAATCTGTTTACATTTTGTACAGAGGGCACATGGTCAAGATCAAAGTGTTAAAGTACTTCCAGAAGTCCAGATAAACCAAGTGACTAGCTAGTGGTTATGAATGTCTTGACCCTACGGTTGTATGATCAGGTAAAACAGACAGCTGGTACTGCAGTGTGTCAGGCAACTGAGCAGGGAGCGGGCAGCTGATGGATGCTGCAAAAAGAGTCAGAAAGTTCATGTTGTGTCAGTTACTGGCAGATACTTTGGAATTGTGGATTTTTTTTCTCCGAGGAAGAGGTAACACTAGATGGCAGGTTGTTATTACAGTAGTGCCTTCTTGCAGATTTATTTATCATGTCATCCGCAACCAGAACATTGTATTACATTTCTAACAGAACAAAACAAACAAACAGATAAAATAAAAAACCCACAAATTTTGCAAACTTGGTAGCTGATTAAATGTCCTTTGACCAGTATCTGGCCACTTGGAGTGCCTCTGGTGTTGCCGCAAGAAGGTCCTCCATTGTGCATGTGGCAGGGCTCAGGTTGCATTGCAGCAGTTGGTCAGTGGTTTGCTCTTCTCCACACTCGCATGTCATGGATTCAACTTTGTAGCCCCATTTCTTAAGATTGGCTCTGCATCTCGTGGTGCCAGAGCGCAGTCTGTTCAGCGCCTTCCAAGTCGCCCAGTCTTCTGTGTGCCCAGGGGGGAGTCTCTCATCTGGTATCACCCATGGATTGAGGTGCTGGGTTTGAGCCTGCCACTTTTGGACTCTCGCTTGCTGAGGTGTTCCAGCGAGTGTCTCTGTAGATCTAAGAAAACTATTTCTTGATTTAAGTCGTTGACGTGCTGGCTGATACCCAAACAAGGGATGAGCTGGAGATGTCTCTGCCTTGGTCCTTTCACTATTGGCTGCAACTTCCCGGCGGATGTCAGGTGGTGCAATACCGGCTAAGCAGTGTAATTTCTCCAGTGGTGTAGGGCGCAGACACCCTGTGATAATGCGGCATGTCTCATTAAGAGCCACATCCACTGTTTTTGTGTGGTGAGATGTGTTCCACACTGGGCATGCATACTCAGCAGCAGAGTAGCACAGCACAAGGGCAGATGTCTTCACTGTATCTGGTTGTGATCCCCAGGTTGTGCCAGTCAGCTTTCGTATGATATTGTTTCTAGCACCCACTTTTTGTTTGATGTTCAGGCAGTGCTTCTTGTAGGTCAGAGAACGGTCCAGAGTGACTCCCAGGTATTTGGGTGCGCTGCAATGCTCCAGTGGGATTCCTTCCCAGGTAATCCTCAGAGCTCGGGATGCTTGTCTGTTCTTAAGGTGAAAGGCACATGTCTGTGTTTTAGATGGATTAGGGATCAGTTGGTTTTCCCTGTAATAGGCAGTAAGGGCACCTAGAGCTTCGGAGAGCTTCTGTTCAACCATCTCAAAGCTCCCTGCTTGAGCGGTAATGGAGATACATTTCAAGAAATTGCTGGAAATACAGAATGCATAGCAATAATAATAATAATAATAATAATAATAATAATAATAACCTTTATTTATACCCTGCCACCATCTCCCGAAGGACTCGGTGTGGCTTACAAGAGGCCGAGCCCAAACACATCAACAAAAAAGCAACAACAGCAATACAGACAATAAATAAACTCATAAACAAAGCAATAAACAATAACAATAACACAACGACGCATTAAAAACCTATGGCAGGGCCAAATGTAATAATTAAAATTTTAAAAATGCAATCACTTGCTGAAGCAGGAAATGACGTGACCACTATGAAACCAATGAGAACATGATGCATGAAATATTACAAAATTAAGTAATTTGAAAAAAAAAATAGTACAGACTTAACCTATTTTACCTGAAATCTGAAATATTTCAAGATTGAAAATGGGTCAAGTGGGTGGCTGGGATAATGACACTTTGTGTGATGCACACTTCTTTTTTTACAAATATTAAGAAGTTACCTTTAGACTATGTGTATGAGCACTTCTATCATAAATTATCAGATCATTTTGGAACAAACTTTGTGCCCCACCAGCATCTCCCCGAAGGGACTTGGAGAGGCTCGCAAATGTATTTGTGGCATCTCCATTAGGATGACACAAGAAAGTTCTACTCTGTGCAATCCAATATTGCCTGTTTAGTGGAATGGCTTTCGGGTGGCTGAAGATTCATCTTCAGCAGAGTCAAGATGAGTGGGATCTTTTCCAGGTCTTTCTCATCACACAATGCTATTCTTTTGGCAGTTCATTCAGAAACCCTGTGCTGATGGACAATCCAACTTCCTTGAAATGGGCCCAGTGAAAATGCACTCCACTTTAGCTTGGGTGATTGATTTTTTCTTTTGCTGTTAATGTTTCAGAGTTCTTTGTGAGCAAAATGGGCCTGGTTTAAAATGTTTTTTGACAGAATAGCCAGGGCTATTGTTTTTTTTAGTTTTCCCAGAAAGCATTCCACACTGTATTTGATTGATCGTTTTGCTTCTAAAAAACTTTGGACATGTTCAGAAAAGATCAAAATCTATCTCTTGGCAGCAGAGAAAGAAGTGTTCAGTGTCACATCCAGTATGTGTGTGTACACATATATCCAGGAAACTCGTGGTCCAAAAGGTGTGTTTTGCATAAAATTGTAGATCTCACTTTGTAAGTCTTCCACCTACACATTTAGTGACCTGTCACAATTACAGAACAATTGGGTCACTAGAGAAAATGTACCCTTCTGATTCTTTAGAAGGCATCTAAAGCCTTGATATATGCTAATGTTGTATTCTAGATGGGAAAATGATACAATATATAGGAGAAGGTTTCGCAAGGGAAGACCTGTATTCAGATTCTTCCTTGCTTTTCTGATTGTGTTATGGTATTGTAGATGGGCTAAAAAAGCACAATAGTGTCATCAGATACAAGATTTTCTCATATTTATATCACTTCAAATGTTGAGAAACATTGCTTTGCAGGCCACATGGTGCGCAGAACAGATGTATTTATTTATTTACCTTATTTATATTCCGCCCTTCTCACCCCGCAGGGGACTTAGGCGGATTACAATGTACATATACATGGCAAACATTCAATGCCATAGACACACAGCATATATAGACATACACACAGAGGCTATTTAACATTCCAGCTTTTTCATGAGGGTATTCTGGCCACCAGGGGAGCTGTTGCTTCACTGTCTATTTGTGACACTGATGAAGTACTCCTCATTCTTTGCATGCTTGCTGGAGATTTTTAGCATTGTAAATTAGCTGCAGCAATGCCACGGCAATATGGGACCTGCGGGGATGGACGAAATCTCTTGGTCGTCCTCCCACCTGATGATCTGATTCATTCCGTATGGCGTATAATGTGAACGACGAACATGATCATACAATGATACACTGGTCAACTGGTGCTTAAAATAGATATGAATTGAGGCAAATAGAGAAGATGTTGTGATCCGCACAAAAGTTGAGGAATGTATCATCTAAGTATCTAAGCAATAATATTGGCAGGAATGCCAAGAGATTTAATGGTCCCACCAGTTTGGAACTCATCAGATTCAAATTGCAGTTTTCTGCCTTCGCATTGCTTCCAACTTATGTTGACTATATCGTGGGGTTTCCTTGGCAAGATCTATTCCTTGGGAAGATCTTGCCTTCCTCTGAGGCTGAGATAATGTGGCATGCCCAAGACCACCCAATGGGTTTCTATGCTGAGTGGAGATTTGAACCCTGCTATCTTTGAGTCCTAGTCCAACACACAAACCACTACACCAGGGGTCCTTGAACATTTTAAACAGAGGGCCAGGTCACAGTCCCTCAAAGTGTTGGAGGGCCGGACCTCAAATTTTTTAAACAGAGGGCCAGGTCACAGTCCCTCAAACTGGTAGAGGGCCGGATTATAATTTGAAAAAAAAAAAACCATGAATGAATTCCTATGCACACTGCACATATCTTATTTGTAGTGCAAAAGACACTTAAAACAATACAATAATTAAAATGAAGAACAATTTTAACAAATATAAACTTATTAGTATTTCAGTGGGAAGTGTGGGCCTGCTTTTGGCTGATGAGATAGGATTGTTGTTGTTGTGTGCTTTCAAGTCATTTCAGACTTAGGTTGACCCTGAGCGAGGGCCGGGTAAATGACCTTGAAGGGCCATTGGGCCGTAGTTTGAGGCCTCCTGCACTACACCATACTGACTTATTATTTTGAATGTTCAGCAGGTGGCCTCCAGTGAATTTGCCTGTTTTAACTAAACTACTTCTGGATGGTGACCCTCTGGGTGGAAGGGTGGAAGAAGAAATGGAAACCTTTTCCATCATCAAGTTTATTTCACTGTATCCAGAACATGTATCTTAGGGACCGCCTCTCCTTCTCCCATCATCGGAGGTCGCAACAACCATCCCAACGTGACTTACTTTATATACCGGGTCCTAGAGAAGTGCACTTGGAAAGTACCAGACGCAGGGCTTTTTCTATTTCTGCCCTTGCCTTGTGGAATTCCTTGCCGCCCTATATGAGAACCATGCGTGAGTTAGGGCCTTTTACCCTAGCACTTAAGACCTGGCTTTTTTTACTAGAGCTTTTGATCTATGTTAATTTTATCAATATCTGTATGTATGTATTTTTATCCTTTACAATTTAGCTTGTAAATCGCCTAGAGCATCTTGGATGGAGGGCGATTAATAAGTAATTAAATGATGATGATGATGATGATGATGATGTAGTTCCATATTGTACTTTGGAAAGATCTTTTTCAAGCCCTGTAAACTGAGATACATTGTGATATGCCATAAAAACATTGCTTCTTCTCGGGAATTCCTGTATCATTTGGAGACCTCCTTTTTGTAAATTTTAAATCAAAGACTGGCTTGAATTTCAGTCAGAATATGATCTCTAAGCAATAATGTATAGATATATAAATGTGACAGGCAGTAAAAAAGCAGTTCCTTATTAGTTGGTCAGAAGGAAGTGTCATCCAGCAGATAATAGTGCCAGCTTCAAAGAAACATGTAAACCAGTTCAATGAAATCTTACATTTTATTAAAATCCCCAACCACTGGGAAGAGATTGTGCCAGAGAGAGAGAGAGAGAGAGAGAGAGAGAGAGAGAGTTGAAAAAAAAGAAAGAAAAAGTGTGGGGAGGGAGGTGAAGGAGAGAAAAGACTGGGAGTTGCTTGCTTTATTTCTGCACTGCTGATAAGCAGTAATTTTTGCAGAGAGGGAAAAAAGTAATCCACTGCGATAAAACCATTTTCATAATACCATGGGAATGAGTTATTGCTCAAGGTAAGGCGCTGCTTCTAATGGCTGCCTGAGCTTTCATCTCCATCTTTCATGGACTAGTCAGACATTTTTATAGTGCTGACACAAAAAGAGAGCATTTATGTTGCTTCCATTCTCCATCTGTCAACAGTTAGGTTAAAGTGCTACTGCCGGCATACTTTTTGATCTGATTTCCATTCTGACTTGGTGTGTTGCTAGATGTAAGGTCTTTGAGCCATGCTACCCCACAGGGGCCCACTAGCACAGATTTTATATGCCATTAATAGTTAGGAAATAGACTTGAGTTGCTTGTCTTTTCAGCATTAATTGAAGACCGGAGTGTCATTTCTCTCTTTATTGTAACGCTTGCAGCCTCAGTGTGATTGCATTGATTTCCTAAACATATATTAATATGTGATTTCAGCTTCCACAATTTTGCAGGTTTCGGGTTGTGGTGTGCCTAGGTTCCGAAGATCGAATGAGACAAGGAACGAGTTGAAGGCAAAGAACAGAGGCTTTTTTCACTTAGCCAAAGTGGATGTCAGCAGAGTCTGCATTCTCATATCTGACATACAAGCAATGGATACATGCAAAGACATTTATAAGAGTTTGACTGTTATTCAAGCAATGAACTTCCCCCAAACCGAGCATTGATTGGCGCAGGTTGGTGCTAGCTAGGATCTGTACACTGATTGGTTGATGTCCACCATCTGCTGCTGCTGATTGGTCTCTGAGTGTGGCAGGAACTTTAATAAACTGTCATTGCCCAGTTTGAAGTTTGTAGCTGTTTCTTGGGTCCACCTTTGGTAGGTATGTGGCAGAAAAGAATGTGAGTAGCATTCAGGTGGATGGGTGCTAATGGCTGTATTCTTGCCAGCTTGGGTGGGACAATGAATTAATGGGCAGCAAAACAATGAGTGATAATGGGTGTTGGCATACCTGAATGGACTCTCAGGAAGAGACAGGGGCAGGGCATTGGAAATTCGATGACCTTTCAGTCTGTCTAGGGATTAGCTCATTGTTGGAGGCACAGAGGTATTGTTAGATACCTCAGATAACCTGCTCTGGTCTAGGTTATCTGAAAGACTGTATCTCTTTCTCTGAACCAGTAAGACATCTACAATCTGGGGAGGGCCTTCTCTCTGTCTCACCCACCCACACAGGGAAGTTTTTGTTTTACCAGGTCTTTAGCCTTTTCTGTTAAAGGGTGATGGTTCCTGACCAAATTACAATTCCCACAATTCAATAGCATTTAGCCTTGGTGTTAAACTTCATGAATTTGATAATGGAGATGCACTCTATATGATCACTTGCTCCTTGTAACAATTTATAGCAAGTCACAATCCTGCACATTCCCACTGAACCCAATGGGAAGTAGAAAAACAGAGGCTTATGATGTGAATGATGTGTAAATGGGCAAAGTGTATTGATTGTTACCTATTTAACTTTTCCTATAACTAAACTATGAATGTGTTGGACTTGGCGTGGTGAAGCCGAGGTAGTGTCCCTCCCTGGCCTACCCTTCAGCTTGTAAGGGCGAAACATCTGGGTCTCCTGGTGACCTAAACCCAGGTAACCTCAAAGGGAAATGTATGGAGAAGCCTCCCTCAAAGTTGTTGAGACCAGACTCTTCCCGTTTCTGGGCCATTTTATTTAACCTTACCCCTTAATTGGATATCAAGGTGACTGCATTAGGTAAAGGCCCACACCCTCAACAGGAATGCCTTGATATTTTGATACTGGAATAGCGACTTTGCCCTGTAAGGGTGCACTTCCGAAATCAAGGCCATATATATCTTGTAACAGACCAGCCATCAAGATAAACCCAGAAATCCAGCGACCCAAAGCATCTGAAGCAACTTTTAAAGCATCTTTCATCAACAACTCTTGATGCCAAAAGGAAACACCATTAAAATTGGGTAAACAGAAAGGTTTGATTTCATGGACCATGTAACTCTGATATGGTGGTGCGACTGGGGCACACCGGAGAGGGCATTACACATTCTCCGTAAGAAAGCTATACTTGGTGCCACTACTCTACAAGCAAAATTTAGATGGCCAATCAATTCCTGAAATTCCTTCAATGTGGCCTTTTTGCGCTGTAAGAACTGGCTGACTCAAAACGTCAAGTCTGTCACCTTGGCGGGTAGCGCCCTGAAATATTGGTGTATGGTGTCGATTTACACCCTGAGAAAGTTTAGCACTGTGTGAGGGCCTTCTGTTTTCTCTTCTGCCAATGGGATGCCTAACAGGGAAGTAAGCTGTTGAAAAGCCAATAATAGGGTTTCACACTCCCCGGCACCACACCTATCTATGAATAAAAAGTCATCGAGGTAGTGAACCACATCTTTGAGGCCTGATTTGACTTTATGTGCCCATTCTAAGAAGGTGCTAAATTCTTCAAAGGCAGCGCAAGAAACTGAGCAGCCCATGGGAAGAGCTAGGTCCATATAAAATTGACCCTGAAATTGGGACCTCAAAAGTTCAAAATCCAGGGGATGAAAGAGGAGAAGTCTGAATGCTGATTTAATGTCATATTTGGTGAGCTCCACTCCAATCCCATACCTACAAATGAGGCAAACTGCTGAATCGAAAGAGGTGTAGCCGAGATGTGCGTGGGCCTTGCGCTGGAATATGAAAACCAAACTTGAAACCAGAAAGCAAATAGCCAGCTGCCACTCGATCGGGGTAGGATTGTAACCACCTATCAAGTTGGGGGCCCTTTGGGAATAACAGACTGAGCCACGGTCTTTCTATTACCGAGGTTGTCTCTATTGTTAGCCCTGACTGGCCTTCCCTTGCTGCAGTTTTGTGTTAGGTGTGACCTGGAACATATTGCACAGGAATGCTGAAACCTACCATTCCTGTGGGAGCAAAATCCTTGTGCTGCGTACTCCCAGCACATGGGCTTTTGTTGCTGAGATTGTTGCTGGGCAGCCGACTGCCAAAAGGACCGCCCGCTCTTATTTTGTATTGTGTGTCTGCTGTCAGCCTTCTGATTAAAGATGGACCAGCATCCCAACGCTGGGTTGTTTGATGGGTGGCAGAAACACTCGTTGTATTCTAACCAAGCATTACCCACAAAATTAACATAGGCCCCATAAATGATATTTCGATACTGGAATAGCAACTTTCCCCTGTAAGGTTGTGCTTCCGAAATTAAGGCTGCATATATCTTGTAACAGGTCAGCCAGTTCTCCCAGTTTTGCTCCACTTTTCTTTTCTTTATCTTATCCTTGTTTTCCTCATCCAAATCATCCTTCTCCTTCTTGTCAAGTTCTCTAAAGTAGAGGGAGAATATGTCAACATATTCATTTCTCAGTGTCCTATCAAATGTTTTCTGGGTGAGAAGAGAACCTAGTGCCGTTGATCCTGTAAGGGAAGCTGCTAGCAGTGGCCACTTAGTGGTACCCCAGTATTGGTTAGCCTCCCCAGTTCTAGTTGTCTCAAGAGTTACCGTGGCCACATTTGAAATTTGACTAGTAGTAGGGGCATAAGCAGTGCTTGGCATAACTGTAGTTATCACACTAGGTTGTGTAGTAGTGGAAGTGCTAGGAGTGCTTGGGGCCACTGATTTGACTAGTTGTACTGAGATGAGTTTGACCCTGATCCCATGGCCATGTGGATGTAATATTTGTACCTGTGGATTATTGTACAATTAATATTTAACGTAATCATCTTATTAACCTCGCTAGCGTATGACTCCCCTCCCTCTTCCCTCTCTTTATTTATTCATTCTTATTTATTTAATTAATTTTTTAGTTAATAATTGCACTGGGGGCTGCCTAACTTGGCCGGCATGCTTTAAAATAGGCTAGGCCTGTAACTCTGATACTTAATTACTTACTTAGGCAATCCCTCGTAGTCTGAGGATGATGGTCCTCCAAGTGTAACATCCTGGTGGTGGGTCCGTAGGTGACTGTAGAGCCCTATTTTTCATCTGCATCTACTCCCACAGTGAGGGCATTGGTTTCCAGGTGGAAGGTGGTCCCGGTCAGGGTTGGCTTGACATGCCTTCCTCTTGGCACATTTCTCTCTTTCGCCCTCCATTCATGCCTCTTCAAATTCTACAGCACTGCTGGCCACAGCTGACCTCCAGCTGGAGTGCCAAGGGCCAGGGCTTCCCAATTCTCTGTTTCTATGTCAGAGTTTTTAAGGTTGGCTTTGAGCCCATCTTTAAATCTCTTTTCCTGCCCACCAACATTCCACTTTCCATTCTTGAGTTCAGAGTAGAGCAACTGCTTTGGGAGACGGTGTGAGGCATCTAGACAATGTCGCCGGTCCAGCGGAGTTAATGGCGGAGGACCATTGCTTCAATGCTGTCAGGGAGGAAAAGTCTCTATTATTTATATTACCGTTATTATGCCTAAACACCAAGTGCTATACACAATGAATACAGAAGACAGTCTGCTTGCTTACAGTCTCCCTACTAGATTTTCCTGTACAAAAATATTCCAGGTGATGCATTCAGGATTCCTTCCTCATTCTAGAACAGTTTCACCTTGTGATCTGCTGGCAGCTACCCTGACACGGACTATGTGAGCCAAACCACAATACTTTAGCAAGTTCTTGTTGAAGCGAGCACAAAGAGAGATCATTTTCTGTGACATCTAAAGGGCATGTAGGCCTATAAAATAATTATTCTGCCATCCTTTCATCACCCGTGTTCTTACTAATCAGAATTTACTTGTGCTCTTAATTAGCAGAGAAGAATGAAATTGAGTAATTCATGTAGTTTGAGGACTACTCATCTTATTTCAGTTCTCTGCCTTTTGAAGAAGTAACTTTCTTCTCCGAACATAGAGGTTGGTTGTCGGGTGTCTTCAAGAGGTTTCTGGCTTACAGTGACCCTAAGGTGAATCTCTCATGAGGTTTTCTTGGCAATATTTGTTCAGAAAGGCTTTGCCTTTCTCTCCTACTAATACAAAAGTGCTTTTGTGTTGGCTGGCCCACAACCTGGAATTTCTGTATTTGACCAACCTGGGGCAGTTTTAGTAATCCATAAAAAACAGTTGTAGCTTCAGAACTTCAGGACTTTTCTACAACAATTGTGTAATCAAATGTGTAATCCTAGATACACATTGGCACTTGCACTTTTGTTATTACAACTCTCTTCATTCATACAATTGCACCAATCTATGGCCTTGCAATGATACTTCCACATATTCTTGTAAACAGCCCTTCTGCTTTTCCACTGCTCTGTAATTTTTGATTTCTTTTTTAAAAACCAGTTTCAGAAATACTTCAGAAAAGCAAATCTTTCTGGAAAAGGTTAAGCAAGAATAGTGAGTGGGGGAGGAGGGGAATCGCACCCCCTGATGTCACTTCTCTGCCAGCATGCTGATATAGAAGCAGAACTGGCTCATCATACAAGGTATCCATTTTGTTTTGGCCCCCATGTCTTGTTTTTGCCCGCCCTCCCCTCGATTTTGGAATAGTCTTTAAGAGCCTTCTCAAATTAGAAGATCCTTACTTTAAATATTGAGTGAGAATGCCCCTTAATGAGTTTAATAATAATAATAATAATAATAATAATAATAAACCTTTATTTGTACCCCGCTACCATCTCCCGGAGGACTCGGTGCGGCTTACAAGAGGCCGAGCCCAAATACAACAGTAAAAACAACAACAATACAGCAAAATAACTCAAAAACAAGGCAATAACATTAACAACACACCATGACGCAATTAAAATCTGTGGCAGGGCCAAATGTAATAATTAAAATTAAAAAGTGCTGGGCATGACCAGGTGAAAGGGTAGGTGTTTGGAGGGGGATGGGCATGCAGATATCCTGGCTCTCTGATAAAGTGCATTTGGGAACATAATGCTTGGAGTTTCCTTATTCTGGGAAGGCACACTGGAACAACCACGTTTTCAAGCTCCTCCTAAAAATTGCCAGCGATGGGGCTTGCCTGATGTCCTTAGGGAGAGAGTTCCAGAGTCGAGGGGCCACCACCGAGAAAGCCCTATCCCTCGTCCCCACCAATCACTTGCAATGCAGGTGGAAGTGTGAGCAGGGCCTCTCCAGATGAAGAGATCGTGTGGGTTCGTATACAGAGATGCGGTCACGTAGGTAGGCGGGTCCCAAACCGTTCAGGGCTTTGTAGGTGAGAACCTGCACCTTGAATTGGGTGGAAGATGAATGGCAGCCAGTGGAACTCCTTAAACCCAGTGGAACTCCTTGGACCAATTGAAATTTCCTCATCCAGACAGCCACAGTGGCCAGACACTCGTCCAGCACCCGAGGATATTCCTTGGAGTTAGGTGGAAAAGAGTAGTAGAGTTGTGTGTCATCTGCGTAGAGATGGCAACCAACTCCAAAACTCCAGATGATCTCACGCAGCAGTTTCATGTAGATGTTAAAAAGCATGGGAGACAGAATGGAACCTTGCGGGACCCCACAGGTTAAAACAAACATGGGAGGAAAATCTTGGCTTTTGGAATGCTTTATTCTGATTCCTCAGAATCACAATTCTTTGGATGCCAATTTTCTGTGGTTAACCCTGTTACGCTACGATGTGTTTTGTCCAGTGTCCCAGCGCCCAAAACCCAAATGCAAAAGACTCATAGACGGGAGTAAAAGGGAACAGAAAAATCTTTACTCTTTACTCAGCAGAGATGAAAACATAAACTGGCAATGTTGCATACAAAAACAAACAGTGCAACAAACTTACACAGTCTTTGTAAAAAACACAAAATAAGGCATCTTCATCTTACAGCAAATGAGAGATCAAAATAAACCTTGAAGTAAATAGGTATTTCACCATCGCCTTCTTCATAGTAGCTTCTCCAAACTGCTCCCCAGAGCAAAGCCTTTTCCCATGGGTCTCCTCAGAGAAAAGGCTCTCCAGAAGCTCTCCTTAAGGATCTCTCCTTCAGCATCTTCTGTTGGAACTCCATGCTGGTATTCCAGAATATATTCAAGAAAATCAAACAGATATAGCCCTTTGGGTCACACCCAGGCTTGCTGGTTGACCTACATTTGCAGCTGTACATGATAATTAGCAGTCTTTAGGAGGAGCTTGAAAATGTGGTTGTTCCAGTGTGCCTTTCCAGAATAAGGAAACTCCTAGCATTATGTCCCAACGCACTTTATCAGAGATCCAGGATATCTGCATGCCCATCCCCCTCCAAGCACCCCACCTTGTCATGCCCAGCACTTTTAATTTTAGTTATTACATTTGACCCGGCCATTGTTTTTAATTGCGTCATTGGGTGTTGTTAATGTTATTGCTTTGTTTTTTTAGTTATTGTGTTGTTGTTGTTGCTATTTTTATTGTTGTATTTGTGCTCGGCCTCTTGTAAGCCACACCGAGTCCTTCGGGAGATGGTAGCAGGGTACAAATAAAGGATTATTATTATTATTATTATTATTATTATTATTAAACACAATAAGGTTTTTCTTCACACACATATACTTGGTCCTGCAAGGACTTATCTTAACAAACCCATGCTCAGAGGGGCTTACTGCAACCTTGTACAAAAATTACATAATTAAACCGCACAGGATTTCCAGATACTTTAATAACAATTACATGCCCAAATCTAAATAGTCATAAAACATATTAAACATTTCTTTGTAATGGATGGTAAAGAGTGTACAATTAATTAACAATTTGCATGAAGTGCTAACCAAGAAGAAATGCCAAAAAGAAAAAGAGATACATTGATAGGAAGAAAGATAAATCCAAATAGCAGTACAATAATTTAATTTCATACTGAATCTGGCCAATCTCGTAAACCTAGAGATGTCTCCACACAAGGGATTTAGATCCTTGACCATTTAATCTGCACATGCAGAGATGAATGAATATGGTTGTTTTCTGGAAGATGCACAGAAAAACCTGGCAACTATGCCTTGACAGACTAAATTACAAGGGGCCAGACTAGATCAGTGGCTCTCAACCTTTGGTCTTCCAGCTGTCAGAATCTGTCCTCACTGGCCATTCAAGCAGAAAATTCTGAGAGTTGAAGTATAAAACAGCTGGAGAATCCCGTGTGTAGGATTTGCAGCCAGATGGTTTTAGGTGGGATGGTCTGTCATCATTGCTCATCAAGTTGCTTTCTGTCCCAACAGCCTGTTCTGTGAGAATTCTCCACCTCTCCTGTGGCAGCAGAGATTCAAACAACTTCACACTCAACCAGAGGACCGTGGCACACCTGGGAGGGGGTGGTGGGTTCCCACTTTGAATCACTTTTAAGAGAGGATAGCGGGATATACATAAATATTAGGCATGGATAGAGCTGCGTCAGATTACTTGTTACTTGTAATAATTCCATTAAAGTTACCTTTTTGAAATGACTTCGAAGCATTTTTAAAACCCCAGAAGTCCCTTTGCCCTTCCGAAGCTTTTTTCCGCCTTTTTTGTTGTGGCTCAGGAAGTGAGTCGGAAATGATTCAGTGTATTTTCAGCCCTCTAGCCTGCTGGGAGGCTCCTTGCCACCTCTCCCAGCCAATCAGGGGAGATGTTTTGGGGAGGGGTTTCAGCACTGGTAGCCATTGCTGTATATAAAGGGGAGCACATGGCTCAGAGGCTCGTTCGGAGCCAGGAAGGGAAGGGAGAAGAGAGAAGGGAGAAGGGAAAAGACAAAGATAAAAACTAAGAAAATGGAGGTTGTGTTGAAGGGAGGTTGGAAGAAGAGCATATCGGGCAAGCAAGCAAGCAGAAAGGAAGAAGGGCTGGGAGAACCATGCCTGCCTGCCTGCCTGGTTGGCTGGGCTGTAGGCAGCCTGCCTTGCCGCTTGTGTGTTGTTGCTGTTGGGGTTTGGTTCGGGTGGGCACCGTGAGGGTAGTGTGTGGGTGAGTGGTGTGGATGAAAGGAGCAACACGGAGGAACCGAAGCACTCACGCCAACATTTTTAAAAGCCAGTGTTGTGGCTGGTCTCTCTGGTGTTTTTTTTAGTTTGTGTTGCACATTTCCTCAAAATAACTATCTCCCATCAATTCAAGCCAATCTTTGAACACCAACTCTTCTTCCCAAAGTAGTGAAATCAGCTTCCAAGGCAAAAAAAGGGTTTGTTACGTTATTTTCTTTGTTTTCTGTGAATTGCCTAAGAAGACTCTAGAAATCCCGTACTTATTTATTTATTTCGCGCATTTCTACCCTGCCCTTCTCAACCCCCGAGGGGGGACTCAGGCCGGCTTACAAAAGGCACAATTCGATGCCAACACAGACAATAAGATAAAAACATATATAACAGCAATTATAAACAATTAAAACAATCAATTATAAAACACAATCAGTAAAATCAATCTTATGCTCAACGTTTGCCAACTCCGTAAATTCATTCCACATTGCCAGTCCTATTAATTCTGGTACTTTCCTGCCTATACTTCCCTAACTGCTGAAATCAGGCCCCAAAAGCTATCAGGGCTGTTTGTTTTTTCTGTGTTTGCTGTGAGTTGCCTAAGAAGACACTAGAAATCCCATACTTCCATGCATATGCTGTTTTTCGCACATTGCGCAATCATGCCCGCCATTAATGACGCAATTTGGAAATTTTGGATTTTTTTCTGGAAAATTCGGAATTCAATTCCGAATCGAACCACCAGCATCCGAAATGAGTTTTGAACCATTTTTTGGATCAACCAGGCCTAATAAATATATAATATTTATAATTATCAATTATTATTACTGTTGTAGCTGTTATTATTTCCCTAGGCACTAAAGTTAACTCTAAATCTGACTTCCTCCTCTCCACTCGCTTTGAGATTTGTCTCCCTGTCCAGCAACACAGAGAAGCACATCAATTCCCTGAACTATCACGGGGTGCCTTGAGACCTGCAAACCCTTCCATAAAATGGAGAAAGGTCGCATAATCTAGCTGTTTTATTCATTTTCATTGCACTTGTGCTTCCACCCTGCTCTTTACCTAATGTTGTCCACTCTCTGTTACCTTTGAAATGATTGTTAATAGGATTCTCTTCACTCTTTTTGAACTCTTGGTTTTTCCTCTTAGTTCCTGATTATTTTAATCCTCACAGTCCCATTTTCATATCCATAGCTCGTCTGCCATTAATTTTCAGTATCTCATTTCTTCTATTCAGACTCTTCATTTCAATTCCTATAATGTTCTGTCATCATCATCATCTCTCTCTCTCTTCGTGCCTTGAAGAGAGCATAAAATGAAGATATACTTTTCAGGTCTTTTTTTAAAAAAACCTTGCTTAATTATTTTATTGTAAGTGAAGCCGAGACATCAATCAGGCTGTTCTCAAAATCCCAGTCACATCAGTTGCTAAATCAAAATATCAGTTATTCTGTCCCATTCCTAGCCTGCTAGACTTTAGGTAGTGTTATTGCAAGAAATATTAAGAGTTCAGGCATGTCCATGATCTTCTTTGAAATGCTCTTGCAAACAAGGCCAGAGTAATGCATCTGAAATCCTAATATCGCTCATGGAATATCATTAACCAGTGAAGCTGGTGTCCTTTTGGTGGCTGCCAGAACCTTAAAAGGATAGAAGTAAAGAATGTTTCAGAAACAATGGCGATCAGTAAATAAAACTTGAAATCTTACTTTTAAAAAAATCACCTGCTTTACTGTTGTCAAATCACCAGCCTAAGCTAGCTATCTTCCTGGAGTATGCGTGATGTCCTTTTGGTGTACCTAATTCGTGGGATTCAGGGGATTCAGTTGCTGAATCCATAAAAACAAGTCTGGTGGGAGACAGATGAAGCCTCAGCTGATACGGATCACAGCAGCTGGATCTTTTTGGCTAATGGGGGCTAATGGGGCTGAGCGACACTCTACCTGAGGTGGAGGCAGGGTGTGGACAGGATGACCTTGAAAATCAGGCAAGCTGCAGCTCCTCCTCTCCTTTCTCCCCTGGCAGCCTCCTCCATCCCTACCCAAAGGCTCCCACCGAGTGTCTGCTTGAGACAAATGGGAATTCGCTTTCCCAGCAGCACTTTGTGCAACGTGAGCATTGAAGGAGCCTCTGTGCTTCCTCCCCAGGAATGATGTGATTTGACTTCACTATGTTTCTCACTTTCTTTCTCAGCCAAACAGAGGCCTGGTTGACTGTGTCCATTCTCCACCCCTCTTTTGGTTTTTATTTATTTATCGTGTCAGGAGCAAACCAAACAGTTGTACTGCATTTTTTAAACAAACAAACAAACAAACAAAACAAAACACAAAGTTTGCAAGCTTGGTAGTTGATTAAATGTCCTTTGACCAGTAGTTGGCCACTTGGAGTGCCTCTGGTGTTACTATAGAAAGGTCCTCCATTGTGCATGTAGCAGAGCTCAGGTTGCATTGCAGCAGGTGGTCAGTGGTTTGCTCTTCTCCACACTCACATGTCATGGATTCCACTTTGTAGCCCCATTTCTTAAGGTTGGCTCTGCATCTCGTGGCACCAGAGCGCAGTCTGTTCAGCGCCTTCCAAATCGCCCAGTCTTCTGTGTGCCCAGGGGAAGTCTCTTATTTGGTATCAGCCATTGATTGAGGTTCTGGGTTTGAACCTGCCACTTTTGGACTCTCGCTTGCTGAGGTGTTCCAGAGAGTTTCTCTGTAGATCTTAGAAAACTATTTCTTGATTTAAGTCGTTGATGTGCTGGCTGATACCCAAACATGGGATGAGCTGGAGATGTCACTGCCTTGGTCCTTTCACTATTGGCTGCTACTTCCTGGCGGATGTCAGGTGATGCAATATCGGCTAAACAGTATAATTTCTCCAGTGGTGTAGGGCACAGACACCCTGTGATAATGGGGCATGTCTCATTAAGAGCCACATCTACTATTTTAGTGTGGTGTGATGTGTTCCACACTGGGCATGCATACTCAGCAGCAGAGTAGCACAGAGCAAGAGCAGATGTCTTCACTGTGTCTGGTTGTGATCTCCAGGTCCCCAGGTCCCCTCTTTTGGTGTGCACTTTGGACTTCAATCCTCAGAACTCCCTCTTATGTATTTTTTAAAAAAATGTTATGGTAAAAACTTTAAATATTTCCCAAAAATCAGTGGATTGGAGAAATGTTCTGAAACTTGGAAGAGTTGCAGTTGTACATGTGGCCTACAAGTAAGGTGAGTTTCATGCTAATAGGCCTAAAGATGACAGAGAAATGAGTCTATAAAGTTTCTCCATAGTCGGTCGCCAATGAACTGAATCTTACCAAAAAGAAAACAGAACCCCCTTCCTGTTTTCGGGAACTTCCCGATAAACAGAATGAGGGACAGCTGAAAATGGGATTTAAAATGGCACGGGTTTTCACCAAGTCTCACATGCCTACTAGCTTCCATTACAGTTACATTTTCACTTGCCCACGATACCTACAATAGTTACTTTTTGATACTTTAAGATTTTGTGGAGCCCCCGGTGGTGCAGTGGGTTAAACCCCTGTGCCGGCAGGACTGAAGACCGATAGGTCGCAGGTTCGAATCTGGGGAGAGGCGGATGAGCTCCCTCTATCAGCTCCAGCTCCTCATGCGGGGACATGAGAGAAGCCTCCCACAAGGATGATAAAAACATCAAATCATCCAGGTGTCCCCTGGGCAACGTCCTTGCAGACGGCCAATTCTCTCACATCAGAAGCTACTTGCTCCTGACACGACGACTTTAAGATTTTGCATGCGACAAATCACTGGCCTATGGTACAACAAACTCTTCTCCTATCCACCTCATGGTGATATTTTCCACATTCGAAACACAGCAAGAAGTCACAGGCTCAAGGGTTTTTAAACCTACATGTCACTTGGGGCCATCTAGGAACCCTTATAGCATAGAGAATTGAGTTTCACTTGTATAAGTGGTTTACAGTTTGTGGACTAAATTCTCAGCTAGCATGGTTCCCAAGGAATCTTTGAAGATAAAATTACAGTCTGCTTTTCAGACAAGACGAGAGAAAAAATCTAAATGCATGATCACTTTAGGATATCTGGAACAGTGCTCTTGCATTTCAAACACTTGTTTTAATGCATGCATATCCTTTTTCTTCCCCGCTCAAGAATCTGCTAATGAATGAAACCCCCTGAGAGACTGTTATGAGTTTTATCAAAGTTTTGTCTAATAATTATGAGATTTGCGCTGGGCTGGTGAAGACCGATCAGGCCCACTTACCATAATGATACTACTAAATAACAAGTGTTCAAGTGGGTCTTATTAGCTATGAATCTATTAAAGAATCAGTACTCTTCTCAAAGCCTTATTACTTGGCGTGGGGGAGAACGGTAAGAGAAACTGTTGCTGGGTAAGTCCTAGTTGTATTAATTTCATTTAAATCCAGGCAGAACAATTTAAGCCTTGATTGTGTGGCTTTTGTGGAGTTCCAGGTGTGCACATTAAAGTGATTCCCTTCCCATTAAATCTTTACACAAAGTTTCTAATAAATTCCCAACAAAATAAGCAGTAACCACTTTTAACAACCGGTTTGCTGGAGTGTTAACAGCCTGTTAGCTAACAAACTGGTCATTAACTGGTGCTAACTTCTGCTTTCTTGTTTAAATAATCCCTCAACTTCACTTCAATTCCCACAGGATTCCCCATAGAAAGAAGGGAGTGGGAGAGAGAGTAAAGAAAGGGAGAGAGATATTGAAGAAATCTATGATGGATTCGTTCCCCTCCTTCTAATTTTGCTTCTCTCATTGGAATTGGCTCGTTAACAGTCAGATTTATTATTTCTTGTAAAACAGTTTTCTACCAGTTGCTACGAAACTCAAATTTGTCTCCTTTTATGTTATCGGACAGAATCACACAATCAAATCTCTCTGTTTTCACTGAATTAAGTGATAATCCCCTAGAGCTTAATTAAAGTATGGAACATAAAACCTAGATAAATTGATGCGTCTCCATTTGGCTCCTTTTTACATGCCTTTTTTGTTCCTGATCCTTTGGGATTTGGCCACTCTTTGTTGTTCTTGTTGTTACAGTCCAAAGATTTTAACAAGATATGGCAAAATAAGCTATATATATACTCCTCCTGACTACGAGATCATGTTCACCTCACTGGAAAATAGAAACGCACCACCAAAAAGATGACACAAAACATGGATTTCTATCAAACATGAGCATGGTATATTTCTATACATAGATGTGTGTTTGCAAATAATTACTATCATTTAAGAGATATTTCATATATCTCACCCGAGAGCAAAGACTATGACCAGATGTGTCTGTTGTAAAAGTGCCAGGTCTGGTCCAAAACATTTCGCTGCCTAAGGTGAAGAACAAGATGGCAGTGCCAGATTTTGAAATGAACACATTACAATTAACACATTATTGGTAATTTGTTAATTTCATGTGGAAAGAAGGCACAATAACTTTAATTGATGACCCAGTGAAATGAGGCCCTTAAACGTTAATTTTTCAGCATAATGATAAATGAGCTCCGACTCATTGTCATTAGTAGTAATGCACCTTGGTTAGGGTTCCCAGCTCTCCAGTCCCCACCTGGAGTCTATGAAGCCTATAGGTGGTTTGGCACCTTCCAGATGCAGAATATAATAATTTATTTATTTATTTACCTTACTTATATACCGCTGTTCTCAGCCCGAAGGCGACTCACAGCGGTTCACAACAAATAAGAACAGCAAAAATTCAGTGCTACAGTATAAAAAACAGTTAACAACCTAACACAATTACACAATTAATAAACAATTACTACAATACCCATTCACTGTCGTCTCGTCATCAAAAACATGTTCCAGATTCGTCATCCATTGTTCTATTCCAGTGTTCATTAACCAATCATTGCACTAATTATTCGAACGCCTGCTCAAACAGCCAGGTCTTCACTTTTTTGCGGAATACCATTAGAGATGGTGCTAGTCTAATGTCCGTAGGAAGGGCGTTCCACAGCCGAGGAGCTACCACCGAGAAGGCCCTATCTCTCGTCCCCGCCAGCCGTGCTTGAGAAGCAGGCGGGATCGAGAGCAGGGCCTCCCGGAAGATCTCAAAGTCCTGTTGGGTTCATAGGCAGAGATGCAGTCGGATAGGTAGCTTGGGCCGGAACTGTTTAGGGCTTTAAAAGCCAATGCCAGCACTTTGAATTGAACCCGGTAGCAGATCGGTAGCCAGTGGAGTTGGCGCAACAGGGGGGTGGTATGCTCCCTGCGCTCTGCTCCTGTTAAAATCATGGCTGCCGAGCATTGGACTAGTTGGAGCTTCCGAGCCGTCTTCAAAGGCAACCCCACGTGGTCAATGCAGCATAAGCAACATGCAGTCATTGAAAGTGTCACCCCAAAAGAGATTCATTATTATTATTATTTATTTATTTATTTATTTATTTATTTATTAACTTTATTTGTACCCCGCTACCATCTCCCCAAGGGACTCAGTGCGGCTTACATGAGGCCGAGCCCAAACACAACAATAAAAGCAATAAAACATCAATACAAGCAATTAAAAAACATAGACAAAATACACAACATTATAAAAGCAACACATAATTAAAACAGTGGGAAGGCCAAATGTAGAGTTAAAATGGGAAATAATGCTTGGCCAGAAGCGAAAGGTGATACTAGTGTTTGTGGAGGGCATACAAGCGGACTCAGGGAAATGTAAAGTGCTTTGGAGGACAAAGTGCTATGGGATTCATTATTCCGGGAAGGCACACTGGAACAGCCACGTCTTCAAGCTCCTCCTGAAGACTGCCAGGGTTGGGGCCTGTCTGATGTCTTTAGGGAGTGAGTTCCAGAGTCGAGGGGCCACCACCGAAAAGGCCCTCTCCCTCGTCCCCACCAAACGCCTGCGATGCTGGTGGGATCGAGAGCAGGGCCTCTCCGGAAGATCGAAGGGATCGTGTGGGTTCGTATACAGAGATGCGATCACGTAGGTAGGCGGGTCCCAAACCGTTCAGGGCTTTATAGGTAAGAACCTGAACCTTGAATTGTGTGGCTGCCGAGTCAGACACACACTGTGAGCGCCCCATTATTAACCTAGCGCCGCCATTGACACACAGAAATACTCTGACCGTTTTCAGCACCCCAAGAACAGCAGAGCCATCTAGAGTACGGCGGCCCACCTGCCAAGCACCCTGCCCATACGCCTAAGCCATCGAATGTCAAGCCCTCCCGGCCACCACCGATGCCTGAGCCTCAAACGTAAATGAAGAATCCAGGAGGACGCCAAACTGCAGACCTGTGACTTCAGGGGGAGTGCAACCCCGTCTAGCACAGGTTGCCACCCTATACCCCGGTCTGGTTTACGATCGACCAGGAGGACCTCTGTCTTGTCGGGATTAATCTTCAGCTTGTTCGTCCTCATCCAGACAGCCACAGCGGTCAGGCACTCATCTAGCACTCGAGGGGATTTCTTGGAGTTAGGTGGAAAAGAGTAGTAGAGTGTGTGTTAGTCTGGAATATCAATATGCAAAGGGATGTTGTAGCACCTTAGAGATAAAATGTGGAAACAAAGTTGGCAGCCTAAGGTGCTGTCCAGACAGTACGTTTATCCCAGGAGCTCCTGCTTCAAAATGGAGGGTGGCCAAAAAATGTCCCCTGAAAATGCGGGAGCAATTACTACAAAGGCCAAAAAAACACGAGATTTTCAGGTACGGGAATATCCCGGTTCTAGGCGAAAAATGTGTCTATTCGAATCTCTGTATGTTCCTACACTCAGAAAATATGGGATTTTTTATGTTGATTTGTTCCTGGATTATACATGTTGGTTCCTGATTGGTTGTATCCTAAAAACATGGCCACAGTTGACTAGAGGGCAAACTTTATCCTGTCAAGAGAAACTTCATCCTCCACATGTTAATGAAGTTTGTGACACGAACTAAGGTTATGCCATGTAATCAACTTTCCCCATGTTTTTATGATAAAAGCAATGAGGAACCAGAAACACCACCCCGTTGTGTCCAGGCACAAATATATGGCCAAACTTGTCTGCACAGATGGCTACGCAGCCTCTAAAACCCAGGAGCAGAACTTATATTGGTTTTTCCAATGCGCTTTTGGAGAGTAGCCATACTATCATCCACAGTTGCTCCCCCTCAACGGTTTCTTTTGTCCCCAGAGTATATTTCCCCACCTGTATGAAGGTCTATTTTTACGACCCCATTCCTTTATGAGTTTCTCCCTCACAAACAATCTGCTCCATCACTGTCTCACCCTGATTTTAGTATTTTCAGTGTTTTAGTTTTTATCTTGCACATGCGGCCCACTCATTGTTATTTTATTGTGCATGATTTTGTTTTATCGTTTTTTTGTACTTATATGTTGTATGTATTTTACTGCATTGTTATTGTGTTTTGGTTTTATTTTATTTTATTTTATTTATGCTGTTGGGCTTGGCCTCATGTAAGCCTCGAGTCCCTATTGGGGAGATGGTGGTGGGGTATTAAATAAAGTATTATTATTATTATTATTATTATTATTATTATTATTATACAATGATTCGCATATTTGCATATTTGCATCTTAAGTTTCTTTTTTTAAAACTGCTGAAATTTCGGGTGAATGTTTTGCATTGGCCATCTTGGGGGGCTGCAAGTGTTGACGACGGAGGCAGAAATCTCAGGACCAACAGTTCTCTCTGTGGACCTCTTCTCAAGTCCCAGGTATTTTTGCCCTGACCGTGATTTAGTGCTATCTGGAAGCACCCTAAGTTTTGTAGACTGTAAGGGAAGTCTGAGAAAGCAGACCAAGAATGCACCTATACCAGGCATGGGCAAACTTCGGCCCTCCAGGTATTTTGGACTTCAACTCCCACAATTCCTAACAGCCGGTAAGATGGTTAAGATTTATGGGAGTTGAAGTCCAAAACACCTGGAGGGCCATTTGCTCATGCCTTATTTATACTGTTGAATGAATGTAATTTGGCACCACTTTAGCTGCCATGGCTCGCTGCTATGAAATCATGGGTGTTGTAGTATTACAATATTTAAATTTTAATATTTAAATAATTACAAGCACCGGGATTGTGGGAAAGCACCGGGATTGTGGCGCAGCTGGCTGAGTGTCAGCTGCATTAAGATCACTCTGAACTCATGAGTTCAAAGCCAGTCCGGGTTGGAGTGGGTTTCCAACCAATTGTGTAGCCTGTTGTCGACCTTTGCAACCCGAAAGACAGTTGCATCTGTCAAGTAGGAAAATTAGGTACCACCTTAAAGTGTGGGGAGGCTAAATTATCCATAAAGAAGACTCCAGCAAAGCATTCCAGCGGGGAAGCAAGCGGGGAATGCGGAAGTGCTTCATCAGCGTCGCAGATGGACGATGAAAGCGACAGCTCCCCTGAAAAAGTTAAATAGCCTTTGTGTATGTCTGTATATGTTTGTATGTCAAAAATTGGCATTGAATGTTTGCCATATATGTGTACACTGTAATCCGCCCTGAGTCCCCTGGGGTGAGAAGGGCGGAATATAAAAGCTGTAAATAAATAAATAAATAAATAAATAAATATCTTTAGACTGTGTTGCTAGCACCTCATCAAACTAAAACTTCCAAGATCCCATAGCATTGAGTCATGACTGTTACAGCAATGTCATTCTACAGTGTAAATACACCCCAAGTCTACGAAAGCTTATCTTATCAACATTGTTCTCTTAACTAATCTCTATTAAACTACAAGATCCCTTTACATACTAGGAAAAGACATTGCATGTCATAGACAAGGCTTCAGTAACATACATACCATTTTTAATGAAGGCATTTTTCCAAGGCTGAAATTAGGATTAATGATCTGAACCAATTAGATATTGCCTTTGGTGTGTTGGACAATGAAAGGAGAATAAACATGAGGGGTGTCTCCAACCCAATGATGAAAATTAACTAATCCAACTCAATTCTTAGTAATTAAGCTAGAAGAGGGGCAGCTTGATTAAAAATTAATTCACTCAAGTGGCCCTTTCCTGACTTTTCTAATGCTCAAGCTAACAAAAGGGATTGATTTAGTTGGGATTTTGAATATTAATTATCATGCAGAATCAAGGTATTAATTAAATTGTTAATTAAATGAACCACAGTCCTTAAAGACCCAACAAATATTATATTATCCAGTTGGGTCTTTCCCTAACTGAGCATATACTCTATCTCTTCATTAATTGAATACATTTTAATAAATATAAAATTAAATCAAACATGAAAACTTCTTTTTAAAGAAATTCTTCAATAATAAATTCCTTTTTCACCTTCCCCCATCACATACTTTATTCTTTTTTTTTTACAAATAATAAACCCCCACTCTTTATTACATTCCATTTCCCCCCTCACAACCAAACTAATATTTCCTCCCCTCCTTCTACTTTTTATCTCTCCCTCCCCCACCC
>NW_026844366.1:194038431-194231415 GCF_025583915.1 Anolis sagrei ordinatus
AAAAGGCTGTCTTATTTGACAAGCTGGGGAGTTGAGCTTTAAACATCGTAGAGTAAAGAAGTATATTTTAGGAAGAGGGAGCTGTGAAGAACTTAGGCAGGGAGGGAAAACTTTTGATGTGAGCCTTGGGAATTAGAGCATAGGATAGGCAAAGGTTCCTGAAACACTGTACATAGTAGGGTCAGTGTAGGAAAGCCTGGTTTGCTCTGTGAGACAGTCAGTGGGGCTGTTCTCAGAGACACACTGTGTCAGTGTAGTGATCAGTATGGAACAAGGAACTCACGGGGAAACAAAAGTTATAGTCTTAAGAGAAGACTGCCTGTCTAACCAGCTAAGCCTCAGGTAACCACATCAAGCTTATTGTACCACTCTTTTAAAGAGTTGACCTGTTCATCAAGTTTAAAATAAACCTGTTTCTTATTTCATCTTTAAACTGGTGTCTGCCTCGGTCTGTCACAATCATCAGATCTCAGCTAGCCTAAAGACATTGTAATTTCAGTCAAGTCAGCGAAAGAAGCAGCCATTAAAAGAAGAACCAAGGGCTTAATTAAACTTTACCTATTTCACATTCACACATATGTTTTCCTCAGACATATATAATTGAGGTGGTGGCAGCAAATTTACCAAATACATCGGTCAATAACTACATCACAGTTGGTCACTTAATAAATATATTACTGAGGTGGGATAAGAGAGTCTTTCCCCCTTGTTATAGTCATTTTATCTTTGTTAAAATAGTGTCCAGCTGAACGTTAACATCTTCACACTGTTGGGCAGAGGTAGATTGCTTGTCCCCTCTGTCCAGTATGTCGTTGATCTTCTTTAAACTGGTGGGCAGAGGTGGGATTGAATGTCCCCCCTACCTAGTTGTCGCTTATTTATTATATTCAGGAAGGGCATAAGGGCACTACCTTCAAATAAGAATTCTACCCCACCCCAAAGTCCTGAAATTTCTAATTTTGTAGTGAGACACTAAAAATCTTTCATACCCAAGCTGGATCTACACTGTCATAAAAAACAAAACAAAACAGATTATCTGCTTTGGATTATATGACAATGTAGATCCAGCCCCAGATAGATACAACAATACTTAAACATATAACAACAACAACAACAACAACATTTAAAGATGGCCTTAAAATTAACCTTAAAAACTGTGGCATAAACATTGGGAAGTGGGAAGTCCTGGCCCTCAAGCATTCCAATTGGAGGCCAGCTGTGACCAACAGTGCTGTGGAATTCGAAGAGGCATAAATGGAGGGCAAAAGGGAGAAATGTGTCAAGAGGGAGGTGTGTCAGGCCTACGCTGACCAGAACTGCCTTCCATCTGGAAACCGATGTCCTCACTGCAAAAGAACATGCAGATCAAGAATAGTGTCTACAGTCACCTACGAGTACCCACCGCCAAGATCCTATGCTTGGAAGGCAATCATCCTCAGACACGAGGGATTGGCAATGATGAATTCACAAATCAGTGTTATGTTTATCACACTAAATGCCTCATGCAAGCTTTTGATGTTCCAATGGCAAAAGAGTTAAGATAATATAAGAGAGAGAAAATGGCAATGTTAGAGCCATAGTCCTACCTTTTGGCAAGGTGTTGATTTGGTTCCATTTCCAAAGAGGTGCCATTTTGCTCAATCTGGCAATAAAACCAATAAAGCAGGTTTGTGCACTGTGAGGCAATCAGAGTATCAACACAGGTGGCATCTTATGTTGGATCTACACTGCCATATAATCCAGAATCTGATCCTAGATTATCTGGTTTGGATATTATGAGTCTACACTACTATGTAATCCAGTTCAAAGCAGATAATCTGAATTTTGGTACTTTTCTTTTGTCCAAGAGGAGGCTACTAGGGCGCCAATCCCTCTCCAATGTCAGAAATACAGCTTAATGGTGTAACATTAGAAAATGCTGACCATTTCCGCTACCTTGGCAGCCACCTCTCCACAAAAGTCAACATTGACACTGAAATACAACACCGCCTGAGCTCTGCAAGTGCAGCATTTTTCCAAATGAAGCAGAGTGTTTGAGGACCGGGACACCTGTAGGGAAACCAAGGTGCTTGTTTATAAAGCTATTGTTCCCCCAACCCTGCTGTACACCTGCGAGACATGGACTATCTATAGACGTCCCATGCAATTCACATGCAATTCCTGGAACGAGTCAATCAACGTTGTCTCCAAAAAATTCCATCTGAACATGAGGAAGAACTTCCTGACTGTGAGAGCCGTTCAGCAGTGGAACTCTCTGCCCCGGAATGTGGTGGAGACTCCTTCTTTGGAAGCTTTTAAACAGAGGCTGGATGGCCATCTGTCAGGGGTGATTTGAATGCAATATTCTTGCTTCTTGGCAGGGGGTTGGACTGGATGGCCCATGAGGTCTTTTCCAACTCTTTGATTCTTTGATTCTATGATTCTATGAAATCTTGCCCTGGTAAAAGCAGTTCTTAGGTGTCTTGGCATATTAGCTTTTAGGTACGGCACCCTCTGGAAATTGTGTTTATGTTTTTTTTTTTTGCTACTAATAAATGAATAGTCAAGATGGCAATATTACCATTAATAATAAGGATAGGAGAGGATGACTGTGAAAGGAAAGACAACTTGGCAACATGAAGTTTATCATCCACTCAAGAAAACAACATGATGCTATGCTCCCATCAAAGTGTTGGCGATTAATAGTGATATTATTAATATTCACTTCTCTGCAAAGGCACTCATCATGTGAAATAATCAAGTGTGAGGGTTTCTTTTTTGTTGTCAGCTGAAGATTTGTTTGCCCAGGCACTGCTATTATTTTAAATGCATAGTTTTATTATATTTAGCAATTGGGGTTGGGTTTGTTTTTTAAAAAACTCAGCAGAAATTAGTCATAGCTATTTTCTACATGGGACACCCTGGAAACAGCAACCAAAAAGCCCATGATATGGTTCAGATATGTGGATGACACCTTCACCATTTGGAGCCATGGAGAAGAAGAACTCAACAGATTCCTGGACCATCTTAACAGCATCCACCCAAACATCCAATTCAACATGGAAAAAGAAAATGAAGGAAAACTGCCTTTTCTAGATGTCCTAGTCATCTGCAAACCAGATCAACAATTGGGTCACACAGTTTACAGAAAACCCACACACAGAGATAGATATCTACATAAAAACTCCAACCATCACCCAAGTCAAAAAAAGAAGCACCATTAAAGCCTTGGCAGACCGTGCAAAAAGAATCTGCGAACCCCACCTCCTCCAAGATGAACTGAACCACCTCAACTTGGCTCTCCAGGCCAATGGATACTCCACCTCAGACATCAGAAGAGCTGCAAGACCAAGAACAAGCCACGAGAATAAGAAGATCCACCCAGAGGAAAAGTGTTCTTGCCATACATCAAGGGAACCACTGACCGCATAGGGAAGCTGATGAAGAAACACAACATACAAACTATCTAGAGACCCACCAAGAAAATCCAACAAATGCTACGTTCAGCAAAGGACAAGAGGGATCCTCTCACTCCTGCAGGAGTCTACCGTGTACCATGCAGCTGTGGACAAGTCTCCAGAGGGACCACCAAACGCAGCATTGCCCAGACAAGAATCCAGGAACATGAAAGACACTGCAGACTACTTCAACCAGAGAAGTCAGCCATAGCAGAGCACCTGATGAACCAGCCTGGACACAGTATTATTTGTGAACACAGAAATGCTGGACCACTCTAACAACCACCATGTCAGACTACACAGAGAAGCCATTGAAATCCACAAGCATGTGGACAATTTCAACAGAAGGGGAACCATGAAAATGAACAAAATCTGGCTACCAGTATTAAAAAACTCTAAAATTCAACAGCAAACGAAACAAACAAGGACATCTAATCACCTCTCAACAAAAGATTCCCCCCAGGCGCTTCCAGGCCATTGAATGCAAATCAAGGTGATCAGCTGAAACATTTACAGCTAGCCCCAGCAGACAGGGATCCTTTGTCTCACCCTGGTTATTCCACAGATATATAAACCCATTTTTCCTACTTCCAACAGACCTCACTACCTCTGAGGATGCTTGCCATAGATGCAGGCGAAACGTCAGGAGAAAAATTGCCTCCAGAACATGGCCATATAGCCCGGAAAAAACCTACAACAATTCAGCATAAAACGTTTTATACGTCATTGTGATGATGACTAATATTAATAGTCACTCAATATCCTGATAGAGCTGTAGGGGCAAGTATTGTTTCAGGGTGTGGGTGGCAACCTTAAACTTCCTCCTTTTGTGCTTTTACTTGTCTCCTCCTTTGGTGCACAGGGATTATGACTCTGGAGATGATGGAAGAAAAAGCATCAGGGAAATCTCACCCCGTCCCTACTGGCCTGCCCCATATCTAATTAATAGTAGGGGAATGAACTCCCGTTATGTGCTTTGTTGCAAGAGTTCCACATCAAGCTGCTGTTGATGCTCGCCTTGGCTGGTGTTGGATGTCCCTGGCTATTTCGGTCACTCCTCACCTCTGCCTGCTAGATCCATCAATCACTTTAATTATAATGAAACATAGAGCTAGCAACTGAAGGAGAAAAATCAACCCAATCTGAAGAGCAATCTTTCTTGATGAATTCTCCCCCTAAATCGAAACAATTCGCTGGGTAACCCAGCTGGGGTTCATATGCTTTTGATTACTGTGGGCTATTTAGCTCTGCAAAATGACATGCTGCTTAATGGACTTTTAATGGTTATAGGTTTCTCTCTTTCTTTCTCCCTCTCTCTCTTTTTTTAATGAGCTTCACCAGTTTGTTACTAATGCCCTGTGGAAATATGGCCCTTTGCCAGATCTGATGTTACAAATTTTCTGGTTTCTCCGAGGCATAAATGCAACCAACATGTGGAAGTGGGTGTTGCCGATTACACTCTAATGCCATTAAAACAACATTGCAAAATTCTATACCCTGCAGTCATACAAATTATATTGTCTTTGAGTAGATAGATATCCCCTCTCAGCTGAAGCCTTGTTCATGGGCTCACCTTGGGAGCCATGGCAAGCCACCTGGGTTGCTTTCGGTTCAAAGACGATGTCCAGCCCCCTGGTTTTACGTTTGTCTATTAAGAAGACACATCACATGAAGATGTCCTTGTATTGGCTGGCAGGTCCAAAGTTGTCCTTAGTGGACAAAAAAAATGTCTTGAGCCACTGTGTATAAATCTTGCATAAAGAACTTGCATGAGAAGCGAAGTTCAGAATCATCATCATCATCATCATCATCATCATCATCTTTAATTACTTATTAATCGCCCTCCATCCGAGATGCTCCAGGCGATTTACATAGCAGAAATTATACAGGATAAAACACATACATACAAATATTAAAATTAACATGGGTCAAATGCTCTAGTAAAAAGCCAGGTCTTAAGTGCTAGGATAAAATGCCCTAAGTCACGCATGGCTCTCAAATAGGGAGGCAAGGAATTCCATAAGGCAGGGGCAGAAATAGAGAAGGCCCTGTGTCTGGTGCTTTCCAAGTGCACTTCCCTAGGACCCGGCATATAGAGCAAATCGCGTTGGGATGGTTGTGGCGACCTCCAATGATGGTAGAAGGAGAGACGGTCTCTAAGATACAATGGACCCTGTCCATATAAAGTTTTAAAGGTCAGGACTAGCATCTTATACAAACCACGATACTCAATTGGGAGCCAGTGTAGATGCCGCAGCACTGGTGTTATATGGCATTTCATGGGCGTTTTTGTGAGTAACCTGGCTGCAGCATTCTGGACAATACGGAGCTTTTGGGTCGTAGAAATAGGAAGGCCAACATACAAGGCGTTACAATAGTCCAGCCTAGATGTGACCGTGGCATGGATGACTGTTGCCAGAGCCTCATCCAACAGGTAAGGTGCCAGTTGCCTCGCTTGTCGTAGATGGAAAAAGGCCTGTTTGCTGGCAGCAGCGACCTGAGCCTCCATCGTCAGCTGCGAATCCAAAACGACACCTAGGCTCTTAACGGTAGGCGATGGAGATAGAGCAGCACCATCAAAGGTAGGTAACGGATGGGTCGGACCTATCGGGCGGCCATGCCACAGGATCTCAGTCTTCGCCGGATTCACCTTCAGTCTGCTAGCACGTAGCCAGTTTGACAAAGCCTCCAGGCATAAGGTGAAATTGTCAGGTATTGACGTTACTCCAGGCTCCAAGCGCAACAGGAGTTGGGTGTCGTCCGCATATTGATAGCAGTCCAGGCCGAATCTCCGAGCCAAACTGGCAAGGGGTCTAACGTAGATGTTGAAAAGAAGAGGGGAGAGAATTGCACCTTGGGGTACCCCGCATAGGAGGGGGGAACTTTCGGAGACTTGGTCCATATATTCCACGCACTGACTCCGATTTCGGAGGAATGAATTGAACCAATTGAGGGCCTGACCGCGAACTCCGGACATGGCGAGACGGTGGATCATTAAATCATAGTCAACGGTGTCAAACACTGCGGTAAGATCGAGAAGTACCAGAAGCGCCGATCCGCCACTATCAGACTGACGACGAAGTTCATCTGTAATAGCAACCAGGACCGTCTCCGTCCCATGACCCGGGTGAAACCTGACTGGAAAGGGTCCAGGCCGGCTGTGTCATCCAAAAATTGCTGCAATTGTCCCAATACAGCCCGCTCTATCACCTTACCTAAGAATGGAAGATTAGAGACGGGACGATAATTGGCAGAATGGTGGGAGCAGCCCCAGGGTTTTTGCTGCCGATGGAGAGACATTCGAAAGACGACATTCATAATTTTTTATTTTTTTATTTTAAAAAATGCAATTATTGAATATCACCTTCTTTTTATTTAGTGCTGTAATCACAATGACATCAAGATTTTGAGTTGCGTGTCATTGGGAAGAAGTCATTTTTGTCCTTACAAAATCCCCATCAACTAAGACTAACACATTTTCTTAAACTATTTCCAAGTTCCTAAGCTAAATAAAAAGAAAACAGGAACCACATTTTGGCTTTATTCTATTTATTTATTTATTTATTTATTTATTTAAGATATTTGTACCCTTCCCTTCTCAATCCCCCCCCCCCCCCCGGGGTGGGGGACGGGACTCAGGGTGGCTTCCAGCTGGCGACAATTTGATGCCTCCAATGTACACAGAATAAAATACATAATAAAATCCAATAATGACATACATTTAAAACATTAAATCACATTAATTAATTAAAATCTGTTTCTGTTTCAATAACAGCCTGGTGGCCTTGTCTGAGCCGAATTCTGTAGTTAGAGACTCCATCAAGCATTTGGAGGAAATAGGAAAGTGTGCTTGTCTAGGAAAAAGCACTAAGGGCTAAAAGTAGGAAGCAGGCAGAGGCAGACCAAGACATTTTGATGCCTGAGATCAAACCCAAATGGCATCCCATTTGAAACCAAAATAGTAGATGTGCACACAGGCCCGTAGCCAGGATTTCGTTTTGGGGGGGGGGGGGCTAAAAAAATTTCGGGGGGTTCGGGGGGCTGAGTTTTGGGGGGGGCTGAGTCTGAGTGAAAGAGGGTCTAGCCTAGCAAACCTTTTGTATCATTACCCCAATACCCCCATGCATATGGGATATATTGAGTATGGTGATCAGATCATGATATGAATAAACATAACAGTTTAAATAATGCACCAGTAAGGCCTTTTCGCGAACCACCATGAGAATTTCGGGTGGGGGGGCTGAAGCCCCCAAGCACCCCCCCCCCGTCTACATGCCTGACCAGCAACCAATCCAATAAACCCTCTTTCCTGCTTCAGGCAGAAAAAATACAATACAAGTTGAACATCCTTTATCCAGAATTCTGAATCCAAAGTATCCCAAAATCCAAAATTGTCCACATGGGTCATTGAGATAGTGGCTCCTTTGCTTTCTGCTGGTTCATTGTATACTCACTTTGTTTCATGTGCAAAATTATTAAAACATTGTATAAAACTATCTTAAGGCTATGTGTATAAAGAGTATATTAAACTTAAATGAATTTCAAGTTCAAAGATGACGAATATGGGGTTTCCCATGTTGTCCTCACATAGGGCAGCATTTTCAGCACCAAGATACGGGATGTTCCCATACAAAATGGCAGTTTGGGAACCCTAAATAGAACACAAGTGGAAGTGACCAGTTTAGGGAAAACGGTCATATGTGCAAAGCTCTGTCAGCGATTGAAAATAAAGTTTCCTTTAAGGCCAAACAAATTACAAGGGACTCTCATAATCATCACAGTATTTTGTTTGCTTTCTACTCTAAAACATAAAAATGGCCATCAGATTGGAAAAAAATCTACTTATATGCCCATACCAAAAAAGGGAAATTCTAAAGGCTGCTCAAACCTTCGTACAGTGGCCCTTACTTCTCATGCCAGTAAGGTAATGCTCAAGATCCTGCAAGGAAGACTCCAGCAATACATGGAGCGAGAGTTGCCAGATGTTCAAGCGGGGTTTAGAAAAGGCAGAGGAACGAGAGACCAAATTGCCAATATCCGCTGGATAATGGAGAAAGGCAGGGAGTTTCAGAAAAACATCTATTTCTGCTTCAATTGACTATTCTAAAGCCTTTGACTGTGTGGATCATAATAAATTGTGGCAAGTTCTTGGTGGGATGGGCATCCCAAGCCACCTTTCTCTCTCCTGAGGAATCTGTACAAGGACCAAGTAGCAACAGTCAGAACTGACCATGGAACAACAGACTGGTTCAAGATTGGGAAAGGGTTGTATACTCTCACCCAACCTATTCAACTTGTATGCAGAACACATCATGCAATGTGCAGGGCTTGACAAATGCAAGGCTGGGGTGAAAATTGCTGGAAGAAACATTAACAACCTTAGATATGCAGATGACACCACTTTGATGGCCAAAAGTGAGGAGGAGCTGAGGAGCTTTCTAATCAAGGTGAAAGAAGAAAGCACAAAAGCTGGGTTGCAGTTAAACATAAAAAACAAGATTATGGCAACCAGACTGATTGACAACTGGGAAATAGAGGGAGAGAACGTGGAGGCCATGACAGACTTTGTATTTCTAGGTGCAAAGATTACTGCAGACGCAGACTGCAGCCAGGAAATCAGAAGATGCTTACTTCTTGGGAGGAGAGCAATGACCAATCTCAATAAAATAGTGAAGGGTGGAGACATCACATGGGCAACAAAGTTAAAGCAATGATATTCCCTGTAGTAACCTATGGATGTGAGCACTGGACCATAAGGAAGGCTGAGCGAAGAAAGATAGATGCTTTTGAACTGTGGTGTTGGAGGTAAATTCTGAGAGTGCCTTGGACTGCAAGAAGATCCAACCAATCCATACTTCAGGAAATAAAGCCCGACTGCGACTGTTCATTGGAGGGAAGGATAGTAGAGGCAAAGATGAAGTACTTTGGCCACATCATGAGAAATCAGGAAAGCTTGGAGAAGACAATTTTGCTGGGGAAAATGGAAGGAAAAAGGAAGAGGGGCTGACCAAGGGCAAGATGATATCCTTCTTTTGAAATAAATTTTATTAAGTTTTCACATAGAAATATATAAAACCAACACCTCAACACCGAAAGTGAGAAAAGTTACAAGGAAAGTGAGGAAACAATGAGATATAGTATAGTAGGAAAAAGTAGTTGAGTTTAAAAATCAAAAAAGAAAAAAGAAAAAGAAAAAAATATGGATGATATCCTTGAAGTGACTGGCTTGACTCTGAAGGAGCTGGGGGTGGTGACAGCCGACAGAGAACTCTGGCATGGGCTGATCCATGAGGTCACGAAGAATTGGAAGTGACTGAATGAATAAACAACAACATGAAAATAATTTAAAAATTGTATGAAAAATGTGCTTTTTCAAAAGTAGTTCCCAATACTTTTTGACTGTAAAAATAAAATATGCCCAGAATTGCTTTCTATTTATTTATATTCTATTTTCTCCCATATGCAACCCAAAACATATGCATAGAGTCGACATTTGAGTAGAGGCAAAGAGGAGGGAACCTTAGGAAATAGAATTAATGGCTGTTCTGATTGCAGCCTATGATCTGAGTCAAACCTATTACTGATAAAATGCAAATCAGCCCATTTCCATGTTGGATCTGAGGATGGTTCAATTACTTTTCATTAGTAAGTCCTAAAATCAGAAAAATAAGAGAAATGACAGGGCAACTGTCGGTCTTTTGCTTTTGTTAGCAACCTACCTTTCAGGATGCTGGGACATCTGTGATAGAGCCATCAAAGAGTTAATGGGTAAAGGGAATGAGGACTGAGAAGAGATTGAATCATAATGCAAACCTGTTTTTAACCCTTTCATCATTATAAACGTATATTTTCTGCTCAGTTAACTCAAATGATCTAAAATTTGCTGCAAAACAAAGAATGTGAACGGTCCATTCCTTCCCTTATTTATGTACATTCTCCCCTCTGAGCCTTCTCTAGTACCCGCACACTTCTCTATAATATGACTTTATCTGTCAGGAAAAAAAATAGTCCTTCACTCAGTTATTTCCGTGACTAATATTCTGTGACTAAATACTGTGAGTCCTTCAGCTCAGCAAAAGCATGCTAATAAACCGAAACTAGAAATCCTCTCAGATAGAAAGGCAGAAGGGGAACTGGTTGATGCCACTTGCCGCCTTTGCCTTTGAGATCTTTGCTGATGTGCTTGAATGCTGCTTACTGTACTCTTGTCTCAATTGGCCTCCCAGATATTTTTACCTCTGTGTCACTGATTTGACTATTTACTGCTTTGATGGGCACAGCTATATAATTCTCACAACTTAATCAGCTGTTCTTTGTAATCAGAGAGTCCAATTCCTGACTGTTTAGGGGTCCAAAATATGTCTTGTGTCAAACTAAGCATGATGGAAGCAGCCACACATATTGGTCCTGTACAAAGCTGGGAGTGGGAGTTTGATCTTTTTTGTTGGGGGGGGGGGGAAATCTGCATGGTGTGGTTCTTGTGATGTGCCTTCAAGTCAATGTATTGTCGAAGGCTTTCATGGCTGGAATCACTAGGTTGTTGTTGGTTTTTCGGGCTGTACGGCCATGCTCTAGAAGCATTTTCTCCTAACGTTTTGCCTGCATCTATGGCAAGCATCCTCAGAGGTTGTGAGGTCTTCAAGTCATTTCTGGCTTATGGCTACCCAACCATCCATTTTTCTGAGGATGAGAATATGTGACTCACTCAAGGTCAGCCAGTGGGTTTTCCATGGCCAAACAGGAATCAAAGCCCAGTCTCCAAAGTCATAGTCAGAGGCGGCCCTAGGTAATTTTCAACGGTAAGCAAAAGTATTTTGCCCCCCCCCCCAACCAATCACTGATATATATTTCCTGTTCGTCGTGGGAGTTCTGTGTGCCATATTTGGTTCAATTCCATCATTGGTGGAGTTCAGAATGCTCTTTGATTGTAGGTGAACTATACATCCATAACTACAACTCGCATATGTCAAGGTCTATTTCCCCCCAAGAGCGCCTCAAGAGCACCCCTGAGCAAAATCAACTATACTGCAAAGGCTTACTTTGCGTAATGGTTGAGTTGCCCCTGGTCATAGTCCAATGTTCAAACCACAACACCTTGCTGGCTTTGAGAAAAGCTGAATTTAGCTCCCTCTTGCCTCAGTTCTCTAAGTTTACACTTTGTCTTTAAGCAATTTTATTACACCCATGTTCGGCTTCCCAGTCTATAACATTTTGTAATTTTTTTTATTCATTGTGGTTTCTTTTCACTAAAGAAATGGTTTCGTTTCACTAAAGAAATAATCAAATATATTCCAGGTATTAACATGTCAACCTGAATTCTCTATTTTATATTGGATGATGATGTTGTTTCTGGTTGGTTTCTTCTAAGAACCTGTTATTTTATTTTGGTGGCATTCTGTTATTTTATTTCAGAACAGCATTCCAGGGTTCCCTGATAATAATGGGAGAGATTAACAGAACTGGGGGAGAGAGAAACAGTCCTCCCTCCCAAAACCTGCTCTAGGTCAAAAATGACAGGAACAGGTTTTCAGAGGTTGCATAAGATGGTAGCAGGGAGTGGAAGAGGACAATGACCCATTAGACAAGTGCATATCTGCTAATACAGTGGAAATAATAAAAAGAGCATTTAAAATAAAAACTTAAAACTACAGATGTTTACTAGGCTTGGTTGATCAAGAAAAAATGGTTCTAAACTCGTTTCGTATATAGGGGGTGCTGGAGTTTCGATTTTAAAATTATTTCTCAAATTTTCTTGAAAAAAAGATCGGAAATAGCAAAAATCTGAATAGCTTCGTTTACTTCGTTAATAGAAGCTGCTAGGCCTGGGTAACAACGGAAAAATTTGTTTCTAAAATCGATTCGTTTTTTGTTTTTTGCGTTTCGATATTTAAAAGAATTCCGAAATTTTCCTTAAAAAAGTTTGATATTTACGAAATTTCGTAAATGGTAAAAAAATTACAAAACAATAACGAAACAATAACGAATCGATTCGTTAATGGCGGCCGCGATCGCGCAATACGCTAAAAAAACTTCTGAAGCTTCCCTCTCCCTCTGTTGTTGACTGTTGGTGTGATATTATAATTTTTTTTTCACTAATTAAACAAAAAACAACTATAAAACTTGCCCCAGACATGCGGAAATAATAACGAAACGACCTCAAACCAATAACGAAACGAATACATAACGAAATACGAAGCATTTACGAAACGAATTGAAAAATTCGTTTCGTTTTTAAGTTGCTCCAGAATGGTTCGTTATCGCTTCGTTAACAAAAAAAGAATTTTTAACGAATTACGAATTAACGAAACGAAACCGCCCAGCCCTAGAAGCTGCCCCTCCCCCCTGTTAGTTTAAAATCTTGCAGTTTCCCTGGCCTCCCTGGCAACAAGCGGCGATGTGGTTTCCCCCAGTGGGCAAATCTCACAGTTTGCATTCCCTGAGTGACTGAATGGCGATGGATGGCAGGGGAACGAGGTGGGCGTGGCTACGCCCAGCTCTTCCTGAAGGCCCCGCCCCCAGTTGCCGTCAAGAAGAGCTGGGCGTAGCCACGCCCACCTCATTCCCCCTGCCATCCGTCGCCATTCAGTCGCCCAGCTCTTCTTGGCAGCCACTGGGGGTGTAGCCACGGTCACCTCGCCCTTCTGCATCACCACTTGTCGCCAGGGAGGCCAGGGAAACTGTGACATTGTAAAACTTGCACCAGACATCTGAAAATAATTACAAAAAATGGGGAAATTGTTTCAATTTGTAATTACTCCTCACACTATTCCTGCATGGCTCGATATTGGATCAAAGGTAATTTTAATACGAATTCATTACAAGTTTAGAAACTTACGAACACGATCAACCAAGCCTAATTATTTACTTACAACTTTGTCAAACGTATTGCTGAAAATGTACTGGATCGCCACGTCCTGCCAGCAGTCATGCAGGGGCATTGAGGACCTGCCACCCCACACCCTGTTCCATTGTGGTTTCCCCTTCCTCATCACATGGAGAGAAGCCTTTATTCTGTGGCTTGACCAATTTTTCCTTGTGGAGAGACGGGTCCCTGCCATCACCATTTTTTTTCAGGGGCATTTCAGCCACGGAGCCATCCCGGAAGTAGTTATCTGGGGTGTGATGGGAGCCATCGGTCTCCATGACTGAAGATTGAAAATACTATCAGGCAGGGGGAAAAGGTATGTGTGAAGAGGCCATTGGTTGGATGCTTCTTAGTGGTTGTTCTGTGCAGCAATTGATGTCTCACAGTAGACACAAATTTACTTGTATTGTTGAAGGCTTTCATGGCCAGAATCACTGGGTTGTTGTAGGTTTTTTCGGGCTATATGGCCAAGTGCGTAGTCTTCAAGAACATGGCCATATAGCCCGAAAAAACCTACAACAACCCACACATTTCTTGTTTGCACCTGAATTCAACTGGACTCAGATGATTATCATCATGGAGATGGAGATGTGTATTGGTCTCTTGTGCCTAAAGCTGTTTGCAAAATTGGGGATCTTCCATTTTGGAGTCCTCGTGTTTACTTTGTCATTTCTGCCTCTTTGCAGATTAATTGTACAACAAATCAGCCTTCCTTTTTATTTTATTGCTCTCTCTGCAATGCTTGGAAGTACACATACAGATGCATGTTTTCTGTATATATGCATATCACTTCTTTTGTAGCATTTTGAAGCTTGTGGTTAAGGTTGTGAGGAAAATCAATACTTCAGTTTAGTTTTTGGAATCTAACCTCCTAGGTTTTCTAGAAAAATAGCACTGAAAAGCAGAATATTTTTTTTAGTTAAGACAAAAGGGGGGTGTTAACAAATATGTGAATCCAAGATATTGGAAATTGTTGCTGCGACCGTTTTTGTGGGAAGGGGATGCCAAATTAAAATAAAATAAAGGAAATTTCCATCTTTACATTTTTCATTGAATATCCATTACATTACTGTATTGCTCTCAGAGGGCTACTGTATGGGAAAACACATTTGCTTTGTGACGGAACCCATACATCTTTTCTCAATCTCTTCACATTGTGAAGGCATCAAGAGAGGACACCAGCCGTGTTTCTGCTTGCTGCCTTGTAATTCCCAAGAAGTCTGGAGAGATGATAAACAAAAGTCTTTTGTACCCTATTAAATAAGCTCTCAGGACTGCTCCGTACAACCTCTTGTCATAAGAGTAAGTCATGTGTAGCAAAAACCCTTTATATTCCAAAGTTTGTTTTCATATCAGGCCAGCTTTGTATGGAGCTCCCTTTGTGGCATGGCAATGAAAATATTTGTTTATATTTGAACAGCACTGCGGTTGTGATACAGGAACTGTTTCAGTGAATGGAACAGCTATTTCCTAAAGAGCTCTTTTTGAAAACATTTTCTCTGGCCTCTTTCAACTGTCAATGGACTTTGACTCCTGTTTACACTAAAACAATGGGAGGCACTCCATAAATTAATATGTTGGAAATACTTGTGGTCCAAGAATGATAAATTACATTTGGAAACACATACACATGTTTATTCTGGCTTGCTGATTTATTCTTATTATTTAATGAGTTATCTTTTGTCAGTTTTTTTAAAAAATGATTTAAACTACTGTATTTTGCACAGTGTTGTCTAAAGGGCTAAATCCGGTTGTTCATTCTACCTACTGTAGACCTAGTGAATCAGTGGAATATTGATGTAGTAGGTTTATTCTAATTTACAATTGCATTTAGTTTAATTTTAGCAGCTGGTTAACATCCATATTGCTTTACTGAAAATATTGAAGTTTTACTGCTTCAGCACTGCCCGATGCCAAAGATGTATTTGCCAGACCATTGACATCCTTAGGAATCCATTAGTTTTCCAATAAATATTTTTGTTATAACTTAGGCCCCTTCCACACAGCTGAATAAAATCCTGGAATATATGGCTTTGTGTTAGAGTTGTACATGGAATTAGTTTCCCTCGTTTCTCCCATTTCATTTATTTCTTACGTTCCTTCGGAAGGCTGGAACAGGAAGGCACCTCCCGATACGAAAATTAACTCAGCACGAAAGTAAGCAGGAGCTGGTACTGGTTCCAAGTGTGCCTTTTGGCATCAGTTTAATCTTTTTTATTAACCCCCCCCCCCCGCCTGCAAACAATCCTAGCCATCGATGATTGGACACCTTCTCATTCTATTGGGGTTTGCCTCACCTTCATTTGGGGAGTCAAAGAGCTTCCTGGCCGGAGCTGAAGACACCCCAAGACAGAGATAGAGGAGAGAAGAGGGATTGCACTCAAGATAAAAACTAGCCAGCTCTGCCACCATTTCTTGTTACTTTTCCCCCTTCAATTGTTGTATGTCGACCTGTTCAGCCTGTGATTGTGTCTAATGATCAGGTGCTCTGGATGATGGGAGTGACAATGTGGTTCATGTGTCTATTGATTAGATTGCTGTAGATATAGGAAATGACAATGTGGTTCATGTTCAAAGTGATTCCTCTGATGGGAATGTTCCTGAAGGGAATGGGGATGATGGTCTGTGTCCTGGGTCTAGTTGTAGCTCAATTGATGGGTTAGAGAGGCCTGTATTGCTGCAAGATGATTCTCAAGGCCTTGAGCCTGGGAAAGGCTCAGCGCCACGGTCCTCTGGTCAGTTATCTTCTTCAGGTACAGAAGTTAATGAACCCTTGAACAGAAGAAATGTTTTTAGTCAGTAAAGACAAACAAATCAGACTCTAAGGTGCTCAGTGAGATTACAGCAAAGGCTAGCAGTGAACCCAAGGCTGTGGAAAAATCCGTTCTTGGCTGTTTGGGAAACACAGTAGAGATAGTTGGGATATAAGTGCCAAGTACAGAAACTAATGGCAGATGAAGCATTGTTGGATTCACATTGAGATCGCTTTCTAAGTCCCTGGACTTTTGCCTTTGTTAGATTCGTGTTCAAGTGTGTCTAAGTTTCTGGACTTTTGCTTTTGATTGATTCATGTTCAAGTGCCTTGCTGTTTATTGTCTTGGAAGTCAAGAATGTAGTTTCATGGACTCTTTTGGACTATTCTTCTGGAATATTTGTTCCTTTTTCCTTTCTACCCAATTGGATTTACCTTTTATTGTGGATTACTTTATATTGCTTTGGCTTTTATTATCTTCAATAAACTGCTTGCTATTTTAACTCAGCTGTGAGGTGTTTGAAGTCAGAGAGAATCCTGCTCTGGAGTCAACATCAATCTGGAAAACTTCCTTGCATCACTGCTGAGGTCTTCATCGTTGGCTGGCCTGGTCCATCTGGCCTCCTCAAACTGGGAGCTAGGAGCAGACCCATGGTAGGATCCTTGGTGTGGGGCTGGGATGCTATGTGTTTGCTGGCAGCTTGCCAGGGTTTGCCCTCTATCATGTTTGCTGGCGGCCTTGCTGGGGCTTCATGCTGCCTTGCTTGCTGGGGCTGCTATTGCTGCCTGGTGCTGTCGGACTCCATCTCAACCAGCTTCCATCCCAGCGGCACTGCTCCATCTAGCCGTCTGCTGCTGCTGTTTGCTTGTCACTGTGACTCTTTGCAGAGCCTTCCATCATTCTCTCACCGCACAGACTAGAGCCTCCATCACTCCGTGTCCGTACAGGCCCAGAAAGGCGCTGGCAGGAGCGAGCACTTTCTGGGTCTGCATGCCACAAATGCACTGGCATGCAGGCCCAGAAAGTGCCCACGCCTGCCAGTGCCTTTCTGGGCCTACATGGTTGCGGAGCAATGGAGGTTCTAGTCCAGGTGGCGGGGAGGCAATGGAAGGCTCCACAAAAAGCAGATGAAAATATAATTTCTGGAAGGAGGCATCTCTTCCATAGCTGACAGAGCAGAACAAGAAATCTTCCCTTGCATTTTTGTGATTTATGTAAGGGCCAGATATCATGAAGAGATGAAATGCTTCTCATTACTCCCCTGAGTCTCCCTCAGGTGCTGTGAAACACTTTGTCTGTCTTGGTCGCCAAGCATAATTCAGCTTTCACAGGCACTTTTCCTGAACTATTCTCCTTTTTGTTTTGAAGGTCTAAGAGAAAATGGGAAGGACAGGAATGAATTCATTGCTGAGGGAACAAAACAAACATCACCTAATCCATATGTAAGAAGCAGACCTGACAGTGAGCAGATTTTAAACTATTGCTATTAAGGGTTGTCTCAAACACACTGGGGAAAAAGAAGGTAAAAGAGGAAATAGATTTGCACAATATTTGCATATGTTATTTATATATCACTACATGCCAAAATAAATAATAATGTAAACACAAATACAACAAATCTCAGTAAAGTGGGGAAAACTATGACCACAATATCTGTGTGCCAACTCTGTCTATTGTCTGGGCAGTTAACTGAAGAAGGTAAATTTCAAACCCTTTGTTCTTACTTCCATACCTCTAAATCAGAGTAGGATTAACAAAAACAACAAAAACAACAACAACAACAACAACAACCCCAAAACATTTAGATACACAACACTTTCAAATACAGCAGGGTGGAAAACATTTTTCCTCCCAGGGGCCATGTACCAATTTGTGAAGGAACTATATTCAAAGTGCTGGTTTTGACCTATAAAGCTCTATACGGTTCTGGCCCAGCTTACTTGTCCGAACGCATCCACCCCTATGTCCCACCTCAAAACCTAAGATCATCCGGGGAGGCCCTGCTCTCGCTCCCATCAACAGCGCAAATGTGCCTGGCGGGGACAAGAGACAGGGCCTTCTCGGCGGTGGCCCCCCGCTTATGGAACACACTCCCAACTGAGGTAAGATCAGCCACCTCCCTCCTAGTTTTTTGAAAGAAACTAAAGGCCTGGTTTTGGGACCAGGCTTTTGGAGAATAAATGCAAGCAGCACTTTAAGGGAATGTGACTGGAATGATGATATAGCTGATGAGACTGTTTTACTGTTTTAACGATGGCTTATGTATTGTTAATTATGCTTTTATGTCTAATTGTGGTTTTAATTTTGTAATTTGTTGGATCTGAACCAAACTCTACAAGAATACTCAATATGCCCAAATATGAACACTGGTGGAGTTTGGGGAAAATAGAATCTTGACATTTTGGAGTTGTAGTTGCTGGGATTTATAGTTCACCTAAAATCACAGAGCATTCTGAACCCCACCAACGATAGAATTGGGCCAAACCTCCCACACAAAACCCCCATGTGGGCCACAGCAACGTGTGGCAGGGGACGGCTAGTAAATAAATAAATATAGATGATGCATTTAAGCGGATGAGCCAGGGCCAAATCATTTTGATATTATTGCATCATACACAAAGTACACCTCAGTTCTGTGAATGTCTGCATAGGGGTAACCTCTAACAAGGGTGCCCACTAGGAGAAAATTATATAGTGGTGTGTAAATGTGTTGAAGATATCTGCTCTGACCTTAACTGGCAGATTATCATCTGTTAACACTGTCCGATTTCAATTAAAAGCCATCTAAGCCGCCGTGCGGAAAGTAGAAGGTAAAAGGAAGAGGGGCCGACCAAGGGCAAGATGGATGGATGGCATCCTTGAAGTGACTGGACTGACCTTGAAGGAGCTGGGGGTGGTGACAGCCGACAGGGAGCTCTGGCGTGGGCTGGTCCATGAAGTCACGAAGAGTCGGAGACGACTGAACGAATGAACAACAACAAAGCCGCCTTGCATCTTGCCCATTCTCCATTTGCCAATTTATTCAACTGTTCTTGTTGTCCAAGATATACATATTCAGCCACTTCCTCAATTTCATCTCCATTTATAACAAATCGACCCTAGACATACGACTCATTTTTCATCCATTTCGTTTCCAGTTCTAGGTTTTTGCATGAAAGTCCATTAATACAAAAGCCATAATGAAACTGAAATCTTCTTTATGTAGACATGAATCTCACTAGATTTATATTATCATTGTATTCCTAGAATGCCCATTTTGTAAAATTTGCAAAAACAGAAAGAAAAATACATCTGACTGTCTGTGGGCACGCATAATAAACACTTGCCCAATTTCAGGCAACTTGTTATATGTATCTTATTATTCATATTTGGTTTCTGTTGGTTAATATTCCCAAACTAGTTTCATTTTTAAAGTAACTAATTAGAGTTACTTTTGGTCAATGTGATGAGGATTAGGTTCCATGTAGGTACTGCTTAAAACATGAGGGGACATGAGAGAAGCCTCCTCACAGGATCACAAGACATCCGGGCGTCCCCTGGGCAACATCTTCGTAGACGGCTGATTCTCTCGCCACAGAAGCGACTGCTTAAAACATGTAAGTTTTACACTGAGCTTGGAAAAGTTACATACTGGCCAGGTAATTTTGGGAATTCTAGTCTAAAAAGCAAAAACAAAAATGTAATAAACCCTGGTTTAAAACTTCATTTCTCCCTTGAAATTTCTCACATCTTATCATTTCAGTCTATCTGAAAAACCAAGAACACAATGCTGAAGTAACAGCTTTCATTTCTCAGTCCTTCAGCCAGTGAATTGCCCTGTAGATGTGGGATCATGACCCAGAGTGCTAATCCCACTTTTTGAAAAACAAAACTGTTAATTGTACAAGGTACTGGGATTAAAATAGGTTTCCAAGAATAGTTCTGTTGACCAGAACTAAATGTGTCTCTCAACAAGCTGGCTGCTGAGGAAAGAACAGATATTCCGACCAAGTCAGATCAGCTCTGGGAATGCCTTGTGACTGTTTTGTGCAAGGGTACATGAAGCTTTGGTGACGTTGTTTATTCTGTGTGGCATCTCTGATTTGTTCCTAGTGGAAACAGATGTGCTTATTTTAAAAGAATATTCTGTAAAGTCCTTTACGAGCACATGCCATACCATCCACTTCAAACATAGAGGTGAGCTTATGGACATGCTGCACTCGTGTTCTCATACCTAGCCACTGTCTGTCAGTGGATACCTCTCTCTTCCAATACATGTTGCTTGAGAAGGGCTGGTAGAAGCCTTGGTTACATGTTTCCATTTGTCCAGGAAATGGTTTGAAAAGTCCTAGTTCGGAAGCTTTTGAAGTTTGATTATAGGCTTGTACAGTGATTTAGTGGTTTGAGCATTAGATCAGAACTCTGGAGATAAGGGTTTAATTCCCTGCTCAGCCATGGAAATCTGATGGATGAACTTGGGCAATTATTTATTTATTATTTATTTATTTACAGCTTTTATATTCTGCCCTTCTCACCCCGCAGGGGACTCAGGGCGGATTACAATGTACACATATATGGCAAACATTCAATGCCAATTTTTGACATGCAAACATATACAGACATACACAGAGGCTATTTAACTTTTTCTGGCCACCAGGGGAGCTGTCGCTTTCATCGTCCATCTGCGACATTGATGAAGCACTTCCACATTCCCCGCATGCTTCCCCGCTGGAATGCTTTGCTGGAATGACTTGAAGGCTCACAACAACAGTTGGAACTTAATTAATTAATAAGCAATTAATTATAACTTTATTGCTTGTGCTGTAGAATTCAAGAAGAATGGTCTTTCCTCACTGAGCTGGTGTATAGTTGACACACAGTAGACCAGGGGCTCTTAAACTTTTTCAACAGAGGGCCTGGTCACAGTCCCTCAAAGTATTGGAGGGCCAGATTATTATTTGAAAAAAAATAATGAATGAATTCATAGAATCATAGAATCAAAGAGTTGGAAGAGACCTCATGGGCCATCCAGTCCAACCCCCTGCCAAGAAGCAGGAATATTGCATTCAAATCACCCCCGACAGATGGCCATCCAGCCTCTGTTTAAAAGCTTCCAAAGAAGGAGCCTCCACCACACTCCGGGGCAGAGAGTTCCACTGCTGAACGGCTCTCACAGTCAGGAAGTTCTTCCTCGTGTTCAGATGGAATCTCCTTTCTTGTAGTTTGAAGCCATTGTTCTGCGTCCTAGTCTCCAGGGAAGCAGAAAACAAGCTTGCTCCCTCCTCCCTGTGGCTTCCTCTCACATATTTCTATGCACACTGCACATATCTTATTTATAGTGCTAATAACACTTTAAAACAATACAATAATTAAAATGAAGAACAATTTTAACAATTATTAGTATTTCATTGGGACTTGTGGGCCTGCTTTTGGCTGATGAGATAGGATTGTTGTTGTTGTGTGCTTTCAAGTCATTTCATACCTAGGTTGACCCTGAGCGAGGGCCAGGTAAATGACCTTGGAGGGCCGTATCCGGTCCCCGGGCCGTAGTTTGAGGACCCCTGCAGTAGACCAATGACACATTAGTATTTTTATTTCACCGGCTGAGACAGATTTGGCAAGGCTTTGCAGTGGCTATGAGTTTTCAGAATTAGGATTAGAAATGTTTTTGAGACTGCAGAGGGCAGTATAAGACCACTTCTGGTGCCAGCATTGCTGGTCTTAATATGAGCCACCACCTGTAGTGAGTTCCAAGGGTGCCTCTGAAACTATGAAAGGGACCCAGAGGACATGTCTCTCTGACTTTACCTGAAAGGAAAAAAAAGTAATTTCTCTTACCACAATTCTCTTTTTATAAGTTCAGAAAGAATAACTACTAATTACTATCTAGGCAAAACATTTTCACACAGCAGTTGCTCTGCGGTTGACACATTGCATAAATCTACATCTAGGAATTTGGGACGACACTTTCCACAGTGTTGTGAGTAATATTATGAGTCTACCCCCTTTGCTAAGCAGGCAAAAGAGTGAGAGCCCAGGTTACAATGATAGCTGGAATATGACACTGCCGAGATCCATGGATGCCAGAAGAAAATAAAGGTGGAAGGGAAGGGGAATGAAAAGAAGAAACACACAATGCTTGGAATGGATAGTGTGAGCAAGCATATTTCCCTTTCTTCTTGTAATCAGATACAAATCTTTAGGGTTGTAACATCTGTGTTTCAGGCTTTCCCCATATTTTTCCATTTGTAAAATGATACACGCAAGATTATTGGCTGTGATCCAGAGAGCTACTTTAGGTGCACCCATCAGTTTGGGCATGCCCTGTGAGTTTTGTCTTTTAGAAAATGTTTAAACTTTTCACTTTGAAAACCGACTCTCGTTTGTTTTTTTTAAAAACTTTCCTCTCTTTGAGTAGAGGCTTGCCAGCCATGCATGCATCTTGCCAGGCTCCCTTGGGCACACGGAACTAGCTGCCCGGCTCTTTGGATCAGGGCCATTTCCATTTGTTCAGAGCCATCCAGACAATCTCCCTTGAGGTTGCATTCCTTTGCCTGTGATATTGTATTTTCCCAGCATTCAAAGAAGAATATTTTGTCTCTGTGGAAAAAAGTATTTTGTCTTCTTCTACCCCCAAAGTACTTAATACATCCATTTAGATCAGTGGTTCTCAACCTTCCTAATGCCGTGACCCCTTAATACAGTTCCTCATGTTGTGGTGACCCCCAACCATAACCCTAACATTATGAATCGCCATGTAAATAATGATCTGCAGGATGTATTTTCATCCACTGGAGCAAATTTGGCACAAATACCCGGTATGCCCAAATACTGGTGTGGTTGGCTAGGGGATTGACTTTGTCATTTGGGAGTTGTAGTTGCTGGGATTTATAGTTCACCTACAATCAAAGAGCATTCTGAACTCCACCAATGATGGAATTGAACCAAACTTGGCACACAGAACTCCCATGACCAAGAGAAAATACTGGAAGGGTTTGGTGGGCATTGACCTTGAGTTCACCTACATCCAGAGAGCACTGTGGACTCAAACAATGATGGATCTGGACCAAACTTGGCACAGATACTCAATATCCCAAATGTGAACACTGATGGGGTTTGGGGAAAATATACTTTGACATTTGGGAGTTGTAGATACTGGGATTTATAGTTCACCTACAATCAAGAAGCGTTCTGAACCCCAACAATGATAGAATTGGGCCAAACTTCCCACACAGAACCCCCATGACCAACAGAAAATACTGTGTTTTCTGATGGTCTTTGGTGACCCCTCTGACACCCCTTCGCGACCCCCCCCAGGGGTCCCAACCCCCAGGTTGAGAAACACTGATTTAGATTGTACTAACAAAATCAAAGGATTTATGTTCAGTGCCCTTACTTTGCCAACACCTGCAATACAGGATTTTCAAATGCTGAGCATTCTGAAATTAGAATTACATGTCTGGATAATATAGTCAAGCTAATTTTAAATTAATAAATTATCTTTTAACAAAATTTGTTTTATTTAACACTAGCTTGGGGACCCAGTGGTGCCCAAGTGATTTGAAAAAAGGCATTGTTTGTTTTGGGAAGTTTGGTAATATCTCTTGATGCAGGGTGAACTACAACTCCCACAGAGGTATGTCATTCCCCCCCAAGCCCCTCCAGTATTTTAGGTTGGGTGATCTAGGTTAGAGTGTTCTAAACCAGAAATCTCTAGGTTTGAAGGTTCTAAGCTAGAAGAGCCCTTTCCACAGCTCTTCTTTTTGGATTGATGCACAAAGAATCTTTTTTGTTTCAGGTTATAATGATCTAAGTTGGGGTGCTGTAGGTCATTGGGCTCTAGACCAGAAGGCTCTAAGTTAGAAGATTCTGAGAAGAGCACTTTATCCAGCTTTTCTTTTGGGACCACCACATGAAGAATATTCTCAGTTTGAGGTTAGAATGATATTGGTTAGGTTCTATGCCATTGTGGTCTAGGTTGATGTGTTCTATATCAAGTTCTAGGCTAGAAGGTTCCATGCTAGAAGAGCTCTTTCCCCAGCTCTTCTCGGATTGCTGCACAAAGAATATTCTTTGTTCCCTAAATTGGTGTCCTAGGTCACGGGGCTCTAGGTTAGCATGTTCTAGACAGGAATGCTCTGAGTTAGAATGTTCTAAGTGAGAAGAGCCCTTTCCTCAGCTCTTCTTTTCGGGCCACCAAAAAGAATATTCTCAGTTCAAGGTTAGAATTTTATTAAAGTTCTAGGTCACTATGCTCTAGGTTGCTATGTTCTAGATAAGGATGTAGGTCAGAATGGGGCACAGCCCAGGCAAATTGGCATAATGACGCTGTCCAATCAACAATCTCGAACCCGGTCCTGTATTCATGGATCCCATCGCCCACCAATTCTGTCTCCATGGATTCTATCATCCACCAATTCTGCCTCCATATATTCTACAATCCACCAATTCTGCACAAGCAAACCTGAGCTGGATTTGAGCTTGTCCAACTTCCTCCTCCTGTCAGTATTGGCTCCTGTCAGTCCTCCATATCCACTGATTCTGCACCCATGGATTTTGCACCCACGGCTTGAAAAGTGTCAACGTGTCCAAAAGCAAACCTTGATTTCCCCGTCTTCTGTTCTATGCAAAGAATGAATGCAGTCTGAACTGCAGTGGCTCGTTGCAATGGAATCATTGTCCTGGAAAAATGATATCCATGCTTTCTAGGAGCTTATCTACACTGGCCACCAGCTACACTGGCTTCAAACCACAGTGGCTTGAAAATGCATGTCACCAAAACGTGCTGCAGCATGGGTTCATGCCTTTAAAACACATCAAGCAAAGTGCGGGGAAGTCCAAGATAAACCTCTGAATGTGCATCAGCAAAAGCCAGATGTAAATCACACCACACAGTAAAATCAGCTTCGCAGAATGCAAGTTGCATTGTAAATGCCCGCTCTCACTTTGTGCTTTGTAAAATTTGGAACACAAGGCGTGGGTGCAGAAAAATGCCCCAAAGGCAGGGGACCAATCAAACCCCCTGGAATGGGAAATTGATTATCTCCACTGCTGTCAATTTTTCTTCCTCATATGCCTCCAGAGTACTGCACATCGGTTTCTGCCAAGTCTCAGTTCCAAGACGTCTTAAGTGGTCAGTGTAGAAGAGCCTGAGGTGTTATGTTTCCAAATAAAGTCACTAAACAAAGTATTATATAAACAAACTGAAAACTGGATGTATGGCTGGATTTGCAGAAAAATCGCTACATCCAGCCATTAATTTTGGGCAAGTAGAAATAAAGTTTATTCAGGCTGAATCCAGCCTGTTCTATTGTCTACCATTGCATCACTGGCCACAAGTAGCTTCCTTGTTGAGGCAAGCTGCAACATTGCTTTTAGTTAGGTTACAATAGGGGAAGCAAGCCATGTGTCCAAGAGAAAGGACATTGCCACAAAGCCTTTGTGAGGATGGATGGGTCTGTTGGATGTGTGGATTAGGGCTGTCCCACCACGGAAAAATTTGTTTCTAAACTCGATTCGTTTTTAGGGGTTTTTTGCGTTTCGTTATTTAAAAGAATTCAGATTTTTTTCTTTTAAAAAGTTCGATATTTACGAAATTTCGGAAATTACGAAACAATTTTGAAACAATAACGAATCGATTCGTTAATGGCGGACGCGATTGCGCAATACGCTAAAAAACCCTCCAAATGGGACAGGGGGAACTTCTGAAGCTTCCCTCTCCCTCTGTTGTTGACTGTTGGTGTGATAATTTTTTTATCACTGATAAAACAAACAACGACTATAAAACTTGCACCAGACATACGGAAATAATAACAAAATAATAACGAATCAATTTTGAAACAATTACGAAACAATTACGAAACGAATTGGAATGGTTCAATATCACTTCGTTATCGAAAAATAACGAATTAATAACGAATTACGAAATTAACGAACGAAACCGCCCAGCCCTAGTGTGGATACATAATCAAACAGGATCCACCTGGATTCAACTGGTCATGCCTCTAAAACACTGGCATCACACAGTCTCTTTCTGGAAGCTCTGGAGTAAATCTCTATGTCCTTTACTTCATCTGGGTGCTCAAAGAGTTTGGTGGATGCTCCCAGTCTGCATTAGAACAGCTCCAGAATATGTGGATATGTGTAGATGCAGCCTTAATCATACTTTAGTTATAGAGCAGAAATTATTTTTGAGTAATTAACGTTTACAACCAATTACTTTCAAGAACTGACACCACAGAGACATCACACAACAGTGTAGACTGTGAGCAGGTAACCTAGTATACAATAGTGTAGACTGTGAGCCACTTTCAAACTTTGTGGAGAGAAAAAGCAGGGTATAAATGAACTTCATTATCATATTGTATGTCTTCACAGTTTATTTATATATTTATTTATTAGCGTTATTTATACTCTGATTTTCTCCTCATGGGGACTCAATGTGGTAAAAACAGATTAACTGTTGAGAATGCAGTGGAATAGATAACATGAAACTATGAATGATGAACATGGAATGGCCAAACGATGTTACTGGAAAACGATGACATCGGTGACTACATGTTTTTAATGGTTTTTATATATGTTTTTATATGTTGACTGTTTTTAATTGCACTTTTATGAATGCATGACATTGAATCGTGCCAACCTGTAACCTGCCTTGAGTTGCCATATGGTTGAGAAAGGCAGGCTATAAATGTCGTAAATAAATAAATAATAGCCAAGAAGCCACCACTGAGAAAGCCCTGTCTCTTGTCCCCATCAATCGCACTTGCGAAGGAGGTGAAACTAAGAACAGGGCCTCCACAGATGATCTTAATCCCATGCCATTTTCAGCCTCCCCCCCCCCTCATTCCATTTTTAGGGAACTTCCCAAATTCAGGAGTGGTTTCTGTTTTCATGCTTGAAAAATTTGGACCATTGTTTGTGCCACACAAAGTGCTGCTGTGAAAGCAAGTTTCCATTTGCCTTAAGCTGATGTGGAGATAGAGGTAGGGGTGGGGCTTTGGGAAGGGATGGAGGAGCCCGCTGGGGAAGAAAACAGAGCAACAGCTTTCCTGATTTGCGAGGCTGCCCTGCCCACATGTTGTCACCTCAGGGGAGTGGCACTCAGCCCCATTGCTTCCATTATTAGCCCCCATTAGCCAAAAAGATTTAGCTGCTAAAGCTTCAGCTGCCCTGAGCCAAGCTCTTTTTCATGCATTCGCCAACCAAATCCTCTGAATACTTTGGATCTGGTGCACAAAAACAAAATTGTGGACACTGCTAGTGTCCAGCCACACGTGTGAGGCCAAATACCAATTTGGACAGACCCATAGCAGACATGAAGTCCTGAGCCACTCCTGACAGGGATGCCTTGGGATGGATGCTGAATTACCCCAGTAGTAGAAGATGTGGAGATTACAACCCCGACCCTGAGACCACCTGAGCTAGTTCAGGCAAATAAGCTGTTGAGCAGTGGGGTGGGCGGTACACTAACAGAATCCCTATTCTATCCCAGCTCCCCACCTTTAGGTAAACATATAAACCCTGTATACCAAGGGATAGGGCACTTGGACAGGGGGATATTTTCCCAATAGACCACTGCAACTCCACCTTCTTGCCCTTGCCTGCTGCAGCTCAGAGAGTCCTGGTGGGCAGAGCTGAGAGAGATTGACTGCCCCACTTAGCTGCTACCCAGATGATAACTGAATCTGAGTTGCCTCAAGATCCCACATTTCCTATCTGAGGATTGTGTGACACTAGACTCACACCAAATAATCCCTTGTTTTAGCAAAATGTAGTACATCATCTGCTGAAATAGCATGTGTATTCATGGCTTTCAGTGTCTGGACCCTGGCTTGGTGCCTTTGAATTCCTAGAATAGCTTATATATGGGAGAAATTGTCAAGACAGGTCCTTAAATGAGATTTTATAAATGAGCGTAGGAAGATCCTCCGCACAATTTATTCCTGGATGGAGGCAGAGATCAAGGTTGCCCCAAAGGGGCAAGGCTTATTAGGCCAAGTGGCCTTTTCCATCCCTCCTAATGCCTCCTGCCCATAACTAACAATTCTCTTTGCAAAAGGTTAATAAAATATCAGCCTCATTTCCAAGTTTGTGTTAACACTTTCCTATCAGACAGTGAGATAACTCAGTATGGCACATCATTTCCCAACTCCAATATCTTTCTCAAGAGCTGGAAGCAGAAAGCAGTTTACAAGAACAGATTTACTTGAAAATACTCTCCAAAATATATGAATGGGATTGTGACTATAGATATTTTTTCACAATAGTGCTGGACTATCTCTTATCCACAATGTTTGGGACTAGAAATGTTTTAGGTTTTAGATTTCAGGTACTTGGACAGGAGACCCAAGTCTAAACACAAAATTCATTCATGTTTCATTCATATGCATGTTTTACACACAGCCTGGTTTTATATACAATATTTTGAATAATGTTGTACAAAGTTTGTGTTCATCGAAATATCAGAAAGCAAATATCAGCTATCCATGTGGATAGTTTTGGATTTTGGATTTCCTGACAAAGGATATTCAACATATATATTCTATCATATTCTTTCTGCTTTTCAGGTGTTCTGGTTCAACAAGACTTATGGGTTTTCAAAGTAAAGATGACAACAAACCCAGTCCCCTTCAACAACGCTTTCAGTTTATTGGAAGTCTCAATGGGATGACTTTTCATACTGCAATTCTAACTATTAGCAAAATGGAAATAAGTTGTGGAAGTAAGGGGAAAATGTATGGGAGGAGATGAAACTGTGGAATTTTAAAAGCAACTGAAAAAGTGAGAGAAATGAGAATTAGCTGGGTCTGCTAAATCTGGATATTTGGAATACGTGGAGTCTTTGCTTACATTTGTTCACAAGAGAGAGAGAGAGAGAAAAGAGAAATACTTTTTTTGTTTCTAGTGGATTAGGTTATGGTTTTTTTCATTTCCCCCCTGAAGACTTTTCACATTTTGTGACTACTTGGTGAAAATTTCATTTCTGTGAAAAATATGAAGTTTATATCAAATACGTTTTTGTGCAAGTTGATTTTTTCTGTGAAGTGCAACCAGATCCAACAGGAAAAAAAAGTGTCTGAACTTAAAGGAGGTAAAATCTTGCAGTTTCTAACACATATATAGATCAGTGCTTCTCATAATGATGTTCCATGGATAGTGCAGAGCTATGAACCATCAACTGCCAGTCCCTGATGAGTTTCCAGGGTAAAGAAGAAGAGAAAAGAAAGGAAGGATTGATTATAATCTATCTGTAAAAAACCCACTGCATCTTATAGTATTGAATCCCAAGTTTAACTGTATGCAGTACAGAGAACAAAAAAAAACAGTATTAATTTTCATTACATCAACTAACTTTTTAATTATTTTAATAATCATTTTAGATACGTCTGTTTTGTTTTAGTGGCTGGATTTCCAAACTTCCTCAGAACCCAATAGACCCTAGATATATATAAATTATGCAGTAAAATAAGGAAAAGGCAAGTCATAAACAAGATTAAGTCATAAACAAGATTAAGTTAAGATTAATTTTCAACACACCAGAATTAAGGAAGTCTAACAAGATTAATTCTGCATTATTTTCTGGACCAAGAAATGATTAATCTGTTTTTGTAATTTGTTTAAAACAATCAAGTTAAAATAAAAATACATTTTCATCAGAAGTTGGTGAAGGGATCTCAATGTTTAAAAATGCCATAAATGCGTGCCAGGAATTAAAAAAAATACATTTCCCCATACAATACACTAAGAGGTTATAGAATATATATTATCTGTTTATTTTCATTTTCCCTCCACTGTCAACGAAATGGATTAGTTCTGTCATATGAATGTTCCAAACAGAAAATATTTTAGTGTCTAGCAAAGATGTAAAACTAAATCTATTTTGATTTTGTTGATTATTTTTTTTGCGCTGGCAACCTCAAGGTTGGATATCTGCAATGTGCTATAGATTGAGCTACCTTTGAACCAAGTTAGGAAACTTCAATTAGTCCAAAATATTTCAACTAGACTGGTTACGGGAACCTATTACGGGAATCTAGGAATGAACCTATAACATCCATACTAAAGTCAACAAGTTTCTGGGTAGAGTATAAAGTGTTGGTTTTTACCTTTAAAATCCAACATGGTTTGGGTCCAGGTTATCTACTCGATTGCCTTGTCCCATACAATCTGCCCCAAACATTTATATCTTCTGGGGGCAGTTACTCCAGCCAACCACATTCCAATTGGGAACTGTTACCCAGAGGATCTTTTCACTGACCACCCAAAGACTGTGGAATGACCTGCCGGAACAGCTTTGGCAGCTAAATGAGCAATAGGAATTTGAAACATATCTAAATACCTATCTCTTCTGGTAGGACTACCCAGTCATTTTTAACTTGTGAATTTTAACTTACATTTTGGTGGTGATCTGCTATATATTTTGGTATATGCATTTTAATAGTGTTGTGTTCTATCTGTCTGTTTTGACTGTATTGTACCCCACCTCGAGGTGTGAGAAGAGGTGGATAACAAATTAACAACAGCAGCAACAACAACAACAAAAATGAGATGGAAAGAAAATGCAAATGGGAATGATGATGATTATTACTATTATTCTCACTTTCATTTTCTTCCCATCCCATGATATTGTATTGTCTTGTGCAAAAGTAACCAGAATTCTATTATATATCCCAACCAGATTTACTCAATTAAATCCATTCAAATTAACTATGTGTTCATCCACAATCATCAGTTGACTAAGATATTGTAACCAGCACAAACCAATAGGCTTCAGTTCACAGTATGTTGGCTTGTTTATTCTTTTTTTAACATGAACATTTGTAATCTGGTATACTTTTTCCAATGTGTTTGTGTGTATTTTTCAAAAAATCTACAGATTCCACCATCCACAGCTTGAAAATAGCCAAAAGAAGCATGCTTTGAAGAATTTGTAATTGTTTGCACACAATCCCAAAAGAAGAAACAAACAAACAACAGAATCAGCAACTTGTCGTTTTACTCCAAATATAAGAAGCCAACATATATCCATATACTTCCACTAATAGTTTCCCAGACTATAGACATGATTGATCTGTAAAAACAAATCAGCCAGTTCAAACTTCTGTTCCACTAATAGCATCTGGAATTTTGAGTTAGGGTGTACCTATTATAATTATCAAAATAAAAACTAGGGGTGCATCTACAGTGTAGAATGAATGCAGTTTGACACCACTTATGATTCAATGCTATGGAATTATGGGAATTGTAGTTTGGTGAGGCACTAGCACTTTTCAGTAGAAAAAACCAACCATAAAACTGCAACTCCCATGATTCTATAGCATCAAGCCATGGACATTAAAGTAGCATCAAGTGGTATTCATTCTACACTGTAGATGAACCCTTAGGCCCCACCTACATTGCCATATAAAATCCAAACTATCTGCTCTGAACTGGATCATGTTAATCTACACCAGGGGTCATCAAACTTTTTAAACAGAGGGTCAGGTCACAGTCCCTCAAACTGTTGGAGGGCCGGATTATAATTTGAAAAACACATGAATGAATTCCAATGCACACTGCACATATCTTATTTGTAGTGCAAAAAACACTTAAAATGTCAGGTTTTACAATGTATTGTAATGTAATATAGCTGAGTCATGCACTGCTAATAGGCTTCTATTGGAAATGCTGAGTCATGTATTAACTGTATATAGGGAATCACTTGGGGAATGTGTTCTGGCCTAGTCCAGGTGATTGTGAATGATGTAATCTTGGGTCTGAGTTAAGTTAATGAGTTGGGAACCAATCAGAGGTTGCTATGTGTAATTGTATAGAATTGTATATAAGGAAGTCATGTAGAGTGTATACTCTCTTCTTGTGCTGTGATGCTGTTCATCGAAGGCTCTATGTAATTGATTAAAAGAACCTGTCTGCTAAGACAAGATATAACCATGTGCTGTGGTAAGTTTGTAGTGTCATCTAGATTGGAGGGGAAAACAATAGTAAAACTGACAATGGCCGAGCATGTGCTCAAGTGTCTGTAAAAGTTCCAGAGTGACTGCAGGTTGTGGGAGCAGTTGACTGAAAATACTGTGCAGGAAGAAGCTACTGGAAAGCGCTGAAGTTGTGCAACTGATCTGCTGCTGAATTGTGAAGTTAATCTCAACACTTAAAACAATACAATAATTAAAAATGAAGAACAATTTTAACAAATATAAACTTATTAGTATTTCAATGAGAAGTGTGGGCCTACTTTTGGCTGATGAGATAGGATTGTTGTTATTGTTGTTGTGTGCTTTCAAGTCATTTCAGACTTAGGGGTTGCAGGTTCTAATCCGGGGAGAGTGTGGATGAGCTCCCTCTATCAGCTCCAGCTCCTCATGCGGGGACATGAGAGAAGTCTCCCACAAGGATGATAAAACATCAAAAACATCTGGGTGTCCCCTGGGCAATGTCCTTGCAGACGGCCAATTCTCTCACACCAGAAACGACTTGCAGTTTCTCAAGTCGCTCCTGACATGACAAAAAAAAGTTGTTCCAGACTTAGGTTGACCCTGAGTGAGGGCCGGGTAATGACCTTGGAGGGCCCTTTCTGGCCCTCGGGCCTTACTTTGAGGACTCCTGGTCTGTTGGGACTCAGCCTGTGTGTGAACCTGAGCCTGAATATCTGCTTGTATTGCCTAATGCTGATGCCAATGTTGATGCAAATGTTGATGGGCCTAGTTTGGATAGTGAGGCTGAAGTGATCAATGAGGATGAGGCTCAAGATGGAGACACTTTGGGCAGTAAAAATCCTACAGGCTTTGATTTAGAGGCTTCAGGGGGAAAGCCAAGTTCTCATGAGAAAGTTTCTGTCAGACTGAGAGAAGAAAATTCACTCCCTTTTCCTCCTGGCCCGAGCTTGCAAGATAACTTGACACCTGGTCGGGTCAATGATAACAGTTGTAGCTTGGAGATAAGCCAGAACCGCAGGGAGGCTCAGTGTTTACATAGGTCCGAGATAATGCGACAACTGAAACCAAAGATTAGAGTTAGCCAGAATCATTTTTTGGGATTTAAGAATGCCCTTGAGGTGGATTTCCTCAGACCAAGCATCGTTTAGTATCAAGTACAAACCTCCTGTGTTTTCCAGTTTCCAGTGGTCTGGTCTCTAAGGGAATTTCTGGCTTCAAGTGAGAATTAGGTGGGGCTAATCTGTTCCTGGATTTCTACTGAGAGTTGTTTGAACATTACTGCTTTGGGTTGTGGGATGGTTTCTGTGTCTCTGCAGCGTAGAAGGAAAGTCAGGGAGCACAGTAGATGTGCTTTCCTGGTCCTTAGTTTTTCCAGTCTTCGTGTGTCTTGGAACAGTTTCTCCCCATAGAGATGTTCAATGTATTAGGAATTATGGGATGGTTTCTGTGTCTCTGCAGCGTAGAAGGAAAGTCAGGGAGCACAGTAGATGTGCTTTCCTGGTCCTTAGTTTTTCCAGTCTTCGTGTGTCTTGGAACAGTTTCAGGCCATGAAAGCCTTCGACAATACATTACTGCTTTGGATTTTCTGCAAGCTTTCTGGACATTGCTGTTTGCTGTTTCATTTTGGCTTTTTTTACCTTTGGACTTCATTCTATTTTATATTCATCATTCAATAAAAAGGATTGTATTTTTCCTAAACCAAGTTGTGGTGTATTAATGACAAGAGGGCCCTGTTTCCAGCTCTGGAGTGCAACAGGTCTTTGGATTTTATATGGCAGTGTACATGGGGCCTGAGTGAGGGAGACAAGGAAAAAGAGAGAAGATATAGATTTATTTTCATTTGCAAAGAGGAAAGGTAGGTTTACCCTTGTTAGCATATCTTATTATGCCCAAGGCCAAACTCTGCAATGAACCTTTTGTTAACTATTTTAATCTCCCCATTGTCCTTTTACAATATAAATAAGAATTATGGTTATTACTAGGAACTAAATAAGGAACATGTGGGTGCAAGACGAGACCGCAGCAGCTCTGAGTAGGCTGTTTTTGCTGCAGCTGTTCCTGATGCTGGGGAGACAAGCCATGGGAACAACGGCAGCTCAAAAACACCAAGCAGATCTCTCCTATGACTCCAGTTCTGTCTTCTGTATCCCCCTCCCCTCCCCCGGATCCCAGTCCTAATTTTTAACAATAAGGAAAACAGTCTTGTTCCAGGTGATTTCAGTTGGAAATTGAAAGCACATTGTGCATTTCGATCCAAGATGTTAAGTATGTTAGCAGACCTTTTCACAATGTTGGCTGCAGGCTGTGTGAATCAAATGGCGGAGCGGTTTCATCCCATGTATGTGCACATTCTAACTCAAAATGGATAAGGAGGCTGGGGTAGCTTTCAGTGAACCCAAGTTCATCTCTACGATCCTTTGAAGTGCTTTTAGAGGAACACAGCCCTGCAAACCCTTCCCTGCAGCTGCAGCCAGGATGGAAAAGCTTGTCGAGCAGCTGCATGGGTTTGTTTTTACATTTTGTACTCCTGTGTGCTTTGAAAACACTTTGAAGAGGCACAGAGGAGCAGGCCATGGCCTATGCACCTTGAGAATGTTACAGCGGGGCTCAGTTATGGATTAGGGAACATCTCTTGATGAACTCTGAGAACCACGTTGCATGGCCCTGAGCAGCAGAAAGGCAATTAATGGTTGTTGGTGATGCTATCCCCTTGAAGTCTGCTGAGCTGCAGAAAGGCACAGCAGGTTTACTTTCTCTCTGGCTTTCCCCATCTCCAGCTACCAGATTCTCCTGCGTTGCCTGTGCTCCTAGATAAGCAGAGGACTTGGAAAGCCAATTTCTTTAAAAATTCCTCCATTTCATACCAAACAATAATAATAATAATAAACAGCCGAGAGACTGTTCAAACATAAAGCAAAACCAGCAACTGAGGCATAAGGGCTGCCTCACATCAGCTTTATTGCTTCATAGCCAAATTAGATGTGACCCGGGAGAGCTGTCATTTGGATCTTCCATGTATTTTTTTTTTAAAAAAATTAACAGCAACTGGGGTGGGAGATGGGAGACACAAACCAGATGTGACTGTAGTGCTGGGGGAGAGTTGGTTTAACCCTTCCATACCAAGTAAAATCCCTTCCCTAAGCTGCTATTTCCCCCCAGGTAGAAAAATGTAAAATTATTATATAGATACTTGTACATTTCTCCTATTAACAAATGTTTATCACCGGTGATCAACATAATGAAACAATATGAAGCACCAAAGCTGGGGATTTTATGTGTAACTTGTTAGGGCTCCCACTTCTCCACGGGAGTTATAATAAATTCAACAATGCATTGCTTTTTAGTTTTATTTCAGTTTTATTCAATCATATAATGATTTTATTTATTTATTTATTTATTTCGCGCATTTCTACCCCACCCTTCTCAACCCCCGAGAGGGGACTCAGGGCGGCTTACAGAAGGCACAATTTGATGCCAGCAACACAATAGTAAGATAAAATATATATCAGCAACAATTAAAACAATTAAAACAATCCAGTTATACAACACAACTAATAAAAATCAATCTAATGATCAACGTTTGCCAAGCTCAAAATCCATAAGTTCATTCCGCATTGTCATAATCCTATCCAATTCTAGTCGTCATTGTCCTTTGTCTGTCTGCCAGATTACCCAAAGGCCTGGTCCCATATCCATGTTTTTAGTTTCCTTCTAAATGAGAGGAAGGATGTCGATGACCTAATTTCCCCGGGAAGCGAATTCCACAGGCGAGGGGCCACCACCGAGAATGCTACCCAAATCACCTGAAATTATCACAAAACCAAATGTTGAAGTAAGAAATAACATATTATAGTTAACATTTTATTAGTTGCACAGAGTTTCCATCATCTGATCAGAACTATGAAAGGATAATGTAAAGGTCAAACCCTTAGGAGTTAAAACAAAAAAAGCACCATATACATATCAGCAATAAATCATATCATAACTCAGTTATAGATCAAAAGAAATGGATAAGTCTTTAGACATTTCTCAAAGTTCTATCTATAGCATGGTTAAACTTTTTAGAAAGGGGGCTGCATGCCGGGCCAGGTGGGATGGGTGGGGGCGGGGGGAGAGGCTAAGCGTTGGCATAAGAGGGGGGACTGGGGGCAGGGGCGACTCAACCCATTACGCAAAATTCTTGGGGGAAAATAGACCTTGACATATGCAAGTTGTAGTTACTGGGATGTATAGTTCACCTACAATCAAAGAGCATTCTGAACTCCAACAATGATGGAATTGAACCAAATATGGCACACAGAACTCCCACAATGAACAGAATATATATATCAGTGATTGGTTGGGGGGGGGGGGCCAAAATACTATTTACTTATCTAGGGCCGCCTCTGACTGGGGGGGGGGGCTATATTGGGGAGGAGGGGGCAAGAAAGTGTGAGGCAGGTGGGAGGGGAAGAAAGTGTTTAAGGCTGAAGGGAGGGGCCAAGAGAGCCTGAGACAGAAGGGAGGAGGCAAGAGTGTGCAAGGGTGTGACACATAACTGGCTCTAGAGACCAGGGTTGAAGGAACAACCCAAGGGGCCACGTCCAGCCCATTGAGTTTGCCCATGCCCGATCTACAACAATATAGACTGGTAGACATCAACTGGAAATGTGTTCAACAGGGGGATTTACTACCAAGACGTCTGGTTTATGAGCTAGTAGGAATTCTATGATCATCTGGGGAGGGCCTTCTGTCTGTCCCACCACCCACTCTAGAGCATTTGGTGGGAACAAGGGAAAGGGCCTTTTTTGGTGGCTGCTCCCAGACTTTGGAGCTCCCTCCAAGAGAGACCAGGTTGGTGTCATCAGTTGTCTTTCACAAGACAATAAGAAAATGGACCTTATCAAAGGTACTTGGTATTGCCCAAATATGGTTTCCATCTGTTCATAATTTTTATAGAGCACTTATATTTTAGTAACTACATCATGAATATTCTGCATGCCCCACCTTCAGACCCTTGTTTATTTATTTGTAGACCCATATAACAGCAGTGAAGATCCAGCCTCAGTTTGGAAACAAATTAAATCAAAACATCAAAATCTTTTTCCATGCTGTATATTGATTTGGGAAATGGAAACTCTTAAAAGCAATAGAATATTATGTCTATATCTATCTAAAAGTTCAAGTATGTATGTTGGTTGCTTTGTCTCCTTTGCATCATATACCTGGGTTTCCTTCCCCCTTCTCCTGGTCCATCATTTCTACATGACAGGAGAGCTCTGGAGAAGGGGGAGTGGTGGCAGGGGAAGTTATTTTCTTTTTTAAAGTCTTTTCTCAAGGGTAGGGGGGTGGGAGGGGGGCTGTGTTGGGGTTTTTTGGGCTCCAGGAGTCCAATAAGCCCAAGACAGCTGAGCTGGATGGGCATTGGAAGTCACATGGTGTGATCCCCGGGTCCAATCCACACACTGCCCACAGCTGGAAAGATCTGGGACTTCTGAAAGACTTGGGTCTTTCCAGCTGTCAAATTACTTCCGAACAAAGCAGGGTTTTCCTGCTTTGTGCTGAAGGAATTCGCTTTTACCTGAAGCATGATTTGGATGCCCCAGGGAAAAACACAGGAGGGTGCACATTTTAGGCGCTGTCTGGATGCGCCCAGAGAGAGACTGTCCAAAGAGAGTTGTTAGAGCATAGCGAGGTAGACCTTCTCAGAGATGGAGAAGGGAGATTGCTCCTCTCACATCCAATCAATGCTATGTGTGTCTGTGTGTTTCTGTGTGACATTTGACAAATATTTGACATTTGACATTTGACAAACGTCAGCGTGCTGGAAGAAGCAAAGACCACCAGCATTGAAGCGATGATCCTCCGCCATCAACTCCGCTGGACCGGCCATGTTGTCCGGATGCCCAACCACCATCTCCCAAAGCAGTTGCTCTACTTCGAACTCAAGAACGGAAAACGGAATCTTGGTGGGAAAAAGAGTTTTAAAGATGGCTCAAAGCCAACCTTAAAAACTCTGGCATAGACACTGAGAACTGGGAAGCCCTGGCCCTTGAGCGCTCCAGCTGGAGGTCAGCTGTGACCAGCAGTGCTGCAGAATTTGAAGAGGCACGAATGGAGGGTGAAAGAGAGAAATGTGCCAAGAGGAAAGCGTGTCAAGCCAAGACCGCCTTAGACCTGGAAACCAATGCCCTCACTGCGGAAGAAGATGCAGAGCAAGAATAGGGCTCCACAGCCACATATGGACCCACAAAATTACTGGAAGACAATCATCCTCGGAAAATGAGGGATCGCCTAAGTAAGAAAGTAAGTAAGTGTGACATTTGGTAGTCCCTTTAGAAGGAATTACACTTGCTATTATTTTTACTGTCAGATACCTTTACAGTTTGCCATCAAAATTATATTTTTGGGGTTTTCCCTGTAAAAGTGCAGGGCAATATCTTCAGAGAAGATTAATGAGATTACAAACATATTTGTCAGCAATTTTCCTCCTTCAATGTGTTTTCCATTTACGAAAGTTTGTTTCAATCTGTTTTGTGTTTTCTAACATGTGTGCTGCTTTTCTGCACTACAGCGGTGTCTTATGGCCTATGTGAACACTAAGACTTAATCTCTCTGTGTACAAAACACATGGAACAAATGGAACACAAAGTACAAAAAACAACAAAATACAATATGATCCTCAATCCCAATGTTAAGAGTTAGGGCCAAAATACAGTAGAGTTGGCAATGAATCTAAAGAAATAAGGGAAGTGGCACTGCTCAATAAAACTGCTGCAAAAATAATTTCAAGACCAACCCATAGAATCACTCACATAAACAACAAGTTCAGAGTAAGAAGGATAGAAATAGATTCGGGGAGGACCTTTGGAAAGGAGGGCTGAAAAGTAATATTGGTAGGATGAAGAAAGGAGAAACTTTAACTATACTAAACACAAAATTATTAGTTTGGAAAGCTTGCATCAAAAATATTTTTGTGGTAATGGAGAACCAAGAACCAATACTTAGCAATGCACCACACTCCCCACAAGACTTATGCCTAACAGGAATCTAGAGCTGTCCATAACCAACATTAGCCCCCCCCCCCCACTCCTTACCATCCTGTAACTTGCCGTTTAATTCTTGTATGCTGTATTGCAAAATATTGGAGACAACGTGACTGCCTTTCTTTTCATGTCTCATTTGCTGCACTATTCCAAAGTCATTTGGATGAATTGGACTTGTTATGAACTGATCAGATCCAGTTTGGGTCCAGTCACAAACACACAGTAACTGCACACAGTGAAGATGGAAGGCTACAGGCCCATCCAGACATTACCTTTATCCCAGAAACTCCTGCAGCAAACAGGAGGATTTGCTACATCAAAAATTGCAAGATTTTCAGGTGTGAGAATATCCCGGTTCTGAGATGAAAATCCACATCTTCGAATGTCTGTATGTCCCTGTGTAATGATTCTTACCGTGTAAGATGAAAGAGAAGCCGGGAATATCAGCAGGCAGGCCTCCATTTTGGGAGTGTCAGCAAGGGAAGCAGACATCTTGGAAGTGTAAAAGGAGAAGAAGGGAGGAGCTGTAGCTCTCTTTTGATTGGTCAGGACAGATGGGAGGAGTTTAGCCCTGAGAGGGAAAAGTGTCAGAGTGACAGAAGGAAAGGAGATTGATTTTTGGCTTTGAAGAAGAGAGACTGGTTTTGGGAACAGAGGAGAGAGGAGAGGTAGATTTTTGAGCTTAGATTTTTCTGTCAGAGGGCATTTGTGACAGGCGATTCTGCATTATTGGCCAGGAGGGTCAAGGTAGATGCCTGGGTGCTTGTGTGGGTTTTTACACAAGTGGGTTTGCTCTCTGGGTTAGGGTAGATTAGCTTATAGAGGACTCTGTTTAGAGTGTAGCTAATTGCTCTGTAGACAACCTGGTTTAGGTTAGTCTGGGGAACTCACTGCTACTGTGCTAATGTAGAGTAAGTTGTTTTGCGCAAATCTAAGTCCAAGAACTTGTTTTAAGTTACCAGCAAGATTATTGTACCTCAGTAACCATTCAAGCTTGTGTGCCTCATTGAAGAAGATAGTTGTTTGTTCAAATATATTAATAAACATATTCTCTAGTTCAACTTTTAAAGAAGCCTCAGTAGTGATTCATTCCTGTGAAAATATTTCTGGTTGTTTTAACACCCTTACATCACAATCATCTCAAGGAGCCTAAGGGAGAGCTGGTGGGCAAGAAAGAAGTTTACCTCAGGGAATCATCTTTAATATTCCCAAGTATTTTGGGTGGTGGCAGCAACTCTACCAGAGTATACACGTTACCTCAACATACATCTAAACGCTCCATGCCAGAATAATATTCCATCATAGTGGTATCCAGTTGGGGGATTAGTAATTAAGATCCTTTAGAGTGGTGCCAAGATATACTACGATTCGTTAAAGTAGTGTCCAGCGGTGGGATATATTAGAAAATATAATCCCCAGGATTCTGACTACGTTATACCCTGCAATAGGAAAACACAGGTTTTTTTTATCTGGATTTGTTCCCAGGTTTTAGATATCTGTTCCTGATAGATTGGTTCCTAAAAAGAAAGTGACAGTTGAGTAGAAGGTGAAAACTTTGTTTGTGTGTCAAAAACTTCATGAAATGTGTGAAGTCACATTTTCTCTAGGCAGGACAAAGTTGTGCCCCCCTAGTCAAGGTTGTACATCTTTTCACAATAAGAGCAATCAAGAACAGACATTTATAACCCAGGAACAATACCCTGTTTGCACAGATGGCCCTGCAGCTTATATAACCCAGGAATGGAACTTATTCAATAATTCACAGCTTCACATGTTTACATCTTCGGTTAAAAAAAGCAAACAAATTTCTGGTGGAAGACTTGAGTAGCCATCTTGGGGGCTGCAAAATCTCACAACAAAGCAGCAAGTATGCACGATGGAGGCAGAAATCCTGGGACCAAGAGGTGTATCTGGACATCTTATCGGGAGCTTTTGTGGTCCTTTAAAAAGTTGCCCTTCCTTCCTCTCTTGAGGGGGTCAAGTATATCATACTTTCCTTCTGTTTGGGGAAGTGAGGATCTCAAGGGGCATAGGAGGACTTTTTGTCCTCTTTCTTTCCTAAAGGGCCAGAGTTCCAGGAAGGCCTCCCAAGGGATGATACTAATGCAACCTTAGGACCTCATCACACCAGAGCATCTATCTACTTTAAATCTGGTTGCTGCCTCCTGCAGAATTCGGTGGTTTGAAGTTAAGGGAGGGGTCTTTAAACTGATCAGTCAGAGAGCGTAACTGAACTACAAACCCCAGAATTCTGCAGGAGGCAGCAACCAGATTTAAAGCAGATGTGATGAAGTCCCTAGACTGCTTCAAGGAAGCAGCTTTTAAAAAGTGTATGCTCTCTCTTCTCTCTATCACTCTTCCTTCTAGCTTTTGTCTAGATAGTTCGGAGACTTCAGTCTGAAAAAGTGAATTAATGCTTAATCTAAGTCTGCCAGCGTCATTTGCCATTAATCTGTCTTTGTCCAGGAATGAGCTATGCAGAATTGCATAACCTTTGAAGGCATTTCCTCTTTGATCCCAAACCTGCCTCTCTTCTCTCCTCCCTCTTAAGTAGCTGGGGATTTAATTCTCACTAGGTTACCAAGTTGGGCTATTGCTCATTTAAAAGTCATAGGCCAGATGTGATATATAGCCAAATTAACAAACTAAGCACGGCTCAATAGCCATAATTCCTTTAAAGTTCTCTTGGCTATTGCTTGAAGGATGGTCTTTTCAAAGAGAAACATGCACAGAAGCTACGGAATGAGGTGGTGCGATTCTCCAAACATTAACTCCCTGAAAGCCAAAGGAAAATAAAGTGGTACAACGGGAAAGTGACTTGATGACTGAAATTGGATTCACGCTCCTCTGATTAAGACAAGTGAAAAAGTCAATCATGGCAAGATTCTTCATCTGGCAGATGAACGACTCTGGAAAACACAGCAGCTGTGGTCCTTGAAATGCCAAATTTATCAACATTTCTCCAGTTGATCAATAAGGGGCCCACTCTTCAATAATCATTTCTTTTTGAGAAAGAGAGGATGTGAGAGAGGGAGCACACAAGCTTCCATATGATAGAAGATTGTGTGTGTGTTGTTTTGAGGGGGATCTCTTGATTTTCACTTTGTAACATATAGAAACCACGAGTACAAAGTTCCTTGGCAAATTGCTGCCAACAAGGCCAATCTCTGTAGCTGAGTGGTTTCAAAATGAACACTTTTCATGTGGAGAGAGGCAGCTGGAAACTTCACTAAATAACAAGGATCTATGGCACCACAGGGACTCCACACTCCAGTGGCCGAGTGGACATGGCCTTCAGAGATTATGTGCAAGCAAAGTCCTTTCCAGATGTTTGCATGTGGACAGGTGGCGGTGGAATGGTATTACTGCTCTGTTGACCCGAAGCTCCAAACAGAGACTGAGCAGATGCCTGTGGAGGAATATTTGAGGAAGCAAAACACCAGCACTTTTATTATCATGCCCATACCCTCCAACGGCCCCAATTTGGTAGAGATTATCCTGGGTACGTCATTACTTCATATCTGTGGTTTAAGGATTCATGGATTTTATAATCTGCAGATTGCTGTGCTTGCAGATTGCTGTTGCCCTATATGTGTCTGAAAATAGTATGTTCTCTCAATTCTGGTGGATGTTGAGCAGAAAAGCACCCTGGAGGATCTAGAAATATCTATAGAATATTCTCTCAGGGTGAAAATAAATCATTTGTTATTTTTATTTATATTTGTGTTTTTACCACTTTTGTGGGAACCTTGCACCCCAGGCCCTGCAAACAACAAGAAGAAAATATAAGATTACAATAAACACAGTCACAGTGACAATGGGCAAGAAAATGATTAAAAAATCTGATTAAAATCTGATTAAAAACATGGGTTAGATAAAAGGAGAAGCAGGTTTTTTGTGGAGGGAGGCTCATTAAAATGGGGATTGTGGAATCGAGCTTTCCCATGTGGGGGGGGGGACGACACGGATGGACGTATACAATATTATGAGGTATACAACCTCATACTATTGCTCTGCCTCAACGTTTTTGTCATTGGACAAAAACGTTGAGGCTGAGCAATAGTATGAGGTTATATACTGTCATGAACTCATACCTTTGCTAGGCCGCAGCCTGGAAGTCAGTAAGCTGGCCTCCATGTTGGGAAGGCAGCTCAGGATGGCGGACATGATGGTATAGGCAGAGAGGCAAGGGGAGGAGTCAGCTAACTCCTGATTGGTTCAGACCCCAAGGGGAGGAGTTGAAGGAGAGTGTAAATAGGCTGTCATTTCTGACAGAAGGGGGAGAGAAGGATTTGATCTAGCAGAGAAAAGATTAGGATTTCAGACAGGGAGAAGAGAGTTTCTTAGTGAGCTAGGAATTAGCCTGTTAGGGAATAATTAAAGAGCAAGTGCTTCTGTATAGTTTGACTAGGGCAGTCAAAGTGAAGGCTTGTTTACTTGTATTAGGACAGAATACAAGTGGGTTTATTTCCCTATAGGTCAGAGTAGTCCAGGGGAAGCCTAGATACTCTGGAAGGCAGCCAGGGGCAGCTGGTCAAAGAAACACACTGTTACATATTACAGGATAGTGTGAGGAAAGTAGCTCATGTTAAGGAAAAGTTACTCCTTCTAAAGAAACCATTTGCTTAATAAGTCTGTGCTTCAGAAACAAATTACGCATGTGTACCTCTTAGTAGTCAGTTGTTTGCTTCAAATAATTCAATAAACCTGTTCTCTAGTTTACTGTTAATCTGCCTCAGCCTTGTTTCATCATATAAGGTTAGATCCAGTAATCCTCCACATATCTACAGTTCAGTCACCAGAAAGGGAACCAAAAGGAAGAGCCGGAGTATAGGGACATTTTACCTCAAGTACAACAACAAGACAATTCCTCAAACTTTAATTTTGGGGTGGTGGCAGCAAACCTACCAATACACATTCATGGTCCACAACACACATTGAAGTGTTTTGCGACAGGGCTTTCTTAGTGTTATCGAAGAACCTAAGGGATTAAAACCCTGTACTCTGATCTTTTAACGTGGTTTTTCAGCTGAGAGTTTTATAGCAGCTGAGGGAACGCGTGTGGGTGTGTGTGTGAGGGGATCTGTTAGAGACATATTAGTATAAGATCTTCAGCACTCTGTTACATTGGTGGCAGTGGTGGGATAAAAAGGAAAGGTCTCCCCTGCCACCTGCAAAACCATCGTTCATCCTTTTTACATATACCTACTCACCAAAGGCACAACGGACGAGCCAGGTTTTAAGGTTTAAGTACTATACTTAATAAAAATAAGACACCCCCTGAAAATAAGCCATAGTGTGTCTTGAGGAAAAAGAAATATAAGGCAGTGACTTATTTTTGGGGAAACACGGGATGTGCTATTCCTCTACTATCATTTAATGAAGTCACAAAGCTTGGAAAGTACTCAAACTACAGTTACAATGCCAAAAAGGTGATGTTATCCCTCATTAAGTTGCAATGACAGATCCAAGGCATTAGGAATATATTACTTCAAAGCTTTGCATAGGAACTGGTCACAGTAAGGAAGGAAATAGAGAAATTGAGGAGGAGGGAGACATGGACAATTCAAGAAGATAAGCTGGGGTGGTGAGGATGTTGACAATGTAATCAAAAAGATTCCTGTTGAAAGAACTAAAAAGCCAAGTGTCAAGGATATTGGGTGCAGGCTGAATTTCACTTGTTGATTCCACTGCAAGCCAATCACAATCCTTTTTAGAATTAGCGCTTTGAATATATAGACCGACAATTTGTGTGACTGCATAGAGAGTCAATTATGTTTTTTCACTCCCACTGACATAAAGATGCATGTACTGCCAGCATTTTGTTGAGCTTAATTCAAAAAGAGAAAGAACACATGATCTGAGTTACTCTTTACAAGAGACCACATCCAGTGATTGATTGCCAGTCTAACCGAAATCTTCTATGAACGGAATCTCCAGACTTTGGTCTAAATAAGAAACATAAGAGTTTTGAGAGCATGCTCTTCTTTTTCTCTAAAGTCATTGGTTTTACTTTTCTGGCATCAGCACATTTTCCTCAGCAGTATTTTTTTCTGTTTTCAATTTTGGTTTGTCTTAATAAAGTTGAAACAATAACCTGCTTTTTAGTACTGCAGACTGTACAAAATTAAGATTTTAATATACAGTCTGGATGTTGATAATCTTGCATTGCTAACACAAGTGGACTGAAGAGAAAAAATGAGAGGAAGAAACAGATTCATACAAATAGAGAATTGAATATATGGACAAAATATGGAAAGACATATTTAGGAATTAGTCTTCTTTGGTGAAAACAGAAAGACCTGTTTTGCTTTGTACAGATCTGGAAAAATGGGTTGCAAAATTTCAGCTTCAAATGAAAGTCCAGGCTCTTTTGATTAAGCAAATATTGCCACTTGGCTAGAATGTGTGCCTGTGTTTTTCTGTATCTTCTGATATGCTATGTTTACTTATGACATCATCACATGGGATGGAGTCCTTGTGGACAACAAGTTAAACATGAGCCAACAATGTGATGTGGCAGCAAAAAAAGCCAATGGGGATTTTGGCCTGCATCAATAGGAGTCAGGTGTTCAATAGGAAGTCATGCTACCCCTATTCTGCTTTGGGGACACTAGGGCAGGGCTGCATTATATATGAACCTTTAGGTTGGGCATAAGATTGACCTCTGGAATGTGTCCAGAGAAGGCGACTAAAATGATCAAGGGTCTGGAGAACAAGCCCTATGAGGAGCGGCTTAAGGAGCTGGGCATGTTTAGCCTGAAGAAGAGAAGGCTGAGAGGAGATATGATAGCCATGTATAAATATGTCAGAGGAAGCCACAGGGAGGAGGGAGCAAGCTTGTTTTCTGCTTCCTTGGAGACTAGGACGCGGAACAATGGCTTCAAACTACAAGAGAGGAGATTCCATCTGAACATGAGGAAGAACTTCCTGACTGTGAGAGCCGTTCAGCAGTGGAACTCTCTGCCCCGGAGTGTGGTGGAGGCTCCTTCTTTGGAAGCTTTTAAACAGAGGTTGGATGGCCATCTGTCAGGGGTGATTTGAATGCAATATTCCTGCTTCTTGGCAGGGGGTTGGACTGGATGGCCCATGAGGTCTCTTCCAACTCTTTGATTCTATGATTCTATGAAATCAGTGGCATATGCCAGTTCACCATCTCCTTTAGGACAGAGCCTGCCAGTTTCCATTATATGATGTACTGCAACTTCTGTTGTGGTTCCATCTTAGAGAAGAAGGCAAACTGGTGCATGCAACTGCGGCAGCAACCCAGAAGGCTTCCTAGGTTGCCTTGGATCAATGGGAGGAAGCCAGCTGCAGGCATCTGGGATGCCAAGGATATGGAAAAAAGAGATAGAGTGGCACCGTGCTCAGAAAAACATGCCTCTTTCACCTGTCTGGCCTGCCCTTGTATCCTATTACTGTACCTCCTTCTCTGCCTCTCAGATCTCACTCCTGAGGACTGCAGTGAAGCAGGGTAGGCACGCATGTGCGAGATCTGAGAGGCAGAGAAGGAGGTACAGTAATAGGAAAATTACCATATTGAAATCAAATCTGATATATTTTTTTCATTTTTATTTGGTGTGCGTTGGAAGAGGAGTAGTCTTATATAGCGAGTATACCCCATACTGTATATTTCAACTGGAAAAATTGGGGGGTCGTCATACACTGGAAAATATGCTATTTCATTTCTTATTGTACAATAATTTTGTAGTTCTAGCTTTGAAAAAAATAACTATAAAATGTCAAATAAAATGAAGTGGAAGGGACCCATAGGAGATGTGAACATTGCAATAGAGAGAGATGGGAAAACTACAGGGAAGAGATAGACTAGTAGTGCAATGGACACAGTGTCATGCATTAAGGACCATCACCAATGGTGACAGTCCAGTTTCAATGACTGTTTGCCAGTCTCATGCAATAAAGTCCTCATACAGTAAAGTTGCTAGCCAAGAGGCCAGCCTGCTAATCATAGTTAAATCTCAGTGCATTCTGTGTATTTCAGAATCCACTATGACTGTTTGTGTGTGTGTGTGTCAGGAGTGACTTGAGAAGTTGCAAGTCACTTCTGGTATGGTCTTGGGCGATCACTTTGCCTGAAACAGCAACTGTGCACATAGTAGCTCCTCACCAGACATCCAAGTGGATTGCCAAGGAGACTCCTCTTATTTTCCCTCAGTTTTGCCCACAATTGCATTTTGAAGTATTAGGGTGGCATGGGGAAAGATAGCATGGTAGTGGTTTATCCTCTTGTCCTAGGATAGTTGACTATTGTGATCTAAAACTGTGCTGTCGCAGGCTGGGCTCCTATAAAAGACTATAAACAGGACTTAATTTCTATGAGCCCAACGGGATGCCGGGGTTGCCTCAGAGAGTTTTTTTTGAGGATTTTCCTGAAAAGATGGGCTTCAAAGTCTTTAAAGATGCAACAAAATCTTTATTACTGAACAAATAACAAGGCTTCAACGATTGGATTCAAAGTTTTCTTAATAAACTGTTGGCTTTCTTGATCTTGCCCCCAAGGGCAGGCAACTGTTCCTTCACTGTTGGGAAAATCCCCGACCTCTACCCTGGGCAATCTGTCTTCTCTTCTGTTGGCGTGGGGCCCCTACACCCGGTCCAAAATGCTTTATGGTTGCTGCGAAGGGCCCTTACCGAACAGAGTCCTTTGCAGAACTTCCAGGAGGAGGAAGATGTTTACTTCCCAGTGATGGCTGGCTGAAGCGCTGTGGGACTGGATCCCTAGCAAGAGAGCTGAGAGGCTGTAAGTTCCTCAGCAAACTGTAAAGTCTCCAGCAAAAGCTGTGCTGAGACTGTATATCCCTGGCCAAGCTATGGGGCTATTTCTCCTCGGCCAAGCTGTAAATGATGAAGCCTTTTACAGGAGGTCCTGGTTTAAGTCCTGTAAGAAAGACTTCTCTGTGTGGCCTGACCTAAAATGGCTCCTATTCCCTCCAAAACCCAAAAAGGGGGCGGAACTAGGGAACCTAATGATAATTGACAGGTCATTGACCCAATAACTGCAAAGTAAGGAAAGCCATCTAACTGCAAATGCATAGAACTTTAAAAAACATACAACACTCAACAAATAGCAAGATAAGCTGGAGCTCCTGGTACGGCCGTACCAGAACAAAAACACTTGGAGTTAGAGAAGCCTGGCTCTAATTGTTTATCAGAGTGTTGGGCTCATGATCTTCGTGATTAATATTGTTCCCAATGAATTAGTGGAAAAGCCATCTAACACTACCTCCCTTTGGCATTTCTGTTATCATAATTCACTTCCCACAATGTGGCCTGGTTGAAAACTTTCATCTTTTCCAGAATTGATGCCTCTGGAAGATATTCCCATTTTGACAACTGTTCTAATGAAAGAATATGGTGCATAAATGTACTCTTTTTTTTTTTTAAAAAAAAAGTGGGATAAAGCCACTAAAGAAAGATTTTATTAAACAAACAGCAAGAAGTTTTGTTATTCCAAGCTGTAAATTGTGCCTCTCTGAGTCAGCAAAGCAGGCATCAAAGGTGTACATATGGGTTCCATTTAATGTTTTTTTCAAAGTTCTGTATTAGAAAGCGAACTGTTACTAATATCTAGCAGCACTAACCGCTCTCTTCTTCCTCCCTAATTCTTAAGGGTTGTTCTTTTTAAAAGCAGGTCAGGTATATCAAGTCTACATGCAAAATCCAAGCCATCAGTTCTCTATTATTCACTACTGAACATCTATGTGAATCCACTGGGAGAGGTTGTCTATAGGTTGATGACATCCAGTGCTATTATTTCTTTCCACTAGTCTTGTGCGTGGATCTGTTTTAGTCATTTTCCTTTGGCCAATCTGGCATCTTCTGCTTGGTTGAATGGTAAGGGCCCAGCTATCACGGTTTCCTGTTCATAACGGGACCATATGGTAGCCAATCATGGTTCCTCCTCCTCGGGAGCACGCGGTGCACAAAGAGGCTGCTGCCACATGCTTCTCCTTGCACAAGGTTTCCCTGTGAGCCCAGCCTGTTGGGCCAATTGGAGTGGGTGACAGCCTCCATTGCTCTCAGTTGCATCCCCGTACTTCAGTCCAATTGCCTTGCCACTGGACAGATAGATTTTTTTGGCTTGGCTTGGCTTCTTTCTGCATTTTTTTATTTTTTTCCTTTATTTACTTGATTCTTTTTATTTAGTGGGACTGACTAGGAGTTGGGAATGTGTGGGACGGGTGGATGGTATGCATGTGTGCATTTGGGGACTTGGAAGAAAGAAAGAGCATCTATTTCTCTTTGCTCTTGTGATGTGTTTTTCTTTAGAAATATTTGGGTGACTCTGAGAGCCTCGAGTCACCCTTTAGCTTCTTTTTGTCCTCCTCTTCTCTCCTTCAGAAAATACTTCTAAAAGATAATAATAATAATAATAATAATAATAATAATAATAATAATAATTAAAACAAAAAGAAAAGCCTCATTCTCAGAAAATAACTACCTAGTTACCTACCACCTTCCTTTCAAATTACTTCTTTCTTTATATATCTCTCTCTGCTGCTCATCTCTGCCTTCTGAGTTTTCTATTAACCTCGAGCGAGGTGCTAAAAACTTACCTGCCCTGGGGATCACAACCAGACACAGTGAAGACATCTGCCCTTGCGCTATGCTACTCTGCTGCTGAGTACGCATGCCCAGTGTGGAACACATCTCACCACGCTAAAACAGTGGATGTGGCTCTGAATGAGACATGCCGCATTATCACAGGGTGTCTGCGCCCTACACCACTGGAGAAATTACACTGCTTAGCCGGTATTGCACCACCTGACATCCGCTGGGAAGTAGCAGCCAATAGTGAAAGGACCGAGGCAGAGACATCTCCAGCTCATCCCTTGTTTGGGTATCAGCCAGCACGTCAATGACTTAAATCTAGAAATAGTTTTCTTAGATCTACAGAGACACTCGCTGGAACACCTCAGCAAGCGAGAGTCCAAAAGTGGCAGGCTCAAACCCAGCACCTCAATCTGTGGGTGATACCAGATGAGAGACTCCCCCTGGGCACACAGAAGACTGGGCGACTTGGAAGGCACTGAACAGACTGCGCTCTGGCACCACAAGATGCAGAGCCAATCTTAAGAAATGGGGCTACAAAGTGGAATCCACAACATGCGAGTGTGGAGAAGAGCAAACCACTGACCACCTGCTGCAATGCAACCTGAGCCCTGCCACATGCACAATGGAGGACCTTCTTGCGGCAACACCAGAGGCACTCCAAGTGGCCAGATACTGGTCAAAGGACATTTAATCAACTACCAAGTTTGCAAAATTTGTGTTTTTTTATCTGTTTGTTTGTTTTGTTCTGTTAGAAATGTAATACAATGGTCTGGTTGCTGATGACACGATAAATAAAACCTGCCAAATTAGTTTAGCCTATTTTATTTTCAGTGCTTCACTACTGCCAAGTTGTGCAGGCAAGTTTAAGGTCTCTTATGCATCTCTTAGGTATCTAAAATATGTGCTTTCCTTCCATATTATATACAATGTACGAGGCAAGCAGGACATGGGTGAGAGATGTAAAGTTTATACAAAGTGTACAAGGAAAATGAGAGTAAATATTTAAAACATAGCATATTCACATTCCAACTCTTCTGTTTTCTACTGTCTTTCAAACTTTTGTGCCTTCAGACTATTATTCACTTCTCACTTGCAAAATTATCCTCCCCAATATTCCTCAGCATATGTCCATTTCAAATTGCAGATTTAATTCCAAGTCTCTTGGTGCCCACATTTTATATTTTGACTGGCACCAACTTAGTCAAGAGCTCAGCTGCAATTCTCTTTGGTCAGTCCAAGGGGAAATGGCAATTTAAAAATCTGCAGAATATTGCTTAACTTAGCACCATGCCTCGCTTCATGTTTAATGTGACTTACCATACTTACTGCAACAAGAACTATAGTTTTTAGGACCTAGAACAAATGTGAACCTTACTTTCAGCCCATGCACAGTGAATCCTGGGGCTTATAGTTCTTGATATGCTAAATTAGGGTGGGAATTGTGTGGACCACCATTTCTCATCATTGATTCTGCTGTGGGACCATGCCAATACAAGAAAACAAATACCTCTGTTTCATGAGGTCCTAGTTTAATTACATGAGCGTAATATCTTTATTCTTGATATGGAATGGAGCAAGTATCTTGTCTTTTGCCTCACATCGCAATGTGAGCCTTGATTCCTATGACTTATTTTCATTCCTGTCATATCCTTCAAAATTCCACAGAGGAAAACCAAAACATGTTCCAGGATAGATAGATAGATATAGATATATACACACACACACATATAATCCAAAATCAAAGCTTGAATTAAATCAGGAACAAGCAACAAAAGTTTGCTCCAGGCACTGTCAGGCCATTATATGCTAATCAAGGTGGTCAGTTGAAACATTCACACCTAGCTCCAGCAGACAAGAGTCCTTTGTCCCACCCTGGTCATTCCACAGATATATAAACCCTTTTTCTAGTTCCAACAGACCTCACTACCTCTGAGGATGATTGCCATAGATGCAGGTGAAACATCAGGAGAAAATGCGTTTAGCACCATGGTTCTCAACCTGTGGGTCCCCAGGTGTTTTGGCCTACAACTCCCAGAAATCCCAGCCAGTTTAGCAGATGTTAGGATTTCTGGGAGTTGAAGGCCAAAACATCTGGGGACCCACAGGTTGAGAACCACTGCTCTTGATCATGGCCATATAGCCCAAAAAAACCTACAACCCAACTCAGGCTTAGCTTCTCATTCTAACGTAGTGCTGCCTGAACTGACCTTAAGGTAAACAAATTGTTGTTCAAGAGACACCCATGAAATCATTCCATTTCCCATGAATTTCCTTCACAACTTTCCCACGTAATCTCTCTGACAGATGCAATCTATTTTTGGCTCTGATTTGTTAACAAAGACCTTTGTTGATTTCCGTAGTTACAGCTGGATTGCTGGGGGAAACCTCCTTATCACTAAGCTCTTCACTCATTTCCTTATCTGCTGTTGCTACTTCAGAGTCCCCTGAATGCCCTTGAGTCCCTGCACTTTTTGAGCCAGTTTTCTCACAGAGAAAACCATCATTTCCCAGTCTTGAATTTCCCAGACTTGAGAACCTATCACTTTATGCCACAGGAAAGCTCACAATCCTCTCTAAACCATCAGTTAAACCATCAGCCTCTGGTGACTGATCTACAACAACCACATGTATTCTAGAGTCTTGCCTTTCCAGGTTGATCAAACAGGCCAGAGGGGGACTGGCAGAGTGGGTGAAGGAGGTGGTCAATGCCTCCTTGAAACAAGGCAAAGTTCCAACTTGTCTAAAGGAAGCAGTTGTGAGACCTATATTTAAGAAGCCATCCTTCAACCTCTCTACAATGGATAACTATTGGCCAGTGTCCAATCCTCCATTTCTCAGCAAGGTTCTGGAGGGTGTGGTGGCTTCCCAACTCCAGGGATTTCTGGATGGAATGGATTATTTTGATCTATCTCAATCTGGTTTCAGGCCTGATTATGGAACAGAGACAGCTTTAGTCACCTTGATGGATGACCAATGAAGAGTATCGCTGTTGGTTCTCCTGGATCTTTTAGTGGCTTTTGATACCATTGACCATGGTATCCTCCTGGGTTATCTTGTGGAATGGGACAAGGCGCCACTGTCTTCCAATGGCTCTGATCCTTTCTGGAAGGCAATACCCAGAAGGTGGTGCTGGGGGACTCCTGTTCAAACTTTCAGCCATCGAACTGTGGGGTTCCTCAGGGTTCTATTTTGTTGCCCATTCTGTTCAACACATACATGAAACCATTGGGAGAGGTCATGTGGTGTTTTAGATTATGGTGTCAGATGACACCCAACACTACTACTCCTTTTCACCCAATGCCAAGGAAGCTGTCTTAACCGTAAACCAGTGCCTGTCATTGGTAATAGTAGGATGAGGGCATACAAATTTAAACTTAATCCAGACAAGACAGGGGTACTCCTGGTCATTTGGAAGGCAGACCAGGGAATAGGGATTCAGCCTGTGCTGGATGGGGTCATACTCCTCTGAAGACAGAGGTCCACATTTTGGAGGTACTTTGGAGGCCCAGGTTTCGGCGGTGGCCAGGAGGGCCTTTGCCAGAATGACCCCTTCCCTACTATCCTTCTGGCAGCAGGCTAAAACCTTTTTATTCAGATAGGCTTTTAATGATGAAGGTGTTTAAGATCAATTCAGGGAATGCTGTGGCTTTTAATTTTGTATTTGTTTTAATGGTTTTTAAAAGGGATTTTAAAAATACTGTTTATATTTAATCCTGTTTTAATGTATTGTATATTTTAAATGGTTATGCTGATGCTTTTATGTTAGGCTGCTTTGAGTCCCTTTGGGGGTGATAAAGCAGGGTATGAATAATGGTGATAATGATGACAATAATAATAATAATAATAATAATAATAATAATAATAATAAATATTTGCCCACTGGGAAGGAGTGAAAGTCAGAATAGAAATAAACTTGATGGTTATGGTGATGATGATATAAATAAGATTCCACCAGTTTTACCCTCTCCCCCTGATGAGTTGAGTTCAAACTCCATTCCTGTTTTGATCCCAGATTTCAGCAGCTGATGTAAGTTCAAAACCAGACAGAGGAATATACACTAGGACAACTAGGACATCTAGGGAAGTAATGCTACCCCTCTATTCCGCTTTGGTTAGACCACACCTGGAATATTGTGTCCAATTCTGGGCACCACAATTCAAGAGAGATATTGACAAGCTGGAATGTGTCCAGAGGAGGACGACTAAAATGATCAAGGGTCTGGAGAACAAGCCCTATGAGGAGCGGCTTAAGGAACTGGGCATGTTTAGCCTGAAGAAGAGAAGGCTGAGAGGAGATATGATAGCCATGTATAAATATGTGAGAGGAAGCCACAGGGAGGAGGGAGCAAGCTTGTTTTCTGCTTCCTTGGAGACTAGGACACGATGGAACAATGGCTTCAAACTACAAGAGAGGAGATTCCATCTGAACACGAGGAAGAACTTCCTGACTGTGAGAGCTGTTCAGCAGTGGAACTCTCTGCCCCGGAGTGTGGTGGAGGCTCCTTCTTTGGAGGCTTTTAAACAGAGGCTGGATGGCCATCTGTCAGGGGTGATTTGAATGCAATATTCCTGCTTCTTGGCAGGGGGTTGGACTGGATGGCCCATGAGGTCTCTTCCAACTCTTTGATTCTATGATTCTATGAATTGAAAAAGAGCTGAAAAAGTGGGATGAAAGAGGATTAATTGGGATTGTCTGCCAAATTAGAACAGTTATAGATTATACCTTGTGATGCTCCTCAGGACCATTCAGCTAGCATGTGGTAGGCAGTGTTGATAGCCACAATTGTGATTCCTGGCATAATTGTTTCATTGCATTTTATGTCTTTTGATAAATGAAGCAAGCCCACATTTCAGTTAAATTTAATATTTAAACATACAGACAAATATTTGAGTGAGCAGGGGAAATAATAAATTACCAAGGTGAAGTGATTTCATTGCTTCTGACTGCTCTGTTGGGATTGAAGAGGAAATGACTCCATGTTCATATCTCTGCATGGGTTCAGAATATGCCGTATACTTAGAATTAACTTTCTCTATAGCCTAAGGTATTCTGTTATAACCAGCTTAGTTTAAAGCATTGTCTCCGTTTTTTTCCGGAAATCCAATTTCAAACCAAAACAACTTGGCACTTTGCAGGTCTGGAAATACCAGTCTCAGAAGAATTTAATGAGCCCTACGTTCCTTGGACCACTTGTCCTCTCACATTTCTCTTTTTCTAGCTAGCACAATTCAGTTAAAGCTTTGGATCTATTTTTTTTTTAAAAAAAAGATCTGACTTCAGGGAATTAAGATTTATCCCAAGGTTTCTGGTTCTTTGGGCCTGAGTTTTCATTTGGGGGCAGGCATGTAGCCGGGGGGGGGGGGGCTTGAGGGGCTTCAGCCCCCCCCCCTTTGGGGGCTTCACCCCCCCCCCCCGAAAAGGCCTTACTGGTACATTATTTAAACTGTTATGTTTATTCATATCATGATCTGATCACCATGCTCAATATATCCCATATGCATGGGGGTATTGGGGGAACGATACAAAAGGTTTGCTAGGGTAGACCCTCTTTCACTCAGACTCAGCCCCCCCCCAATCAAACTCAGCCCCCCCCCCCGAATCAAAATCCTGGCTACAAGCCTGTTTGTGGGGGGTGGGGGTATTTTTGTTTGGAAAGGGGAAACAGTATGGCAGAAGTATTTTTTTAGAAAAACCTCTGCCTATGCTGTAGAAAAATAACTTTTCATTGCAAAGGCGTTTTAATGAAAATTATATTTTGCATGGTTATTGGTTTCAAAATGGAACTTTTCTAAATTTTGCCCTGCATGGATCCCTTGCTGCCAATTGTGGTTTCCAAATGAATTGTGGGATTGTTTCTGATACTGCTGCTGTAGAATTGCATTTCACCAGTGGTTGTTTAGAGTTACAATGGATTCAACTTTAAAGGAATGGTATGGACCATTCCTGAAAGTAGACAACTATAACACCTGTTCAAATTTTCCAAAATATAAATTATTGATTAGCTTGTTTTCTGAATATGATCCAAAACATTTCCTGCCAGCAGGTATTGGTGAAAAATATGAGCAAACAGAAGGATCTACACTTCAGAGGAACCTATAGCAGACCTCTCTCTGTTCTGCAGAATTCTGTTATAAAAAGAAAGTTGATATAGAATCATAGAATCAAAGAGTTGGAAGAGACCTCATGGGCCATCCAGTCCAGCTTGTTCTCCAGACCCTTGATCATTTGAGTCGCCCTCCTCTGGACACATTCCAGCTTGTCAATATCTCTCTTCAATTGTGGTGCCCAGAATTGGACACAATATTCCAGGTGTGGTCTAACCAGAGCAGAATGGAGGGGAGTTCAGGAGTTAGCACTGGTTTTAAAGAGGGAATCATATACTTTGAGAATAAAGTGGGTGTGTGTATGTTAACCTAAGGCTAGATTTAGTAAGTGGATGTATACAGCCATTATCTGTGTACCACTAATGTGGCCACTCTTATTAGCAGTTCCATCAAAACCTGTTATACATAAGTATTGAAAGTTCAACCTCATTTTTTTTAATGTTTTGCTGGGAAGTCCTCCACTGTTAATGAATAAGAAGTTTTCAGCCAAGCACAAGTTGTATTGAATACTTGTACTGCTGATGAGAAGATATTGGAAAAATAGGTATTTATTGATTTATAAATTGTATGTATTTTTCAATTACTGAAATATATAGAAAAATCAGGCTCTCTCTGTGTATAGAAAGAAACCCAAGCTAACAGGACAAGCAAGCTGTGTCCAAGGCATGGCAGGAGGAAGGAGAAGAGGGACATGTTATCTCTACATTCCAGGATATAAGCCCATCCTGGCTGGTACAACTAGGCTCTAAGGAAGGAGCCAATCCCCCCTCCCTCCTGACAACTCAAAGTGGGCATCTTGACTGATGAATGTAAGCCATGCTTGCTCTTTAGAAACACAGACATGCTTTGCATGTTAGAAGTTAGAACTTGATATTTCTGTGATGCTAAGATGATGTAGGAATGACGTTAATGTATGTAGTAGCATGTTTTTTTGTTTGACTCCGATTGGAGACTATAAAAGGCACAGTCAATGCCTCTATCAGTTGCTCTGGTTTTGCTTTTGGGCGCTAGTCCACTCCAGGGTCCCAGCTGGTAATAAATCCGTGCTTTTCAGACCTCCAGGACCTCTCTTTGTGTCTCCTTTCCTCAAACCCTTTCCCCTGCCATTTCATTGCATCTTTCCATTGAATAAAATGGTTTAGCAACCAGTGCAGCAAGTTGTTGATGGCCACCTTTACCCCCAATTTTTCCAAACACCACACAGTACTTACAGAGTGCACCTTGTATATGGAATGGGTAGGCTAACCAGGGAAATCGGTTGTACCATTTAGGCTGAAAACTTAGATGCCTTATATTCAAAGGAAATACATAACTTGGCAATGGAGTCTATGGATTTTGCACTGAGTTTTCACTTGGTCATCAGAAACAGTCTTGTTCGTATAAAATCCAAGGTCTAACAATGACACAGCTTCTTGCCTTTGCTCCTGTTCCATGGTGTCTTTGGCAGAGCTTGGATTAGATGAGCTAGTGGTAGACACCTCAATTTCTACATTAATAAATTATCAAAATTTGGTTGAGATAGTGGTTGCAGTTCTGGAGGGACTTTTAATTTTTGCTTCTCATAGAGTTAGCATGGGGATTTGTTTAACCAGTTAAAATTCATAAGTAAACCATTTTTTAACTTGAAAAATGGACCTGTGACAGCCCTGCCAAATGATGACATTAGTCAAAGACTAGGAACAAAAGCGATCAACAAGAAAAAAAGAAAAGAAAAATGGACCTGTGACCCAAAAATAGACCTGTTTGAGTGTAATGTTAAAGCACAATATCTTTGGTCAGGATGGAAAAAATACTTACGAATTTCATATTCTATTCTATCAAGGCATCCATAAAGCTGTGAGATCACAATATTTCTCATAACTTGCCCTGATCACATGATGGACCCTCAGGCTGGATCTACATTGCCATATAATCCAGTTTCTGAATTCAGATTATCTTCTTTGAACTGGATTATATAATCCATATTTGAATTTCACTTTAGGTTAAGTTACACACAGCCTTCCAAGACAATCATTATGATAATGCCAGCTCAATAATTTCACCGAGATCAGTACTGTAATTTCTGTATACACCTGGGAGGTGGGTATTAAAAGCACTTCCACTTGAATAGGGTGGAGGTGGAGTCAGAATCTGCCCCCTAACTAACTTAGTAATTTTCTTGCTTTTAAATTGAGAGGAAATTTTCTCAGTGAGTCCCTTGCTACCTCATGACAGACCACAGGCCAGTTACATTTTTGATCAAGTTCCCAGTTTTCCTTAGCCAGTGTGGCTCTGGGATATCAGTGGGGTGGATTCAGCCATACTGGCTGGAGAAATCTGGGAGTTCTTATCTACAGAAGTAACTCTTTCAAGTTCTTTCTCTCTCTTTTTGAAAGGCTATGGTTTCCCATTCTCTTACATTGTCAGCAGTAGGTCTGATATGCCTTGGCCTTTATGTTCCGGGGGCTTTATAGGGCAAAGAATTATTCCAGCATTTCCAGGAAGACCTATCAGATACTTTCCTATTGTATCCATCATCACATGTCTCCTTAGCCATCAGGATCAAAGTGCATGCATTCATAGGATCACTTCGGCTTGCCCTTACTGACAGAGAATGCTGTCAATTTGCTAATTCTGAAGCAGAAGCTCTTTCTGTCTGTGTTAATATGAAGTCATATTCCTATGGATCTCCGGGGACAAATTTATAGCTGGCATAAATGAGTGCAACTCCATTGACTTCAGATAGACAAACCAGGATGCCATCTGACTGCCATGGATAGCATTTAAAAAGCACACATGTGAACTTTGCTATTTTAGCAATAAATCAGGTCATCGGCTTAATCGTTTCTTTGTCCTTAGTGGCAGCTGGCTGCATGAACAAATACAGTGGACAGGAGGAAAGGAGCCGCTTCCAGGCCAATTCAGTGGGACTCTCAACTAAATATTTCTCCCACAATCTGTTTGCTGGGATGTTGTGTGTTAACATAACACTTGCTAATTACTGTGGTGGTGGAAGGTTGATGATGCCATTTGAAATATAACATAGGAGGAAATAACATGTGTACAAAAAATATCAGATTTTCATCCTTACTTGTGATGAGTCTGTTGTTTACCAGCTGTTAGGATTTCTGGAAGTTGAAAGCCAAAACATCTGGGGGACCCACAGGTTGAGAACCACTGATTTAGAGGGAGTGGACTAATAAGGGATAACAACCATCAGACAGAGAGTGGGAAGTTTGTAGTTCTTTTTTGTTTTGTTTTTTCCTTCTTTTTGTCTGTGTTTTTTATAGTTATTAGGTTACAGCTAAGAAGTATGTAGTTGTGTAATTTGGATGGTTTTACAAATCCATAAAGCTTACTTGTGTGTTTTATTTTGTCTTTCTCTTGAATAAAATTATTAATAACAAGGACTGTAACAGAGATAACATATAGCAATACATTATTGGTGGAGAAATCCATTTCTGTGCCAATCCTGTAAACAGCAACTTTACTATATTCTACCTTAGATTGAACAATAGCATATAGGAAACACTGCTTAAACACCAAACACAAAGTAACTGCACGCAATAGCATCCCGTGGAAACTTTCTGGAAGCACATGGGGTGCAGACCCAAAATTAATAAGAACATCAGCCAGCCCTAGCTTTGCCTTACTCAACTGCTGAGTATGCTTGCCCTGTTTGGCATAAGTCTGCCCATGCAAAGTAGGTGAACATAGCATTCAATGAAACATGCAGAATAATCACAGGATGTCTTAAACCTATACCTGTTCATAAACTCTACAAGCTAGCTGGCATTGCCCTTCCTGATGTGCGGCAGGAAGTTGCTGCTAAATAAAGTTGAACACTGTGAATATTGGGATTCAGCCTGTGTGTGAACCTGAACCTGAACCTGATTCTCTGATTGTATTACCTGATGCCAATGTAGATGTCAATGTGAATTCTGAGACCAATTTAGATGATGATGGTGTGAATTCTGAAGCCAATTTAGATGATGATGGTTTGAGTAGTGAAAATCCTACAGCTTTGGAAAGTGAAAGTCAAAATTCCCATGAGTACATGCATTCCGAGCCAAACGGAGAAGTTTCACTTCCTTTTCCTCCCAGCCTTAGTTCTCCAGAGAATCTGATACCTGGTCTGCCTAATGAGGATAGGCAGGGCAGATTTGGCAGAGCCGGGGGAAGCACAAAGTTTACGTAGGTCAACCAGATTGAGAGAAATGCAAACAAAAACGTCAGGCGTGTCTTGCAATAGATTTCTCGGCCTTAAATATGCCTGGCCTGAATGCAGCTTCAGACCAGGCATCGTTCCAGATTCATGTGCAAGCTTTTGCAGGTCTCCTGACTCAAGTGGCCTTGTTCCTTGGAGGTTTTCTAGTTGTTCCAAGTATGGTTAGTGGATTGCTAACAGGCTCCAGGATTCAGCAGTTTTGCTGTGGGTTTTATTATCTTGTTTATGGACATTTCTGTTGCTGATTTTTACTGTGACTTTTTACCTTTGCATTTTTCCTCTATTTTGTATTCATCTTTCATCAATAAAAAAGGATTGTTTTCCTGAAGTCAAGTGTGGTGGATGGTTGTATGAGGGTCCAGTTTCCTGATCTGGGTTGCAACAGTGAAACCCACCCACTACATGGCTACCAGCCTCCTCCCAGTAGACTCAAATCAAGGAAAAGCTTTATGAGAACTACCACTCCTCTTGGCGTCCCTCCCGCAACAGCAAGGGTATCCCTCTGGGCAGCTAGACAAGGAAATCCCAACTGGATGGCCCCCCACGAGGGTCTTCCTCCAGGGGCAAACCAAGAATGGGCAACTTGGAAGTACCTGAACAGACTCAGAAGTGGAGTGGGCAGTTAAAAAGACAACCTGGCAAAATGGCACTACCTAAAAGAACCCCACACCTTGTGTGACTGTGCAGCAGAACAGACAACTCTGCATCTGTATGCTTGTCCACTATGCCCTGCCTCCTGTATAGAGTAAGAGTTGTTGGAGGCTACAGACAATGCCATTGCTGGGTTGTTGTAGGTTTTTTCGGGCTATATGGCCATGGTCATATAGCCTGAAAAAACCTACAACAACCCAGTGATTCCGGCCATGAAAGCCTTCGACAATATAATGCCATTGCTGTTGCCCGTGTTTGGTCAAAGGATATTTAGTCACATGCTCTCCTTCTATTTTTATCAGTTTTATACTAATTTATGCAATGTTTTTTATACGAAATAAAAAAAACTATATTCTATTATACCACTATGACGTTCTCCCAATTTCAGTAAGAGAAATGAAAAGTATAGGGGATACAAAATCAATATAAAGTTATAATTTGTGTCCCATATTATAAGACTGTGTGCTATTGTCCTTGCAGCATGTGAAGGAAAAATAATCACTGTTTCTCAGCCCTCTAGTAAAGGATATAATGCACATTTACTAGTAAAAAGAAATCCTTGTGGGTCAGGAGACACAGAGTTAATAGGGCGGTTGTAGGTTTTTTCGGGCTATATGGCCATGGTCTAGAGGCATTTTCTCCTGACGTTTCACCTGCATCTATGGCAAGCATCCTCAGAAGAGATGCTTGCCATAGATGCAGGTGAAACGTCAGGAGAGAATGCCTCTAGGCCATGGTCATATAGCCCGAAAAAACCTACAACAGCCCAGTGATTCCAGCCATGAAAGCCTTCCACAATACAGAGTTAATAGTTCGGAATTTCTTCACATTCAGAGTCTTGATTCGTTTCATCCTTCAAACCTTTTGGGCTCTGAGCGTGGATGAAATGTATAAGTGATATTCACAAAACAATCAACCCAACAGTGTGAGTAGCACAAGAATTTATACTTTGTTGTTTCCTTTTTAATGAAGGGAAAGCAATGGCATTCACAGTAGTTAAATAACCCACCCTTGGCCTCCTTTGCAATAATCAGTCACCTATGGATACAAAATTCTAAAAGTGACTAATGGGCAATTCTCTCCCTGGATTAGGCAGCAGTACATTCAATACCGCTTTGAAGAGTCATTATAATCTGTTGGGGGGAGGAGAATATCAATTTAAAGGTCAAGCGCTTTCATAAAAAAAGGTGATTACTCAGTATTTCATAGATTGAACAAAAGCTTAACAGGATTCATTGTGTGTCAGTTCCCTTTGTGTATAGTACATAGACAGAGAAATAGATAGCTTAATTATATAATTATCTGTCTTTGGGGAGGATATTGGCCTGTGAATAGAAACTGTCAAATAGGTACTTTACTTTTGCTTCTGATCCTTAATCAGATACTGTAATAGCCATGAGTTTCAGGATGACTTAAATAAATAGAAATCACATTTCTATACTTTTTTTTAGAAATTAGAATATTTTTGCTTAAACAGAGCTGGAATCAAAATACATGCCTATGTTTATTTTCTGATTTCTTGCAGAGTGTTCTGTCAGTTTAGGCTTCATCCAACAAGATATGATGAGTTGTAGTCAGAAATCTATATATATAAAAATGCTCTGTGCATAATGAGTACCTTAAAAACAAAAGAACCAATGAACGAAATCACACCAAATTTGGCAACAAAATGTCTCACTACACAAGGAGTGACCATCAATCAAAAAATTATGATTTTGTCATTTGGGAGTTGTAGTTGTTGGGATTTATAGTTCACCTATAATTGGCACCAAATTTGGAAAGCATACACCTAACAACCCAATGTATGTCTTTCACTAAAAAAAAAAAATTGTCCTTTGGGAGTTGTGGTTTATTATTTATTTATTTTATTTACTTTATTTGTATACCGCTGTTCTCAGCCCGTAGGCGACTCACAGCGGTTAACAACTAGAACAAGAACAGCAAAAATTCAATGCGGGAAAATACAATTAACAACACATTATACAATTAATAATGTGCTGGGATTTATAGTTCACCTACAATCAAAGAGCATTCTGAACTCCACCAACGATGAAATTGAACCAAAAGTGGCATACAGGACTCCCATGGCCAACAGAAAACACCAGAAGGGTTTGGTGGACATTGACCTTGAGTTTGCGAGTTGTAGTTCACCCACATCCAGAGAGCACTGTGGACTCAAACAATGATAGATCAGGACCAAACTTGGCACGAATATTCAATATGCCCAAATATGAACACAGATGGAGCTTGGGGGAAATAGACCTTGACATTTGGGAGTTGTAGTTGCTGGGATTTATAGTTCACCTACAATCAAAGAGCATTCTGAACTCTACCAAAGATGGAGTTGAACCAAACGTGGCATGCAGGACTCCCATGACCAACAGAAAACACTAGAAGGGTTTGGTGGGCATTGACCTTGAGTTTGGGAGTTGTAGTTCACCTATATCCAGGGAACACTGTGGACTCAAACAATGATGGATCTGGACCAAACGTGGCACAAATATTCCATATGCCCAAATATGAACATGGAGTTTGGGGAAAATAGACGTTGACATTTGAGAGTTGTAGTTTCTGGGATTTATAGTTCACCTACAATCAAAGAGCATTCTGAACCCCACGGATGACAAAATTGGGCCAAACTTCCCACACAGAATCCCCATGACCAACAGAAAATACTTAAGGCCATCCAGTTCAACTCCCTTCACCAGGGCAAGAAAATGTAATCAAAGCCCTCCTGACAAAGAGCCATCCAGTCATAGATAGAGATAGATATATATGATTTGCACACAGAGATATATATAGTATCATAGATCCGAAAGGGACCCCTAAAGAAGGACAATTATATGTTGCATATTCCAGAGTAGGCAAACCAGACAATCTCTACATCAATACTGACAAAGAAAAAACAAGAAATACTGTTTACCCACAAGCATAAATAAATTACATATATTAGAAACCAACACTTTCTCATTATTTTATTTTCCAGATCACCAGACTGGGCCACAGCAATGCGTGGCAGGGGACGGCTAGTATATGGCATAAAACTAATAATCAAGGAATGCCTGCAGGAAGAGGAATACATAATTTTGCTTTGTCCTGTTCATTTAGTCACTTTGGGACACAGATACAAGTTGAGAAAGAGGTCATAATCTAATGAGAGAGGACATCTACAAAACCTCATCAGTCTAATTATGCAGAAAATAAAAAAAATACTCAGAAAGCATTCTTCTGCATGGTGTTTTTGGTACAACTCCATCATATAAGCATTTTGCACAGAATAAATCTCCAGATACAATATTTTGTGTGCAGGAAGCACCTTTTTCTCTGTAGAACATATTTCTGTACTGCTTTCGGACAAAATAAACATGTGTGAATTTTGCGCAGAAGGAGGTCCCAAACTGCAAAAATTCTCATCAGTTTAGAATTCTTATCCTTGGGTTTTTTAACACTTGAAAATGTGTTTCTTGAGCATTTTCTAAACATTTTCAAATATTATTTCCATTCCCACTGCAGATCTCACTACTGATTCTGTTGGCTAGGTCTGATGTGACTTCATCATCATTTTCTCGCTTCTTGGCTTAGTGTTTCTGGAGCAGCAGCTCTCTTGGGCTGAACCAGAACTTGGATTGGAAGGAGAATGGGATAGAATGATTTTGCTTATATAGGTGTGAGAAAGTTTCCTCAATGCTGGATGATACGAGGGTTGAATGAAAAGTAATGCTTCCACCTTCGTAACTCCTCAAAAGACGGCAGTACTGGTAAGTGGCAAGTACTGGGCTGTTCAGTAGACTCTCCTCTACAGTTACATTTTGGCTGGAAGCCTTAGCATTGAATTGTTGTGTTGTTAAAGTGCAAAGTATGGAACCCTGCATAGATGGTCAGTCAATGCGACTTAAGCAACGTGCAGTCATTGAATTCTTGACAGCAGAAGGTGTCATCCCAAAGGAGATTAATCAGAGAATGCAGGCTGTTTATGGTGATTGTGTTGATGTGAGTACTGTGCGTCGTTGGGTGAGTAAGTTTAAAGATGTGGAGGTGGGAACATCTGACTTGCATGATGAACAAAGAGTTGGACATCCTATGACAGCAATGTGCATGATGGGTACCCAGGATGCTGAAATGAAAGCACACAGACTTGAAACTTCAGAGACTGGATCTCACCATTGTACGACACCCTCCACACAATCCAAATTTAGCACCGTCTGACTTCCATCTTTTCATGATAATGAAAGAAGATCTGCGGGGACATCATTATGCTTCTGATGAAGATGTTGAGAGAACTGTGAGACACTGGTTGCAGAAACAGAGTGTTGACTTCTTTCATGACGGCTTCAGAAAACTTTTTCGTCATTGGCAGAAATGTATCCAATTGTCTGGTGATTATGTGAAAAAGTGAATAGTGGTAGTTAAAGAGCACATTCTGAGGATCATTTCTGCATTTGATTTATTAAAATATTCCCATCCAAACCCAAGTAACGAAGGTGGAGGCATTACTTTTCATTCAACCCTCTTATTGAGGAAACGGAGCAATGGCAGTCCCCACTGGCCATTCCCATGTAATTCTGTGGTGAAAGACAGAATTATGTGTTCCAACGTGATCTGCCCTGTGCCCCTCAAGTTTCCCAGACATCTCTGATGGTATATATATATATATATATATATATATATATATATATACACACTTCTAGTGAGGTTGGCTTCTGCCTATAGACCTAGAGGAAGAGGCAAACCCCCCAAATCTTTAAACTTCCTCGTGCTTTACTGTGTGTCAATCAGATACATAAAGGGAGAGCAATACCTTTAACTGAGATGTAAAATAGACACTGGGTTTTTGTGGCTGGAATCCAGATAAATGGATTCTGGCCATGAAAGCCTTCGACAACACATAAAATAGATCATTCTGGCACTGCTCTTTTGTTGTATTGCTCACAAGAGATTACATAAAAATAGGGTTCAGCCAATCCACGGGCCAGATTTAAATTATGCATAGCCAGAAATTGGCTTGTGGTCTTCCCTGCATTAGGCAGAAATACTAGAAGGGACTCAGGCTTCAGCTTTCAATAAAGCTCCACCAAATCGTGTGTAAACACATGTAATTTTTACTGCAAAAAAAAAAAAAAAAGAGAGAGAGAAAAAAAGTTTCTACTATGGATTGGCCTGGTTTGGGCCATTATCATGGGTAGTAGTAGTAGTAGTAGTAGTAGTAGTAGTAGTAGTAATAATAATAATAATAATAATAATAATAATAATAATAATAATCTTTCTTGCTGTTCAATGTGAATTCTGCCTCTTGTGATGAAATAGCCCTCCAATCCCCAAATTTGTAGAGTTGCAATATTTACAGCTTTAGTTGAGGATTTGTATGTACAGTTTAGACAGGCAGAGTTACCAAGGGAATGCAAACATGACAAATATAAGAGTAGTTATGAGCAATTTTAATATTCCATTACCTACAATTCTAGAAATTTGGGGACTTGGGGAAATTTTCATTGGGAAGCAGAATTCTTATTTGATGTGGCAATGTCCTCAGTTCCCCATCCCATTGCTATATCTTTGACAGTTATCCATTTAACCATTGACTAGAGCAGGGGGTCCTCAAACTTTTTAAACAGAGGGCCAGGTCACAGTCCCTCCAACTGTTTTAGGGCCAGATTATAATTTGAAAAAAAGATAATGAATTCCTATTCCTCTATCTTGTGGGGTTCCTCAGGGGGCCATTCTCTCCCCTCTGTTGTTTAACATTTATATGCGACCACTTGCTCAGCTGGTTCGAGATTTTGGGCTTGAGTGTTACCAGTACGCTGATGACACTCAGCTTGTGCTGAAGATGGAAGGCCGACCGGACTCTGTACCCGATTATTTCCATCAGTGCCTCGAGGCCGTTACTGGATGGCTGCGTGCCAGCAGGTTGAGGGTGAATCCAGCAAAGACGGAGATCCTATGGCTGGGTCAACCGGGCAATGGGGATATCCAGCTGCCTACCCTGGATGGCGAGACACTATGCCCGTCTTCATTGGTAAAGAGTCTGGGAGTTCTTTTTGTCCCTCTGCTGACGATGGAGGCCCAGGTCTTCGCCGTTAGCAGAACCTCCTTTTTTCATCTGCGGCAGGCTAGACGGCTGGCCCCCTACCTGTCCAGGGACGACCTAGCTACGGTGATCCAGGCTACGGTCATCTCAAGACTGGACTACTGTAACGCCCTCTACATTGGCCTCCTCTGTCGGTGATCGGAAGCTCAAGTTGGTACAAAATGCAGCTGCTCGGCTTCTTGCGGGAATTCCGATGAGATGCCACATAACACCAATCTTACTGCAGCTGCATTGGTTACCAATTGAGCACCGGATCACTTTCAAAGTGATGGTACTCACCTTTAAGGCCTTGCATGGTCTGGGGCCGATGTACCTGAGGGACCGCCTCACCCCCTACCAACCCCAGAGATCCCTCCGTTCTGAGGACCAAGATTTGTTGGAAATTCCCAGTGTCAAGACCTTGCGTCTAACAGCAACCAGACGCAGAGCCTTTACAGCAGTGGCACCATCACTCTGGAATACTCTGCCACCTGAAGTCCGTGCCTTGCGGGACTTATCAGCTGAGTGGGCCTGCTTTTGGCTGATGAGATAGGATTGTTGTTGTTGTTGTTGTGTGCTTTCAAGTCATTTCAGACTTAGGTTGACCCTGAGCGAGGGCCGGGTAAATGACCTTGGAGGGTCGTATCCGGCCCCAGGGCCTTAGTTTGAGGACCCCTGGTGTAGACAATATAAGCCTGCTTTTCATGCAGAAGTGAAAAATAGAGTACTTTCTGAACTCCTTTTTATATCCCTTACAGCAGGGGTCCTTAAACTTTTTAAACAGAGGGCCAGGTCAGAGTGCCTCAAACTGTTGGAGGGCCAGATTATAATTTGGAAAAAAAAAGAAACAAATGCTATGCACACTGCATATATCTTATTTGTAGTGCAACCCCCCCCCCCCACAATACAATAATTAAAATGAAGAACAATTTTAACAAACATTAACTTATTAGTATTTCAATGGGAAGTGTAAGCCTGTTTTTGGCTGATGAGATAGGATTGTTGTTGTTGTTGTGTGCTTTCAAGTCATTTCAGACTTAGATTGACCCTGAGCGAGGGCCGGGTAAATGACCTTGGTGGGTCGTATCCGGCCCCCGGGCCTTAGTTTGAGGACCCCTGGTGTAGACAATATAAGTCTGCTTTTCATGCAGAAGTCAAAAATAAGAGTATTTTCTGAACTCCTTTTTCTATCCCTTACAGTAAAGGACCTTATGTTTTATTTGGACACACAAGATTCATTGGAAGGAGGATGACATTTTGGGACATCATGGATGAACAACTAGATCAGAAACAAAGGGAAGGACAATGAGAGGACTTTGTCACATTCTTTCTCAACAGAGGACACACTGTAATGTGGGCTATTTCTAATGAATCGTCAGAAGCTCATCCCAATGAAACGAAATAAGTCCATGCCCAGTTTTCCTGCACACGTCCTGTTCATTTCTTTGGGGCATGTAAAGTAGTAGCTGTTGCCCAGGGCACACTTATTGTTTACTCATTGCTGACCCATGGCACATCTTAATCTTAGAGTGTCAAGATGAGCTTGGAACACAAGATCTAAATTTTACGGTCTTATGAAGATGGCAGGCATGTAGCCGGGGGGGGGGGGGGGGCTGGAGGGGCTTCAGTCCCCCCCGAAATTCTCATGGTGGTTCGCGAAAAGGCCTTACTGGTGCATTATTTAAACTGTTATGTTTATTCATATCATGATCTGATCACCATACTCAATATATCCCATATGCATGGGGGTATTGGGGTAATGATACAAAAGTTTGCTAGGGTAGACCCTCTTTCACTCAGACTCAGCCCCCCCCAAACTCAGCCCCCCCGAACCTCCCCCTGAAAAAAATCAGCCCCCCCCCCCCGAATCGAAATCCTGGCTACGGGCCTGGAAGATGGTTGTATTAAATTGGTAATGCATATTATTTCAAAAATATGTCAAGTCGGCCTTACAACCTTGGAAACGAGGGAGGTTGGACCTCTAACCCAAGTTCTTCCCTTGCGGCACCACAGCTCCTGGATGACAGCATACATTATTTATTTCAAATTCTGCATTGATATACCAATGCTATTTCATCTGAAACAGACTTCCATTGAAATGGAACTTGGCTTTTTATTTCTGCAGAACAACAATATATAATGTGGAATGAACATGTAAGTATTAAAATATATGATTTGCTAGTTCTGAGCAACCATTGCCCCCCCCCCCATGTATTTTTTTTCAGAAGGTCAGTTCAGAGTGGCTGCACACATGGTAAATCTTTAACTTCAAGTGCCCTTCTGTGGTGACCAACTAAAATATTAGCAAAATAAATGTTTTATGGGGAAATGTTGGCAAGAACCCCAAGCAAAACAGGTGGCATTGGGTTATTTCAATATAATGTAATGATTCAGCCAGGTTTCCATCTGGACAGCATGTGGTTGAATCTACTTAGAGAGAGTATCAAAGAGCATGAGTATGCACAAGGGACTGCAATGGCATTCAAATGTGTAGCTCAATGGCTACTTTACAGAAAAAAATAGTCTGGGTTCTAGGTCCTTTGGGTTAAATACTTTTACTGTCAGGAATCTGAATTTCTTCATCAAATATTAAAGGCAAAACAACCCTCTGACATGCAATAGTGAGCCACATAATTATGAGGTGGTTCCTGGAAGCTGAGGATTGTTCACGTTATGGCTGGACATTTATTATAAAAGAGTTCATTACCCTTGGAAGCGGAGGCATATGTTGGAGTGAAAGAGCCTCGGAACAGAGGTACTTTTAACAAGCTTTGCTGCTGTAAATACAGAAAAGAATCTGAGCAAGCTGTTTCACTAGAACACATTTACAGACTACCAAAGAGTAATTCTATGGAACATAATACTTGGTTCTAACAAAAATCTTAAGCTTCTGATTAAACTTAATCCAGTTCCTTAGCAAATCATGCTTTTAAAAATATAAAATAATAGAAAAATCGGAGATGACAAAAATGTTGGCATTTAGATTCCTGATTAAAGTATCCCTTTTACAAAGCCTGGTGTGGTAGCAAGACAAAGTGTATTCAGCCTTGGAAATGTACATGTGTGTAAGGCTCGCAGTGTGTTTCAGAGAAAGAAAACATTCCCATGCTTATATATTTAAGGGCACATTGGAAGAATGCATGCTAACCCACTTCCATCAGTATGGAAGTATGTACAAAATGTATACAACAAGAAGTGTATTTTAAAAAATGCATATGAAATGTGGGTACTAATCTCCAGATAGAAATAAAAAAATGAAGTATTGCAACTACACACAAAGGATGAGACAAGAATAAGAGGAGGAGAAATGTGAATTCTTTTTTAAAAAAAATAGGTGCAGGGATTCCCTGTGTGGAGCTTAAATTTTTCAAAATTCAGATTCTGGAAAAATACCAGGCTACTTTCCAGGGTTCTCATTCCTACCTTCTTGACATTATTGACAGTAGGGCTGGGCAACCACGGAAAAATTTGTTTCTAAAATCGATTCGTTTTTTGGGGGTTTTTGCGTTTCAATTTTTAAAAGAATTCCAAAATTTTTCTTTTAAAAAGTTCGATATTTACGAAATTTCGTAAATTACAAAACAATTACGAAACAATTACGAAACAATGTATTGTCGAAGGCTTTCATGGCTGGAATCACTAGGTTCTTGTGGGTTTTTTCGGGCTATAGAGCCATGTTCTAGAGGCATTTCTCCTGACGTTTCGCCTGCATCTATGGCAAGCATCCTCAGAGGTAGTGAGGTTTACCCTTCTCAACCTCTGAGGATGCTTGCCATAGATGCAGGCGAAACGTCAGGAGAAATGCCTCTAGAACATGGCTCTATAGCCCGAAAATACCCACAAGAACCTAATTACGAAACAATTACGAATCGATTCGTTAATGGCGGACGCGACCGCGCAATACGCTAAAAAACCTCCAAATGGGACAGGGGGAACTTCTGAAGCTTCCCTCTCCCTCTGTTGTTGACTGTTGGTGTGATATTTATAATTTTTTTTCACTGATTAAACAAACAACAACTATAAAACTTGCCCCAGACATGCGGAAATAATAACGAAACGATTTCAAAACGATAACGAAACGAATACATAACGAATTCGAAACAATTACGAAACGAATTTAAAAATTCGTTTCGTTTTTTAGTTGCTCCTGAATGGTTCATTATCGCTTCGTTATAAAAAAAAATGAATTTTTAACGAATTACGAAATTACGAAACGAAACCGCCCAGCCCTAATTGACAGCCCATATGATTCCTAGAAAGTCCTAGGGGCAGATATTTTTCCCCAGATCCATGATGCTCTATCTCTGTCTGTCAGTCTCTCTCTCTCTCTCTCTCTCTCTATATATATATATATATATGGTTCATAGAAGTAGCACATTATGTACCACGTGGACTACCTGTGACTAAAGAAAAAGTACCCCCTTCTTGTAGGGGCAAATTCATTACTACCCTTATTATCTGATCACCTTGGACACCTTGGATCTTGTAATACAGCACATCTGGGCTGTTCCATTTTGCCGGCTTTCACCAGAGAAAGAGAAGGTGTGTGGGGTGAATTGTGGCACCCCGTGTGCCCTCCCTTATCCTCTCACCACACATGGAGGGTGAGAAAGGGTGCACTCTCCTAACACTGGACCCAAGGCAGTTTACTCAACTATAATCTCAAATTAAAAAAATAGTTATAGAAACAAAACCAACACAAGTAGCATCATTGCAATTAGTATTATTAATAGTAGTATTATTTCCCAGAGATCAGAAACAATATTTTACAGAGCCTGGTTCTTAAGATCTCCTGACCTACATTGTTACTAGTCATGGTGACTGGGGGATTCTGAGAGTGGTAGTTATAAAGGGGCATTTTAAACTCTAGTTTCAGTACCTTAACAACTACATCAGATACCATTAGTGTCTTCTGTGATTTCCTTTGTGATACAAATGCAAGATGGGCCCAAACACAGAGTTTGTTTTGTTTTCTTTTTGAATGAGAGGCTGTTCTTTGAAACACTTGGCCATGATTTTTGAGCAGAGGGAAGTAAATATCTGTCCGAACGGACTCCCTCTATGTCCCACCCCGGAGTCTAAGATCTTCTGGGGAGGCCCTGCACTCAACCCCGCCTCTATCACAAGTGAGGTTGGCGGGGACGAGGTGCAGGGCCTTCTCGGTGGTGGAATTCACTCCCCGGGCCAATTAGATCAGTGACATCACACCTTTCCTTTAGGAAAAAATTGAAAACATGGATCTGGGACCAGGCATTCGAACAATCTGGCAGATAAAGAAAGGACTTTGACAATGGACAGGAATGGACTAATGGAATGGAATTATGGAACTCTGAAAGACGAACGCTGAGCATGAGGATAGTTTTATTGATGTGTTATATACTGTTTTGATTGTTTTTAACTGTGATAATTGTTTTAACTATGGTTTTGTACATTATGTGTATTTTGTACAGGCATCAAATTGTGCCTTTTTGTAAGCTGCCCTGAGTCCCCCCTCGGGGGTTGAGAAGGACGGGGTAAAAGTACCCGAAATAAATAAATAAATAAATAAATAAATAAATAAATAAATAAATATACCAATAGGTCTAAAGTTGTGCTTGGTGACAAGGAAAGTTCTCACTCATCAAGTGGACAGATTTTTTTTTTTTTTGGTCATATCAGGAGCAACTTGAGAAACTGCATCAAGTGGACAGATAAGAATGTGAGAGATTTCTGTGAATACCTGTTATGTCAGTAGATAGTCCAGAAATTCAGAAGATTTTGGGAAGGACTACTACAATCACTTTTTAGCGACCAACAGGGTGGGTGGTGGTATTGGTGTTCTGTATGGGTGTTCTTCTCTTCCTTTCCTCCCTTTTTTCTTCCTTTCTTAAAGACACTGTTTTAGCTTCACTAGCCTATACCTGCTTCTATTCTCACTTCTTTGGTTTCATTGTAAATATCAAAATGCACAATAAAAATTTATTAAAAAAAAGAAAGAAACTGCATCAAGTGGACAGATAAGAATGTGAGACATTTCTGTGAATACCTGTTATGTCAGTAGATAGTCCAGAAATTCAGAAGGATCTGAATATACAAAACTTTTTCTCATCCAGTTCTGTTTCTTTCACTTATTGCAGATGATTTGACAATCCTGGAAAGCGTTCTTGTGTGCAACAATGACAAACCATCCTAACACTCAGGGTACCGACTGGCAGACTTGGCACTTGAAGAATGGCATGTTGCAGCTATTGATTGGCAGCTCCACACAGGGATGCCAAAATGTGTGGAAAATATGAGCTGCAATCCAGCAGCTGATGACATGTGAAGATTGCAATGTCAGTGGACTATTTGACATTAATGGGTTTGGAAAATTTTGAAAGAAGGAAAATAAGTCTTCAGTTCCATTCAGTTGGGATTTCTGCAACAGAGATGCAAAAGGAGAAGCAGCAATTCCACACAGAGCCTCCTTCGCAGTCTTTCCCATCTCTCAGGAAACTAGATGGTACACAATTAATGCAATTACAAATGCAGTGAGTTACTTTAAAAAAAATTAAAATAACATTTGAGTAAAAGGTGCCTGATCTGGATCAGGAAACTACTATGGGGGGAGTGTAGTATGAATGAATTTTATTATTTCAATGTATCGTCGAAGGCTTTCATGGCCGGAATCACTGGGTTGTTATAGGTTTTTTCAGGCTATATGGCCATGGTCTAGAGGCATTCTCTCCTGACGTTTTGCTTGCATCTATGGCAAGCATCCTCAGAGGTAGGGAGGTCAGTCACAGACCAGAAATGTAAAACACTGAAACATTAATATCAGAGATTTTTAATAAACAAAACATTAAAACCAGAAATTTGAAATATTAAAAACAGGAAGTTCAGGATATGTTCATTCAGAGTGTAGTATGCACGATTTAACTATTAGCTCCCTGTTGAAATCTGTACCAGAATTACAATATTTGCCATTTGCTCTGCAGGAGTGGGTGTGGGGAAGCTCCCCTTCAAGCAATGGGAATTCCCATCCATTCAATAGTAGGACTAAAAATGGGCTAAAATATATTATATGTGTTCAGCATAAAAGACAGGTAGTTTCCTGTCTTATTATTGGTGTGAATGGTGAGATTTAGAGGTGGAATGAGGAAAGGACAGAGCTGCTGAAAGGACAGAGCTGCTGAAATGCACAACCATTTCAGTGCTCTGTTAGGATCATCCAGTGGTGCAATGGGTTAAACCCTTGTGCCGGCAGGACTGAAGACCGACAGGTTGGAGGTTCAAATCCGCGAGAGTGCGGATGAGCTCCCTCTACCAGCTACAGTTCCCCATGTGGGGACATGAGAAAAGCCTTCCACAAGGATGATAAAACATCAAAATATCCAGGCACCCCCTGGGCAATGTCCTTGCAGATGGCCAATTCACTCACACCAGAAGCGACTTGCAGTTTCTCAAGCTCCTGACGTGAAAAAAGTGCTCTGTTACAATATATATATATATATATATATATATATATATATATATACATATCAGATTATTTAGGACCCATCCAGACAGGCCTAAAAGCTGGCATCTGTCTCAGTTTTACCAGAGGCGTCCAAACAGCTACTCCAGTAAAACCGAATTAATTAGATACCCCATTAGATCTGGGTCTTCCTAAAAGGCCTGGGTCTAATGGAGTATTGGACCTGTGGGGACTCACTTCCAGGTAGTTGCAGGACCAACTGGGGTTGAGTCCCCATTTGCTATCCCGAACTTTTTGGGCTCCCGGAGCCCAAAGGTCCGGGATAGTGCCCACCCTCTCCCCCTCCAGCCCTCATTTCCCCCTAAAAACAAAACTCTTGATCACATGCTGGTATTGCCTGGTCACAGTTGTACTAAATTTGTTTTCTAACATGTTTTAGGGTATAATTTTGAATGTTTTAGAATGCACTAAGCAGACATATATTTTACTAAAGTGGGGTAATTTTCTTTTAATATGAACAATTAAATGACATTTTAAAAAATTGGATTTTACTCTAGAACACAAAGCTAGTTAGCTAGTTAACTAGATAAATAGACAGATCCAACAGAAGGGAAATTGAAACAAAACAGAATAAATTGTGGCAAGAACTCTTGGCTCCCATAGCAAGCTAGATAAGTCGTGCAGCCTCAGCAAGTCCAATTAGCCCTCCATATTTACAGGTTTGATTTACATTTGCAAATTTAATTAATCACAGATTTGATTAAAATGTTCTCTCTAGGAATATCTAGGTCCTCCAGTGTATTTCTGTTACTAACTTTCATTGAAAGCCAATGATGGAGTCATCCTAGAAGACCTAGAGATTATTATTTCTGGTTTTAAAAAGAGTGGTGACAGTAATACACAGTACAGTGGGTTAAGCTGCTGAGCTGCTGAATTTCCTGACCAGAGGGTCAGTGGTTCGAATCCGGGAGGGGGGGTGAGCTCCTATTGTTAGCCCCAGCTTTTGGCAACCTTGCATTTCGAAAACATGCAAATGTGAGTAAATCAATAGGTACGGCTTCAGCAGGAAGGTAACAGCACTCCACACAGTCATGCTGGCTATATGACCTTGAAGGCATCTACGGACAACACAGGCTCTTTGGCTTAGAAATGGAGATGAGCAACACCCGCTAGAGCAGTGTTTCTCAACCTGGGGGTCGAGACCCCTGAGGGGGTCACGAGGGGGTGTCAGAGGGGTCGCCAAAGACCATAAGAAAACACAGTATTTTCTGATGGTCATGGGGATTCCATGTGGGAAGTTTGAGCCAATTCTTTCGTTGGTTGAGTTCAGAATATTCTTTGATTGTAATGAACTATAAATCCCAGCAACTACAACTCCCAAATGTCAAGATCTATTTTCCCCAGACTCCACCAGTGTTCACAATTGGGCATATTGAGTATTCATGCCAAGTTTGGTCCAGATCCACCATGGCATGAGTCCACAGTGCTCTCTGGATATAGATGAACTACAACTCCCAAACTCAAGGTCAATGCCCATCAAACCCTTCCAGTGTTTTCCATTGGTCATGGGAGCTAAGTTTGGTTCAAATCCATCGCTGGTGGAGTTTAGAATGCTCTTTGATTATAATTGAACTACAAATCCCAGCAACTACAACTCCCAAATTACAAAATCAATCCTCCCCCAACCCCACTAGCATTTACATTTGGGTGCATTGGGTATTTGTGCCCAGTGAATGAAAATGCACCCTGCATATCAGATATTTACATTATGATATATAACAGTAGTAAAATGACTGTTATGAAGTAGCAACGAAAACAATATTATGGTTGGGGGTCACCACAACAGGAGGGACTGCATTAAGGGGTCACCGCATTAGGAAGGTTGAGAACCACTGCGCTAGAGTCACACACAACTAGACTTAATGTCAAGGATAGACCTTTACCTTTACAGCTGTAATGCCTGTTTGCCTGCTTTATGCCATCAAATAATGCAATTTCCAGTTTTGTATTGTGTTTTTTGGGACATCCACCTGTTGCTGACTAAGCAGAGGAGATACCTCTAAATGCAATGTCTCCACGAATGTATGCCTCCAAAAGAGTTTGTGGTCAATTTGCGGAGTTTCTATGGAGTGGAGAAAATCTGTGCAGTTGGATTTGCTCCAAAGCAGTTCATCAATCCTTAATGTTTTCAAGAAAGTTTTATTTTGCCATAGTGTCTACTAAAAAGTTAGGTCTGTGCTGGCAGAAGATCAAAACCTGAGCTAGTTGGGGAGTGCAGTGACTTCATAAGAGTATGCGGCATGGACTCAATTAAGTCTACCAAAAAACAGAAAAAGGAAAAAAGGGGGAAATATTTTTTAATCCTCTTTTTTTTGGGGGGGGGGGGGAGAGAGAGGTCCCTAACATTAAATGCATATCCCATCTCATATATCTTAGAGCTTGACGTATGCTACTTTTTTTTAAGTATTGAAGTGTTTGCATGAAACATACTACACCACAAAAGCTGTGTCTTGACAATGACCTAATGTACTCATCTGCACCTATAAAACTGGAGGGCATTACCCTTTACAACAGATACTGCAAAAGAAGTCAGGGTACCAAGTTTAATTCTTTATTACGGACAACATTGTAAAAACTCTTTTTCTTTCACTGCAAACCTTTCAGGGCATTGAAAGGCATAATAAAAACAAGCAGTATATAATCATTTTTCTTTGCAAAAGATGAAGTCATGGCATATGGTCAGCTCACCAGTGCTGTTAATAATAAACCACAGATAATGAAGCATTGATTTATTCTTCTATGTAAGTGAAACGAATCGCTTTAACTGCTCTCAGTGAAGCCCATGTAGTCACATGGATTATGTATAGGAAGTTCAAGCTAGAAAATTATTAGAGATCGTATATCAGCATAGGGAAGGTTTATGGTGGATACAATTAGAAACTTGACTGAACATGTCGTGTATGCTCTTTGACAGAAAATCAGATAGTAATCTATCAGAAACTTTGGATCTTAACACAGCTACCCCACTTCCCACCTTTTGCATGCTACGAATAATAGATACAAACATCTTTTACATTTTATTTAAGCATGTAGTAGAACTATAACTTTCACATTAGCTGAATGGTGAAAAGAAAGAGTGACTTCTTTTGCATTATCTGGAATAAGAGGACTACTTAGCCATAATAATAATACGGTAATAATAATAATAATAATCATCATCATCATCATCATCATCATAGAATCATAGAATCATAGAATCAAAGAGTTGGAAGAGACCTCATGGGCCATCCAGTCCAACCCCCTGCCAAGAAGCAGGAATATTGCATTCAAAGCACCCCCGACAGATGGCCATCCAGCCTCTGTTTAAAAGCCTCAAAAGAAGGAGCCTCCACCACACTCTGTGGCAGAGAGTTCCACTGCTGAACAGCTCTCACAGTCAGGAAGTTCCTCTTAATGTTCAGATGGAATCTCCTTTCTTGTAGTTTGAAGCCATTGTTCCGCGTCCTAGTCTCCAGAGCACCAGAAAACAAGCTTGCTCCCTCCTCCCTATGATTTCCTCTCACATATTTATGCATGGCTATTATGTTTCCTCTCAGCCTTCTCTTCTTCAGGCTAAACATGCCCAGCTCTTTAAGCCATTCCTCATAAGGCTTGTTCTCCAGACCCTTGATCATTTTGGTCGCCCTCCTCTGGACACATTCCAGCTTGTCAACATCTCCCTTCAATTGCGGTACCTAGAATTGGACACAGTACTGCCTTGGTCTAACCAAGGCAGAATAGAGAATAGAGGGGTAGCATGACTTCCCTGGATCTAGACACTCCGCTCGTATTGATGCAGGCCAAAATCCCATTGGCTTTTTTTGCCGCCACATCACATTGTTGGCTCATGTTTAACTTGTTGTCCACAAGCACTCCATCCCATGTAATTATGTCACAAGTAAACATAGCATATCAGAAGATACAAAAAAACATAAGCACACATTCTAGCCAAGTGGCAATATTTGCCTGGACTTTCATTTGAAGCTGATTTTTTTTGCTGCTGCATCACATTGTTGGCTCATGTTTAACTTGTTGTCCACGAGGACTCCAAGATCTTTTTCACACGTACTGCTCTCGAGCCAGGCATCCCCCCATTCTGTATCTTTGCATTTCATTTTTTTCTGCCAAGTGGAGTATCTTACATTTGTCACTGTTGAACTTCACCAAAAACATCATGCTGATCTGTGGCCCAACTTTATATCTCTGTCATTACGGAGAGCTGTCAGGTAAGCTGTCTTGATTCTGTTGACAGAGGCTGAAAATCCCCTCAATCCTACCTTACTGTAATCAGAAACTATCACTGGAGGATATTCCAGCCACAAGCTGCAGAAGGAACCAGCCCACTCTCAGTTCAGGCAGAGTGTGAGATCTTTTGGTATTATTCTTTCCTGCTTGTGAATAGCAAGCAGAACAATATAAACAAAAATCAATACTGTGAAATTCTCACTCTGCTCAGCAACATCATTCTCCCATCCCCCTCTGTTTAAGTCCAGTCCAAAGAAGGAGCCTCCACCACACTCTGGGGCAGAGAGTTCCACTGCTGAACGGCTCTCACAGTCAGGAAGTTCATCCTCATGTTCAGATGGAATCTCCTTTCTTGTAGTTTGAAGCCATTGTTTCGTGTCCTAGTCTCCAGGATTATAATAATAGTCTCCGTATAATAATAATAAATAATAATAATAATAATAATAATAATAATAATAATAATATGGTTTTCTGGCATTGTATATTTCTCCCCCCCCCCTTTTTTTATTTAGATTCTGATAATGGCTGAGTTTGCAGAATCAGCAGCATCCACCACGGTCCTTTTTATCCTGGACATTGACCGAGCCAGTATAGACTTCATTTTGGTTTGCTTCTCCATAGTGCTAATGGGTTAGGTGCTCCTCAGCTGAGACCTCTCTGACTTGGTTGGACCTGCTCGTAATTACACTACTGCCAGCACAGCTCTCAGTATCCTTGGAGCAGTTAAGCCCCACACCACGACAAGGTGGCACCCATTTGGGGAGGGGGGTTCCCTGGCAGAATATGTAAAGGAAAGCCAAGAATATGCTTTAATTGAAGTCAATAATCAGAAACTTCTTAAAGCATAGCAGACAAAGAACCAGTACAAGAAAACTGCACTACAAACCAGAGCTGACAGCTGGCACAACAAAGCATTGCATGGGCAGTTCCTTGACAAAATTGAAGGAAAAGTTGATAAGGAGAAGACCTGGTTATGGCTCACGAATGGAACCCTGAAGAAGGAGACAGAAGGCCTGATTCTTGCAGCCCAGGAGCAAGCCATCAGAACAAATGCCATTAAGGCCAGGATCGAAAAATCAGCTGATGACGCAAAATGCAGACTTTGCAAGGAAGCTGATGAAACCATGGATGAAACCATGGTCTTGACCTATAAAACCCTGTATGATTCCGGTCCAGTGTATCTGTCCGAATGTATCTCCCGCTACGTCCCACCTCGGAGTTTGAGATCATCTGGGGAGGCCCTGCTCTCGACCCCACCACTCTCACAAGTGAGGCTGGTGGGGACGAGGAGCAGGGCTTTCTCAGTGGTGGCCCCTCACCTGTGGAACTCACTCCCCGGGGAAATCAGAGCATCACCATCCCTCCTCTCCTTCAGGAGGAGGGTGAAGACATGGTTATGGGACCAGGCCTTTGGGCAACCAGGCAATTAAATAAGACAATCTGACGGGTAAGACCAGCAGGATTGACGAAATGGTATCAAAAGCAGATCTATGAGACAGCAAACACTGACAATGTAAGGGAGGAATTGGGTTTGTATTGATTTTATAGATTTTACTGATTTTATTGGAATAATGTATGAACTGTTGGTAATTGTGAATTTATTGTAATTTGTGATGATTGTTGTGACGCAGGCATCTAATCGTGCCTTTACTGTGTAAGCCGCCCTGGGTCCCCTTTGGGGTGAGAAGGGCGGGGTAAAAGAACCCCAAATAAATAAATAAATAAATGGATCATATCCTCAGCTGCTGCAAGAAAACCACACAGATAGACTACAAACAAAGACACAACTCTGTGGCCCAGATGATTCACTGGAACTTATGTCACAAGTACCACTTGCCAGCAGCAAAGAATTGGTGGGATTATAAAGCCGCAAAGGTCGTGGAAAATGAACATGCAAAAATACTGTGGGACTTTCGAATCCAGACTGACAAAGATTTGGAACACAATATGCCAGACATCACGATTGTGGAAAAGAAAAAAAGTTTGGATTATCGATGTCACCATTCCAGATCACAGTCACATTGAGGAAAAACAACAGCCACTATCAAGACCTCAAAATTGAACTGCAAAGGCTCTGACAGAAACCAGTACAGGTGGCCCCAGTGGTCATCGGCACACTGGGAGCTGTGCCAAAAGATCTCAGCCAGCATTTGGAAACAATAAACATTGACAAAATCACGATCTGTCAATTGCAAAAGGCCACCTTACTTGAATCTGCACGCATCATTCGAAAATACATCACACAGCCCTAGAGGCTTGAGAAGTGTTCAACTTGTATTTTTTGTGATATGAAATCCAGCATAGAGATCTCGTTTGCTGTGACATACTGTGGTTTTGTGTCAGTAAAATAATAATAATAAATAAGATTGAAATGAGATGTTTTGTAACCTTGTGCCTGATGCTTGATATTCTTTGGTATTTTACTTCCAAGCTTGTTGTGGCCCATAGACCTTTTGAATAATGCTCTAAATAGACAGCAAGTATTGCCCTCCTCTAAATTCTTATCAACCTCTTTTCTTCTATGAAAAAGAAAGGCTGGGATGCTCTGGCCAGGAATATTCCGCCCCATCCCCAGAACAGCTCCGCAACAGCAGGTCCAGTTCTTGTTTGGGAAAGATGGTAATTATTTGATTCTAAGGGCTGCAAGGAAATACAAAAATGTGAGTTTCAGCTAAAAATATTGAGGTTTTGTGGGACGGAATGCTAGCTTTCTCTCTTTTTAAATTTTCCCCAAGGGAAATACTGAAATCAGGAGTAATCAAGAATGCATGAATCTAATTTCGCAACTCTTTTGGCACTTGGTTATTGTAGATTTTTCAGGCTATATGGCCATGTTCTAGAAGCATTCTCTACTGATGTTTTGCCTGCATCTATGGCAAGCACCATCAGAGGTTGTGAGGTGTGTTGGAAACTAGGAAAATTGGGTTTATATATCTGTGGAATGTCCAGGGTGGGACAAAGAACTCTTGTTTGTTGGAGCTAGGTGTGAATGTTTCACAATTGGCATTTGATGGCCCGGCAGTTTTTTTGGTGTTCAATGTATTGTCAAAGGCTTTCATGGCCGGAATCACTGGGTTGTTGTAGGTTTTTTCGGGTTGTACGGCCATGTTCTAAAGGCATTTTCTCCTGACGTTTCTCCTGCATCTATGGCAAGCATCCTCAGAGGTAATGCATCTATACTTGCCATAGATGCAGGCGAAATGTCAGGAGAAAATGCCTTTAGAACATGGCCATACAGCCCGAAAAAACCTACAACAACCCAGTTTTTGGTGTTGCTTGTTAGTGCCTGGGGGAAGGTGATTAGCTGTCCCTGATTGTTTCCTCTCTGGAGTTTCCCTGTGTTTGAGTGTTGTTTTACTGTTATAATTTTAGTTTTTTTAATACTGGTAGCCAGATTTTGTTCATTATCATGGTTTCCTCCTTTCTTTTGGCACTGTTTCTCATGAATGTCTTTACAAAAGTTTACATGAATTAAAACTGAAATAGAACATTTCACATTTTTGGAAACTGCGTGATGTGCATGTGTATGGATGAACTTTTTCTTCCCACTCATGGTGGAAACCATCCCAGTCTGTAAGATGAAAAACTATATAACTTAAATCTATCAGACTTCATTATCTGGACAACTTCATATAGATACATACTGGGGAGGATATTAGAGAAGAGAAGAAAAAACCACTGGGTTCAGCGATGTGTGGAATTTCTGTGTATGTTTTCACTCTTTATATCTGTTCACCTGGAAAAAGCTAATAGGAAAAGACACAAACAATTGCCTCTGGATATTCACCTGCAGCCTGGCTGGCTCAGACAGTTGAATCGTAACATCTGCTGAATGGATTTCTGGTGTGGCTTCCTTGCTGAAGGTAATTATTTGTGTTTGGTCACCAAGCAGGGAAACATTTGCTGATTCCCTTAGATGGCAATTATTTCAGATTTTCTTGTTTGAATTTAATGGTCCCAAAGATGGCCTTCCCAATATCATTAACTAATTAAACATTTTTTTCCAAAGATGTATAAAATGTTATTCCTGCAGCAAAATATTACTGAAGGGACTTTTGGAGAAATTCATTAGCATTTGTATCTATAACCATGAGAACTGTAGTAACGCACAAAATCTTACTAATCGTTTCTCAAAATGTGCTGCTGTTGTGTGTTGGAAGAGTTTACTGTGTGCACCTTTGCTTGCCATATGGAACTCCGTCTCTCTTAGGACTTCAAACACTGAGCCTCTGCCTCTGATCTGCAGTGCAATGGATTCTAATTATTTTTTTAGTTTACCAGTTTATTATTTTTTGTCCCTTTTTGAATTCAAAAAAATATTTTGCTTGCAAGATTTATTTATTTTTTAAATCACTTTCCCAAAGTAAGGTAGAAGAACTGAACAAAGAGAAGTGGAATAGAATGGAAACTCTAATTGTGTGTTTTTTTTGTATAATGTTGTGAATGGTTTTTATATCGTGCCTTGTATTTGCTGTTTCTATGTTGTACACCGCTGTGAGTCGCCCTCATAGAATCATAGACTCAAAGAGTTGGAAGAGACCTCATGGGCCATCCAGTCCAACCCCCTGCCAAGAAGCAGGAATATTGCATTCAAATCACCCCTGACAAATGGCCATCCAGCCTCTGCTTAAAAGCTTCCAAAGAAGGAGCCTCCACCACACTCCGGGGCAGAGAGTTCCACTGCTGAACGGCTCTCACAGTCAGGAAGTTCTTCCTAATGTTCAGATGGAATCTCCTCTTTGTAGTTTGAAGCCATGGTTTCGCGTCCTAGTCTCCAGGGAAGCAGAAAACAAGCTTGCTCCCTCCTCCCTGTGGCTTCCTCTCACATATTTATACATGGCTATCATATCTCCTCTCAGCCTCTCTTCTGCAGGCTAAACATGCCCAGCTCCTAAGCCGCTCCTCATAGGGCTTGTTCTCCAGACCCTTGATCATTTTAGTCACCCTTCTCTGAACACATTCCAGCTTGTCAATATCTCTCTTGAATTGTGGTGCCCAGAATTGGACACAATATTCCAGGTGTCGTCTAACCAAAGCAGAATAGAGGGGTAGCATTACTTCCCTAGATCTAGACACTATGCTCCTATTGATGCAGGCCAAAATCCCATTGGCTTTTTTTGCCGCCACATCACATTGTTGGCTCATGTTTAACTTGTTGTCCACTGTCCCTCGGGCTGAGAACAGCGGTATATAAATAAAGTAAATAATAATAATAATAATAATAATAATAATAATAATAATAGGCTGCTTAAAAAAGTTTTCTCTTTTTTTCAGAAAATATTTGCAAAGTTACTTTACATGCAGAATGTATCTATTGACTCTTCCCTCAATTATCTGGTGATTAACAAGGACAAGTGGTATTTAGGAAAAGGCGTTAAAATATAATTTGTACCTGGTCCCAATTGAGAAAATGAACTCTTATTTATACAGTGATACCTTGAGTTAAGAGTTTAATTTATTCCATGGCCAAGCTCTTACCTCAAAACACTTTTCTCAAAGCGAATTTTCACATTGAAATGCATTGAAATGCTATCTAACACTTTTAAAATCTCGCAGCTTCCCTTCCGTGGCGAGCTGCCATGCAAAGGAACGAGGTGGGCATGGCTAAGCACAGCTCTCCTTGGAGGTCGCTGGGGGCGTGGCCTTCAGGAAGAGCTGTGCTTAGCCATGCCCACCTCGTCCCTCTGCAATCCATCGCCGTTCGTTGCCACCCAAGGAAGGGAAACTGCGAGGTTAGTTTTAAAATCTCGCAGTTTCCCTTCTTCCCTGGTGGCGAGCTGCGATGCAGAGGGACGAGGCGGGTGTGGCTAAGCACAGCTCTTCCTGAAGACCACTGGGGGTGTGGCCTTCAAGAAGAGCTGTGCTTAGCCACGCCCACCCCGTCCCTCTGCATCACAGCTCGCCGCAAGGGAAGGAAGGGAAACTGCGAGATTTTAATGGTTCTGGAGGGAGGGAGGGGCACCTTCCATTAACGAAGCCATTGAAGCAATTCGTATTTCTGATATTTCTGATCTTTTTTCCAAGAAAATTTCGGAAATAATTTTAAAATCGAATTGCCAGTGCCCCCTACATCCGAAACGAGTTTTGAACCTTTTTTTTTTTTTTATCACCCAAGCCTAGTATCTACATCTGTATTACTGGAGTATTGCACTATGATGCTCTTTCATTTTAGTGTTTTTGAAATATCATTGTTAAAAGCATTACATTATTAATACTATTATAGTAATATCTTGAAAAAGAGTTATTGGAAAAGCCTTTTCATACTACCTAAAGCTATTTTTATTTACAAATTAGCAATGGTTATACTAACTGCAAAATGTGGTCATAATTTTAATGGGTCCTTCCGCATCAAAATTACAGATCCATTCTGTAAAAATACTGATGAGTATACTCCAGGGATTCTCTGTTTTGAGTTAGGATTAAAGCCTTAATTTCAAATTATTTTTTCCAGTACATTTGCGTGTTGTCATGAATATAGGTAATTTAACTTCACAGTGATTCAATATATGCTTTTAGGTGAGCGGTTATGTTTTATTTAATTTTTATGTGGACACTCATGCTTTTTCCTTATTTTCTATTTATAATTTCCCTTAATAAAACTAAATTAATTCAGCAGTTGGATATTAGTTTTAGTTTCCAATTGCTTTTCTCTGTCCATTCATGAGTTCTCATGAATATAGGTAATTGAATTTCAAGGTGATTCAGTGTGGGTTTCAAATAAACCCGAAAGTTTATTTAAGTTGTGGATTTTTTTTGTTTAATTTATATGTTCAATGCTTCCCACACTTTTTATCATCTTTTAAAAATATAATTTAATTAATTTGTTTCCTGACTTTGACTGGCATTGCCACCCAAAAGACAGAGCTTTTGCCATGCTATTTAAGTTATGTTAATGGTAAAAAAAGGAAAAAGAGACAGGGTAGTACTTTATTGGCAAAGACTGGGAGTTCATTTCCCTGTACATTGCGGGTTCTTGCCAACGTAAGTTGACCAAGAGTGATGGAAGAATGGTAGTGGAAACATAGCCTTACAAGGTTAGTATTGGAATGGTGCCCCTCTAAGTTCACGATTCACAGATATCTTTTCCTGCATCTTTTAAGAGCTGCAAAAATTTAGCAGGTGAACTTTTCTCCACTGTGTTTTCATGCCAGGAAAAGTTTCCCCTGCTGCATTTCTGCCTTTCAGGCAGTTGTTAAGGACAGGTGAGCATGCCAGAAAAAGGTTGGCAGCCATAGAACCATGAGGACTGAACTGGGGAATTACATGGCTTACATGAGGTGAAAATATTTGTCAGGTTGGAGAGTCAAAGAAGCTTCGTTTCCTTAGAGGACACAGCCAGGAAGAAGAGCTGTAATGTGGTTTTTTAAAAATAAAAAAACCCCATCTGAAGTTGATGTTTTCGTAAGGCTCGAAGTCAACATCTGCGGAGAGTAATTATATGAAACACCCCGAACAGAGTGTGAAATGTCTCCAATGCCAACCCAAGCTATGAAAAGTGTTATTAAATATTAATGGCTCACATTTCATGAGAGGTTGAGAAGCAGATGTGAGGCTGGCCCTAGAAGTAATTTAAGTGAACAGGAACATTTCCTGTCATTTTTATCAATGTCGAACTATACAGGATATATTAAATTGAAAAATAAAACTGGGAGGGAGAGGCATAATTAATAATCAATTTCGCTTTCATGGCTATCAGCTAATATTTCCCCTCAGAGGATTTCAAGTTCCTCCTGAGTATTTTTCTTGGAGACAGATATGGCTCTCAAGTAATGTAGACCTTCCCTGGATTGTTTCAGAAGGTCTCTCCAGCGTCTACTTTCCCCCCCTTTACCCCCCATTAACACAGTTCTTTCCTGTCAGAAAGTATATGTCGTTACTATAAAGCAAATCCTAAATGATCACTATTTTAGACTCTAATGCTATGGGGTTCAGCAAATATTATGGTATGGCCTCCCCTGCTGAAAAGCTCGAAGTAAGAAAATCCCTTGGTGCTTCAGTCTCCATGAAGGGATTATTTGAGTGCATACGAGGAATGGGGAGCAGAATTAAGGCATGCTGATTAAACTTATTTCACTGTGACTCACGGCGAAAGAAGTGTCTTGATGTGATTTAGCATTCTAAAACATTTGGTTACATACAAATCACAGCGACTAAAATAGTTATACTTCAGGTGCAACATAATGGATCTATTCATAAGAATTTTGCAAAGGGCCCCTTCCCCACAAACATGACTTTATTTACATGGAAAAACTGAGGTCACATATTAAGTGGGTAAATATGTGTTGCTTCAAGATTTATGAAACTATGTTTGCCCACACTTAGTTGTTCTTGTCTCCGTTTCGTTCCCAGCGGACTCTATTCCCACAGGGTGGTAAAATGGGGAAAAATTAGTTTTAAATCACAAAACAATACCAATAAATCAAGAGGAAGTTAAATGAATTGATTTTAAGAACCATTTCTCACTTGCCTTTAGCATGAAAATGGTGGCTGTAACTAACTTGTGAGTTTTATGTCATCCTCATCTGAATTTAGGTTTGCTTCCCATTTATTATTATTTCTTTTCTTTTTTAAAAAATATTTTTATTGAATACATTTTCTCTTTAATTGTACATAAAAACAGTCTACAAAAGTATAGTACTTTGGAAAGGGGATTTGGATATTGAAAAGGGGAGGAAAGGGGAGAGTGATGAGGAAAAAGGCAAGAAGCTTTGGCAAGACTTTCATCTTAATGGTCGCCACTCTCCCTAGTAACGATAGGTTTAGATTGCTCCAATTTTTCAGATCTTTCTTTATCTCTGCCCATTTGATTTCGTAGTTATTCTTTGGTAGCTGAGCGTTTCTTGCCATTAGTTGGATTCCTAAGATTATTTCTTTTTTAATATATGTTTTCATTGCCGATACAGGTAGAATGATATCACAGTCCATCACCATTTCTGAATACATATCAGATACTGTTTTCATAGTGTTTGTTCTATCGCGCGCTGGGCCTGTTACAGCTGTACTTTTCTATAGGATGTATACTTTAAGCCCAGCGGGAAGCCAGGGGGCCTCAAAGAGAGGTTCTCAAGGATTTTTCTGAAGTGATGATCTTTAGAGTCTTTAATGATACAACAAAGTCTTTATTATGGAACAAACAACAAATCTTCAAAGGTTCAAACAACACTTCAAGGCTTTCTTAGTCAAGTCCTCAATTGACTGGTACCTGACTTTAATTAACTGTACTTTCTCTGTAAGAAAAAAACCCTTTTTAACCTCTCCTAGGCTGTCTATTATCTATGTCTCATTGGTGTGGGTCCTACTACCGAGTCTAAATGCCTCTGGGTATTGAGTAGACGTACCAGCCGAGGCTTGAAGATATGGGAGGCTGTCAGACTGAAAATATGGGTTGCCTCTAGTAGTAGAAGAGGGACATCTTCACCCCTGAGTCTATTTCCCAACTATTTACCAACTATTTCCTTGTTGGTAAATATATAAATCTGTATATTTAATGTAGAAATGTTCATGTGAAATATGTTACTAATTCTCTATCAGAAATATAGCAAAGCTCATTCTTCTTCTTAGAAACGTCTCTCAGCTTAGGGATTGCTCTCGAAAAAGCAAATCATCCATATATGCCAAAACATTTTCAAAACACTCTTGGTTCAAAGTAGATGGTGTAAAGTCCATAGCGCAATATTCTCATGTAGCATTGGGCATGACTTGTGCCAATAAAAATGAATCTAGCTGGGCATAGCCAAACACTTACATTTACCCTTGACCTCACACAAATGAGCACTCTGTTGACTTCACTGAAAACAAACAAGTTTTTATGTCAATTTTATATGCCCACACAACTCTAGTACATCTCCCACTAAATGTTGTTTAACTCTGCTTATCCACCAAGGATCCTTATTCCAGTGAACCCTTAATCCTTCCATGTTACTGGTCATGTTTCACAAGAATCTTAAGGAGCATCTTGATTTGCTATTTATGGTGCAAGGGCACCAGATCAGCTCCATGACCATTATAAAATGCATGGAGTTGATCTGGCAAAATGTGAGCCAAGTAGCATTCAGAAAGTGGTGCAGTTAATTATACATCATCCTACTTTCCCCTGGCTCAGATAGCCTGGGGAGAGGAGGTGACACCTACCTTGACTCCCTCTAACTTAACCTTAGCAGTGTCCACCAGGCATCAAAATGGAAATGAACACATCTGGTTGCCCGAACATCCAGTGTATTGAGGAGATTGGAGGAGGGGAGACAGGGGAATGATGCCTCTCTGGAGGAGTCATCTAGATACCATCATCCTAGAAGTTGGGGAGTATCTGTCTCCATTTTGGTGCATGGTGGGCAGTGGGCACTGCTAATGTAAGTTAGAGGTGAGCAAGGTACAGGTGGCAGATGAAGGGATCTGTCCCAGATTTGGTGCTACTTTCCTGTGTAGTTCTTATTCAGTCACTAGGCTGGTTAGAGGAGGAGGAGGAAGAAGAAGAACTTTATTTTTCTTCCCCGCCTCCATCTCCCTGAAGGGACTCATGGCGGCTCACATGGGGCCAAGCCAAAGGCAACATACAATTAAAAACAGAACAATAAAATATTAAAACAGCATAGGAAGAGCATCATCATACACAATAATAAACAAGCATCACAAGCAACAACAGAGATACCTTTAGTCTCATTTTTGGGGGAGAGTGGACCAATGTCGAAATGAGTTAGAGGATAGGCTGGTCAAAAAGGTGGATAGAACGGATAGTAGCATAGGAATAGAGCAATTATAACAAAATCATTTCAGCTTAACTTAAAGTATAGTAATAAAAAATGGGAACTTGAATTCAGGTTAGGGACCATCTGTCACAGGCATTGTCAATCAAATGCACAACGAAACATCCATGTCTGCAGTTCCTTACAGAATGTCAGCCTAATCTCCCTGGGGAGGGAGTTCCAGAGATGAGGGGCCACTACCGAGAATGCCCTTTCCCTCGTCCCCACCGCCCACACCTGAGACGGGGGTGGGAGCAAGAGAAGAGCATCCCCGGAAGATAAGGATCATGTGGGCTTGTAGGAGAGGATGTGGTCACAAAGATAGGCAGGTCCTGAACCCTTTAGAGCTTTATAGGTGATAACCTCCACCTTAAATTAGGACCGGAAACTTATCGGCAGCCAGTGGATCTGTTTAAACAGGGGGGTTGACCGCTCCCTGTAACTTGCTCCAGTTAACAATCTGGCTACTGACCTTTGTACCAACTGTAGTTTCCAAACCGTCTTCAAGGGCATTACAGTAGTCCAATCTTGAGGTATTACAGTAGTCCAATCTTGAGGTAACTGATGGTGTACTTTCTATGCAGCTCCCTAGTCATCTTGAGAGCTCAAAGTGTGGCTACCACTGATGCTGATCTGGAGTAGCCCATTCTGGATCAGCATCGGGGTAGCTGCCCTGTCAAGATGCACTCTCGATGATCCTACATTGCATTCACAAAATGCACACAGGGTAATAAAATTTAACCTCAGGATAAGCCACTTCATGACAGACGTCAGGCTTGTGCTATGGGGTTCCATACCTTGTGTCCCCTAATTGCTCTATATACAAGTGTCGATGCTTCTTAATTTCCAATAGTCTGAATGTCCAGCTGGTGGAAACTACAATTTTCATCTCATTCTTTGACTTGGTTCATTCCTGATCAATAGGTCTGTTTGCTAAGCTATATCTCAGAGGGCTATTTGCAATTTCCCCCCAAAAGAACCAGCGTTTAGTCGAAATACAGGTTCGGTTGTTTGTAAGATGATGTCTGGAGTTATTCTTATTGACCACCTACCTCCTTGGCTGGCTTCTTTCATTTGGCAGCAATATGCTATGGAAAGTGTGAATGACAAGCCTGACAATAAATGGCAAAAATCTTTTGCTGAGCACAAATGGAAGAAAGTATTGTAAAAAATCTCTTCAGATGAAGGCTGAGTTCCACTCAGCAGTTGGCCCTTCGCCAGTTTCTCAAATCCTCCCTCCCCGGCCTTTGATTCCAGTGGCTGCATGGCTAGCAGCAACCACAGAAAAACATCTGAAGCAAACTGGGTGATAACATGAAACATTTGTGTAAAGCAGGAATGTACTCAATATGGGGTAAATCAAGCAGCAATAGCTGAGCATTATATATGCCTTGCAAAGCTAGCAGAAACACGAACTGTCGTCCCATTGGAGATACTTTATGGATGGAGAAAAACAACATAGAGGCAAAGACGGGTATAAAGTTCTTTTCCTGCTCTGAACTTCCTCAGTTGCCCCAAAGCAGTGAAAAACAGGGCTCAGTGACATGGGACTTCATCATACGAAGTCACTATTCCATAGTAGTCATACCACTGACAGCAGAGGTCTATTACTGGATGAGCATTTCCGATGTCACACCTCTCTACAAGAGTACAATTCTGCAGATTCAGTAATTCATGCTCCTGTCTACTTCTTCCTACTCTTGTAACCCACCTGCCCACACTTCCACTGTTCCATAATTTTCATAGAGTCATTTTGCAATTTCAACTTTGAAAGGCCAGAGAAAAGATAGGCAAATATTAGGGGTGTGCGATTTGTCAAAAACCCATCCTGTTTTCAGTCCCATTATCACCCCTCCATTCCATTTACCAGAAAGTTCCTGAAATTGGGAGGGGGAAATACCATGATCCGTCAATCAGAAGTTCTGTTTTCGCTCTGGGAAGATCCGACACATCAGTGGCAATGGGGAAAATGGCGAGGCTCCTCTTTCCATCATTTTTATGGCTATTGGGACAGGACTTGTCACACTTGGAGGACACATTTACAATTGCAAGCCCTCCCCGCTAAGTTTCAGAATGTTTGGTTCATCCAATGATTTTTAGGAATTTTTTAAAGTTTCTACAAATAAAAGAGGAAGGCTGCTGGACTGGTGTAGAAAAACACACACACAAGACAGAAGATAGAGGTGGAGAGGGAATAGCAGAGACCGAGAGTCAAAGAACTAGAAGAAGAAAGGACTTTTTATTTGGGGGGAGTGGGGAGGAGGAACTTAGGCTGCTGATGCAGGATAAAGTACACAAGCCAAAAGGTAGGTCTGGGAAAATTTTCACCATGAGGACTCAAGGAAGTCAGTCTGTTCCCTACATCTATCCCATACCCAGTCAACTTAAAGAAAAAAACCCTAAAATTATTTAAACACACATACAAAAGCCCCTCCCAAATGCACAGCCACCCACTCTACCCTAGTGAAATTACTACTAAAATAAAAAATATATTATTTATTTATTTATTTATTTACTTTATTTATATACCGCTTTTCTCAGCCCTCAGGCGACTCAAAGCGGTGATAATAAGAACTTAATTTTAGTATCCTGCCTCCATCTCCCTGAAGGGACTTGGAGCGGCTTACATATAACACAGAGTGCTTAAACAATACATTAAAATAAACACATGGTGCAATATAAAAAAGGAAAACCAATCTATATAAATAAAAATGTAATGTTCATTTGTGGAATTAACATAACTAAAAAACCGCTGGACGAATTGACACCAAATTTGGACACAACACATCTAACAGGTCAACAAGTGACCATCACTCATAAAAACACTGAAAAACACAGTGGAGGGGACTTAAAAAGCCAAAAAAGCAAAAATATGCTACAGTGCATGCAAAAAAACGACTCTCCCGGTAAACAAAACACACAATAGCATATCCACACTCTCTCCCAGACTACAGCTCCCAGCATCCCCTAGACCAGGCCCTTTAGGAGAGGAGGATGATCCAAATGCACTGCTTCCAAGATGCAAGCTTTCTTCTCCTTGGATTTCTTTGAGAGCATCCCAATTCCTGCATATTTCCAATTTCCTATTCCTGGACTGCAATTCCCAGCAATCCTCCAGATAGATAGAGTAGATAGAGATAGGTAGGTAGGTAGATAGATCGATCAGGAGGACTGCTGGGAGTTGCAGTCCAAGAATAGGTAGCGAAGGAAGAAAGGGAGAGAAAGAGGGAGGGAAAGAAAAGGTGGTGGGAAGGCAGGGAAGAAGAAGAGAAGGAAGGAAGGAGAGAAAAAAGGAAAGAAAAAAGAGAAGGAAGGAGGAAAAGAAAGAAGAGAAAGAGGGAGGGAAGGTTGGCCACAGCAATGCGTGGCAGGTACAGCTAGTAGCATATAAAACAACAGTTTAAAACTCAGAACACCTAATAACTAGGCCTGGGCGGTTTCGTTCGTTAATTTTGTAATTCGTTAATTATTCGTTATTTTTAGCATTTACGAAACGATAACAAAACACATTTTCAAACCCGGAAGGGTTTAAAAATAATGAAGCGGCATCCCCCATCCTTTTAACGAGCTTCCGCCCGTTTCGGAAATGGGATGGAGGATGCTGGTGCCTGGGAGCCAATCCGGCGCTCCCAAGCACCCAAGCAGTGCACCGTGGCTGATTTGATTGGCCGGCAAGGCCTTTAAAAGCGGCTCCGCGTGGCCGCAGAGCTCATTTGTTGCGCGGAGGCGAGGGAGGAGAGAGGTCCGGGAGGGCTGCTGCTTTGGGTTGGCTTGGTTGGTAGGAAAAAGACTTGCATTGGGTTGGCTTGGCTTGGTTGGAAAAGACTCTTCTGTTGGTGTGTGCTCTCGATTGCCCTGTCTTTTGGCTGTGTTTTTGGTTAATTTTTCATTTTTGAATATTTTTTTTAAATACCTGTCTTTTATTCTTAAAAAAAATACAATTCTAAAAAAAGAAAAGACTCTTCTGTTGGTGTTTGCTCTCACTTGCCCTGTCTCGTGGCTGTGTTTGGTCCACATCAGGGCCAGTTTTTGGTTAATTTTCCATTTCTGAATATTTTCTAAAAATACCTGCCTTTTATTCTTAAAAAAATATAAAAAATATTCCAAAAAAAGAAAAGACTCTTCTGTTGGTGTGTGCTCTCGATTGCCCTGTCTTTTGGCTGTGTTAGCTCTACATCAGGGCCAGTTTTTGGTTAATTTTCCATTTCTGAATATTTTCTAAAAATACCTGCCTTTTATTCTTAAAAAAATACAAAAAATATTCCAAAAAAAGAAAAGACTCTTCTGTTGCTGTGTGCTCTCGTTTGCCCTGTCTCGTGGCTGTGTTTGGTCCACATCAGGGCCAGTTTTTGGTTAATTTTCCATTTTTGAATATTTTTAAAAATACCTGTCTTTTATTCTTAAAAAAATACAAAAAATATTCTAAAAAAAGAAAAGACTCTTCTGTTGGTGTGTGCTCTCTTTTGCCCTGTCTCGTGGCTGTGTTTGGTCCATATCAGGGCCAGTTTTTGGTTAATTTCCATTTCTGAATATTTTCTAAAAATACCTGCCTTTTATTCTTAAAAAAAATACAAAAAATATTCCAAAAAAAGAAAAGACTCTTCTGTTGGTGTGTGCTCTCGATTGCCCTGTCTTTTGGCTGTGTTAGCTCTACATCAGGACCAGTTTTTGGTTAATTTTCCATTTCTGAATATTTTTTAAAAATACCTGTCTTTTATTCTTAAAAAAAATACAAAAATATTCCAAAAAAAGAAAAGACTCTTCTGTTGGTGTGTGCTCTCATTTGCCCTGTCTCGTGGCTGTGTTTGTCCACATCAGGGCCAGTTTTTGGTTAAGTTTCCATTTTTGAATATTTTCTAAAAATACCTGTCTTTTATTCTTAAAAAAATACAAAAAATAAAATATTCTAAAAAAATAAAAGAGTCTTCGGTGGCTGTGTGTGCGTTTGTCATTTGTGTAGTTCCAACCAGTGCGCTCCTTTTGCCAACAGAAAGTGCTATAATACAGTGCTTGCTCATCATTTGTGTAGTTCCAACCAGTGCGCTCCTTTTGCCAACACAAAGTGCTACATACATACACTGCTCGCTCATCATTTGTGTAGTTCCAACCAGTGCGCTCCTTTTGCCAACACAAAGTGCTACAATACAGTGCTTGCTCATCATTTGTGTAGTTCCAACCAGTGCGCTCCTTTTGCCAACACAAAGTGCTATAATACAGTGCTCGCTCATTTGTGTAGTTCCAACCAGTGCGCTCCTTTTGCCAACACAAAGTGCTATAATACAGTGCTCGCTCATTTGTGTAGTTCCAACCAGTGCGCTCCCTTTGCCAACACAAAGTGCTATAATACAGTGCTCGCTCATTTGTGTAGTTCCAACCAGTGCGCTCCTTTTGCCAACACAAAGTGCTATAATACAGTGCTGCTCGCTCATCTGTGTAGTTCCAACCAGTGCGCTCCTTTTGCCAACACAAAGTGCTACATACACTGCTCGCTCATTTGTGTGAGTTCCAACCAGTGCGCTCCTTTTGCCAACACAAAGTGCTATAATACAGTGCTCGCTCATTTGTGTAGTTCCAACCAGTGCGCTCCTTTTGCCAACACAAAGTGCTACATACACTGCTCGCTCATTTGTGTAGTTCCAACCAGTGCGCTCCTTTTGCCAACACAAAGTGCTACATACACTGCTCGCTCATTTGTGTAGTTCCAACCAGTGCGCTCCTTTTGCCAACACAAAGTGCTATAATACAGTGCTCGCTCATTTGTGTAGTTCCAACCAGTGCGCTCCTTTTGCCAACACAAAGTGCTACATACACTGCTCGCTCATTTGTGTAGTTCCAACCAGTGCGCTCCTTTTGCTCATTATTTGTGTAGTTCCAACCAGTGTGATGAAACGCTTCCTTCCCGGCTTTTCTAGTCGCAAGGGCCAAGTGCTATCGCGAATACCGAAGAAAGGCAGGGGACTGAAGATGAACACATTGACAAGAAGGCAAAAAAAACCCCCAAATACAAATCGATTTTAGAAACAAATTTTTCCGTTGTTACCCAGGCCTATTATTTATGTATTTATTTGCCATACTTGTACCCAGCTCTTCTCTACCCCGACGGGGACTCAATGGCACAATGTCGTGCCTCAACATAATCACCTAAACATTTCAAAAATTGCAACTTATTAAACAGAGTTAAAATAGATTTTAAAAGTTAAAAACTTAGAAAACACGGCATCCAAGTTCATGGTCTAAGACTGTTCCAAGGTCAATTGCACAAGGTTTTGATTCAAAAATACCGCATTGCCTTAATTACCAAAGGCCTGCTTACAGAGCCAGGTTTTGACTCTTTTCCTAATGGCTAATAGGGAGGGAGCCTGTCTGATGTCGCTAGGGAGGGAGTTCCACAACCAAGGGGCCATCACTGAGAAGGCCCTGTCTTTCATCCCCACCAGCCGCGCTTGTAAGGCCAGCAGGACCGAGAGCAGGGCCTCCCCAAATCTTAATCTACGTGCTGGTTCATAGGAGATGATACGTTCTGACAGATAGCCTGGACTGGAACCATTTAGGGCTTTATAGGCTTATTGCCTTTCGCCCACCTGTGTTCTTAACCCCTGCAGATGTGGAGGGATGACTATATTCAGATGGATTGAAGGATATTCTTTTTTTTAAAAAAATATTCTTTATTGAAATTTTCATACAGGAATATGGTTAATTCCCAAAAAAAAAATAGTAAAATGAAAGAAGGAAAAAAAGAAAAAAAGAAGAAGAAAAAAGAGAAAAGAAGAAGAAACAAAATTATCTACAGAGAGCAGACAAAAAGAACAAAAATAAAGAGCAAAAATAAGACTAAGCAGTAATTAAAACTAAAAAGAAAGAGATTTGACCCCCTGGTATCTTTGTGGAATCTTTCCAGTCCATTCATTTTTGTGTGTATTTCTTCCGCTATTCTTCTTTCCCTCTTCTTGTCGTACTTCGGTCTTTATTTGTCATTCTCAAATTACTATTTCTTTATTCTTATTTTTCAAGTATTCTGTAACTTCGCTCCAGTCCGTTTCTTTCCTATTAATTTCCTTGTTCTTCAGCAATAAAAAGGTGAGTTTGTCTAAGTTCCTAATATCTAGCACTCTTCTCCCGGAGTGTCTTCTTGTCTCCACATCTTAGCGTAGCACATTCTTGCGGCTGTTAATGTCAGGAACAGGATTTTGTCTTTATCTTTATCTAAATTTCTTTCATACATCCCCAATAAGAATATTTCCGGTTTCAAGGGTAACTGTATTTTTAACATTTTTTTGGTTTCCTTATGTATCTTTCTCCAGAACTCTCTTGCTTTTTCACACGTCCACCATAAGTGGAAAAAGGATCCTTCTTTACTTCTGCATTTCCAACACGCGGTGCTTGTGTTGTTGTAGATTTTTCCCAGTTTTTTGGGGGTCAAATACCATCTTTGGGATATTTTGACCCAATTTTCTCTAAGTTCAATTGCATACGTAAACTTTAATCTCTTCTTCCAAATCTCCTTCCATTCATCTCTTCTAATATTTCTGTGTATATTTTCATTCCATCTTCTCATGTAGTTTTTCTCTTCCTCTTTTTCCAGATACCAATCTAGTAGTTTTTTGTAAATCTTGGTAATTTGCTTCTTGTCCGTTTCCATTATTTTGTCCCAGAATTCGTTACCTTTTGCAAAACCTAATTTTTTATCTAATTTAAATTTCTCTTTAATCTGCCAGTAGTGAAACCATGTTATGTTTTTATCCATTAATATTAACTCCTGTTGTTCTTTCATTTCTTTCTCCCCTTGTTTATCTTTTAAAATTTCTTTATATATGGGCCAGTCAGTCCATCCTAGGCATCTCCTTTGAGTCGCCTCGAGCGGTGAGACCCATAGAGGTGTTTTGCTATACATTTTTTATTTATATTTGTCCCAGACTTTTAGAATTGCAGATCTTGTAAAATGATTCCCAAAATTTTTTCTTTTTCTTTCCCCTTATACCAAATATATTGGTGCCACCCCGCCCTAAGATCTATCCCCTCCAAAGTTAATAATTTTTTTTTCTTTAACATGGTCCAGTCTCTGGCCCAAGTTAGGGCACATGCTTCAAAGTATGTTTTTAAGTCTGGGGTTGCCAGTCCACCTTTTTCTTTTTGTTCTATTAGATTTCTATAATGTATTCTTGATTTCTTATTGTTCCAAATGTATTTCGTGATATCTCTATTCCAGCTTTTTATTAATTCCATATTCCTAATTATAGGTAAATTTTGAAATAAAAATATCATTTTTGGTAAAATTTTCATTTTAATAGATGTGATCCTTCCTAGTAATGACAAATTTGTTTTTCTCCAATTGTCTAAATCTTTTTTAATTTCTTTCCATTTGTTTATATAATTATTTTGTAAAAGTTGTAAGTTTTTTGCAGTTATCTGGATTCCTAGGTATTTTATTTTTGAGACAATTTGGATCTTCCATTTATTATATATTTCCTCTTTTTCCCTTTCTCCTATATTTTTAGTAATTGCTTTTGTTTTTTCCAAATTTATCTTAAAGCCTGCTACTTCTCCATAGTTTTTTATTTCTTCCAGCCAAATTCCTGTCTTTTCCTTCGGATTCTCTATAACACAAATTATGTCGTCTGCGAAGGCTTTGTATTTATAATCTAATCCTTGTATTCTGGCTCCCTCCATACTCTTTTCTTCTCTAATCCTTTTAAGAAGCACTTCTAGTGATAAGACAAATATTATGGGTGATAAGGGGCATCCCTGTCTCGTTCCCTTCTCGATTTGAATCGTTTCTGTTTCGCATCCGTTAATTATAATTTTTGCCTCCTGTTTTTCATAAATTGCATCTACCGAATTTTGAAAATAATAACCCATGTCAATCTCCCTCATCAAAAATTTGAAAAAATCCCAATTAACATTATCAATAACATTATTTTTATATATTAATAATTTATAATTTAATTTTATATATTATTTTTATTATTATTTATAATTATATTTTATAAATATTTTATAAATTTAATTATATTTTATTTAAATATTTATATTATTATTTATTTCATTTATATAATATATATAATAATATTATATTATATTATATTATTTTATTTTATATTGTATATATTATATAATTTTATATTATTTATTGTTATTATTTATTATTTATTATTATTATTATTTATATTTTATTTATTTAAATTTTATTATTATATTATTGTTTATTTCATTATATTATTAAATTGACTCAGTTTTGGATACTTTATCTTATTACTTTTTTATTTAATATCTTAATATCTTGTTCTATTTGATTATTTTATTTGATTTATTTTATGAAATGATTTTGTTTATAGAGCATTTAGCATTGCGCAATCGCGTCCGCCGTTTTAACGAATCGATTTGTTATTATTTTAATAGCGAATCGATTCGTATTTAATAACGAAGTTTCGGAAGTCGCTTTTGCGCATGCGCGATCGCGTCCGCCGTTTTAACGAATTGATTCGTTATAACCTTAACGAATCGACCCCGCGCCAATAACGAAGCTTCGGAAGTGATTTTGCGCATGCGCGGGGGTCTGCCATCTTAACGAATCAATTCGTTAATATTTACGAAATTTTCGTAAATATTAACGAATTGTAGGGGAAAATTTTGTAATTATTTTAAATATCGAAACAAAAAAACACCCCAATTACAAATCGATTTTAGAAACAAATTTTTGCGTTGTTACCCAGGCCTACTAATAACCTTTGGTGACAACTGCCGTAAGACATGGCCAAACTGTAAACAAGACAAGGGAATGAGATTGTGTAAATTGTAGCTAAGGAACAAGGACATGGGATGAAAGTGCAGTGCTGTGTCATTAATTACGGACCATTGGGACTTGTTTAAACAGCTCTAGCTGTGGAGGAAACACATTGTGCCCAATGTAATTTCAATTTTATCCAGAGCTATACATATTGAGACCAGATCCTGATCTAATCTGTATCCCACTGGTTAGAAGAAGACACATAAGAAGAATATCTTATTAGTTCTGATTCATTTTGGGTGGACATAACTGCAAAGATCCTAAATGTTTCAAGTCCATTTTCCCTCTTCTTAACTGTCTTCAAGGTACCCATGTTCTTTTTCTTCTTATGGTGGACAGTTGGCTGGAGCAACCACACAGTCATTATTTAGGTCATGCAGCAATCCTGCCCTTTCTTCTTTGCTTATTGCATGGAAAGGATTCAACAAGTCACCCTGAGTTATGTTGAATAGGGTGGATTACCTAGTCACACATGCACTGCTGGAATGACAATTGATACCACACATTATTTGTGACCTTTGCTGTCTGCAGTGCAGTTGGGTGCCAGCCTGGGTCACTTTGACCTATTTGAAACTGCAGGTCATGCCAGCATACTTTTATTCCTTGATGTCCATTCAGATATTTTTCAGTCTGCTGTTGAAATTAATGATGATTTCATACGGCTTCTGCTTTTCCATTTCCATTTGCCTCCTTCTCTGCCTCCACCTCTATAGGATGATCTTCTTACTTGCTCAGCACCAATTTTAGTGTGCTGATCTAACTATAAGGGAAAATATACTTTTTTAATGGATGGGGCTTGCTTTAATTAATTGGAAAGTGGCAGGATCAAAGAACTGGCGAATGTTTTAAGTTTCAAAATTAAAGGAAATGAATGAGTAGTAGTCCAAATTATATTGGATAACTTCCTTTACAGCAAATGTAAATGTCTTTTGGTAAAAAGAAGAGACATGATAGCCATGTAGAAATATGTGAGAGGAAGTCATAGGGAGGACGGAACAAACTTGTTTTCTGCTTCCCTGGAGACTAGGACGCAGAACAATGGCTTCAAACTACAAGAAAGGAGATTCCATCTGAACATTAGGAAGGACTTCCTGACTGAGAGAGCTGTTCAGCAGTGGAACTCTCTGCCCCAGAGTGTGGTGGAGGCTCCTTCTTTGGAAGCTTTTAAAAAGAGGCTGGATGGCTATCTGTCGGGCATGTTTTGAATGCAATATTCCTGCTTCTTGGCAGGGGGTTGGACTGGATGGCCCATGAGGTCGTTAATACAGCATAATCAGACACAAAACAACAGAAAAATACATCACAACAAAATAAATAAAATAACCAAATAAAATAAACAGTGCAAAATACGAGGGGTATTTTTTAAGTAAGGTCCATTGGAACATAAGTACACAATGAAAGTTTATTTCAAAAAAGTAAATTTATTTTCAGAAAGTACATACTTCACTCTATTTTTTGACATAGTTGCCAAGTTTGTTCAAACAGTTATACCTCTGAATCAATTTTAAAATACCCTTTTCATAAATCCTCACTTCAACCAAAGCCACCAAATCGTCTGTAATCAAAGAAGGGTGACCGGAGCGGTCCTCATCATGGATGTTTTCACAGCCATCTTTGAATTGTGATACCCACTTACACACTTTGCTTTCACTCATAACAGTATCACCGTACACTTCACAAATCTGTCGATGAATTTCTGCAGCAGGCAGGTTCCTTGCTGACAAAAACCGTATCACTGAGCGAACCTCACATGCGGAGGGTGAGTTGATAGTCTTAAACATTTTTAAAGCACAGAACAGAACCGTACAGGTTAGCTACAGAGCGGAAACTGAGCACAGTTGTTCCCGAGGCATGCCGGTACACGACGCACGCGCTCGTTGTGGTATGCGCACGAACTACTAGTGTCTACAACAAAACGGACCTTACTTTAAAAATATCCCTCGTAACATAATAAAATCAGACACAAAGGGTGGGCCAGATGCATGAGATAAAATGTTAAAAAACCTGGGTGAGATAGGAATGGAAAAAATATATTTGTGAGTGAGGAGTCCAAGAAGGAGGAGCAGTGGGGTTTGGCCTTTATTAAGGACAGGGGAAAGTGCATCATGAGGACAACTGTAAGCTTTGTAAGCACAAAGGGAGAGAGCTTTTTCCTCTGTGCCCCCCCCCCCCGACTCTGGAATTCATTACCTGGGGAGATTAGGAAAGCCCCTGTCCTAGAAACTTAAAACCTGGCTCTTCTGCTGTGCCTTTGGTGAGTAGGTGTACAACCTCACACTATGGCTTAGCCTCAACATTCTGTCAGTGGAGTACACGTGTCCCCCCCCCTCTTGTGGGAAAGTGTGATTCTTCTTTTTTTTTTTTTTTTTTTTCTTTGTCAGTGTTCTCTTCCTTTCCCCCCCTCTTGTGGGAAAGTGTGATTCCACAACCCTTGCTATAATGAGCCCTTCTCTGCAAATAACCTGCTTCTCTTTTATCTCACCCGAGCTTTAATTAGTTTTTAATTAGTCTCTCTTTTAATCACTACATGTAGCCCACCCATTGTCATTGTGATTGTGTTTATTGTAATTTTATCTCATTATGTATTCACATGTTTTATGTAATTATGATGTTGTTTATTGTCTGCATTTTTGGTTTGCGTTTTCGGTTTTATTCTGCTTAATTTGTTGTGTTCCGTCTCCCAGGAGCCTGATTTGCCTCACTTTAAAGTTGCTTGAGGTTGCTTCCTCTTGCATTTTCTCCCAGGGTTGCTGCATCTTTGCAAGAGTCCCAAAAGTTAATAGTATCAGAGATTGCAGGCCTCTTTGCATCCATTGGCTTACAGAGCAGCTCTTTGAGTTTAGGGACCGCCTTTTCTCCCAGGGAAAGATCTCCATTTTAGATTCTCTCCTGCCTTTTCAGTTTGAGGAAAGACTTCAGGCGTGCTGACGGCTAAGCAGCTAGCTCTGGGAAAGCATTGCAAAAACTATATATACATACACCATAGATAAGTATTAAGCTAAATTGAGATAGTATATTGTGTTTTGAGCTGTTTTTTGAGATATTATAGAAAGATAAGCTTAATTGAGAAGATTGAGTTATATAGTTATAGAGAGAGAGTCGTGACTGCTTTGTCTCCAGGTGTCGTGACCCACAGAACACAGAATGTCTTAAACAGCAGTTGAGGTGCAAAATAGTAGTATTTTAATGCAAAACAAACTTAATAAGGCACTTTAAAAGTCAGTGCAAACAGTTCAAAGGATGTTTTCAAACAGGAACACAAAACGCTAGATAAGCAGGCTTGAATTGCAGCCAAGAAATAACAGGCGATACGATGAACTAGGAGCAGAATACAAAACAAACAGTCTTTAAGGGTTGCAAGGCATGGAGCAAAATCCGGTAGGCAAACGTGTAGTCAGTCAGTTCCAAGGGTCAAGAAGCCAGATGTACACTCACGAGCGAAGGTTCCAAGGTCCGAGGCACGGCAGGGAAAACAGGATACTGGGAATCCAAAACAAGATTAGGCAGAGAACAACACGAAACAACACTTTGTCGTCTGCAAAGGAATAGGTCCCAGAGTGCTCATTTTATTCACTATCAGAAGAATGAGATTCATTGCTTGCATCTGATTCTGCTCCCGCAGCTGAAGCATCTACACCACGCCAAGCCTGCCACCTTTGCTCTAGTGCCTGATCCTGCCAATCAGTACTCTCATTCCCATTATCCCTAAAACCTTCAAAATCATCACTTGATGTTGCTTGATTGCAAATGTCTCTAATGTTCTGAACCAGAGTCCAGTCTACAGCCTCCTCCAACTCATCCTCACTATCACTGGAGTTATCTGCTGTGTCTCTAAGCCTCTTAGACATAGTGTCACTCTCACTGCCAGAATCACTAGCCACTCTCTTCACTCCCCTGTAATCTGCTTCCATAGCCTCCTCTGGCCTGAATCCTGCAAAGTCTTCTTCATCACTGGGAGCCAGAAAGATGTCACGAATGCGTTTCAGCTGGCGCTGATTCTCCTCTGTTTCTGCATCACTCCTTCTCCTTCTCCTACTACTAGTAGTAGGTATGGTGTCAGAATGCTGACTCACAACACCAGGACTGACCTTAAGTTATAGATAGGGAAAAAGCCTGCCTTTTTCTAAACCACAACAGCTTTAGGTTAGGGTATTAAGATTCCAGAATCTTATCTGCCATCTGGAGAAAGGGTTGTCTCTGTAACTATAGAAAAGAAAGAATATTTTTGTAACTTCATCTATTGACTGTTTGCAACTTTGATGATCTGTGATGAACTGCGCCAAGTCTTCAAGGACTTTGAATAAATAAATATTCTTTTTTGATGTTTAAAACCAGTACTAGTCTCAGTTGCTTAGTATCTTAAGTTTTCAAGATAGACAACTGCAGTTCACTCAGCTATAAAGAGAAGCACGTCACAGTCTTATTTTTTATAGTGTCTGGGCAGACGGCACATGTTGTTTGGGCTTGGCCTCATGTAAGCCGCTCTGAGTCCCCTTTGGGGAGATGGTGGCGAGGTATAAATAAAGTTTATTATTATTATAACTGTAGATGGAAACATACAAATGGGTTGAATGGTCACTCTTATCTGGGTTTCCAAAATGTTAAAGCTCGTTAAAAGGTTTAAAAAAACCCCCTAAAATTGCTCAGAAAAATAGGCTAGAATGGTTTCAACTACTATAATTCCTATCTTAAAACAGGCTGGGAAGCAACTGTACAGAAGATGAAACTATAGTGTATATTTATGAGAAGTATCTTAGACCAGGGACGGCAGATATAGAGTCCTCCAAATGTTGTCAAATTACAGTCAATTACAGATAGATATTATTTCCTCACCCTTGATTTAGAATGTTTCCAGTTCAAAAATCAGAATCACCCCGCCCCCATGCTGTAAGTAGAAACCACTATGCAACTCTTTGATCAAAGCCAAACACATTGTAAAACTTTAGCTTTCAAGCTCCCATGGCATTGAGCCATGGCAGTGGAAGTGGAATCAAATTCCATTATTTCTACAGTAGAGGTGGCCACCTCTACAAAGTTCTGGAGAGACTTATTTTGCATAGAATTACAGAAAAAATAGACCCATGTTTGATCCCACAGCAAGCTGGCTCCAGGAAAGGCAAAAGCTGCACATCGCAAGTGCTGAACCTGACTCAGCACATAGAAGATGGCTTTGAAAGGCAGCAGATCACAGGAGCTGTCTTCATAGACCTGTCAGTGGCTTATGAGACTGTGAACCACCGCCTCCTCCTGAGAAAAATGTATAATATCACAAAAGACTACCACCTCACCCACCTCATAGGAAACCTGCTACAAAACAGGAGCTTTTTTGTTGAGTTTCAGGGCCAGAGAAGTAGATGGCAGAAACAGAAGAATGGCCTGCCTCAGGGGAGCGTGCTTGCTCCATCCATGTTCAACATCTACACAAATGACCAGCCACTGCCAGAAGGGACAGAGAGCTTCACCTATGCAGATGATAGTGCCATTACCGCTCAAGCAGGGAGCTTTGAGATGGTAGAACAGAAGCTCTCCGAAGCTCTAGGTGCTCTTACTGCCTATTACAGGGAAAACCAGCTGATCCCTAACCCATCTAAAACACAGACATGTGCTTTTCATCTCAAGAACAGACAAGCATCCCAAGCTCTGAGGATCACCTGGGAAGGAATCCCACTGGAGCATTGCAGCGTACCCAAATACCTGGGAGTCACTCTGGGCCGTGCTCTTACCTACAAGAAGCACAACCAGACACAGTGAAGACATCTGCCCTTGCGCTATACTACTCTGCTACTGAGTACGCATGCCCAGTGTGGAACACACCTCACCACACTAAAACAGTAGATATGGCTCTTAATGAGACATGCCACATTATCACGGGGTGTCTGCGCCACTGGAGAAATTACACGCTTAGCCGGTATTGCACCACCTGGCATTCGCCGGGAAGTAGCAGCCAATAGTGAAAGGACCAAGGCAGAGACATCTCCAACTCATCCCCTGTTTGGGTATCAGCCAGCACATCAACAACTTAAATCAAGAAATAGTTCTCTAAGATCTACTGAGACACTCGGTGGAACACCTTGGTAAGCGAGAGTCCAAATGTGGCAGGCTCAAACCCAGAACCTCAATCAATGGCTGATACCAAATGAGAGACTCCCCCCGGGCACACAGAAAACTGGGCGACTTGGAAGGCACTGAACAGACTGCGCTCTGGCACCACGAGATGCAGAGCCAACCTTCAGAAATGGGGCTACAAATGGAATCCACTACATGCAAGTGTGGAGAAGAGCAAACTACTGACCACCTGCTACAAGGCACCCTGAGCCCTGCCACATGCACAATGGAGGACCTCCTTGCGGCAACACCAGAGGCACTCCAAGTGGCCAGATACTGGTCAAAGGACATTTAATCAACTACCAAACTTACAAGTTTTGTGTTTTGTCTGTTTGTCCTGTTCTGTTAGAAATGTAATACAATTGACTGGTTGCCCTGACATGACAAATAAAAAATTAAATAAAAATTTCTACATGCACCCTAGGTAGTATGTACCCAGCAGAAATAGAAATAACCAGTCAGAAAAAAAATAAGGTGCATTTAGCAGTTTGCAAAAGTTTTTTTCAAGGTGTAGACAAGCTTTTAATCCCTGTGACTGGGCAAAGGCAATGAAGTGAATCTGTAAATGTGATGAATATCAGAGCAAAACTCACTTCACAGGGTCAGATTCTCAGCTGGTGTAAAGCAACATATCTTCTGTTTTGACAGCTGTGACGTCTTGTTTTTACTGTGAAAGAGAGAGGCAGTTAAAACAATTCACCTGCTGTTAAAGGTCACAGGCAACTGGTTTGGAGCATCTTGGACAAGAAAAAGAACAAGAAGACTTTGCCATGGATAAAGCAAAGAGCACCTTTGTGTTCTTTGAAATATAAAATGTACCAGGAATAGTTATCACTGGTGCAGTTTTTGTTCGGTGTGCATGATTCTATTTGAAAGAAACACACTATTTAAAATAGAGTTGCAATTGTATAATGTAGAAGAGCCTCTGGTCTCTGTGATCAGCTATCAGAATTATTCTGGAGTAGTAAACATGGATTATTGCTGATTTTGATGAAAACTAACCTTGTTGGCAGAGTCTGCTTGGCACGGCTAAACAAATGATTGTGGGAATTTTCAGTTTTCATTTAGATTCCTGAAATGTTTTGCCTTGGTGGTGTCTGAGATGTTTTGAAGCTCTTGGGACCTATTTGGGCCTGGCGTGCCAAAAGTTAATCAGGCAGGAAAAATAAAGTATAAATATCATGCATTGTTTGTGATTGTGTGCATGCAGTTCTTTAAAGAGATAGTTTGGACAAGAGGGAAGTAAAACTGCAATTGTGTAGTACTCATTTCTTTTTTTCAATGAAAGGTCACCAGAGGGAGGGCACTAAGAAGGAGAAGGAGAAGGAGGAGAAGGAGGAGGAGGAGGAGGAGAAGAGGAGGAGGAAGATTGCTTCTGTTTTGAAAGAAAGTATTTCTTCATGCTAATCCTATGACAGATGCCACAAGTCATATAACTCAGAATACCAAGGCAGAAAATCCCACAATATCTGCTTTGAACTGGGTTATCTGAGTCCACACTGCCATATATTCAAGTTCAAAGTAGATAACGTGGGATTTTATTCGACTGTGTGGAAGGGACCCTACACACATCAGAAATACCCACTGGGCAATTGAGTCTGGATTTTCTTTTCTCCTCACTTATCAATGCTGGTAGGATCCTCCTTGAAGCTGCTGTCTTCTGGGGAGGCCCTGCTCTCAGCCCCACCTTTGGTGCAAACATGCTTGGTGGGGATGAGGGACAGGGCCTTCTTGGTGGTGGCCCCCCTCCTGTGGAACTCACTCCCCAGCAAAATCCAGTCAACAACATCCCTCCTCACCTTGAAAATGTGGTTATGGGACCAGGCCTTTGGGTAGCTTGTAGATAATTGACAATGGTAATGATGATAATGCTATGGAAAATGGACTATGGATCCCACTAAAAGCAGAAATATTTTTATTAGGCATTACAACAAATTTGGAAATGGAAAAAAATGAAGAGAAATTATTATTTTTAGCAACAACAGCGGCCAGAATGTGTTTCGCAAAGTTATGGAGAAAAAAAGAAATTCCTAGCCTGGAAGAGTGGAAAAGAAAAATGTTGGAAGTAAGAAATATGGATAGATTGAGCTTTATTATGCAAAGAAATAAAGGAATAATGGAAACTGAAACAGACTGGACAAAATTCAAAGAATACTTAAACTTAAACTTACATAATTAAACTAAAGAGCAAAGAAAAGACAAAGATGGACAAGGAGAAGAACAGAAATTATATGCTAGTCGACTAAGGAGACGGAGAAAGAGAAAGATAAAGGAAGAGGAAAGGAAAGAAAAGGATAAGACCTACCCGAAGACGAATCCTGGAAGTCAAGATATGGAAGAAAGAAATTTCTTGTAGCTTTTCTTTTAACTGTCACTTTCATTGCACCCTTATACCCCTTTTACTATCTTTGTAGTTTTTTCTTACCTTAATTCCCTGCCCGGCCTCACACCACTTCCTTACCTTTTCTACTATCTCTCTCTTCTTCTCCTTTTTTTTTCCTATTAATACCCATGGACTTTTCTTATTCTAGTATCCCAACATCTCAAATGTTTGTATATATATATACATGAAAATTGCAATAAAAATATTAAAAAAAAAGAAAAAAAAGAAAATGGACTATGGACAGGCTTCCGATTGTGTTGTGTTCGCCGAATTTGTTTCTACATAAGGCTAGACAGCCAGTATTACTGCACTTTTTATTAATGTACTTTTTAAATCTTAAAATTAATTTAAAAATAATTTACTGTGTTTTTATATGTAATTACTGTAATGGTGTTGCGACCCAGAGCAGGAAACTGGACCCTCTTGACAACAATCCACCACACTTGACTTTAGGAATACAATCCTTTTTATTGAAGAACGTTGAATGCAAAGCAGAGGAAGAATTAGAGGTAAATCAAAACCATAGCAAAACAGCAATAAGCAATGTCCATGAACAAGTCCATAAAAAACCACAGCAAACAGTGAGTTACCCTTGATGAATCATGAAATCTGCTAGCTCCCAGCTAACGACACTTGGAACAACTTGAAAAACTACGAGAAACCCAGCCACTTGAATCAGGAGGCCTCCACAGGCTTGCACTTGGAACTGGAACGATGCCTGGTATGAAGGCAGCTTCAGACCCGGCACTCTTAAAGGAGAGAAATCTATTATGAGACACGCCTGAAGTTTTTGTTTGCATTTCTCTCAATCTTTCTGACCTCCGTAAACTTTGTGCTTCTCCCCTGCTCTGCCGAATCTGCCCCCTCCTTCCCTCATTAGGCTGACCAGGTGTCAGATTCTCTGGGGAACTAAGGCTGGGAGAAAAAGGGAGTGAAACTTCTCCGCAAGGGAGTGAAACTTCTCTGCTCGGTTCAGAATGAATGTTCTCATGGGAAATTTGACTTTCACTTTCCAAGGGTGGATTTTCACTATTCAACCCATCATCAGTATTAACATCTACATTGGCATCAGGAAATACAATCAAAGAATCAGGTACAGGGTCACACAGAGGCTGAACCCCAACAAATGGCATCGAATTGTGCCGGATGTAAGCCGCCCTGAGTCTCTCCCCCCCCCCCCCCGAGGGTTGACAAGGGCGAGGTACACATGTTTGATATAAATAAATAAATACTTCTGCTTATGCCTTTTCATTTTCAGGTGGCAAATACTGCTTTCAGGTTAAACACTACATCATCACAGTCAGTTCTCCATATCCATAGACTCTGCACCAATGGATTCCACCATCCACAGCTTGTAGTCCAAAATGGAAACCTTGATTTTGTGATTTAATATGTTATTGTTCATTTGTTCAGTCATTTCCAACTCTTCGTAACCTCATGGACCAGCCCACGCCAGAGCTCCCTGTTGGCCATCACCACCCCCAGCTCCTTCAAGGTCAATCCAGTCACTTCAAGGATCCCATCCATCCATCTTGCCCTTGGTCGGCCCCTCTTCCTTTTTCCTTCCATTTTCTTCTCTAAGCTTTCCTTTCTTCTCATGATGTGGCCAAAGTACTTCATCTTTGCCTCTACTATTCTTCCCTCCAATGAGCAGTCAGGCTTTATTTCTTGAAGTATGGTCTGGTTGGATCTTCTCGCAGTCCAAGGCACTCTCAGAACTTTCCTCCAGCACCCCAGTTCAAAAGCATCTATCTTCTTTCACTCAGCCTTCCCTATGGCTATTTAATATAAGCGGCACCATTTCATGATTCCATTGCATGCTATAAGATCTTGGTATCCACAGGGAGTCTTGGAATCAAACTCCACAGCTCACTGTACTGTATATCTATTTCCTGTCAGAGCAACTGTGTGAGAGACGGATTCTTCTCCCTTCACCAATAATGAATTTTATCTCAAATCACCTGCCTGTGCTCTGCAGAAGAAAAAGAAAAGACAAACCTTGCTCATTACTGGTCATGCTCTTTCAGGAGATAATTTCGTCTATTTAATAAGATCGGAGAATGAAGTCAGGCATGAGTCAGGGAAAGGTCACCGCATGTGCTCAGAGGTATATTAACTACTCTGGAGGGTGGCATCAGCCAACCTCAGGGAGGACAGACTTAAGGAGCAAAATAGTAAATATTTTCAATGGTGCTGTATTACACACAGGGCCATTTACGATGAACAAAGGATACGAGAAAGCTTTCAACAATGAAATAGAAATACTTTCCGATTTCTTTTTTTAAAAAATCTTGCTGACTGGGATTATAATTGATTCCAGTCAAGGTTAATAGGAAATAGCTAATGAAGGGATAGGATCCAAAGCTTTGCATCATGCCTCATTATGTCTCCCACCAGTAATTAATCCTACTAACTCCTGCAACCTGAGCACATTTTCTCTTAACGGGAACTTTTGATTTTACCTGCACTATATCACTAGGAGCTTCCTTCACATGTTTTATGGCTCCCATGAATGCTACACATAGATCCAATTCCTCCATCTCATTTCCAGGATGGCGATTTGCATCTATCACCATCCCTAAAATGCAGACAGTTTATAGGGTCTGCTGCTTTGATATATGCAGCAGTGGACATTTAAAAATATACTGAGCTCAGAAACAAGGGTTCACATACTGCTTTGTGGCTAGAGTTGTACCTTTGCTAGAGATGACTCTGGGCTTTAATCATACCAGTCTGATGTCTTGCCTCAATCATAGCAGTGTAGGTCATGGAAACATACCAGTTTTCAAGCATTCGGTACCACATCTTCATATTAGTGCAATGGCACTGCATTGGCAATCCTTGATCTCATGATCTCTCCTCTGCACAGCCTCCATAACCTTGCTTTTATGCCCTATGCACTTCCTAGGGTGCCTTTCATTTTTTTATTTTTATGTTTACACTAGCTTGGGAACCTGGTGATGCCCAGGTTATCTGAGGAAGGCATTGTTTTTCTGTGCTCCAATTTTAGTCTAGATCCAATGTCAGCTGGATTTAGTGGGTGAACTATAACTCTGATATGTAAGTCCCAACGTCCATGGTCCATCCTTCTCCAAACTGCACCAGGATGTAGAGTGGATCATGAGAATTCTGTGTGCCAGATTTGGTCTTGATAAGTCTTTTTTTAATGTAATTTTTTATTATGGTTTTATATTTTCATTACATAAACAAATGTTATACAATAGAGAAAAGAGAGAGAAAAGAAGAAAAAGCAAAAAAGAGAGAAAGAGAAAAGAAAAAAAGAAGAAGAAAAGACAAAAAGACAAAATAAAAAGAGAAAACTGGTACAAAATGTTTTATCGTTGGTATTACACCCCAGAAAAATTAGCCAAATTTAACCAAGGAATATCAAACAGTTGCTGGAAATGCAGAAAAGAGAGAGGAACTTTCTTCCATGTATGGTGGTCATGCAAGAGAGTTAAGAAATACTGGAAAGAAATTCATTCTTTCACCCAAAAATACTAAAAACTAAAATTCCCAGATCCCCAGAAACTTATCTTCTCGGTATATCAAACCCAAAGCTCAATAAAAACCAAGAGAAGATTTTATTCCTGTTAAGCACTGCAGCCAGAATCCTTCTTGCAAAAGTGTCTTTCTGTTACAGAAAGATATCCCAGTAGCAGAGGAATGGATTATAAAAGTATTTGAGATTGTTCAAATGGACTGCCTGTCTCAGAGACTGAATAGAACCTGCAAGAAGACCAATTGGTCAAATCTCAAAGACTTTCTCTTGACAAAGAAAATCCCAATGATGATTGATTTGTCCAGCATATAAGGAACCATCCTAAGGAAGTGGCACCGGAGAGAATCAAGGGAAGTATCCAACATAACGAAAACTTCAAACAGCCTTCAAAGACTTTTGGGAATTTTGTCTTGATAAGTCTTGATAAATCATTGGTGTGGGTTGCAGTGGTCTCTGACAGTGAGTGAAGGTACTGCAAGTCCCATCGTCCATGGTCCGACATTCCACAAACTGCACAAGGATGTAGAGTGGGTCATGGGGTGTGTGTGTGCTAAGTTTGGTCTTTATCGGTCATTGGATGAGGGTCGCAGTGGTCTCAGGAAGTGAGTGAAGTTACTGCAAATCCCATCATTCATGGTCCATCCTCCTTAGATCTGCACCAGGATGTAGAGTGGGTCATGAGTGCTCTCTGTGCCAAATTCGGTCCTGGTTGTGATTTGTAGGGGCCACAGTGTTCTGTGGGAAGTGAATCGGGCAAAGGTACTGCCCGATTCACTTCCCATTGTCCCATTGTCCATGGTCCATTCTGCCCCAATCACACAAGGTTGTAAAGTGCGCCATTGGGCCTCTGTGTGTCAAGTTTGATCCTGATCTGTCATTGGTGTGAGTCACAGTGCTCTAAGGAAGTGAGTGAAGGTAATGCAAGTCCTATCATCCATGGTCCAGAACCTTTATCTTGGCTTTTCCTTTCTTTCCCCATCCCCAAAATTGATTGTATTCCCTTTTTTGTTTAGAAGAAGTGATTCCTAAGAAATAACAAAGGGACAATGGTAGTGGTAATAATGCTTTGGACCTTTCTTCTCTGGATGGCTTTAAGAATTAAACCTTGGGGACCAATTCAAAGATATCCTAATATTTTTTTTAATTGGGTAGAATTTAACTTCCCCATTAGGTTTGACTATACTTTGTACTATTTATGAAGCTTTTACCAACTTTTCTGTGAGTTTTTGCCAAATTTGACTCCAGGATTGATACTGGAATGGCCTGAAACAAGAACACAAATCTAGGTGAAAGGTGGCCTTGGGGAATGGTGAGTCTGCCCGACAGAGACAACGGTAGATTAGACCACTCCACTCACTTTTACGTGATATGACTAAATATGTCCTTGTAACTGATGGGTTCATTTGGTGGCTGTTCCAGCCTCTGGAAATCCCTTCCCAGACAGAGATCCAGGCATCCCTTTAATGTTTTCCCACAAATGGGTGGAGACTTTTTTCTCCCAAGAAATCTTTGGATCTTGATCTCAAAGGGATTTGAAGTACTGGATTTATCCTACGCCTTCCAAGAAGACATGGAATAAATCTACTAACAAATTAATTCAGCACAAACTAGGGTTTTCCTGGTTTGTGCCAATTAATACAGAACTGCCCAGAAAGTAGTCTGGACAGATCCCTTTTTATGGTGGAAGTTTCTGCAATATAAGGGCTGTCTGGACGGGCCCAAAAAGAGAGCAAAGGAGGATAAAAAAGAGATCTCAAAGGGATTTGAAGTTGCCTTCAGTTTTTTTTTTTTGGGGGGGGGGGGAGAATCTGAGACCTTATTTTCTAGGATGGTCAAATTGAAATAGAGAAGTGCAGGGCACAGGTTGCCAAGGGAACATGCTTTTCAAAAACTGACCTCCGATTCTAGAAAGGATAGTCTGAAACATGTGGAGTGCTGTTTATGACAGCATTAACAGCCCTTCTGTCTTAGTAACACAAAGTCACAGAAATGGTAAAGCTCAAATAAACTGAAACTTTTGTTGTTTATTGGTACTTTCCCAGGGAAACGAGGAGGCAAATGGAGTGAATTACTTCCAAATTATCCAAGGCACATTCCTCTAAGGCAAAACCATGTGCTGAGGTTCAGTATCCGTATCATATTTACTGGGGGTTAAATATTTTAAGCATATATCATAAACATGAAGGAAAAGTCCTCTGTAAATAGAGAGGGGAAGCTTTCTTGTGTGGAGAGGGGAAACCAGACTTCCTCTTTGTTTTCTTTTTTCTGTTCTTTGTATTTTAGTTGCGCTACAGCTGAATGGGAGTCTTATGCATACAAGTGGAGTAGAACTGAGAAGAAGACTTTAAATAATTTGTCTTAATTTACTGTAAAATTAGTTATCTTAGTATTTCTTTAAAAAGAAACATGTGGGTGGATGTGAGATGGCACAGAGTTCTTGTCCTCTCAATAATTCCTTAAGTTCCTTTTAGAAGTTGCAGTGATGATATGGAAGCTACTTTTTCATAGCTTCATCCACACTTCTCTTGTAAAGTTGAAAGGCTGGCCATGGTGGACCAAAAGAAACCATTAGGTTCTTGTAGGTTTTTTCGGGCTATAGGGCCATGTTCTAGAGGCATTTCTCCTGACGTTTCGCCTGCATCTATGGCAAGCATCCTCAGAGGTAGTGAGGTCTGTTGGAAATAGGAAAATGGGTTTATATATCTGTGGAATGACTGGGGTAGGGCAAGAGCTCTCTGCTGAAGCTAGGTGTGAATGTTTCAGCTGACCACCTTCATTAGCATTTGAAGGCTTGGCTGAGCCTGGGAAAATGAAACCATCATTACTTGGGATGATGACTTGAGTGTAAGAACCTGTATGATTGGCCCTATGGTTTGTTTGGTTTTTTTGTCGTGTCAGGAGCGCTTCTGGTGTGAGAGAATTGGCTGTCTGCAAGGACATTGCCCAGGGGACACCCCGATGTTTTGATGTTTTATCATCCTTGTGGGAGGCTTCTCTCATGTCCCCATATGAGGAGCTGGAGCTGATAGAGGGAGCTCATCTCTACCTGGATTCGAACCTCTGACCTGTCGGTCTTCAGTCCTGGCGGCACAAGGTTTAACCCACTGCACCATCAAGGGCTCCACCTATTGTTATCGGGATGGCGTATAGCCACCCTCCCTGGGAAAGCCTGAGTTTTGGGTACCTTGTGGGGACTCAAACCCATGTTGAAGCGGGCTTCAGCATGGGTTTAAGTTCTGCCTGGTAGTGCCCCCAGAGGGATTGTGCCCAGGAGAGTCTGGACACATAGAAACAACTGAACATATGCTCTTTCGCTGCCTGTTTTACAGACACATTTGAACTAGATTGATCTGATAATTGCTATATAAACACCCAGGGTGGTCAGAACAATTTTATCCCACCCTATTACTATTTATTTATCGTATCAGGAGCAAACCAAACAGTTGCATTTCATTTTTTAACAAACAAACAAACAAACAAAGCACAAAGTTTGCAAGCTTGGTAGTTGATTAAATGTCCTTTGACCAGTAGCTGGCCACTTGGGGTGCCTCTGGTGTTACTATATGAAGGTCCTCCATTGTGCATGTAGCAGGGCTCAGGTTGCATTGCAGCAGGTGGTCTGTAGTTTGCTCTTCTCCACCCTATTACTTTCAGATATAAACTCTGTTGCAACCTATAATATTGCAAATTTCTCCATGGCAGCTCTTAAAATTTGGCAGATGATGACTGGTACCACGTTAACATTCTAACTTATCAGACAATTGTAACTATAGATATATTTGATGTTCTAGTGCCTTAGTCTCCTAGTTCTGTGCCTGACTGTATCTCTCCCTTCTTATGGTCCCTCATATTCCTTGAATGTTCCTACCTCTCCCTCCAGATTCTCTTCCTCTTTCATTTCCTTCTAGATTTTTAAAAAATTCTAGCTGTCCCCTGCCATGCATTGCTGTGGCCCAGTCTGGTGATCTGGAAAATAAAGTAATGTGAAAGTGTTGGTTTCTAATGTATGTATTTTCTTTCTGCTTGTGAGTAAACAGTTTTTCTTGCTGTTTCTTTGTCAGTGTTGATGTGGAGATTGTCTGGTTTGCCTATTCTGGAACATGCAACATATAATTGTCCTTCTTTAGGGCCTTTCAAATCTATGACACCATATCTCTCTCTGTGTGATGACTATCTATCTATCTATCTATCTCTCTATCTATCTATCTCTATCTTTTCTTTCTCTATCTATCTTTCCAACTCTATGATTCTATGATTCTAAGTATTTTCTGTTGGTCATGGGGGTTCTGTGTGAGAAATTTGGCCCAATTCTGTCATTTGTGGGGTTCAGAATGCTCTTTGATTGTAGGTGAACTATAAATCCCAGTAATTACAATGCCCAAATATCAAGGCCTATTTTCCCCAAACTCCATTTGTGTGCATATTTGGGCATATGAAGTATTTGTGCCAAGTTTGGTCCAGATCCATCATTGTTTGAGTCCAAAGTGCTCTCTGGATGTTGGTGAACTACAACTCCCAAACTCAAGGTCAATGCCCACCAAACTCTTCTAGTGTTTTCTGTTGATCATGGGAGTTCTGTGTCCCAAGAGTGGTCCAATTCTAGCATTGGTGGGGTTCAGAATGCTCTTTGATTGTAGGTGTATAAATCCCAGCAACTACAACTCCCAAATGACAAAATCAATTTTTGAGTGAAGGACATACATTGGGTTGTTAGGTGTCTTGTGTCCAAATTTGGTGTCAATTCGTCCAGTGGTTTTTGAGTTCTGTTAATCCCACAAACAAACATTACATTTTTATTTATATAGATCAGAAGTATTGCATAAACAAAATGTGCCGTTTTTGTGTTGTTGTTCATTCATTCAGTCGTCTCTGACTCTTCGTGAAACTCATGGACCAGCCTAGCCAGAGCTCCCTGTCGGCCGTCACCACCCCCAGCTCCTTCAAGGTCAGTGCAGTCACTTCAAGGATGCCATCCATCCATCTTGCCCTTGGTCGGCCCCTCTTCCTTTTGCCTTCCACTTTCCCCAGCATAATTGTCTTCTCTAGGCTTTGCTGTCTCCTCATGATGTGGCCAAAGTACTTCAACTTTGTCTCTAGTATCCTTCCCTCCAATGAGCAGTCGGGCTTTATTTCCTGGAGGATGGACTGGTTGATCTTCTCGCAGTCCAAGGCACTCTCAGAACTTTCCTCCAACACCACAGCTCAAAAGCATCGATCTTCCTTCGCTCAGCCTTCCCTAAGGTCCAGCTCTCACATCCGTAGGTTACTACAGGGAATACCATGGCTTTGACTAGGCGGATCTTTGTTGCCAGTGTGATGTCTCTACTCTTTACTATTTTATCGAGACTGGACATTGCTCTCCTCCCAAGAAGTAAGCGTCTTCTGATTTCCTGGCCACAGTCTGCATCTGCAGTAATCTTTGCACCTAGAAATACAATTATTTTAATTAGTATTTTGTGTTTAAGCTTTTTTTTAATATACCTCTGTATCTTAGCTTTTAGCATAGATTTTAATGGTTTTAATGTATTATGCTTTTATGAGACTATACCTCAATCTCCTTATGCTAGTCTATGACTGTAATGAAAGATTTTTTGTATTATCCTCACATTCATACGGTTTCCCTACAGTTGTTGCACTCATGGATGTGATATCATTGCAATTCTTTCCAGCAGCTAAATAACGACACCATTCCTTGTGTTGACTGGGACGGGAATACTTTAGAAATCTGTCCAGTAAGGCCCTGGGAGAGGGCTGAAAGAGCAGACTGCAGCTGGCCTCTGGTTTTTGGCATTAAAAATATTTCCTCCTACTGACTAGAGCATGGGGCTTAAAGTAGGGCATTTGTACATACTGTTCTTTCCACTGAGTGCTCATCATATTGACAGGAATTGCTTCAACTGAACAATTTCATCAATGTGCTCAGGCCTGTTTGTAGGTGGCATCCTCAGGGCAGATTCCACTCTCATCCAAGACCAGGGCCTTATTCCATTATTGTTCTAAAAACATCTCCCAGGTGCACTCAAATTCCACTTTCCTAGCTGTTGTTTCCTTCCCCCTTCTTCCACCTCCTCCTCTTTCCCCTCTTCCCTGCGATTATTTCTTCCTCCTTTTCTTTTGTCTCCCCTGCTGTTTATTTGCAGCAAAATGTATGAAATGTGAAGGCCAGACCCTCGATATCATCTAGGACAAGGCATGGCAGTATTACAGGATTAGCCTCCAGGTTCCACCTGCCCTCGGTTTAATATAGGTTTGAAGACACACAGCAGGGACAGTGGCTTCTGTGCCAAGTTTTCAGTACCGCATTGACAGCTGCAGAATTGCACCTATTGATTGTGGTGTAAGGGAGAATGTTTCATCAACCTTTAATTGAGCCAATTTCTAAATGGAACAGGGTCAGGGCTGGCTAGACTGGGAGGAAAACAAGATAGCTTCTTTAATCTAAAAAGAAGCAGGTTCCTCATAAACAAACCACAATTTTAATCTGGCCATAGAATTCATGAGTTGAAATATATATAGCTTGTAATGTCCAGCTTCTCTCTGTGCATGTTTAAAAAGGAGGAAGGAAAAGAGAGGGTGAGAGAAACAAAGAAGCAATCAAAGAAATAAATAAAGAGACTATGGTCACATCTCAGATGCACCTTTGCATGCTTCCAGCTAGACTAAAAACTGAGAAGCTTTCTTTCTTTGTTTTTCTTTTCCCATTTTTTTTGAGAAACTGCAAGTTGCTTCTGATGTGAGAGAATTGGCTGTCTGCACAGAGGTGGCCCTAGGTAATTTTCAACGGTAAGCAAACAGTATTTTGGCGCCCCCCCCCCCAACCAATCATTGATATATATTTTCTGTTCGTTGTGGGAGTTCTGTGTGCCATATTTGGTTCAATTCCATCATTGGTGGAGTTCAGAATGCTCTTTGATTGTAGGTGAACTATACATCCCAGTAACTACACTTGCCGCACTTGCTCCCTTGCCTGGCCCGCTTTGGGTCTGGAGGCGTGTCTGAAGACCCCGGCGTGTGCACCAAAAGTCACCTCTTCTCCTGACTTTCTCCTCAGCCATTGGGACCAAGAGAGAGAGAGAGAGAGAGAGAGAGAGAGAGAGAGAGGTGGAGATGCCCACCTTTCCTGAAGGTAGGCGCAAAAACAAAGGAGGGAGCGGAGGTGGGAGATACCTCCAGCCGGAGGGGCTCTCTCTCTCTCTCTCTCTCTCTTGGTCCCAATGGCTGAAGAGAAAGTCAGGAGAAGAGGCGACTTTTGGTGCGCACACTGGGGTCTTCAGACATGCCTCCGGACCCGAAGCGGGCCAGGCGTGGCGGCTCCGCCCCTTGGCCCACCCGCGGATTGGGGAGAGGAGAGGAGGCGGGTGGAGCGCCGGGGGATCGGGAAAGGGAGCTGGTCATGGGGAAGGGATCAAACGTGGAGAACGATTGAGCACTGGCTCTGCTTGTGCACCTGGTGGCAGGGTGGAGCAGGAACGAGAGGGGCTAGGCGGGGCTCAAGGGCCCGGCCCCTTTGGGAAGAGGATCACCCGGCAGCGAGGCAAGAAAGCTGAGGCTCCCCCCGGACTGCTAGGGCTGTTGTGAGCTGAGGGGGCGCTCCTCAAGTGGCAGTCGAGGGGCATTTACAGAGGCGCCTCTGCGCCCCTGGCAAAAAAAGTGTTCTGCGACTGCTTACTTCGCGTAATGGATGAGCCGTCCCTGTGTCTGCAAGGATGTTGCCCAAGGGACGCCTGGATGTTTTATCATCCTTGTGGGAGGCTTCTCACATGTCCCCGCATGTCTTTTTCCATTAAAGGTGTGCAGAAGAGAGAATTTAATCAGCTGACAATCCATCGAGGGAGGATCAGGTAGCACTTCTTACCCAATTGCATGTCAAACAAAAATCTGGCAAACCTACTGTCATTCATGATATGCTTGTTCATCTTGTATCCTGTGGTGGATCTACACTGCAGAATTAATGCTGGTTGACACACTTTGTTGTGGCTGCAGAATCACAGAAGTTGTAGTTTGGTGAGACACCAGTCCTATTTGACAGAGAAGCCTAAATCTATATAAATAAAAATGTAATGTTTGTTTGTGGGATTAACAGAACTTAAAAACCACTGGGCGAATTGACACCAAATCTGGACACAAGACACCTCTCAGGCCAATGAGTGACCAGCACTCATAAAAACACTGAAAAACACAGCAGAAGGGACTTAAAAAACAAAAAGCCCCAAAAAACAACATTACAACGCATGCGCAAAACCACACATATATATACACAAACACACATATATACACACATATATGCATATACACACACAAAACACATACATGGAAAGGACGAAGGAAGGGAGGGAAGGAGGGATGGAAGGAGAGCAGGAAGGAAAGAAAGAAGGGTAGAGAAGGAAGGAGGGAGAGAAGAAGGGAAAGAAGGAGGGAAGGAGAGAAAGAAGGAAAGAAAGAAAGGTACAGAAGGAAGGAGGAAGAGGAAGAGGAAGAGGAAGAGGGAGAGAATAAGGGAAAGAAGGAGGGAAGGAGAGAAAGAAGGAAAGAAAGAAAGAAAGGTAGAGAAGGAAGGAGGGAGAGAAGAAGGGGAAAAAGGAGGGAAGGAGAGAAGGAAGGAAAAAGAAGGGTAGAGAAGGAAGGGAGGAGAGAAAGAGGGAAGGAGAGAAGGAGGGAAAGAAGGAGGGAAGGAGATAAAGAAGGAAAGACAGAAGGGTAGAGAAGGAAGGAGAGAAGGAGGGAGAGAATGAAATAAAAAAGTGAAAGAGGGAAGGAAAGAGAGAAGGAATGAAAGAGAGAAAGAGGTAGGGAAGGAAGGAAAGAGACAAGACAGGATGGAACCAAAGAGCAAAGGAAGCGAGAAAAGAAACAGGTAAAGAAGGAAGAAGGTACTAGCGGGTACAGCTAGTACCTTATAAAACCACAACATTGCACTGAGCCATAGCAGTTAAAGTGGTATCAAGTTGCATTAATTTTATAGTGTAGAGGCATCCCAGAACACTGGAATGGTAAACAAAATTACTGTTGTTGGTCTTTATTGTCTTTAACTGATACTACTGTATGCTGTCTAGAAATCTTTTGATATAAGGTAGGATGTAAACATCAGTTCCCCCCAGGCTACTCCTGGTTTCAGCCTAGATGTATCCATGGTGCTGAACATTATACCCCAAATGGGTTAAGCACATAAATAGCTTCTTCAAAATTTGGACTAAAGCTCAGAGTGGATGCACAAGGTTCTAACAATTGTTTTGATGTCTTTGATTACAGAACGTTTAAAAATAAGAATAAGCCATGAAATTTGATGAATGACACTTTCTTATCAGGAAAATCAGAATATCCAAGAAATGGCTTATTGTACCCATTTGGGATGTAGAAGATGTCTGACAATTTCATATTTTGATTAGAGGATGGAAGTAATTGTTTGCCAATAAGTAGTTACAATTAATACCAGTTCAGATAACAAAATCTGCGAGAAACACCAGGAGCCCCTCAACCTTTTCTGTAAATATAATGAAACCTTCATCTGTGAGCAGTGCAACAGTTCCAAGGAGCACAGAGATCTCCGAAAGATTCCTTTGGGGCCAGCTGCTCAAGATTATAAGGTAGGCATGGCTGCTTCGTCTGCTGCTGAAAATACAATTAATACTAGTTCAGATAACAAAAATATAATTGCATTGCACCGTGATTGTAACTGAATAATAACTCCATTATTTTTGGGGATATAATTGTAATATTTTTATTATATAGTTACAGGCAAGTGGTCTCACTAAACTGTATCAAGGAGATTGGTTTGTTGAAGGACTGGCTTGTCCTGCCTTTTCCTCTCTTGTGGACATTAAGCTAATAATGGAAGTCAACAAGAGCAAATGTGTTTTGTTGTACCACAAGCCAGTGGTTTGCTCATAGTGTACATTTTACAAAAATGGTTCCAGCCTAGCCTATCTATCCGAACACATCTCTTCCTACAAACCCACCAGGAACTTGAGATCGTCAGAGGAGGCCCTGCTCTCAATCCCGCCTGCTTTGCAAGCACGTTTGGCGGGGATGAGAGACAGGGCCTTCTCTGTGGCGGCCTCTCGACTGTGGAACTCCCTGCCTAGGGATATTAGATCAGCCCCCTCCCTCCTGATGTTTAAAAAAAGAATGAAAACTTGACTCTTCGAGCAAGCATTCGGAACCTCGGGATAAACAGACAAACTTGAATTGGAAAATGACCCAGGAATGGCAAAGACGATGGAACGGATGAGGATTTGAATGAGAAGACATAGTTTTAATTTTTTATTATTTATTGTTTTCTAAAGGTACTGTTTCTAAAGGTACTGTAATGTTTCTTTTTTGTATTGTCGAAGGCTTTCATAGCCGGAATCACTGGGTTGTTGTAGGTTTTTCCGGGCTATATGGCTATGTTCTAGAGGCATTTTCTCCTGACGTTTCGCCTGCATCTATGGCAAGCATCCTCAGAGGTAGTGAGGTCTGTTGGAAGTAGGAAATCTGTGGAATGACCAGGGTGGGACAAAGGACTTTTGTCTGCTGGAGCTGTGAATGTTTCAAAATGAACAAAATCTGGCTACCAGTATTTAAAAACTCAAAAATTACAACAGCAAAACAACAGAGAGTAAACAATCAGACACATCAAATCACTCTCAACAAAAGATCCCCCCAGGCACTTCCAAGCCATTAAATGCTAATCAAGGTGGTCAGTTGAAACATTCACACCTAGCTCCAGCAGACAAAAGTCCTTTGTCCCACCCTGGTCATTCCACAGATATATAAACCCATTTTCCTACTTCCAACAGACCTCACTACCTCTGAGGATGCTTACCATAGATGCAGGCGAAACATCAGGAGAAAATGCCTCTAGAACATGGCCATATAGCCCAGTTTCTTTTTTGCTTTTTATCAATGTATTTATTTTATATATGGCATCGAATTGTGCCGACTCTGTATGTCATCCTGAGTCGCCTTCGGGCTGATATGGGTGGGATAGAAATAGTGGAAATAAATAAAGAAATAAATAAAGTAATTGTTTTACTTGTTTTTTTGGAAAAATCAAAGCTAATTGATCACCTTCTGTAAGCCTGCTTCATTTTCACCGAGGTCAATGCAATCATGCCACTTTATATCTGCCGAAAGACCTGTCCTTTCAAATGGCCGAAAATGTGGGAACAACATCTGTTTAAAGGTGCAAAGGGTTAAGGTTAATGGCACATACTTTTCTGCTTAGATGCTAGTGTGCAATCTCTGGCTGTCAGGTAGGTCTTACAAAGACCTGCTTTGGGAATGCTTTTGAACCCTACTATTTGTAGACTGGCTAACTCGAAACCCTTTCTAATCCCAGCAATTTTACCTTGCTTACATTCCTCTCCTCTTTGAAAGTCTCCCTCCTCTGCGAATGGCAAAGCGCTCTAGCATCTGTGCCCGTTTGTTTCGAGCTGCATTCCCCAGGAGTCCGTGCTTGCCATGGAGACCTGCACTTTGTCTTTTAAGCAGATAAAAAGAGAGGTCAGTCAGACGTAATTCCCCTACTCCTCGTATAAACAATTTAACTGCTGCGGCAACATACTTGCTTGGAATTACTCCCTGAGATTCAATTCCCTTTTCCTGCTCCACTTGTAAAAATGGTTAGTGTCCTCTATAAACTGCAGCTCACCAAGGTCCAAAGCTTGCTGAGCAGTTGTAGAATAAATGTTAATCTAATACAGGTTACTGGGTCAAACACAATCACAGGCTTGTGGGAAAAGCTTAATACTGTTCTGCTTCTTCTAACACAGTAAACCTGGATATTATATGATAGGTTAAACACCACTGAACCATGGCAAGAATTTTCTTGAAAGCAGGATTTAGTACCAAGAGAATGACGCCGGAAGAGTGACCAGCTCTCTCGACTTTGTTCTGAAACGGAGTATTTTTAAGACAGGCTGTGGAAATTGCCAGCTTTGAAATAAGAAATGTAGTCACAAATATTCTTCCTCCAGCAAGATTGGAAAGTGAGTTGGATGTGGGAGGGGAAATGATGGGGAATTTGAATGTGCATTCAGAGCACATTATGATCTTTGCTATAAGAAGAAATTTGCTTGCTGCGGTGAATTACATCTGTTCTTCTTACCTTCAAAACAATCTATATGGAGGTGCTTGCTTACAAATATGTTTCTTATGCATCTAGGATAAGTCATGTAGATTTATTTATTTATTTATTTATTTAAATTATTTCTATCCCGCCCATTTCAGCCCGAAGGCGACTCAGGGCGGTATACACAGTCGGCACAATTCGATGCCGAAACAAAATACATACATTGATAAAGCAAAAACATTAAGTGCAATTAAACATAAACGACAGTGCATAATAACAATTTAAAAAGAAACTATGTCCTCTGTTCAAATCTTCATCCGTTACATTGTCTTGGCCGTTCCTGGGTCAATTTCCAACTCTAGTTTGTCTGTTTACTCCAGGGTTCTGAATGCTTGCTCGAAGAGCCAAGTTTTTACTCTTTTTCAGAAAGTCAGGAAAGAGGGGGCTGATATAATATCCCTGGGGAGGGAGTTCCACAGCCGGGGGGCCACCACAGAGAAGGCCCTGTCTCTCATCTCTGCCAGACGTGCCTGCGAAGCAGACGGGATCGAGAGCAGGGCCTCCCCAGATGATCTTAGGTTCCTGGGGGATTCGTAGGGAGAGATGCGTTCAGATAGATAGACTGGGCCAGAACCGTTTGGGATCTCCAAATGATGCTGGAGTGTAGCTCTTAGAAATACTAGTGAGTAAAGTCAATGGTAAGGCATTTTAGGAGCTGCAATCCAACATCTGGGTTATATTTCCCATTCAGGTTTTATACTTTTGGTTCCTTTGCCTCAATATTCTCTGAAACAGGAGTAAGGAAAATCTATCATTTTCATTTTATATCCACAATAGAATGTTTTTAAATCCCAGGTTTTCCCATCTTGGACATATGGAAAGAAATCTATATAAATAAGAATGTTATGTTAGTTTGTAGGATTAACGTAACTCAAAAACCACTGGACAAATTGACACCAAATTTGGACACAATACACCTATCAGACCAATGAGTGACCATCATGTATAAAAACACTGAAAAACACAGCAGAAGGGACTTAAAAAGTGGGGGTTGAGACGGAAGGGGTAGAAATACTGAAAATAAATAAATAAAATAAATAATGGGTTTTATAGATATCCACATACTTATTTTAACCAGTTTGTATTTGCTTTCATTTTGTTAAATCATTTAATATTTAAAATCATTTTTGTTTACATTGTTTTAAGTGGGTCAAATTCATTTTATTTTAAGCCGCCCAAGATCTTTTAAATAGAGGACAGGATATAAGTATTTTTATTACAAAAAAATAAAAAAGAAATTTGTTGTTGGGGATGAGCCAAGTGGTTTAAAAAGGAGCTTGAATCTAATGATGTGGAAGTCCAGAAAAAGGATGAAAGGTGGGGGAGAGAGGAATCTGGAAAACGACAGAAAAACCTGTTATGCAGTACATTCTTTATAAGACTGATGACTCAGATAAATAATTTGTAAAATTAACTCTCTCTCTCTCTCTCTCTCTCTCTCTCTATATATATATCAATTTACATGGCAGCATCCCTAGACTCAAATTAAAAGGTAATAATGTTTATGGCTGTAACTGCATTTGCCTGGACTGATAAACTATGTCCTCCAAGTTTTCATCAATGTGCATAGGGAAGTGCTGGAATCCAATTTCAAGACGTATAATCACTGTCTGAGTTATACACACAAATACACACACACATCAGACTAGTTCATGACATTTTGTTTCCTGAAGCAAATAACAGGGTGGTTTTCCCTCCCATGAGCACATTCCATGTGTGCAAAAGTTGACTGGCCTGGAAAAGGAATCCAACTCCGGCATCTTCCTCCAATGCACTTGTAGGCAGTAGTCTAGCTGAAGGGAGAAATAGCAGACTGCATTCTTGTGCAGAAAAATGTTTTCTTTGCACCCCCCCCCCCCAGTTTTTAATGTAATAAAAAAGTATATTTAGGCACAATTTCCTCAGATTGGTTTGCAATGGGCAAATATGTAGAATTCCTTATAAAAATACAGAATGAGTATCACTTATTGTTCTGTCGTGCACTGGGCCTGTAACAGCTGTACTTTTCTATAGGATGTATACTTTAAGCCCAGCGGGAAGCCAGGGGAACCTCAAAGAGAGATTCTTAGAGATTTTTCTGAAGTGATGGTCTTTAGAGTCTTTAATGATACAACAAAGTCTTTATTATGGAACAAACAACAAATCTTCAATGGTTCAAACAACACTTCAAGGCTTTCTTAGTCTAGTCCTCAATGGACTGGCACCTGACTTTGATTAACTATACTTTCTCTGTAAGCAAAAACCCTGTTTAACCTCTCCCAGGCTGTTTACTATCTATGCCTCATCGGTGTGGGTCTTACTACCGATTCCAAATGTGTCTGGGTATCGAGTAGACCTACCAGCCGAGGTAGATATTTCAGCTGGAGTTCCGTGGATCTGTAGTGCTGTCCTCCCTCAGAGAACTCTTTGAAAACCTCAGGGTTGTTTTTCCCTCTGATTGCTGTGAGGCTGAGAGGGTGTGAGCTCTCAGCCAGAGCCTTGGGACCTTTTCCCTGGAATTTCTGTTTCTGTTTCCCTGGATGTTCTTGAGAAAAGAAGCTTTTCTACAGGACGAGCTGGTCTACGTCCTATAGCTTAGCTACCTTGTGTGAGACTGCCCAAAATGGCTCCTTTCCCTCCCAGAAGCCTGAACAAGGGGTGGAACCAAAGCTTAATTAAGATGGACAGGAGGCCTGCCCTATAACTGCAAACTTTAACAGAGAGAAATAAAGTTGGCGCTCTTGGTACAGCCGTACCAGCACACTTATCTAAAATTCTGATATTTGAATTCTGATATTTGAAGACTGCCCTTCGTTGGCAGTCTTCAGAAAGAACTTGAAGACCTGGCTGTTCCGATGTGCCTTTCCAGATTAGGAACCCCAATACCAAGTCCTAGAAGCACTTTAGTTGAACTAATGGCCGTTGTACACCGCACTCTGCACTTAATTTATAATCCTACATACCCCCTGCCACATCAGCACTTTTAATCCTGTACCCATCACTCTGGCCTGGCCCAGTTTTATATTGTTTCTGATGTCTCTATGTATTGTTATTGTTGTTTATTTTTGCTTAATCTGTTTTAATTTGCTCTATGTATTGTATTGTTGTATTGTGTTTGAGGCCTTGGCCTATGTGAGCCGCATCGAGTCCTGCGGGAGATGCTAGCGGGGTACAAATAAAGTAATAATAATAATAATAATAATAATAATAATAATAATAAAATATTCAAAAATATCAACAGTGGCATTTCTCCTTTTGATGGTTCAATGTATACAAACTATACAAACTCTTTTCATGCATGCAAAAATGATCAAAATGTTGAGTAAAGGACTACCTTCATGCTATATGTATAAGGTCTATATGAAACAGAAACAAATTTCATGTTCAAACTTGCCTTCCCCTCCAAGAGATCTTATTTTTTAAAGTTAATGAAAATAACAGTTTTCCAAAATCTGCACAAAAAAATTGAAATCGAAAACACTTCTGGTTCCAAGTATTTCAGAGAAGTATTACTCAACCTGCATTTGTTTTCTTCAGTATATAAAAAAAACTATGGACATTTTGACTATGCAATAGGCAAAAGTTATATTTGTAACTAAATCATGGTCCCAGCTGAGTTATGTATGACTTTAACACAGCATTGCATTCCTTCTATTAATGTTATACGCTCTGGATTCAACCAGCTGTGATGTCAGATGAGAATGAAGATATCGCCACATCATAATTTGGACCTTAAGTTAGGACTAAGATGGTACTGTGGAAGTATTTCTTAGGATGTTATCCCACGGGAGGGAGGAAAGTGGGGAAAAGCATTTGGAAGAGTGGGGTCTCATCTTAACCCATCAAGGTCTGCCTTCGAGGATGGCCAGCCATCCCAGGTCCTTTCCCCATCTTCTTTCTGCTTCTCTCTGCTCTCCCTTCCCGCTCTTTCTTCAATCAGGAAAACTGAGTCTTTTCTCTATTTTCACACAGGGGCAAGACAGATTCCCATGGAGAGCCATGGGAAGAGACCATGCATCATGGGATGACCTCTGTGGGACTCCGTTTTACCAGGATGTGAAAATGGAGAGAAAGCGGGGGGAAACTTACATGGGAAAAGATGTCTAGATACTAGGCCTGGGTAACAACGCAAAAATTTGTTTCTAAAATCGATTCGTTTTTGGGGGGGGTTTTTGCGTTTCGTTATTTAAAAGAATTACAAAATTTTCCTTTAAAAAAGTTCGGTATTTACGAAATTTCGTTATTATTAACGAATCGATTCGTTAAGATGGCGGACCCCCGCGCATGCGCAAATCACTTCCGAAACTTCGTTATTGATGCGGGGTCGATTCGTTAAGGTAATAACGAATCGATTCGTTAAAATGGCGGACGCGATTTGCGCATGCGCAAAAACGACTTCCGAACTTCGTTATTAAATACGAATCGATTCGTTATTAAAATAATAACGAATCGATTCGTTAAAATGGCGGACGCGATTGCGCAATGCTAAATGCTCTATAAACAAAATCTTTTCATAAAATAAATCAAAAAAATAATCAAATAGAACAAGATATTAAGATAAAGATATTAAATAAAAAAGTAATAAGATAAAGTAGCCAAAACTGAGTCAATAATGAAAAAAACAATAATATAATAATAAAATTTAAATAAATAAAATATAAATAATAATAAATAATAATAATTTATAAATAATAATAATAAATATAATAAATAATATAAAATTATATAATATAATAATATATTATATATATATTATATAAATGAAATAAATAATAATATAAATATTTAAATAAAATATAATTAAATTTACAAAATATTTATAAAATATAATTATAAATAATAATAAAAATAATATATAAAATTAAATTATAAATTATTAATATATAAAAATAATGTTATTATAAAAACTACACAAATAATGAGCGAGCACTGTATTATAACACTTTCTGTTGGCAAAAGGACCGCACTGGTTGGAACTACACAAACGAAATGCTTGCCCTGTTGTGGAGCGAACACAGCCACAGGACAGGGACAAATGCACACACAGACACACAAGTTTCTTTTCTTTTTTTAGAATATTTTTTGAATTTTTTGAAGAATAAAAGAAATATATTTTTCAGAAATATTTAAAAATGGAAAATTAACAAAATGCTTGCCCTGTTGTGGAGCGAACACAGCCACAGGACAGGGACAAACGCACACACAGGCACACAAGTTTCTTTTCTTTTCTTAGAACACAGGACAGGGACAAATGCACACACAGACACACAAGTTTCTTTTCTTTTTTTAGAATATTTTTTGAATTTTTTGAAGAATAAAAGAAATATATTTTTCAGAAATATTTAAAAATGGAAAATTAACAAAATGCTTGCCCTGTTGTGGAGCGAACACAGCCACAGGACAGGGACAAAGCACACACACAGGCACACAAGTTTCTTTTCTTTTTTTAGAATATTTTTTGAATTTTTTGAAGAATAAAAGAAATTTTTTTCAGAAATATTTAAAAATGTAGGGCGAAAACAGGGCAAAGCCTCCCCGCTGCTCCCAGCCCAGGGAATGAATGCAAGCAGCAATGAATGAATGCAAGCAAGCCAAGCCTCCCTCCCGAACCTCCCGTCTCCTCGCCTTCCCCAGCAATGAGCAATGCGGCCACGTGGAGCCGCTTTTAAAGGGCAGCCCGCCCAATCACAATGAGCCACGGTGCTTGGGAGCGCCGGATTGGCTCCCGGCGCACCCAGCATCCTCCATCCCTAAAACGTCATTTCCGAAACGGGCGGAAGCTCGTAAAAAAGATGGAGGATGCCGTTTCGATATTTAAAAACACTTCCGGGTTTGAAAATAAGTTTTGTAATCGTTTTGTAATTGTTAAAAATAACGAATATTTAACGAATTACAAAATTAACGAACGAAACTGCCCAGGCCTACTAGATACACTTCTTTATTCACTGTATGCGTGAAGCCTGTTTCTCCTTTGCTGGGCTGGAACAAATATTTGTTTGCCATGCAATCAAATACATTGACTAATTTGCCACTTCAATTAATATTATTTCTAATTGTTTCTAAATCGTAAATTTCTGAGCCATCCAAAATAGATTAATTTAGCATGGTCTACAGCATAGTTTGATTTGCTTCACTCTTTCATTTCCCAAGTACAAGATATCCACCTGATCATTATCCATTATTTAAACTTCCCCCCCTTAATGTTAGCAAGATCTAATCCCAAAAAAGATGCACTTTTTATTAATGTATGTTTGCATTTTAAATAGGTAATAGAAGCATGTGTTATGGATACACTGCTGTGTTACCGACAATATGGAATCTCCTGAATATTTTCCAGATGCAAACAATATTTGATATGTATCTTTGCTATCACTAAAGTTTTATTAGGTGTCTCAAATCTTCTTTTAATTCTAGTCCAGGTTTTTCCTTTGATTTAGAGAGATTAGATCAGTTTAAAAAAGCTAATAACAAAAAAAAATGCATTATGAATACCAATATAAAATGTATGGCTAAAATTTTCTGTGGTGGCCCCTCGGCTTTGGAACACCCTCCCTATAGAGATACGATCAGCCTCTTCGCTGATGGTGTTTCGGAAGAGATTAAAAACATGGTTGTGTAAACAAGCATTCGGTTAGTTTGTTATCACCGAATTTTATGGACTAAGGACTGGTTAATTATGGATGACGAATTCTGGACTGTGATTTTAGTGACGAGATACATGGTATTATTATTGGTGGCCCAATAATTTGTATTGTCTATGTGTTGTTGTTTTAAATTGTATATTGTTTTTAATTGTTGTAAACCGCAATGAGTCGCCGACTTAGGCTGAGATATTAGCGGTATACAAGTGTATTAAATAAATAAAATAAATGTATCGTCAAAGGCTTTCATGGCCAGAATCACTGGATTGTTGTAGGTTTTTCCGGGCTATATGGCCATGGTCTAGAGGCATGATTATAATAAAACATTTTAGGGGATATTCCCCTACTTGTTTTTGGAAAATAATTCATAATTAATATTTTGTGCAAATTCATTAATTCCAGTGTGCCTTCCCAGAATAGGAAGCTCCTGGCTTCAAGTCCCAAACGGACTTTGTTAGAGATTCAGGATTCTCTCTGCACATTGCACCTACCGCCAAATACCTCTATATATTACCTATCGGGTTCAGCACTTTTAACTTTTGTCCATTACATTTGGCCTGGCCCCTAGGTTCTTAATTGCGTCATGGTGTCGTTGTTGTACTGTTTTATTGTTTTGCTTGATGTTTTATTATTTGCTTATGAGTTTTACTGTGTATTGTATGTTGTTGTTGTCGGCAGCCTCGGCCTTTGTAAGCCGCATTGAGTCCTTCAGAAGATTTTGCGGGGTATAAATAAAGATAATAATAATAATAATAATAATAATAATAATAATAATAATAACAATAGAACAAAATTTCTTAGGAAAGCCTGCTCCATCTCTTTTGGCTTATTTTCTATGAAGGCGATCGGCATCTGAGATAAAAAATAAGAGGCCCTTGTCAAATGTCTACACTGTAGAATGAATGTAGTTTGACACTACTTTAACTGCCATGACTTAGTGCTATAGAATCATGGGAGTTGTACCTTGGTGAGGCATCAGAACTCTTTGGCAGAGAAGATGAAAGACCTTGTAGAAATACAACTCTGGGTTGTTTAGGGTTAAACCAAATGTGCCTTGATTTGTGCAAAGTTGGGAGCATACTCCTAAGTTTGTTGGAAACTGCAGAGTATCCTGTGGCTTTATTGAACTGATTCATTGTCCAGATTGGAAACTGGAGCCATCACTCTTTTCTTGCACAGGAAAAGAAATAGAATATCCAAGCTTCTGGCTATCCACACTCCTGGCCATTGAGGGCACCCTGTTCTTACCTCAGAAGAAGCCCCTCCATGACAGAGATCATTCCTCTCCTTTCTTCTGGTTGCATGGATGCCTTTGTTGATGTCAGAACAGAGGAGCATTGATGGGAGTGGCAGCAAAGGCATGAAAGGTAAGGTGACAGTCTAATGTACAAACCCACACGATCTCTTCGATCATCTGGAGAGGCCCTACTTGCGCTCCCACCTCCATTGCAGGCACGATTGGTGGGGACGAGGGAGAGGGCCTTCTTGGTGGTGGCCTCCCAACTCTGGAACTCACTCCCCAAGGATATCAGGCATGCCCCAACTTTGGCAATTTTTAGGAGGAGCTTGAAAACATGGTTGTTCCAGTGTGCCTTCCCAGAATAAGGAAACTTCCAACAATATGTCCCTAATTGCACCTTATTAGTGATCTGGAATTGTCTGTATGCCCCATTCTTTTCCGAAATTCTATCCTAGTTATATTTCACCTGGTCTTGTCCAGCATTATTTTGAAATTTTAGCTATTACATTTGGCCTAGCCATTGGTTTTTAAATGTTATTGTGTTATTGTCGATGTTTACTGCCTATTTTTTTATGAGTTTTATTTTATTGTTTTGTATTACTGCTGTTGTTGTTTTTTGCTGATGTACTTTGGGCTTGGTCTCATGTAAGCCGCACCGAGTCCCTTAGGGAGATGGTAGTGGGGTTTTATTTCTTTGTCGTGTCAGGGCAACCAGTCAATTATATTACATTTCTAACAGAACAAAGCAAACAAACAGACAAAATACAAAATTTGTGAGTTTGGCAGTTGATTAAATGTCCTTTGACCAGTATCTGGCCACTTGGAGTGCTTCTGGTGTTGCTGCAAGAAGGTCCTCCATTGTGCATGTGGCAGGGCTCAGGTTGCATTGCAACCAGCATGGTAGTGGGGTATAAATAAAGTATTATTATTATTATTATTATTATTATTATTATTATTATGGGGCCAAGCTGGCTGAACTACCTATATACCAAGGTGATGCTGTATCTGGTTGATCCAGATGTGTTTGGACACCTCTGGTGCCAGTTGAAAGCATACATGCTACAGACTGGTTTCAGATTTAGTGGCCAGTGTAAACTTGCCAGAGGAAGAAGGAACATGACCTATCCTGGAACATCTGTGGGAAAAGATATCTATCAAGACTCCAAATGTTTCATCCAACAATACTTTCCCCCCCTTCACATTAAAGTTAGAAAAAGTGGGTGAATCTATTTTAAAGCAAATCTCTATTTAACATTTGCTTTTTAAAAAAGAATTAGACTGAATTTACCTTTTGGAAATATCTCTTTTCTTTTCAAGAAAAGTTGGGATTCCACCTTACTCGCCGAACATCTAACAGCTTGTCGTAATGTCGTCTATATGTGAAGGGGAGGTTCTATCAGATGGAATGAACCAAAGAGTTTATAGGAACACTGAAAGACACTGATGTTATCTTTTTAATATTGGAAGGCATAATCCTATTAAAGAAGAAACAAGGGAAACTGTTATGCCCACAAGGCAGAGTTATCTGAAGCCAATTGGTAGGGGTCAGGTTACTCTACAAAGACCAAGCTGTATGCTGGCCTATCGCTCCATCAGGGCTTGGTGAATGAGCATTAATTTGTGGCTCTGCTCATCTCTTTGCTAACTTTGTTCAAGGGAACCAGATACAACTTTGACAAATTAGAGTGGCCTTTTGTTTTTGCCTAACTGTCCCCCCTTCCCCTCCAGCACAGCTCTCCAATTGTATCCCTTCCTTTCTGAAGTTCCTGCCATGTCAAAGCCATCAATGGCAGTCCTCCCACCAGGCTCGCCTTTTTAATAAGCTTGTCCATCAGCACAGCATTCTACATGTCTTCTCTTAATCCTCCAAATGCAAGTGACCTTCCCTGCATGGGAAAGAGGCTGTACTATGGGATAAATATTCCCTTTGTCTTTAGCATGTGCATTGTTAAAATTAACCTTTGGGATTAAATGCAACAAAGAAAAAGATGGATCATGTTTAGTTGTTTTGTAGATCTCTAAAGGGAAAAGCACCATGAAAGAGACAAACAATCTGATCATACTTTTTGTCATCAGTATTCACCAGGCAACTTCCAGTAAAAAGGAAAGAGTAATCGAGTTATTTAACTCAGTCCCAGAGCCTTATGACATCAGACAATAATGGCAGCAGCAGCAGCATCAACAACACATTGCTGACCAACCAATGGAATAAAGAAGCCACACAGAGAAGATGGTTTGAAATATGAGTGACTTTATTTAATCGGTCATCTATGTAAACTTTTTCTTTGAGATGTGTAATGGTGGGAACAGCCTAGTGCAGGAGTAGTTGGAGCAGGTTTCTCTCCCAAACCTTCCCCCTCCCCCAACCACCACTGCCAGCTTCTCCTGGACCAAATTCTGAGTTGCTCCTTGGTTGACCACCTTCTGGAAGGTCAACCAAAGGGTCATTACTCTCAAGTTGCATGATATCTGGTGAGGGTAAAACCCTAAGGCCAACCCCAAAGATAGTCTCCCCCCCCCCCCAATCTCTTTTGTTGCATGACCTACAGGAAAAGTTTCAGAATCCTACTCCTCATCAAATGGGTGCCATAAGTGCTCACCAGATTGTTCCTTCTCCTCCCAACCCTTGCCATGAATAAGGGGCAAGTGTCTGCTTAGCACCTATTTCCCAACAGCCCTTACCTCTTCTTGCAGACCTCAGAGGAAATTGAACCCCACTAGTTCAGAATAGGAGAGCTTTCTATCTTTTCCTACTGTTCTATCTTCTTTCAAATATTCACCCTCTTTCATTGTAATTTTCTAATATTTCAATAAAAAACTATTTTTTAAAAAAAAAAGAATAGGAGAGCTCTAATTCACAAATCACCAGAGGGTTAAAAGTGAGTGGATGAGCACCTCTATAAGAATAGCTAAATTCTATTGACTTCATGATTACATGTCTATCCTGGTGACATCTGCAGACCTATGGTCAGTGTAATGTTCTAAAAGTGCAGTTGTTCCAACATGAAGCACCATCATCTATGCTAGTTTGGAGCCAGTGAAAGTATAACAACAACATGATTTTTTTTTACAGAGAAGGAAAAGTTGACATCACTTCCTCAACCTTTCACTGGCTGTGATAAAGTAATAGGATTTTTGAGATGGTGGATGATCCATCACTTCATTCCTCACTATGGCAGTTATGGGCACTCTGTCTGGGAGACAGGATTGTCTTGGAATATGTGAATGTTTCTTTAGCAGTGGAGCAATTCTGCTAATGGAACTGTGACTGCAATGGGTTTTTTTTTTTGTCGTGTCAGGAGCAACCGCTCCTGTTGTGAGAGAATTGGCCGTCTGCAAGGATGTTGCCCAGGGGATGCCTGGATGATTTTTGATGTTTTATCATCCTTGTGGGAGGCTTCTCTCATGTCCCCGCATGAGGAGCTGGAGCTCCTCATCCGCCTCTCCCCGGATTCGAACCTGCGACCTGTCGGTCTTCAGTCCTGCTGGCACAGTGCTTTAACCCACTGCGCCACCGGGGGCTCCCTGCAATGAGGTTAGCAGAAATCTCAATTTCCCAGTGCAGGTCCATCCCATGCATCATCAAAACTGGCTTTGAAAGAGTGGGAAGACATCTGGGACTGGTTTTTCAGTGGCACCAACAATTTTAGGAGATGATGGGCATGTAGTGATGGAAATGAGATAGGCATGACAGGGCGGTATTTTATACCGGAGATGGGAGAAATATGGCCCAGAGGCTGCATGCATCCCTCAGGACCATTTTTGTAACTCTCAGAGCCCCCAGAGGGCAACTTTGAAAACATCTGAAATATTTTGCATCAAAGTGTCCCCCTCCAGGCATCCTAGATGGGGTGGATGAACCTTCCATCATATCTTGAGATCCACCAGGGTCAAGATCTTTGAAAACAATGTTGCCTTGAAATGCCCTTCAGTGTCTATGGATCAAATTTCTACCACATTTTGTACCTCCTGAGCAAATTTCTGCTTCTCCCCATGGGCACACTTAGGACATTATCAGACTCCTCTGCATCTTCTTTCAGTTTTCAGGTACTGATAAAATGGAGACCAACGGGGGCCATCCTATGATGTTGTCTGTGGGAATCCATCTTGCCAGCACCTGAAAACAGTATTTTCAGGAATCAGGTGCTACACAATTCCTAATTGGAAAACACAGGGAGGAAAAAGGGAAATGATGGGAAATGACATGGAATGGGGGACCATCCCAGAAGACAGAGAAAAATGGTAGAGAACAAAGGAGGATGGAGAACAAAGGAGGGTGGCCCAGAAAGACCCCCTCAATTGTGAAAACTTTTCATAACCCCTAGAAGGTATTTCAGGACAAATATTTTTATTTTTAGGAGCAAGTAAACAACTCTCTGAGGATTTTCCCTACTCTTCCATAGTTACCCATCCTTGTTTTACAGTGATTGATTACAGTCACCCAATACTGATAGATTTGTTTTAGTTCTGCTACACCACAAATAAAACATAGACTTTGTATTTTACTCATTTGAAAGAATAGAAGTGGAGAGATTTCTCAATTCTATCATTTACTGAGTCTCCCCTCCCTCTCCCCAGAACTGGTCAAGCTCAAGCAAACAACTGCTCATGGCACATAATGCCTGTCATAGAAATGACACACTGCATTAACATTTCATGGACTGAATTGGAAAAATTCAGGCTTTAAAGCCTGAAAGCTGCCCTCTGACTTGTCCAGAGAAAAGTGCAAAAGGTACCAGGCAAAGGGTTGTAGGACTGAGGAAAGATGGTCACAATGACTGCTGGGAAATTTGTGTGCTAAGGCAATACTAGTGGACATAAACTACAAAATAATTTCCTTTTTGGGATTTTCTTTGGGCCCATGTCCCTTCAGGCTGCTTCATTTTAAGGCAAAGTTCAACATAGCCAACTGAAGTGATGCTAGGCCTGAATAAAATGTGGGGAGGTGAATTCCTTTGGTATCCCTTCAGGCCCAACACATTGGCTCTTGTATATTTCAGACAAGTTTCTCAAAGCTTGGCATAGTAGCATCAAGAATTTCCTATGATATTCTTCCCTTTAAACTTTCACATATATAAATAAAGAATCATATATTCAAATATCTTGCCCTTGTATTTCAGTGAATATATCTCTTACATTATGGTTTATGCTAAAAATTGGATGGGTCATTTTTTATTAGTGCCCAGCCGCTTTCAGATGGTGAAACTTGCAAACATTCTGATAAGGCTGGCTTAGAAATAGTAGTGACTAGATGGCAAGGAAAAGGAGAAGGTGACAAATGGAGAGTCCCGCAGGGAGCTATTCTCTCTCCTCTATTATTTAACATCTATATGCGACCGCTTGCCCGACTGGTGCAGAGCTTTGGGCTTGAGTGCCACCAGTACGCTGATGACACTCAGCTCATTCTGAGGATGGAGGGCCGGTCGGACTCTGTACCCGAAAATTTCCATCAGTGCCTTGAGGCGGTTACTGGATGGTTGCATGCCAACAGGTTGAGGGTGAATCCAGCGAAGACGGAGATCCTTTGGCTGGGCCGTCCGGGTGGGAGGGAGATCCAGCTGCCTACCCTGGATGGCGAGACACTACGTCCGTTATCTTCTGTAAAAAGCCTTGGTGTCTTATTGGACCCTCTGCTCACAATGGAGGCCCAGGTCTCTGCTGTGATCAGATCTGCGTTTTTCCATCTGCATCAGGCTAGGCGACTGGCTCCCTACCTATCTAGGAACGACCTGGCTACGGTGATCCAGGCAACAGTCATCTCGAGGCTTGACTACTGTAACGTCCTCTACATTGGCCTTCCTTTGTCAGTGATCCGGAAACTGAAGCTGGTGCAAAATGTGGCGGCTTGTCTTCTTGCCGGGGTACCGGCAAGGTGTCATATCACCCCAATTCTACAACAGCTGCACTGGCTACCGATTGAGTACCGGATTATTTTCAAGGTGCTGGTATTAACCTTTAAGGCCTTATATGGTCTGGAGCCGGCTTACCTGAGGGCCCGCTTATCCCTCTACCAACTCCAGAGATTACTTCGGTCCGAAGACCAAAATTTGCTTGAAGTCCCCAACATCCGGACTTATCATCTGTCCTCTACTAGGCAGAGAGTCTTCTCAATTGTAGCCCCTTATTTATGGAATGCCTTGCCAGTTGAAACCCGATCTATCCGAGACCTACTTGCTTTTTGGAAAGCCTGTAAAACCTTTCTCTTCCGACAAGCTTTTGAGGGGTGAATAACTCGAGACTATGTCTGTTCTTGTTTTTATTGTATTTTAAAGTTAATTGTATTGTTTTAATCTACTGCTGTAAACCGCTCTGAGCCAAATTGGGAGTAGCGGTATACAAGTCAAATAAATAAATAAATAAATAAATAAATAAATAAATGGAACCACTTTATAAACCACACAAAGGAATCACAAAGGAAAGAACTCTTGTCTGTTTGAGGTAGGTGCGAATGTTTCAATTGGCCATGCCTACCTCAAAGAAACAATAGTTCTTTCTCCCACCCTGGACATTCCACAGATATATTAACTCCATTTTCCTAGTTTCCATAAACCTCACAAACTCTGAGAATGCCTGCCATAGATGTAGGCGAAATGCTAGAAGATCATGCTACTGGAACATGGCCATACAGACCTGAAAACTCACAACAACCCAGTGATTCTGGCCATGAAAGCCTTCTACAATACATCAAAATAACATTAACATAAATCAAAGGTGGTTGTCAGTGGTTTGCTGTCTGTACTAATGTAATTCCTTACACACTATATTTTGCCTGGTACTCTTATGGTTATTTGTGATGTACAATATGATATGACCCTACATCTGAAATCCAGTTACAATGTGCATAGATGCAAATGTGCAGGTGTTCAATATGTCTAGAGCCCCTTCTTTCTTTGAGTATTGCACATAAACTAACAACTCGTTTTTTTTTTTTTACCCTAGGACTGAACAGCAATCTGCAACAAGAAATTATTTCAGGAAAAATAAACAAATAACAGGAAAGAAATCCAGGACGGGCAGGTTTTGTTTAAATTAAAAATTATCCTCAAGGTTGAACTTGCATCCATAGCAGATGGCAAGAGAGGAAATAAGAACAAACCTTCCCACTGGCGTAAATGACTGACGTAACTGGAAGAGTGCTTGTTTACTCCAGTGAAGAATCTGGCCCACAATGTTTATATTTGCAAACACAGCCTTACCGTCAGGGCTGTTAATGTTACTGTGCTTGGAAGAAATAACCATTACAAACTGCTGATTATGGGATATACAAAGAAGGCTATTATATATCTCTGATTGCTTTTCTACTGAGTGTGTAAGCTGAATCGGATTGCTGGTGATACCAGTACTGTAATTGTCCCAGTGCCATTGAATGGAAGGATGAATGTTGTACACAAAAATCCACATTAAATAAGAATAATTATAGCTGGGCCAGAGAGTTATGAATGCATTAGGTTAATCATGTTCATAGTTCAAATACAAGTCTTTGCAATTGCCTTCCTTTCTCTGGCTCACCCACTCTTTCTCATTGTACCTTTCAGTTGGTTTCCACTAGTTTCATACAGCAAATTGCTAGGTGGCCCTTTAAATTGTCTTAGCTCTGATAATAAGTGCTATTTTAATGCTTAGATTTTGTTTGTTTTTATTATATTTGCAAGATGTTTTGAGTCCCAGTCTTAGGGAAAGCAGGGTATAAAGAAAGATGCCTACAATGATAATTTTGTGATATGTATTAATGAAATGCATTTATTAATATATGTAGCAAATACACATAGACCAGAAAGGTGCAGAAAGATAATACAAGCTTAAGACATCTAAATTTTGAAGTACAGTGCATCCTTACCGGGTTTAAGTTTCAGGACCTGACAAATTCCATGGATGTTTAAGTCCTGTTATATAATGGCATCTCTTCTCTTAGGCAATCCCTAATTTTCCGAGAAGGATTGTCTTCCAGTGTTCTTGTGGGTCCGTATGTGGCTGTGGAGCCCTATTCTTGCTCTGCAACGTCTTCCGCAGTGAGGGCATTGGTTTCCAGGTGGAAGGTGGTCTCGGTCGTGGTTGGCTTGACGCGCCTTCCTCTTGGTACGCTTCTCCCTTTCACCCTCCATTCGTGCCTCTTCAAATTCTGCAGCACTGCTGGTCACAGCTGACCTCCAGCTGGAGCGCTCAAGGGCCAGGGCTTCCCAGTTCTCAGTGTCTATGCCAGAGTTTTTAAGGTTGGCTTTGAGCCCATCTTTAAATCTCTTTTCCTGCCCACCAACATTCCGTTTTCCATTCTTGAGTTCGGCGTAGAACAACTGCTTTGGGAGATGGTGGTCGGGCATCCGGACAACGTAGCCGGTCCAGCGGAGTTGATGGCGGAGGACCATTGATTCAATGCTGGTGGTCTTTGCTTCTTCCAGCACGTTTGTCTGCCTGTCTTCCCAAGAGATTTGCAGGATTTTCCGGAGGCAGCGCTGATGGAATCATTCTAGGAGTTGCATGTGACGCCTGTAGACAGTCCACGTCTCACGGGCATATAGCAGGGTTGGGAGGACAATAGCTCTATAAACAAGCAGCTTGGTATCCCTACGGATGTCCCGGTCCTCAAACACTCTCTGCTTCATTCGGAAAAATGCTGCACTCGCAGAGTTCAGGCAGTGTTGTATTTCGGTGTCAATGTTGACTTTGGTGGAGAGGTGGCTGCCAAGGTAGCGAAAATGATAAACATTTTCTAATGTTACACCATTAAGCTGTATTGCTGGCATTATATGAAATGGCAAAATCAAATTTGATTTTGGATTTGAAAAACTTTTAATCTGTGGACACAGAAGTCGTGGATATGGAGTAATGACTGCAAATTGCTTCAAGTGGGCCCATAATAAGGGCGGACCCAAAGCCACCACAATTCAAAGTGCTGGCTTTGGTCTATAAAGCCCTGAACGGTTCTGGCCCAGTTTACTTGTCCGAACGTATCTCCTGCTACGATCCACCTAGGGCCCTAAGATCATCTGAGGAGACCCTGCTCATTGTTTCCCACTGTCGCAATCACGTTTGGCGGGGACAAGGGAGAGGCCCTTTTCTGTGGTGGCCCCTCAGCTATGGAACTCCCTCCTGAGTGAAATCAGATCTGCTGCATCCCTCTTGACCTTCCAGAAACAAGTAAAATCCTGGCTATGGGATCAGGCTTTTGTAGATTAGGCTGACTGGCTGACATGACGACTTATATAGAACTGACTGCCTCTTGGATGTTGATTCAAACCAGTAACCGCTGACTGCTTGAGTGTTTTAATACTGTTTTATATTGTTTTGTACTGTTTTATACTGTTATTATTATACTACTGTTAAATTGTATATTTATGTTTTTCTGATGTGGGCGCCATGGGGTGCCGATTTGTTAGCTGTCCTGAGTCCCTCTTCGGAGGTTGAGATAGGATGGGATATAAAAGCCCCAAATAAATAAATAAATAAATAAATAAATAAAAATTTTGTTGTGTCAGGAGCAACTTGAGAAACTGCAAGTCGGTTCTGGTGTGAGAGAATTGGCCGTTTGCAAGGACGTTGCCCAGGGGATACCCGGATGTTTTGATGTTTTATCATCCATGTGGGAGGCTTCTCTCATGTCCCTGCATGAGGAGCTGGAGCTGATAGAGGGAGCTCATCCATGCTCTCCCCGGATTCAAACCTGTGACCTGTCGGTCTTCAGTCCTGCCAGCACAGGGGTTTAACCTACTGCGCCACCGGGGGCTCAATAAATAAATAAATGTGTTGGTTTGCTTCACAATTCCTAGCATGGTTTTCCTCTTTTTTTAATCTTCCAGGAAGAGTGATCTCTGGGACATGCAGGTGCTGCTAAAGGTGCTGCTCACTCCAGAGGACAGGAACGAGACCTCTTTCACAAAAAAGTAACATTTCCATCTAATATCTCTCCAGTGCCCCAGTAGGTGCCAGACCTCATGCTTGTACAGCTTGATTTAAGATAACCAGTGTAGCAACAAATAATGTAATTAGATGGATACTGCCATTGCTCTAGGGACTGCTTCTCAAACGAACTCTATATTAATTGTTAGGAGTCCATGATCTTCTCTCAGTTTCATTCTGAATTAGATCCTTCTGTCACTAACACATAACGATAGATAAGCATTTCTATATTACAATGTTTCCTTCAGTGCAAAGCTTTCCTTGGCAGAGTAACATGTGTCAAACAAGTTATGTGCTGTATGTGGTGAGAAGTCGGTAACTGACAAGGTTTTCTTTGCCAGGTGACATACCATTGTGTAATAGATTTTAGAATATATCAGATGTGTGCATCAGATATTTATTGATCACCTTAACAAGAAGACTATAAGGCAAATCTCATCCCTGCAAATGTAACGTTGTGGAATATATACCAAAATCTGGAGTTGGACCCAATGAGGAGGCATCTGCAACAAATGGCCCAGCTGATGTGTTGTGTTGTGACAAGTCATTTCAGATAGTGTCAATCATATTGCATTATGTTACATTAAGTGACATCTGCAGTGTGATTGATACAACACGGAATGACACATCATAATGCAAAATATCATCTGGAAAATTGTTTGGAGAAACCACTGAAGGAGAGAAGCTGTAGACATCTTGTAATATCCTCCCCCGTTTTCTCCAGGGAAATGGCAGAAACATTTCCGAGAACAGAACTGCTACCTGGCACAAAAATAAGGTCAGGTGAGTTTTGCTACCCAAATCGTTTTTACGGACAATTACAAGTAATGCACCAAAAACCCCTTCTTCCTTTAAAAGTGCCTATGAATCTGTGAATTTGAACTGAATGTCTGTGACCCATTTGGCACATCATTAATCATTAGTGTATCTCTGCCATCCAGAGAGAGCTGCTAGCTATATGCAGCCAGTTTCAGCCCAGCAAAAAAGGCTCTTGTTTGCTCTTTTTCAAAAGCAACACTTAATTTGTTTGTCCTTAGTTTTGACCCTTCTCTCTGTCTGCAGAAAAGAAAGTATTGTAGTGTCCCTTATCTTCCAGTGACAGTTTTCCGGTGCATTGTGGGATGCACCAAAATATTGTGTCTAATATGATATTGTGAATGAAGTGGGAAGCCAGACCCGCTAATGAAAATAACTTTGTTGGAATGGTGTATGTCTCAAGTCCTTTGCAAGATTTTCAAAACAGGCATGTTGGCAGCAGGCTCCATCCATCAGTGTTCTCCTCCTCCTCCACATGGGGAAAATATTTGCAAAATGGCTTACACCAGCAGTAGGCAACAATTGTCGTCTGGGACTAATTTTGATCATGCCAGACCAACTGTACCTGCTTTACGAGGAAAAGAAAATGAAGCTTGCTTTGTGAAATCTTGGACAGACCCAAAGTGCCATACATAGATGGCATTTATGGTTCACATGTTGTTCACGGACCAGATGATTCCCACAAATGCCTTATCACACTAGAGCAATGTTTCTCAACCTGGGGGTCGGGACCCCTGGAGGGGTCACGAGGGGGCGTCAGAGGGGTCACCAAAGACCATCAGAAAACACAGTATTTTCTGTTGTTCATGGGGGTTCTGTGTGCCAAGTTTGGCCCAATTCTATCATTGGTGGAGTTCAGAATACTCTTGTAGGTGAACTATAAATCCTAGTAACTACAACTCCCAAAGGTCAAGGTCTATTTTCCCAAACTCCACCAGTGTTCACATTTGGGCATATTGAGCCAAGTTTGGTCCAGATCCATCATTGTTTGAATCCACAGTGATCTCTGGATGTAGGTGAACTACAACTCCCAAACTCAAGGTCAAAGCCCACCAAACCCTCCTAGTATGTTCTGTTGGTCATGGGAGTTCTGTGTGCCAAGTAATTTTATAGTTGGGGGTCACTACAACATGAAGAACTGTATTAAGGGGTTGCGGTATGAGGAAGGTTGAGAACCTCTGCACTAGAGCATAGAGTGAAGTGTATGCATCCCATCTGGAATCATCAAAAGTCAAAAGCACAAATATGAAGGGCTCACAGTAATTTATAAAGTGGATATGCACATTAACATATCCACTTTATAAATGGGAGCATACCTGTAGCTATGAGTTGTTTTTCCTGTACAGTGTGTTGTATAGTTTAAATAGTAGTGGAAATTAGCATTGTTGCCATGTTATCACTGTTGCCAGGAGCCCCCGGTGGCGCAGTGGGTTAAACCCCTGTTCCCGCAGGACTAAAGACCGACAGGTCGCAGGTTCTAATCCAGGGAGAGGCAGATGAGCTCCCTCTATCAGCTCCAGCTCCTTATGCGGGGACATGAGAGAAGCCTCCCACAAGGATGATAAAACATCAAATCATCTGGGCGTCCCCTGGGCAACGTCCTTGCAGACGGCCAATTCTCTCACACCAGAAGCGACTTGCAGTCTCTCAGATCGCTCCTGACACGACAAAAAAAAAATCACTGTTGCACTTAGTATTCTCCAAATGGGTGACTCCTGTAACCAATGTAGCCATAAGGAATATTGCCACTGTTTTTTCAAGCCTTGGTTTCATAGAATCATAGAGTTGGAAGAGACCTCATGGGCCATCCAGTCCAACCCCCTGTCAAGAAGCAGGAAAATTGCATTCAAAGCTTCCAAAGAAGAAGCCTCCACCACACTCTGTGGCAGAGAGTTCCACTGCTGAACGGCTCTCACAGTCAGGAAGTTCCTCCTAATGTTCAGATGGAATCTCCTTTCTTGTAGTTTGAAGCCATTGTTCTGCGTCCTAGTCTCCAGAGCACCAGAAAACAAGCTTGCTCCCTACTCCCTATGACTTCCTCTCACATATTTATACATGGCCATCATGTCTCCTCTCAGCCTTCTCTTCTTCAGGCTAAACATGCCCAGCTCTTTAAGCCACTTCTCATAGGGCTTGTTCTCCAGACCCTTGATCATTTTAGTCACCCTCCTCTGGATACATTCCAGCTTGTCAATATCTCTCTTCGATTGTGATGCCCAGAAGTGGACACAATATTCCAGATGTGGTCTAACCAAGGCAGAATAGAGGAGTAGCTTGACTTCCCTGGATCTAAACACTATATTCCTATTGATGCAGGCCAAAATCCCATTGGCTTTTTTTGCTGCTGCATCACATTGTTGACTCATGTTTAACTTGTTGTCCACAAGGACTCCAAGATCTTTTTCACACGTACTGCTCTTGAGCCAGGCATTGTCTCCCATTCTGTATCTTTGCATATGATTTTTTCTGCCAAGTGGAGTATCTTACATTTGTCACTGTTGAACTTCACCAAAAACATCATGCTGATCTGTGGCATAACTTTATATCTCTTATGTTTTGTGTCATATATGCTAAGGAGAGCTGTCAGGTAAGCTGTCTTGATTCTGTTGACAGAGGCTGAAAATCCCCTCAATCCTACCTTACTGTAATCAGGAACTATCACTGGAGGATATTCCAGCCACAAGCTGCAAAAGGAACCAGCCCACTCTCAGTTCAGGCAGAGTGTGAGATCTTTTGGTATTATTCTTTCCTGCTTGTGAATAGCAAGCAGAACAATATAAACAAAAATCAATACTGTGAAATTCTCACTCTGCTCAGCAACATCATTCTCCCATCCCCATGTAAAGTGCTTGACATACACTAGCCTGTGCTACTCAGCATCATTTTACTGTCAAATCGATACACATCTTCATAATAAATATTGATGTTGCTTTAATGCCCAGTGCAACTATGTCCTCCATGTGAGAACTATTTCAGTATAGGAGGCCATCTCATGGGATTGTGGTCTGTTTGTGTGTGTGTGTGCGCACACTATATCTTCCTTAACTCAGAGGGATTCAGAAAATGAGCTGATGGGAAGTATTACTTCTTTGGAATTGTGTGACTTTGTATTGGAAGAGTTCATAAGATCACTTTGGTATAACTCTGTCCATTGTGGAAATTAGAAATCTGGTGCTGCAGAAAATACATGAGTCATGGTCAATCTTTTTAAACAGAGGAAGAAGTGAAGTCACATATAAACAATCCCAATCTTTGGACTCAGAATAATCCCAAACAGAAAGTAGAATAATTGATGCTCAAAACCAAACTGGATGTGTTTGTTGTTCATTCGTTCAGTCGTCTCCGACTCTTTGTGACTTCACGGACCAGCCCATGCCAGAGCTCCCTGTCAGCCGTCACCACCCCCAGCTCCTTCAAGGTCAGTCCAGTCACTTCAAGGATGCCATCCATCCATCTTGCCCTTGGTCGGCCCCTCTTCCTTTTGCCTTCCACTTTCCCCAGCATAATTGTCTTCTCTAGGCTTTGCTGTCCTCATGATGTGGCCAAAGTACTTCAACTTTGTCTCTAGTATCCTTCCTTCCAGTGAGCAGTCGGGCTTTATTTCCTGGAGGATGGACTGGTTGGATCTTCTCGCAGTCCAAGGCACTCTCAGAACTTTCCTCCAACACCACAGTTCAAAAGCATCTCTCTTCCTTCGCTCAGCCTTCCCTAAGGTCCAGCTCTCACATCCGTAGGTTACTACAGGGAATACCATGGCTTTGACTAGGCGGATCTTTGTTGCCAGTGTTACTGGATGTGTTACCTTCCATGAAATTAGCAGGGATAAACAATGGTGGCAGATCTAAATCCTATTTCCTACCTCTAGGAACCACCCGGGGGACAAATAGAACATCATAAGTGGCCTCAAAACAACCTGGAAGTGCCTAGATGTCTATCAGCTTATTTGAAATGTGTTGGAGGAGAGTTCGATACCATAGATCAAAGAAAGACCAATAATAAGTTGGAAGACTAAATAAAGACTGAACTTTCTCAATATAAGCCAAAATAACTAAAGTGAAGCTATTATACTTTGAACACGTTATGAAACCATACAACTCAAAGATTAATGCTTGGAAGCAGTGGGAAAACTGTTGAAGATGGATGGATCCAATCAAAGAAACCACAGTCCTGTTTTTACAAGCTTTTAATGAGAGGATCTATTGGAAAGCTCTCACTCATATGGTGACCAAAATAGGCTTACTAATGGATTACCATCACAACAGTAATCAGTGAAACATGCTTCCACAATATCTTTAAAATATGAAATGCTACTTCTGGTTGGTTTACAGGGGAATTGGTTTGTTTGCCTTTGGCAAGAAATGGGGCAATCCAGAGATTCTGGAAGGATTCAGGACTTCAAAAACACAATGGAGGGACACTTCAGGAAGCTCATTTCCATCCATACTTTTTGTAAATAAGATTGGGGTTGACTGCATTTCCTCATTCTCTCTAAAAATCCTATCGCAATTATATCTTACCTGGTTCACATCAGCACTATTTTTTAATTTTAATCTATCACATTTGGCCTGGCCTTTGGTTTTAAATGTTTATATGTCATTGTTGATTGCTTTTGTCTATTTTGTTCATGTGATTATGAGTTATATTGCATTGTTTTGTTTGTTGATGTTTTCTTTTATTGATGTTCTGTTTATTGATGTATTGCGGGCTTGGCCTCATGTAAGCCGCACTGAGTCCCTTGGGGAGATGGTAAGGTAAAGGTAGTCCCCTGACATTAAGTTCAGTCATGTCCGACTCTGGGGTGTGGTGCTCATCTCCATTTCTAAGCCAAAGAGCCAGCTTTGTCCATAGACACCTCCAAGGTCATGTGGCTGGTATGACTGCATCGAGCGCCGTTACCTTCCCGCTGGAGTGGTACCTATTGATCTACTCACATTTGCATGTTTTCGAACTGCTAGGTTGGCAGAAGCTAGGGCTGACAGCGGAAGCTCACACCGCTCCCCGGAATTGAACCTGCGACCTTTCGATCAACAAGCTCAGCAGCTCAGTGCTTTAACCCACTGCGCCACCGGGGGGTAGCGGGGTACAAATAAAGTGTTATAAATAAGAGCTGGGGGCCAGAGTCCATTTTGGATCTGGTTGTAGTGTGAAAAGCATTAGCCCTTTTCTTCAAGCTGTAGTCATTTCCTGTTTGGAGGATATTTGTCTGCAGTTCTTTCTAGTACAAACAAAAAGTACAAATTGAACCAGGACTGACTGCAATGTGTGTGTGTGTTGGGGGAGGGGGGATGTGTACAAAGAAATGCAAAAAGTGCAATTTTCAGGAGCCCTCTGTCCCTCTTTGAACCTTTTCACTGAGCTAGTTTTTGGCAGTGGCATCAGGATTTTAGCAGTTTTGTCATGGAGCCCACCAGCTCCCATCACACCTTAGGGCGGTCCTTCTGGGACAGCTCTGTGGTGAAACTACAAAAACAAAAACAACAAAAAACAAAAACATGTAGCAGCTGAAAAATAGCTAGCAGCACATCCCATCTTTCCATTGAAATCTACTTGTCAAGCTGGCTGCCTGACATTTCCTCACGTGTGATGAGATGGGGGAAGCCGAGAAGGTGTGGGACGTGGGGCGGCAGGTCCCCATGGTCCCTGAGTGAACACCGCCACAATCACCACGATCCACAGAAATTCCAGCAGTGTGTGTGAGGAGGTCCTTAGATTGGAAGCTCTCTGCATTTGTCATTTACTTTGCCATGATGCCCGCAAAGTTGTTAACTCCATGAAGGCCATCACATACAATTTAGCAGTTAGTATAAAGAAGCAGCTTTCTTTTTCTCTCTGGATATTAATGGCATTTGGTTTCCCAGCATGTTATATTGGAAATGAAACATGGGCAGTGTGTTGAATAAAGCTGAGGATAAATTCAGCCAACAGAATTTATCTTTCATCAGTACTATGTTAGCTGAGTGAAAGCTTTTCTGAATTTGTGGTGACAAATGGCAAGGCTGCAGCTTTTGCTAGCACTACTGATTATACGGTGAAGTGCATTTACCAAATAAAATGAGTTTGTTCTTTGCCTACTGCAAATTGAAATGTTTTTGTATGATAGTTACCTTGATATTTTTGTGCCCATGCTGCTTTATTTTCTGTTCTTAGTTACCTGTGTTATTAATATATTAGCTCAGTCTAAATGCAATGAAGAGACTGCTAATTTCAATACATACACACTGGCCTCTAGAGAACAGATTCCTGAAACATTTCCAGTTAGAAGGTAGGAAGTTGGAAAGTACATTGATTATTTTGTAATATATTTACACTGCCTGTCAAAAATACCATTATTTTTCAAGATAGCATTGATAAAGGTCTACAAAGAAATTCCTAAAATGTATTCAGTAATCTAGGACCTGATGTAATGTTCTTATCATTGGAAAACACTGGGATTGTGGTGCAGCTGGCTGAGTGTCAGCTGTATTAAGATCACTCTGACCAAAAGGTCATGAGTTCGAAGCCAGCCCGGGTTGGAGTGGGCTTCCAACCAATTGTGTAGCCTGTTGTTGACCTTTGCAACCCAAAAGACTGTTGCATCTGTCAAGTAGGAAAATTAGGTACCACCTTGTGTGGGGAGGCTAAATTAATCTAATTTATGAGGCCATAAAAAAGACTCCAGCAAAGCACTCCAGTACGATGTATTGTAATATGTTTTTAATTGTGTAATGATGATGCATTGTGTGGTTTGTATTTTTGTATATGAACACATGTTGTGAACCGGATCTGAGTCCCTCTTGTAGGTGAGAAGATCGGTATAGAAAACTTTTAAATAAATAAATAAATACTGCAAATAAATAAATAAATAAATAAAACTCTTCCAAGAGTACAAAGTCCAACAAATTCCTCACTTGCCTTGCAGACAATTTTAGGTGGGAATGACCATGTGCTCCTGGAATTTGTGATACAGAGAAAATAGAAAACTAAGAGAAGTCAGACATGCATTCTAGAACTGAGGGGAGCTGAGTTCAGGAAATTTAGGGAAATACTGAGTGTGATGCTATGGAAAAGATTGCTCAAAGACCAAGGAGTTAATGATGGATAGGAGTTTCTTAAAAGTGAGATACTGAAGGCACAAATGCAAATAGTGCTAAAAAAAGAGGGAAATAAAAGAGAAGTCTAAAGAAATCAGAATGGATGTCCAAAGAACTTTAACATGAGCTAAGATTCAACCCCCCCCCCCCCATTCTTTCCTATGCAACACAGGAAGCCTTGGTCACTGTGGCAGCAGCTTACCACACTTTCAGGACAGAGGCGGCCCTAGGTAATTTTCAACGGTAAGCAAACAGTATTTTGCCCCCCCCCCCAACCAATCACTGATATATATTTTCTGTTCGTCATGGGAGTTCTGTGTGCCATATTTGGTTCAATTCCATCATTGGCGGAGTTCAGAATGCTCTTTGATTGTAGGTGAACTATACATCCCAGTAACTACAACTCGCATATGTCAAGGTCTATTTTCCCCCAAGAGTGCCTCAAGAGCGCCCCTGGGCATGAATACTGGGCAAAATCAACTATACTGTGAATGCTTACTTTGCATAATGGGTTGAGCCACCCCTGCTTACGGCACAAAGCCATCCCTGTTGGAAGTAGACTGATGTTGTGATATGGGAGTCGGTGGGCTCCATTCTGCAGGTGAAGTGGAAATGCCCATCTGATTAGACCCTATATGAAGTCACTGTGCCTCTCTAGTCTGCTTTGGTCAGACTTCACCTGGAATACTGTGGCCAATTCTGGATACCACAATTTAAGAAAGATATTGACAAGCTAGAATGTGTCCTGAGGAGGGAAACTAAAATGATCAAAGGTCTGGAGAGCATACCCTAAAAAGCTGGGTATGTTTAGCCTGCAGAAGAAAACGTTGAGAGGAGAAATGATCACTATGTTTAAATATTTGAAAAGCTGTCCTAAGGAAGAGGGAGCAGGCTTGTTTTTTGCTGCCCTGGAAACTAGGAGTCAGAACAATGGGTTCAAATTAAGGTCCTCTCTTTTACTGCCTGGGTTTTTTTCTTTGCTGCAAAGCAGTGCTCATTCCTTAACATCTGGAGAGGAAAATCCACTCCCCCCCCCCCCCCCAGATAAATGAGACTGCATGCATATTTTTTCTTTCCAACCATCAAGGACCATAGCAGTTCAAGAAAGAAAGACAGAAAGACAGAAAGACAGAAAGACAGAAAGACAGAAAGAAAGAAAGAAAGAAAGAAAGAAAGAAAGAAAGAAAGAAAGAAAGAAAGAAGCTTCAAAAACTTCAGAAAGTGACTTCTCAGCACCAGAAAAGTGCTGACCTCGCTAGGGGCCCTGGGATTCAAAGCTGGGTACCCAAGAGCAGATGGCTTAACATGCGAGTCCATTAATCAAGTAAGCTTCCTGAGCACAATGATTTCTGGTGATCAAGTGCTCTGGCTATGAGAAATGCAGCTACCTTTCTTTCCCCCTCCTTAAATGCATTCCTTTCCGCATCTAGCTTGCAGATGCTGCTGTATTTCTGTTATTTATGTACTTACCAAGCTGAAATGCAACAGATGTTCCAGGTGCATTTGAACTAAATTCTTTTGCAAATAGGCCAAATAAATCCTGTACACCTTTGGGTACTTGGAAGGCATCTTTTTTGGAAAGGAAATAGTTTTCAGGTAGGAAGAACAAGCCATCTTTGAGATTTACTTGTGTTGACTTGAAAAAAATCTTTTTGCTGCTGCCAGAGAAGTAATGGAGTCCCAGAGTCTCTTACTACATATAAACTAGAATGAATTTCTTTCATTGCTGGTTAAGCTGCCGAATACTTGCATAAATAGTTCAAAAGGTATGAAAAGGATATTGTAGGCAGAAAACATTTCTGTGTTACTTTTTGAAAGTCCCTTATTGTGAATGGTGGAAGCATGCTCTTTCCAGCTTGCATACAGAAAGAAGATGAAAGATTCTTGCTGAGAATAAAGGGAATATTATGGACTCCTTTGGATCTTCAGTCTGCCCACAAGTAAGAGTACTACAGGCTCAAGATCCTCAATGATAAATATCTATGTGTTTAAGAATTTTCCTTTGTATAGAGTCAGGCATGTAGCCAGGGGGGGTAGCCGGGGGGGCTTGAGGGGCTTCAGCCCCCCCCCAAAATTCTCATGGTGGTTCGCGAAAAGGCCTTACTGGTGCATTATTTAAACTGTTATGTTTATTCATATCATGATCTGATCACCATACTCAATATATCCCATATGCATGGGGGTATTGGGGTAATGATACAAAAGGTTTGCTAGGCTAGACCCTCTTTCACTCAGACTCAGCCCCCCCCCCGAAACTCAGCCCCCCCGAACCCCCCCTGAAAAAAATTCACCCCCCCCCCCAAACGAAATCCTGGCTACGGGCCTGTATAGAGTCTAATCTCCTCATAATACTACCCATGAAAATATTCTGAAAATAAATATTGAGCAGGGGCAAGGAAGAGTTATAGAATTTGAAAGTGATAAATGTAAAGACAGATTGTGTGAGGGTCAAAGAGTTATACAGGTATCCTTTTCTTTACTGTTATGATTCTGATCCAGCATCACTAGGACTTGATTGTAGAGGTACAGAGCTGGGAGGGATCTGAAACGCCACCTCGTCCAACTAGATAACTAGAAATCTACTGCTACAGCATCGTGGATATGTGGGCATCCAGACTCTATTTGTAGGAGAGTTCATTACAGTTAAAGTCATGTCAAACTTCATTAATTCTATAGTGTAGATGCATCCCTAGACATCTCTTTTACTGAGAAATTGTTCTTCATATATGTGTGTGTACTTTCAAGTCACCTGTTGATTTATGATGATCTTCTGACCGAAAGGTCATGAGTTCAAAGCCAGCCCAGGTCGGAGTGAGCTTCTGACCAATTTTTTTTTTTTAGTAATCTTTATTTCAAGTGTTTTACAACCATACATTAAAAGAACATGGGGATTGAGGGGGAGATGAGAGAGGGTCAAACTAAGATATGGAAATGAAATGGAAAGGGAAGGTAAGAGGAGTAGGGTGCGAAGGAGGGGAAGAAAAGAAAAGTAGCGAAAGAAAAAAAACATAGAGCTGCGGTGGGGTTAGGTAAGAAGGGGGTGTGGGATGGGGGATGAGCTTCCGACCAATTTTGTGTAGGTTGCTGACGACCTTTGCAGCCCAAAAGACAGTTGCATCTGTCAAGTAGGAAATTTAGGTACCGCGTATGAAGGGAGGCAAATTTAACTAATTTATGAGGCCATAAAAATCTTCAACAAGCATGCAAAGAATGAGGAAGTACAGTGTCACATCAGTGTCACAAATGGTCAGTGAAGGGACAACTCCCCTGGTGGCCAGAATACCATCAAGAAAAGCTGGAATGTTACATTGCCTATGTGTCTATCTATATATGTCGTGTGTCTATGGCATTGAATGTTTGCCATGTATATGTACATTGTAATCTGCCCTGAGTCCCCTGTGGGGTGAGAAGAGTGGAATATAAATACTGTAAATAAATAAGTCAATAAAAATAAATCATAGATGTTGTAGTATTTTTAGGAATGGTCAGAGATAGTTTGATATTGCCTTTCTCTTAAATCTAGCTGATACTACCTGGCATTCCTTGAAAGTCCAATATCCAAATATAGTTTAAGTATCGAAATGTGGCTTGAATATCCAAAATGCTTGTACAAGCATTATTTTGTACAGTGATACCTTGAGTTAAGAGTTTAATTCATTCAGTGACCAAATTCTTAACTCAAAATACTTTTATCTCAAAGTGAATTTTTCCATTGAAATGCATTGAAATGCTATCAATCCATTTCCCTCCCTACAAAGTCCCTGCCAAGTTTTTGTTACGTGTTTTTAAATAGATTTTTTATAAATAACAAAAATGTATAAATGCACATTCACATGTAACAATAAAAAAAAGATTAACTGGTAGAAGCATCAGCGTTTCTACACATTTGCAAATGGTGGATGGAACGAATAGTAGAATAGGAATAGAGCAATTATAACAGGATCAATCATTACAGCTTAGCTTAAAAATATAGTCGTCATGGGGTTAACCCTCCCCCTCCCCCCAGGCTATGAACCTGCCAAGAAAGCAAAGGTTTTCCTATCTCAGCCCCCTACATAGACAATTTTGGAGTTTGGAGTATTTTGGATTTCAGAAGTTTAGAGAAGAAATATGCAAGCTTTACTAACAAGATCTGATACTGCGTAGTTAACAAGATCAGATAGGATCTTGTGCCTCCAAGGTATTTCAGAATGTTATTCTTAATATTCCAAAATCTGTTTTGGGGAATTCAACTCCATTAGTTGAGTCTCTGTCTTCTCAATTAACTAACAAGTAACAATTCTGTGGCACTTGGGATAATTGCTCATATAGCATAACCCGGAATGTTGGGTCAGCACTAATATTGGCTGGCTTGGAACCTACGTGATTTTGGGAACAGAATTTATGCATCACAGCAGATTGAAATAACACCATATAATCAGACTTTAGAAGTATTGGAGACAATGGGTTAGTCATAATTTTGAGAGGATTTTCATATTAGTAGAATCAGAATCATAGAATGATGGAATCATAGAGTTGGAAGAGATCCCATGGGTCATCCAGTCCAACCCCCTACCAAGAAGCAGGACTCATTAATAACCTGTTTAAAAACATAATTTCTAATAAAAGATAGACAAGAGACTAGACAAGAAGAGAAACCTAACTGAAGATAAAATCAACACTAATAATGCTATTCGGGGCAAATCAGTAACTAAGGGTACTAACACTACCTGTCACACTTTCCAACTCCCCACATGCCCCGCTCCCACCTCCTTTTATATATATTAGTGCTTAAGGCCTGGGTAACAACGGAAAAATTTGTTTCTAAAATCGATTTGTATTTGGGGGGTTTTTGTTTCGATATTTAAAATAATTACAAAATTTTCCTTTTAAAAAGTTCGATATTTACGAAATTTCGTAAATGGTAAAAAAATAACGAATCGATTTCCGAAACAATAACGAAATGATTCGTTAATGGCGGACGCGACCGCGAAATACGCTAAAAAACCTCCAAAACCTTCTGAAGCTTCCCTCTCCCTCTGTTGTTGACTGTTGGTGTGATATTATAATTTTTTTTCACTAATTAAACCATAAACCTGGCCCAGACATGCGGAAATAATAACGAAACGACCTCAAAACAATAACGAAACGAATACAATAACGAAATACGAAGCATTTACAAAACTATTTAAAAATTCGTTTTTTTTAAAAATTGCTCCAGAATGGTTCGTTATCGTTTTGTAATTAAAAAAATTAACGAATTATTAACGAATTACGAATTAACGAAACGAAACCGCCCAGCCCTAATATATATATATATTCTTTTTTCACGCCCTACCTTCAGCCTCACCCCCCCCCATTTTTCCCACTTTTACGAACTCTTTCTTATTTTTAGTTAAAGATTAGACATGTCGATGATTACCACCCTCTCGATGTATTCTTAATCAAAAACCTTCAATAAAAATTATTATATATAAAAAACATAATTTCTTGCTTTAACGTTAAAACCCCTTATAGTAGATAAATATCATTCCAGATGATGCTAGCCTCCTTTCATCTTACACATACAATGTATTTTACCAGTAAGATTAAAATGCAAAAAAGAGGACAGGATTTTCTTCTCTTGGTCACACACATGATTATAGAGAACATCCTTACTTGTAACAATGTATTTCCAGCTCTGCAGTTTTAATTTGAATTTTTCCCAGTTTCAATGGAAAAGATCTAAAAATTCAAGGACTTAGGGTACATCTAGAATGTAGAATTGATGCCCTATCTCAGTTTTGTGGAAGCATGGAAGTTGTAGTTTGACATGTTTTAGCCCTCTTTACTAAATAGTCTGGTGTCTCACCAAACTACTACTTTCATGATTTTAGAGCCTTGAGCCATGATAGTCAAAGTGGCATCAAGCTGCATTAATTTGACAAGAATTGTAGGTATTGTAGGAAAACCCATGACCACACTTTTTCTCCACTACCTGGGTTTTTTAAACTGGAGAGGCCTTGGACATTTGGGCAACAGAGAATGTGCCGCAGTCCTTGACCTGAATGGAGACCAAGCTGGAGAATTAATATTGTTGGAGTTCTGGTATAGCCTTCCTATGCTGATTTCTTCCCAGTAGTCAGCTATTGCTCTGAGTCTCAAGCATAATGGCTAGGCCATTTGGTTCCCACACCTAATCTTTCACCCAGAACTCAGACATTTGGAAAAGTGGTGTGGAAGTGTTCAGAAACCTCAATCTCTGCCTCAGCTGAGATTCTGGAGAAAGAAGAAAAAAATGAATGGAGTCTCTTATTTGCTTCCTTCAGCTATCCACCTGTAATTCTGACAAGTCCTTGCATGCACCCGGGCATGGTAAAATGAACCAGGCATGAAATTAGCATGGTGCAGGCAAAGAACCTCCATGTTCTTCCTCTGTTCAATAGGCATTTATGGCAGATCCACCTTGCCCCCAGGTGAGAGAAACACACAGTTGTTTCCAGCCATGTGGATCTTATTTGCTGCCACCCTCAGCCAGTTCCAACAAGCAGGTGGACACCGGGTGGGAGTTGTCCATTGGATAGGTCATCCTGAATCTGGATCCTTGCCCCATGGTGGGACCAAGTTGTGGTTCTTTTAACTCCAACAATCTCTGGCATTATCATATTTTGATCTCTCTGATGTCAGTTTGGTTCATTGCTTCTAACCTGGAAATGTTCAAATTGACACTTCTGAGTTGGTGATGGGAAATCCTTATCTTTTTTGTCTCTGCTTATTGTCCTTACCTTTTTCATTTTTTTTAACAATGTATTTGTATATGACTATTTTCCTGAACATCTCCTCTCCTTCCATGATTTCTTCCATGGTTCCATGGCTGGCTGGATTCCATGACAAGGTACTAAATATAGGTTCCCATTTAAGATCATATGTGTTGGGTTGTTGTAGGTTTTTTCGGGCTATATGGCCATGGTCTAGAGGCATTCTCTCCTGACGTTTCGCCTGCATCTATGGCAAGCATCCTCAGAGGTAGTGACCTCACTACCTCTGAGGATGCTTGCCATAGATGCAGGTGAAATTTCAGGAGAGAATGCCTCTAGACCATGGCCATATAGCCCGAAAAAACCTACAACAACCCAGTGATTCCGGCCATGAAAGCCTTCGACAATACATCATATGTTTGTTAGCACTGATGAGGTGAGGTTAACTGGAAATTAATCACCAGAAAGCATACAAGGTCACTCCAAATGATCTTTTTGTAACCAAATTGTGTAAGATAAAATACATCTGAAGAGAAATATACAGTCAAAACAGTAGTGCTGCAGCACTTCTTAAGACTTCTGTGCTATACTTGGTTTGTTGTTTGAACTCGTTGGCCATGACGTTCTGCCAGATAAATTGGAATATAAATATGAAGGGTGGTACCATAACTACACCCAAGTGTTATGAACATCTGATGACCGGAGGGATGTTTGAAGTAGAATGGAGCCTGAGGACATGGTTGCCTTTGCCAAATCACTGAAGAAAGGAAACAGCTAAGGTAACCTTTAGCGTGAGCTGGCACCTCTCCATTTCATGAGATTGCACATCAAAAGTTGGCATGTTATATATGCATATCTAAAATTGGCCATGTGTATATATGTAATGTGTATATACTTTTTTTCATTGCTGTTCTGCACTACTTTGTAATTCTATATTTTAACCTAAGTTAAATATAGAATTATGGAGGATCTATTGTATTACTGGCAATGCTTCATTTCTAGAAAAGGCAATACTAGGACTCAGTTTTGCCAAGGAAGCACTTCTCCCTAAGGCTAAAATGTTTGAAGACTGTTGCTTTTGCTTAGCAGTGTGCGTGTGTGAGTAAAAGAAAGAAAGAGAGGCTATATTCTGGATGTACATAGCAATGCTCTTTAGCATTTCAAAATGATATAAGGTATCCATTTCAAATGGTTTGTCTACATAAGCCAAGAGACCTATGGACCACTAGAATCTTCACAACACAGAGCAGCTTCCGGTGAGCTTCTTGGGTTTTCCACTATATCCTAACTTTGCCCATTTTAGGCAAGCTCAAGAGATAATCTGGTGTTTCATTAAAACAGCAAGATTGATACAGTCTCCAGCCATTTAGACAATGGTTCCGGATTCAACATGTATGTAAAGGATTGGCTTACCTTACAAGGTTGGTGTACAGGCAGTAATAGGCCTGGCTTGAAAAAAACTAAGGAGAGCAAAAGGGAGGAGGGATCGGGCTGTTTCATAGCTGGAAATGCAGTCTGATTGAATTAGAGGGAGTTGCTTATCAACTGGAGATGGGTAGAGCCAGAGAGGGGGAAGAAGAAGCTAAGGCAGGCATAGTTTGGTCAGTTTAGTTTTGGAGTTTGGAGTTGAAGGAGAAGGGTTAGTTAGGAGAACTGAAGGGGTAGTAAGGAAGGGAGAGTTTGGGAACTATTTGTTAGGAAGATGGTTAAATAGGAAAATAGTTAAAGCCATCAAGGAGAAGGAGTGAGAAAAATAGTAGGCCTCTATAGTGTTAGAGTGCTGGTGTGGAAAGAGGATTCAAAAGGTTCAAAATATCCTGTTTGTATTCCTGTGTGTGGAACATTGCTCTTAAGAAACTCAAGTTATAAGATCATTCTCTGTAAAAGCAAAGCCTGTAAGTTTATTGAAACCATTAGCCATCTTTACTGTTCAAGAACAAAATAAACATCATATTCTTGCTTTATTTCACCTGAAGAGTTGCACTCCCCCTGAAATCACAGGTCCGCAGTCTGGGTGTCCTCCTGGACTCATCACTGACGCTTGAAGCTCAGGCGTCGGTGGCCGGGAGGGCCTTTGCACAATTAAGACTCGTGCGCCAACTGCGACCGTACCTCGTGAAGGCGGATCTGGCCAGGGTGGTCCATGCCTTAGTCACCTCCAGATTGGATTACTGTAATGCACTGTATGTGGGGGGGGGGGGCTTGAGGGGCTTCAGCCCCCCCCCCCAAATTCTCATGGTGGTTCGCGAAAAGGCCTTACTGGTGCATTATTTAAACTGTTATGTTTATTCATATCATGATCTGATCACCATAATCAATATATCCCATATGCATGGGGGTATTGGGGTAATAATACAAAAGGTTTGCTAGGCTAGACCCTCTTTCACTCAGACTCAGCCCCCCCGAAACTCAGCCCCCCCGAACCCCCCCCCTGAAAAATTTTTTAGCCCCCAAAGGTAGTCCATGCCTTAGTCACCTCCAGATTGGACTACTGTAATGCGCTCTACATGGGGCTGCCCTTGAAAACGGTCCGGAAATTTCAACTGGTCTAACGGGCGGCTGCCAGGTTGTTAACTGGTGCTCCTTACAGGGAGAGGTCAACCCTCCTGTTTAAGGAGCTCCACTGGCTGCCATTCATTCCACGATCCCAATTCAAGGTGAAGGTGCTTACCTACAAAGCCCTAAACAGTTTGGGACCCATCTACCTTCATGACTGCATTTCTGTATCCCACACAATCCCTTCGATCATCTGGGGAGGCCCTGCTTCCGCTCCCACCTCCATCGCAAGCGTGATTAGTGGGGACGAGAGAGAGAGGTGGCCCCGTGACTCTGGAACTCACTCCCCAAGGACATCAGGCATGCCCCAACTCTGGCAGTCTTTAGGAGGAGCCTGAAGACATGGTTGTTCCAGTGTGCCTTCCCAGAATAAGGAAACTCCTAGCAATATGTCCCTAAATGCACTTTATCAATGATCTAGGATTGTCTGCACACCCCTTTCCTCTCCGAAATTCTATCCTAGTTATATATTTCACCTGGTCATGCTCAGCATTATTTTTTTAAAAATTTTAATTATTACATTTGGCCCAGCCATAGGTTTTTAATGCATTGTTGTGATATTGTTAATGTTTACTGTTGTTTTTTGTTTATGAGTTTCATAATGATTTGTATTGCTGTTGTTGTTTTTGCTGATGTATTGTGGGCTCGGCCTCATGTAAGCCACACTGAGTCCCTTGGGGAGATGGTAGCGGGGTATAAATAAAGTTTTATTATTATTATTATTGCCCAAACAGAGCCAGCACAAAACGGGAAGGCCTCCATGCTTAAAGAGAAGCATCCAAGGATGCTTCTACCCCAGTTGAGGCCAGGGCTTCCGCCAGAAACCACACAATGTTGCATGATGGCTGGCGTGGGATCCGTCCTCAAAAAAAGCTCAAAGAGTCCTAGGATGCCTATTTTAGTAAGTGTGATGAGGTTGACAGTCTACATCCCTCTTACCTGAAGCCATTTTCCCTTCCTCCCCTTTATTAGACTATGTGTTTGAATATGTATAAGTGATTTGTAAGTAAAGTTACTTTATAGATTCTACAAAGAAGCCAAAGCTGTTTTTTCTCTCTCTGTTAGACCGTGTGTATGAGAGGGTGGCTGGATGTGGGACTGGTTGTTATTCAGTTTCTGCCTTGCCAATTTCATCACTCTGCTTGAAAGATCAACTACTGTCTCTCATTTCTCAACCAGGCTGGCACATATGTCAAGATTTTAGGAATGCTGTATTTTTACTTGATTCAGTTATTTTTACCCTATTTAGTTGTTATTAATAGCATTATTAATTATTAGCATTCTTAATCTATTTAATTCATTTATATCTCACTTTTCTCTCAGTAATGAGGCACAAAGCAGCTAGCTACATATTTAAAAGAATACAAATTAAAAACAATACTAAAGATTAATAAACTAATAAGTATAGATTTAAAATCAATTAAATAAGTTTTCAAGTTAAAGCATCAAACATAAAAAATATTATAATTCATTATAAGATCCCCTGTCATTTTGTAAAATTTGATGACACACAAAACGTTTGGACCTGCTGCTGGAAAAAGAGAAAGTATGGGCTCTTCCTTGTTTTCATCAAATGAGTCTGAGAAGGTAGTGGAACAGAGAGATGGGCCTCTCCAGAAGATCTTAGAACTCTAATGGACTCATAAAGCCTATGAGTACATTATTATTTATGGTTTGTCAAACTCTGTCCTTTGTAAACTATTGCATTGCTTCCATAACCTCAATGGCAGTGTTCTGTCGTGTGCTGGGCCTGTAACAGCTCTCTTTTCTATAGGACATATACTTTAAGCCCAGCGGGAAGCCAGGGGCGCCTCAAAGAGAGGTTCTCAGGGATTTTTCTGAAGTGATGGTCTTTAGAGTCTTTAATGATACAACAAAGTCTTTATTATGGAACAAACAACAAATCTTCAATGGTTCAAACAACACTTCAAGGCGTTCTTAGTCTAGTCCTCAATGGACTGGTACCTGACTTTGATTAACTGTACTTTCTCTGTAAGAAAAAAAACCCTATTTAACCTCTCCCAGGCTGTTTACTATCTATGCCTCATTGGTGTGGGTCCTACTACCGATTCCAAATGTGTCTGGGGATCCGTAGAAAACCTACAGCAACCCAGTGATTCTTGCCATGAAAGCCTTCGACAATACTTTGGACATTTTAATTTCTATTCCTTTGAAATTATTTCAAAAAATGGAAAAGAACAATACCTGTTATGTAAAGTGGATCAGAAGAAGGTGTTCACAGTTGTTTGAAGGGAGATCCAGGATCTTTCTATCACATGCCAAATACTACTTTGTATTTCTGCTAAATCACAACAAGAGTAAATGAAGCCAATTCATGAGTATGCAACCATGGATCTATCCAGAACTGTTACATACACTTTGGTTTTCCAATATTGCTTTGTACTGTTATATAACCTACCACCACATGATATCACTTAGATCTGGTTCTATGCTCATCCTTCTTTTTTCTCTACTCAAAGAGGATCATATTCTTTCTTTTCTGAATAAAACTATGCACATTGCTACTCCTTGCTGAATAGGTGATGAGTTCCAGGAAGATTGTAGCATTCCATCCAGCTCTCCTGATTTTGGCAAGGACACTCACCATTAGTTCTCTGTTGTCCCACTTTGTCTCCAGCTTGAGCCAAATGAGTTCAAGGTGTAAAATTAGCTAACAGTCTTTTACCTCATGGAGGTGGGGAAAGACAAGAGGGAGCAGACCTTTGTCTTTCCCAGTAAGTTCAGACAAAAGCAAAGTGCTACAGCTTGACCTAGGACCTCATCCCACGAGCAGCGGGAAATCATCGTACCCTATTTCCTCCCATCTTTTCCCATCTTCTGGGATGACCAGCTATCCCATGTCCTTACGGTGTCAATGCCTTTCCTTCCCCTGCTTTCTCCTGTTTTTTTCAATGTGCAGTGGAAACTGAGCCTCATGTAGTCCCATTGGAAGTGCCATTATGTCATTTGATGCCATCCAAGGGAGTCCTGTGGCGCTCCGTGGAAAGGGAGCCCTAAAGTTGTGGGATGAAGGTCCTTTTTGTTGTTGTTCATTTGTTCAGTCGTTTCTGACTCTTCGTGACCTCATGGACTAGCCCACGCCAGATACGTAGTACTGTCCTCCCTCAGAGAATTCTTTGAAAACTTCAGGGCTGTTTTCCCTCTGATTGTTGTGAGGCTGAGAGGCAGTGAGCTCTCGGCCAGAGCATTGGGACCTTTTCCCTGGAATTTCTGTTTCTGTTTCCCCGGATGTTCTTGAGAAAAGAAGCTTTTCTACGGGACGAGCTGGTCTACGTCCTATAGTTTAGCTTCCTTGTGTGAGACTGACCAAAAAATGGCTCCTTTCCCTCCCAGAGCCCTGAACAAGGGGCGGAACCAAAGCTTAATTATGATGGACAGGAGGCCTGCCCTATGACTGCAAACAGATAACAGAAAGAAAATAAAGTTGGAGCTCCTGGTACAGCCGTACCAGCACAGGCAGGTACAATCATGATAATAGTAACAATAATACATTTATTCTCTGTGCCAGGAATTAAATATCTGAGCATGAATCCTACTGCAAAGGAGAACAGGTTTGAAAGAGTCATAAGACACCACTTCTAATGATAGCCAATAAGGCCTGTAGCAAAAGGGTTAAAGGGAGATGTTGTAAACTCTGACAACCTGGCTTCTGTTTCTGCAGCTTAGATTTATTCTCTGGACTACTTTCTTCATCCTCTGGAGGGTTCACTCTGTAAGTTAGTATGACAGATTTATCCATGCTTACAGATATGGTAGCTGTTTTCTCACTAGGCAGGTGGAAGAGAGAAGCAGGCAAAGACAGCTTCCAGCTGAGAGGTCACAACTGAACTCATGCCACAGAAAATACATAAATTATATACACACAACCAGAAGCAGCATTTGTCCATACTTTTTTTGGGCCTTTCCTTACTCCTCGCTCTCCCTGCTATCCTTTGTTTCAGGCGTGTCACATCACAGCACTAGGATTGGGTCCTCTGTTCTCCTGATACACAAGAGAGCAGACAGAACTAGAAACACACTTGTCACACCTATACGTGTAGGAATTAACAGAGAGTTATTCCTATCCACTGTTATGTTTGGCATAGGGCTGGGCGGTTTCGTTCGTTAATTTCGTAATTTGTTATTAATTCGTTATTTTTTTTATTACGAAGCGATATTGAACCATTTTTCAATTCGTTTCGTAATTGTTTCGAAATCATTTCGAAATCGTTTCAAAATCGTTTTGTTATTATTTCCGCATGTCTGGTGCAAGTTTTATAGTTGTTGTTTGTTTTATCAGTAAAAAAATATATAATTATCACACCAACAGTCAACAACAGAGGGAGAGGGAAGCTTCAGAAGTTCCCCCTGTCCCATTTGGAGGTTTTTTTAGCGTATTGCGCGGTCGCGTCCACCATTAACGAATCGATTCGTAATTGTTTCGTAATTGTTTCGTATTGTTTAATTTCCGAAATTTCGTAAATTTCGAACTTTTTTTTTAAAAAAAATCGGAATTCTTTTAAAAATCGAAACGCAAAAACCCCCTAAAAACGAATCGAGTTTAGAAACAAATTTTTCCGTGGTTGCCCAGCCCTAGTTTGGCAATGGAGCAGTAGTGGTTTTTTCCAAGCCCTCTATTTTAAGAGAAATGAAATCTGTTGTGATGACCCATGGTTACTGCTCCAAGCAATATGATTCTAACCCAAAAGATCTTCCTGTGTCCACTGCATTGATAGTGGATACATATCGGATTGAGCAACTTCAATACTACACCTTTTTTCAACCACACAATTGCATCTATTTGATAATTTGTGACCCCGTGATCATACTTCTTTGTATATGCCCTCACAGTCCTGCCTTTCCATACCTTCATGTTTCTTTTTTATTTTAGAGCAATTTGCAATTCTACTTTCTTGAAAAAGAAGGAAGTGAAATATTACTATAAAGTATAAATAAAAGGAAAACATCCAACTTGGGAATTGTGAGTGAATGTGAAAGGAGAAAATCCTGCTCCCACCTCTTCCCCCTGAGGTGACTTTACTGCTGGCAAGCAGGTACAGAAGTAAAGTGCCCATTACACCAAGATGGGTGATGGGAATGTTGAGGAATTGGGAGCTATTGACAGATTTTACCCATCAATAGGTAAGGAGTGGAGAATCACATACAGGATGCAAACCAGCAACAGGATGTGCACAGTGTTGTTCAATATGAACCATCATCATTACAGGTTGAGACTACCTATCTGGAAATCCAAAATCCAAAACAGTTCAAAACTCAACACTTTTTTGAGACCACTTGCCCATTTACATCTTTGTTGTAAATGAGCAATGATTTCCCCTCAAGGAGTCCTGCTGGGGAAAAGAGAAGAGGGGAATATGGAGGAGGACTTGAGGTAAGTGACAAGATCACTTTCCCTTCATCTTTTATTCACTATGCATATATAGTATCCCAAAATGCCAAAAAAAAAAAAAGTAAAAAAATTCTGTCTGCAAGCATTTCAGATAAGGAGGACTCAACTGTATTAGAATGAGTTGTGAAAACTTGCAATTGCTTCTTATTCTCCCAGATCTTTAGTGAACAAAGTTGCATAGTGTTTAGTCTTTACTTTGTGTTCATACAAGATTCATAAAATGACTGAGCTTTCTTCTCATCTGCCTTGCAGTCTTGTAGCAAGGATTTTGGAGGGTGGTCTGAATTCTCTGGAAGAGCTTTCATGGAATGCTTGAGAAATGAAGGGCATGGGGAGTGCTCTCAGTTTCGTTGACACAGGCATGTAGCCGGGGGGGGGGGGGCTTGAGGGGCTTCAGCCCCCCCGAAATTCTCATGGTGGTTCACGAAAAGGCCTTACTGGTTCATTATTTAAACTGTTACGTTTATTCATATCATGATCTGATCACCATACTCAATATATCCCATATGCATGGGGGTATTGGGGTAACGATACAAAAGGTTTGCTAGGGTAGACCCTCTTTCACTCAGACTCAGCCCCCCCCGAAACAAACTCAGCCCCCCCCAAAAAATCGAAATCCTGGCTACGGGCCTGCGTTGACAGAACTACTTTTGTTGTCGAACCACAATGATACCCCCAAAGATTGATAGTTTATCAAGAGTTCCACAGTAAAAATGTTGTTGTTGTTGTTGTTGTTGTTGTTGTTGTTGTTGTTGTTGTTGTTATACTTTTTTGAACTTTCACTGATCCACAGCAGTCAGAATCAGGAGCAGACTGGTGGCAGCTTCACACCCATTAAAGACTTTATTGTTCTAACCCTTCAATGTTGTTGTTCATTTGTTCAGTCGTCTCCGACTCTTCGTGACCTCATGGACCAGCCCACGCCAGAGCTCCCTGTCGGCTGTCACCACCCCCAGCTCCTTCAAGGTCAGTCCAGTCACTTCAAAGATGCCATCCATCCATCTTGCCCTTGGTCGGCCCCTCTTCCTTTTGCCTTCCACTTTCCCCAGCATAATTGTCTTCTCTAGGCTTTGCTGTCTCCTCATGATGTTGGCCACAAGTACTATATTTGTGCTATATTATTTTCTGTTGAAGGGGAATAAAATGTAATAGAAATTCANACTTTTGTCTCCTTTCCAGTCTTTGCATCTTTACTTTTTGGAAAGATGCAAAGAATGAAAAGGAGACAAAAGTTCTTCCTGAACCTTCCAAAACTTGCAGAAAATAGGTCTAATTATTCAACTTGGAAGAAGGGATTGGAGCTACTTCTGGATTCAAAGCAAACACACCAAACCATAGAAGCAATGAACATTAGATCTAGCACCAAATCCCTATGCAAACATTAAGATGAAGAATTGTACTTGCATCTCTCAACATAATGTATGGCAGAGTTTAGTACGTACACCAAGAAGAAGAAATAATGGTCTAAAATATAATGAACAATTACTATTATATTATCAAGAATCAGATACTTAGAAATCAATTTTGAAAGTTACCACAAACTTTGGTTCCCATTGCTTTATACTATGCAGTATGTCCCTAGACTATAAACAATAATCCTTAATAGAATTTCATGTTATTTACATTAAGCTTCAACTCACTATGAAGCCTATCTCATAGTGTAAAATATTAATAACTTTGTCTTCCTACATCCGATCGGTAAAATTATTTTAAGAAGTATACAATGTCAAACAGTGCGGAAAATGCAGGGATTTAGATTTCTCCTGATTATTTTCCCTTCATCAGAATTGTTTATGCATTGATAGTATCTAGCTGTTCTGCTATATCCCAGATAGATTTCCCAAAAGGGGTAATGATATTTATTCTTTTTCATTACTCATTTAGTGATGACACCTGTTCTTATCTTCTGGCAGGAGAAAAACTATGCTTATATAAAACTTGAACAGAATAACGACACTCACTTTTGGATGGGGTGCCTCCCAGAATATCCTCTTTTAGCAATGGTTAAATGTTTACAATCTGATTGAACACAAGCATAAAAAACCCAAATCCATATTTTACTCATCTACCTAATTACACATACATAAAGATGAAATCCCATTGACTAATTCTCTTTCTTTCTTTCTTTCTTTCTTTCTTTTGTATTAACTTTTTATTGAATTATTAGGGCTGGGCGGTTTTGTTTCGTAATTTCGTAATTCGTTAAAAATTCGTTATTTTTTTTATAACGAAGCGATATTGAACCATTCAGGAGCAACTAAAAAACGAAACGAATTTTTCCAATTCGTTTCGTAGTTGTTTCAGAATTGATTCGTTATTGATTCGTTATTGATTTATTATTGATTCATTATTATTTCCGCATGTCTGGTGCAAGTTTTAGGGTTGCTGTTTGTTTTCTCAGTGAAAAAAAATATAATTATCACACCAACAGTCAACAACAGAGGGAGAGGGAAGCTTCAGAAGTTTTTTTAGCGTATTGCGCGATCGCGGCCGCCATTAACGAATCGATTCGTAATCGATTCGTAATTGTTTCGTAATTGTTTTATTATTTCCGAAATTTCGTAAATATCGAACTTTTTTTAAGGAAAATTTCGGAATTCTTTTAAATAACGAAACGCAAAAAAAACCCTAAAAACGAATCGGGTTTAGAAACAAATTTTTCCATGTTTGGACAGCCCTATGAATTATAACATAGGTAAGTAAAGGATAGAACATCGAAAGAGTGAGAACAATTCTTTTAATTCTCTACCTTTCAAAACCTATTTTACCAGGTAAGCATCAGCTTATCAAGTGGTATGTTCTGCTGGATAAAGTTTCTAACCCATTCCCACCAGTGAGTAAGTCTATGAGAAGGAATTGCAACAAGACCTCTGCCTCAGTTAAAGGTGGGAGGTAGCTTCAAATAGCATTCATTTGTTTCCCAATAACCAACAGAAGAGACTGAAGATTTTGTAGGGGGAGGGGGGTTTGTTACAATCATAACAACAGCATCATAACAATGAATCCCTAGGAACAGTAAAAACAGAGTAGTTATGGATGTTTATCTCTAATTTAGTCATCTGTAACTGTATTACACAATTGCCCCAACCAATAATGTCAACAAGGTCTCAGTAATTAGAAGATATGTAAGAGTGTCAGGGATGGCTGGAGAAATTATCAGTAAGATGGGTTGTCCTCACTTCCAACCCTAACAATATCTAAATAAACCCTATTCTGATCTCTTTTTTCGATAGAGTTACAAGCTGGATAGATGCGGGGAATGCTGTGGATGTAGCGTACCTGGATTTCAGTAAGGCCTTCGACAAAGTCCCCCATGACCTTCTGGCAAGGAAACTAGTCCAATGTGGGCTAGGCAAAACTAGGGTGAGGTGGATCAGTAATTGGTTAAGTGGACGAACTCAGAGGGTGCTCACCGATGCTTCCTCTTCATCTTGGAAAGAAATGACAAGCGGAGTGCCACAGGGTTCCGTCCTGGGCCCGGTCATGTTCAACATCTTTATTAATGACTTAGATGAAGGGTTAGAAGGCATGATCATCAAGTTTGCAGACGACACCAAATTGGGAGGGATAGCCAATACTCCAGAGGACAGGAGCAGGATTCAAAACGATCTTGACAGATTAGAGAGATGGGCCAAAACTAACAAAATGAAGTTCAACAGGGACAAATGCAAGACACTCCACTTTGGCAGGAAAAACAAAATGCAGAGATACAGAATGGGGGACGCCTGGCTTGGAGCAGTACGTGTGAAAAAGATCTTGGAGTCCTCGTGGACAACAAGTTAAACATGAGCCAACAATGTGATGTGGCGGCAAAAAAAGCCAATGGGATTTTGGCCTGCATCCATAGGAGCATAGTTTCTAGATCTAGGGAAGTCATGCTACCCCTCTATTCCGTTTTGGTTAGACCACACCTGGAATACTGTGTCCAATTCTGAGCAACACAATTGAAGAGAGATATTGACAAGCTGGAATGTGTCCAGAGGAGAGCGACTAAAATGATCAAGGGTCTGGAGAACAAGCCCTATGAGTAACAGCTTAAGGAGCTGGGGCATGTTTAGCCTGAAGAAGAGAAGGCTGAGAGGAGATATGATAGCCATGTATAAATATATGAGAGGAAGCCAAAGGGAGGAGGGAGCAAGCTTGTTTTCTGCTTCCCTGGAGACTAGGACACGAAACAATGGCTTCAAACTACAAGAGAGGAGATTCCATATGAACATGAGGAAGAACTTCCCGATTGTGAGAGCCGTTCAGCAGTGGAACTCTCTGCCCTGGAGTGTGGTGGAGGTTCCTTCTTTGGAAGCTTTTAATGCCAGATCGCACCGACCGCCTGCCCCGACCGTCTCCCCCGGCACGTCGCCCGAGGAAGCAAGATCACCGAGAATAAACGAGCGGGACGCTAAAGGAACCACAGCAGACAGCTAATCAGCACGAGCATATATCTAACCCCTTACAAAAATGCATGAGACCCTCATCCAGATAGAGATCCAAAGATAAAAGATTTTTACAGAGGTGGAGCCAATATTGAAAGTCTTGCATTCTTGACAGAGCTGTGCACATTGGTGGAACAGATAATACAACCCTTTGGATGTAGGTCTTACATTCCTAGATGGAGCTAGACAGGGGGAGTGTGTCCCTGTTGGTTCTGCTGGACCTCTCAGCGGCCTTCGATACCGTCGACCACGGTATCCTTCTGGGACGCCTCGTGGGAATGGGCCTTGGTGGCACTGTTTTACAGTGGCTCAGGTCCTTCCTAGAGGATCGTACCCAGAAGGTGTTGCTGGGGGACAACTGCTCGACCTCACAACCATTGTCTTGTGGGGTCCCGCAGGGTTCAATATTGTCCCCCATGTTGTTTAACATCTACATGAAGCCGTTGGGAGAGATCATCCGGAGTTTCGGGGTGCGGTGTTATCTGTACGCAGATGACGTCCAACTCTGTCACTCCTTTCCACCAACTACTAAGGAGGCTGTTCAGGTCCTGAACCGGTGCTTGGCCGCTGTGTCGGACTGGATGAGGGCTAACAAATTGAAACTGAATCCAGACAAGACAGAGGTACTCCTGGTCAGTCGTAAGGCCGAACAGGGCATAGGGTTACAGCCTGTGCTGGATGGGGTCGCACTCCCCCTGAAGACGCAGGTTCACAGCTTGGGTGTGATCCTGGATTCACCACTGGAACCCCAGGTTTCGGCGGTGACCAGGGGAGCATTTGCACAATTAAAACTTGTGCGCCAGCTGCGCCCGTACCTTGGGAAGTCTGACTTGGCCACGGTAGTCCACGCTCTGGTTACATCCCGCATAGATTACTGCAACACGCTCTACGTGGGGTTGCCCTTGAAGACTGCCCGGAAGCTTCAGATGGTCCAGCGTTCGGCAGCCAGGTTGCTAACGGGAGCGGCACTCAGGGAGCACACCACTCCGCTGCTGAGCCAGCTCCACTGGCTGCCAATTTGCTACCGGGCACAATTCAAGGTGCTGGCTTTAGCCTATAAAGCCCTAAACGGTTCTGGCCCTGCTTACCTCTCCGAACGCATCTCCACCTATGAACCGACGAGGACATTAAGATCGTCCGGGGAGGCCCTGCTCTCGGTCCCGCCTGCGTCGCAGGCGCGGCTGGCGGGGACGAGAGACAGGGCCTTCTCGGTGGTGGCCCCTCGGCTATGGAATGCCCTACCCGTAGACATCAGGCAGGCCCCTTCGTTGCTGGCGTTCCGGAGGAAGGTCAAGACGTGGCTCTATGAACAAGCGTTCGGCTAACAATGCAACTGAACTCATGAAGACGGTATAAATGAACAAAGGAAAGGTAGAAGGATTATGAGAACGGAATCTGATTTTTACTGAGGCGTTGATGACTATGTTGTGTTGCTTTGTATTGTCTGTCGTGTATGTTGTGTTTTAACTAATTGTTATTGTTATATAAATTGTATTGTAAACCGCATTGAGTCGCCGAATTAGGCTGAAAAATGCGGTATAAAAATAAAGCAAATAAAATAAATAAATAAATAAATAAAGTTGAACTGTCAGATACTGTTGGCCAGGGATCAGAGTGCAGGGCTCTAAATATAAGAATCAAAAGTTTGAAATGTGTCCTGGCCCAAACTGGTAGCCATTGAAGAATATACAGGGGAAAAAACATGGGAAGATTTAAAATGACTCTGAACTATTCTTAGTCTATGTGCATGGGTCTAAATCCAATGATTATTTCTGGCTCTGGAACTCACTCTCCAGAGAAATTAGGCAAGCCCTCTGACAGTCTTCAGGAAAAGCCTGAAAACTTGGCTGTTCCAGTGTGCCTTCAATGAATGAACGAACAATAACCCCTGACCTGATCAAACCCTACATAAAATGCCCTCAGAAGCACTTTATCTTCCCTGGTAGTGCAATTAAATCCTACTTTGTCCCTCGGATCCCCTGTCCAGATACATCACATTGTTCTCTTACCCAGTGTTTTCAAACTTTAAATCTCTGCAACCAACCCTGCACACTGTGATCAACTTTTTGTGTTCAAATATTGTGATTTTATGTTGTCTGAGATGTTTATTTATACTGTTTTTTATTTTATTTTTATATTTTATTGTTGTTTTCTTATGTGTATATTTGCATTGTTGTATTGCTGGGCTTGAGCTCATGTAAGTCACCCCGAGTCCCCTTGGGGAGATGGTGGCGGGTTATAAATAAATAATTATTACTATTATTATTATTACTAGCCATCCCCTGTCACATGTTGCTGTGGCCCACATGGGGGTTCTGTGTGGGAGGTTTGGCCCAATTCTATCGTTGGTGGGGTTCAGAATGCTCTGTGATTATAGGTGAACTATAAATCCCAGCAACTACAACTCCCAAATGTCAAGATTCTATTTTCCCCAAACTCCAGTGTTCACATTTGGGCATATTGAGTATTCGTGTGGAGTTTGGTCCAGATCCATCATTGTTTGAGTCCACAGTGATCTCTGGATGTAGGTGAACTACAACTCCAAAACCAAAGGACACTGCCCACCAAACCCTTCCAGTATTTTCTGTTGGTCATGGGAGAACTGTGTGCCAAGTTTGGTTCAATTCCATTGTTGGTGGAGTTCAGAATGCTCTTTGATTGTAGGTGAACTATAAATCCCAGCAACTGCAACTCCCAAATGGCAAAATCATTTTTTTTTTTAGTGAAGGACATACATTGAATTGTTAGGTCATGGGGGTTCTGTATGGGAAATTTGCCCCAATTCTGTCATTTGTGGATTCAGAATGCTCTTTGATTGTAGGTGAACTATGAATCCCAGTCACTACAAATCCCAAATGTCAAGGTCTATTTTTCCCAAACTCCATCTGTGTTCCTGTTGGTCATGGCAGTCCTGTGTGCTAAGTTTGGTTCAATTGCATCATTGGTGGAGTTCAGAATGCTCTTTGATTGTAGGTGAACTATAAATCCCAGCAACTACAACTCCCAAATGACAAAATCATTTTTTGAGTGAAGGACATACATTGGGTTGTTAGGTGTCTTGTGTCCAAATTTGGTGTCAATTCCCCCAGTGGTTTTTGAGTTCTGTGAATCCCACAAACGAACATTACATTTTTATTTATATAGATTATTATTATTATTATTATTATATTATTATTATTATTATTATTATTATTATTATTATTATTAGACCCACAGAACTATGTAAGTTCTGTTGATTCAGTGGGGCTACTGTTGTTGGTAGTAACAACTCAATTTGAGTCACAATTTGCTATGCATGAAAAATGTAGTTCTCAAATATATGTTTAATTCTAAAGTATCGTGAAGAAATAGACAAAGGGCAAAGTTTGACATCTACGTATGCCTGTAACAAATAAAACTTTCTTAGTAATTATTTTCACATGAAATCAGGTTAATCTGGACAATTTTTACAAAGTATCTCAAATAGTTTCCTTCAGCTTGGCGTGTTCTCTACTCTCATGTATTTTACAATTAATCACAACAGGGCAGGCATTTGCTTTGAGGGAAGAGGAGAAGATGCAACCACAAAAGCACCCTGACCTATTCCACAAGGTAAGTCCTGTGACTGTGGAAAAATCAGAGGATGGTGATAAGATTAGCTCATCTATTGATGCCCAGATTCATTGTAGAGTACTGGCAACAGTACTGGTATTGCATGATAGAAGATATCAAAGGCCTGCAATTGTGCTGATTTCCACCTCTGTGCAATAAATAATAATAATAATAATAATAATAATAATAATAATAATAATAATAATACTTTATTTGTACCCCGCTACCATCTCCCCAAGGGACTCGGTGCGGTTTACATGAGGCCAAGTGCAGAGCACATCAATAAACAAAGGCGATAACAAATAGTCAATACAAAACAGTTAAAATAAACTCAAAAGCAGAAAATACACAATAAGCAATAAACAATAACAATATCAATAACATGTTGTTGTTCATTCGTTCAGTCGTCTCCGACTCTTCGTGACCTCATGGACCAGCCTACGCCAGACCTCCCTGTCGGCCGTTACCACCCCCAGCTCCTTCAAGGTCAGTCCAGTCACTTCAAGGATGCCATTCATCCATCTTGCCCTTGGTCGGCCCCTCTTCCTTTTTCCTTCTACTTTTAAACCTATGGCCGAGCCAAATGTAATAATTAAAATTTTAAATTTAAAAATGCTGGGCATGAACAAGGTAGGGTAAACTAGGATAGGGTTTTCAGAGAAAGATGAGGGCGCGCAGACAATTCTAATTCAATATTAAAGTGCATTTGAGGACATATTGTTAAGAGTTTTCCTTATTCTGGGAAGGCACACTGGAACAACCACGTTTTCAGGCTCCTCCCAATTTCTATTTAATTTCCCCAAATTATTTTAGTCTTTTCTTTCTATAAAGTAGAATGATTTCAGCAATGGAATATGCTGCTTGGAAGTGTGGTGAAGTTTCTTCTGGAGGTTTTTAAGCAGAAGCTAGATGGCCATCTGTCTGGGGTGCTTTGATTGTGTGTTCCTCCATGGCAGGGGGTTGAACTGAATGAGTCTGTTTTTGTTTTTGGGGTTTTTTTTGTTTTTGTCGTGTCAGGAGTGACTTGAGAATTGGCCATCTGCAGGGACGTTGCCCAGGGGACATCCAGATGATTTGATGTTTTTTTTTATCATCCTTGTGGGAGGCTTCTCTCATGTCCTTGCATGAGGAGCTGGAGCTGATAGAGGGAGCTCATCCGCCTCTCCCCGGATTCAAACCTGCAGTCTGTCGGTCTTCAGTCCTGCCGGCACAGGGGTTTAACCCACTGCTCCACCAGGGGCTCCGATGGGTCTGGTGACCTCTTCCAACTCCATGATTCTATGATCTTTGTAATGGTCCCTGATTTGTAGCATAAAGTTAATTCTGTTCCATGGAGCATGGAGTCAGTCCTATAGTATTGCCAGAGCTACTTCATCTCAGAGAAATGTTTTGCTGTTAAGAGCTTATTTTAGAAACAGAGTGTAACTGCTACATGAAATGTAGCCAGATATCAAATGAGGGATTCCCATATGGTGTGCTCGCATTATTGCTTGGCTCGAGGAACAAATGCAAATGCTGGTGATAAAAAGGGCCATGATGAGATATGGAATAGGAATAGGAAATGCAATGGAAATATTGACTTCAGAATTTAACTTTCCTGCTGGGTAGGCACTGCAAACTCATACATTCTATAAGGTATGAATGATGTGGCAGCTGTCCCCGGCTTTCCACTTTTCTTTCGATATGGTCAGGTTATGATGATGGAGAAGCTGAAGCCTTGAAGTATGAAAAGGAAATGTGTAAACAACACTAAAATTCATTTTGGTATTTAATTTTTAAGTGGATTTGTGAAGGCCTCTTTAATAAAACATTTGAAAGAATTGCCAGAACATTTCATGCAGACTAAATTTCACGGTGTTACATGCAAATAGTTGTACTAGAAGGAGTTTATATGCTAAAGCTCATGGGAGAACATGGATTCAGAGTTCCTTCTACTATTGGTCTTGAATGACCCCCGTTGATCCTGAACACTTCCATTTCTTTTTGAAGTAACTGAGCTCAGACTTTTTTTCCAATCTGTTTTTCTGAGTACGGAGAATGATACAATATTTGTTGTGGTGAATGCTTGTCTTTTTGGATCCAACAAGTTAACTCATTTCTAGGCAACTATAAAAATATATAGATTTGGTACTCTGCCAGTTTCTCCTTAGCTGTTTTCTCTGTGACCTGATATTGTACTATTTAAACATGTCACAGCTATAGTTGTTGTTTGGCTAGAGTATATTTTGTGAAGGTGGATTTGATAGATGCAGCTTTGGACATTTTGTTGTTGTAGGTTTTTTTGGGCTCTATGGCCATGGCATCCTGGAAGTGACTGGACTGACCTTGAAGGAGCTGGGGGTGGTGACAGCCGACAGGGAGCTCTGGCGTGGGCTGGTCCATGAGGTCACAAAGAGTCGGAGACGACTGAACGAATGAACAACAACGAACATGGCCATGTTCTAGAGGCATTCTCTCCTCACGTTTCGCCTGCAAAATCCAGATTATCAAAACCACATTATCTGTTTTGAACTGGATTATATGAGTTTACACTTCCATGTAAACCAGTTCAGATCAGATAATCTGGATTGTATATGACAGTGCAGAAGGGGCCAATGTCTGCTTGACCATATATGTCCTAGTTTTGATTGTGAAATATTGGAGGGTATGTTGAAGCTAAAACAGAGATACTAAAAATGAGGCCCCACCTGCATGGCCATATAAAAACCAGATTATCTGCTTTGAACTGGATTTTATATAATCCAGTTCAAAGTGTAGAAGATGCCTGAGAGAAAGGTTCAACCATCCTCAAGGAAGATACAAATTTTCAGGAGTAGAAATACGCATGGAGTGCCTACCACTAAAAAGAATTGATGAGCTTCATCAAGAAAAGGACAATAATTTGTCACAGAATTGAGAGTTCAAAAAGTTTTAAAAATAAAGCTATGGAAAAACTGTAGAATGCTTTGCTTAAAGAGAAGAACTAGGTCAGAACCATGAACAACAACAACAACAACAACAACAACAAACAGAAGTACAATCCTTTCTTTCAGGTCTCCGTTATGATGAGTTTATTTCCATGCAGAACACCTACTCCATGTAAGGCTAAGCAATTAAGAGTATATATTTAGGAAACTTGAACCACTGAATGTTGCTTAGCTGCTAGACAACAAAACAGTGGTTTTCCCTTTGCTCCACTTAACAGCATTTCATAGAAGCATAACTATAACTGTCTGGTGCTGAGAGGGAAATTGTCTTCTGTCCTTCCTTCCTTAGCTTGCCTAGCAAAGGTTGCATTGATTATATAAAATGTAATTGCATTGGGAACTGTTGTTACCACAATTGATTATATTGACAAGCTTGCCTGTCCATTTTCTCACTTCACTGTACTTTTGTTTGCTATTTCTGTCTCTCTTCTTCCCAACTCCTGCCCTTGTCCTTTTAAGTTCAGGCAGTCCATGAGTTACAAACATCTGACTTACAATTTACTCACAGTTAAGAACAGGGAAATCTGCCCCTCAGAAGGGAAATTCACCCCTGAAAGAGTTATCATGGGGAAAAGGTGTCTCCACTGAAGCTTTATCACCAATCCTTGTTTCCATTAACAGGTCATTTTTTCAAAACACAGGCACAAAAAGTGAAGTGAAATCTTCTGAACAGGGGCACAGGTAGCAAAATAATAACACGGGGATGTTAACCCTTCCCTATGCTATCCAAAGATCTATATAAACAAAAATGTAATGTTCGTTTGTGGGATTAATGGAACTCAAAAGCCAGTGGGCCAAATGACACCAAATTTGGACAGCCTACACCTAACAACCCAATGTATGTCCTTCACTAAAAAAAAAATGATTTTGTCATTTGGGAGTTGTAGTTGCTGGGATTTATAGTTCACCTACAATCAAAGAACATTCTGAACCCCATGTAAGCTGCTCCGAGTCCCCATTGGGGAAATGGTGGCAGGGTATAAATCAAGTTTATAATTATTAGTATTATTATTATTATTTATTGGTGGGCATTGACTTTGAGTTTTGGAGTTGTAGTTCACCTACATCCAGAGAGCACTGTGGACTCAAACAATGATGGATCTGGACCAAACTGGCACGAACCTCAATATGCCCAAATGTGAACACTGGTAGAGTTTGGGGGAAATAGACCTTGACATATGGGAGCTGTAGTTGCTGGGATTTATAGTTCACCTACAATCAAAGAGCATTCTGAACCCCACCAACGATGGAATTGAACCATACTTGGCACACAGTTCTCCCATGACCAACAGAAAATACTGGAAGGATTTGGAGGGGAGTGTCCCTTGGTTTTGAGTTTTGGAGTTGTAGTTCACTACATCCAGAGATCACTGTGGACTCAAACAATGATGAATCTGGACCAAACTCTACACGAATACTCAATATGCCCAAATGTGAACACTGGTGGAGTTTGGGGAAAATAGAATCTTGACATTTGGGAGTTGTAGTTGCTGGGATTTATAGTTCACCTACAATCACAGAGCATTCTGAACCCCACCAACAACAGAATTGGGCCGAAACTCCGACACAGAACCCCCATGTGGTCCACAGCAACGCGTGGCAGGGGACGGCTAGTAGACAGATAAATTGATTGATAGACGGCATTGGCTGGAATCACACTTATGTACCTGTTCTAACTTACATACAAATTTAACTTAAGAACAAACTTACAGAGCTTATCTTGTTTGTAACTTGGGGACTGAATATATTACATATTTTGAATCCAACTGGGTCTCTTGGACTGAATGCCTGGATCACTAGATGTCCTGGAATCTACTGTTTTAAAATATCTCTTTGAGTTACAAAGCTTTGCTTTGTCATGTGTTTCTTGGCCAGCAAAATATGTTTCCACCTCCTTAGCAGAGTAGATTGATTTGTTTAAAGTGGTGCCAGTACACTCTTAATACACTCCTAATATGGTACTAGTTTTAATAATTAGCTATAGGAATATTTTTATGGTAATTGTTGCAATCAATTCAGTTTTTTTATGTCAGAAACGACTTGACAAACTGCAAGTTGCTTCTGGTGTGAGGGAATTGGCTGTCTGCAAGGACATTGCCCAGGGGATGCCCAGATGTTTTGATGTTTTACCATCCTTGTGGGAGGCTTCTCCCATGTCCCCACATGAGGAGCTGGAGCTGACAGAGGGAGCTCATCTGCACTCTCCCTGGATTCAAACCTCTGACCTGTCAGTCTTCAGTCCTGCTGGCACTAAGGTTTAACCCATTGCACCATCGGGGGCTCCTAATCATTCAGTGTGTACTTACAAAAGCATGTCTGCTTAGCTTCAGCATATATGCAAAACCATGAAAATGAGCCATCTACAGGGTGTGGATGTCAGCAGGGGCGGCTCAACCCATTACGCAAAGTAAGCATTTGCAGTATAGTTGATTTTGCCCAGGGGCGCTCTTGGGGGAAAATAGACCTTGACATATGTGAGTTGTAGTTACTGGGATGTATAGTTCACCTACAATAAAAGAGCATTCTGAACTCCACCAATGATGGAATTGAACCAAATATGGCACACAGAACTCCCATGACGAACAGAATATATATATCAATGATTGGTTGGGGAGGGGGTGGGTGGGTGCCAAAATATTGTTTGCTTACCATTTAAAATTACCTAGGGCCACCTCTGGATGTCAGAATTGTTTTGATTTCTAAATGGATGAATTTTAGCTACCGTATATACTCGAGTATAAGCCAACCCAAATATAAGTGAGGCACCTAATTTTACCACAAAAAACTGGGAAAATGTATTGACTCGAGTATAAGCCGAGGGTGGGAAATGCAGCAGCTACTAGTAAATTTCAAAATAAAAATAGATACCAATAAAATTATATTAACTTAGGCATCAGTAGGTTAAATGTTTTTGAATATTTACATAAAACTGTAATTCAAGAGGAGACTGTCCAACTCTGATTAAACCATTATTCAAACCTTCTTCAATGTAAATATGCTTACATGTCCTCCAATAATAAATAGAGTAAAATAATAATAATAATAATAATAATAATAATAATAATAATAGAGTAAAATAATGGAATGTAATAATAACAGTAACAATAGAGTAAAATAATAAATGTAATAATAACAATAGAGTAAAATAATAAATGTAACAATAACAATAATAAATAGAGTAAAATAATAAATGTAATAATAACAACAATAATAAAATAATAAATGTAATAATAATAATAATAATAATAATAATAACAATAACAACAAAGTAATAATAAATAACATTGACTCGAGTATAAGCCGGGGGAGACTTTTTCAGCCTTAGAAAAGAACTGAAAAACTAGGCTTATACTGGAGTATATACAGTAATTAAAATCAGAAAGTAACTCATGGTTTCATCTTTATACACCAGGTGTCCCTAGACTATCCCAGATCAAGATTAATTTTTCCAAAGGACCTCTAGACCAGGGATTCTCAAACTTTTTCAACCACCGAGTCTTTTTTGAAGCAAAAGTTTATCGTGGAGCTCCAAGAAATGCTTATATGTTACATTATATATTATATTATATATAATGTATGCATATATCAGGTATGGGCTGGGCCAATGGCAGATGGATGGAGTGTGTTTGTGTGAACTAATTCACACAGTGCAAAAAAAATTACAATATTTAAAATGAAAAACAATTTTAACCAACATAACCTTAAAAGTATTTCATTGGAAGACCCCAGGGGCTATCCAGTCCAACTTCGTTCTGCCATGTAGGAAAAACACAATTAAAGCACCTCCAACAGATGACTATCCAGCCTTTGTAGTAGTAGTAGTAGTAGTAGTTTCACACCTTTAGGGTTTTTTTTTTTAAAAAAACTTACTTCTGTAAAACTTTGGTTAAGTCCAGCTATTTTCTTTACTATCAGAGGTGGTGAACTGGATAAACTAGAGTCATTAAGTCAACATTATATAACCATTCCTTCAGTCTTGTGTGATGGCTTAATTTGGGATATATATGCAGTTGTTTTCAGGCACTATTAGCATTACAATATAGTATATACTAACATTATGGAGACCTGACCAATTCATATTATTTTTCTCAAGTCTGGTTTGTCCTGAAAGTCCTTTGGAGTCTTGAAAATAAGTCATAGAGGAATGTTGAAAAACAAATTGAGATTGTATAGTTTGAAAATACTACGTTTTCACATGTAAAATCATTGTACCTCAGTAATCATGGCACTCAGGTACAACAATGACTGGGATATAATTGTTGCTTAGCCATAGGGACATACATATCATACTCTCCAAGTCTCAAAAGGAAAGTGAAGCAGACCTCCTCTGAACAAACCCTACTAAGAAACTCTGTGGTGGGGTTGTCCTAAGTCAGAAACAACTTGACAGCCAGGACACAACAACAAATGTGTAGCTGCAGTTTATCTCTTAAAGTATACTACAGTTTGACTATATTCAGGATGAGACTGAGAGAGGGAGGGGGAAGTACACCGATCTAAGGGTAATAGCTATAAAGGGGTGTGTGCTCATGATTCCGCCTGCATTGCAAGCGCATTTGGTGGGGACGCGAGACAGAGCCTTTTCTGTGGTGCCCCCCCCCACTCTGGAACACCCTCCCCAAAGATCTTAGACAGGCCCCTACATTGGCAGTCTTTAGAAAGAACTTGAAGACCTGGCTGTTCCGATGTGCCTTTCCAGAATAGGAAAACTCCAATAACAAGTCCCAGAAGCACTTTATTAGAATTAAGATTGCTGCACACCGCACACTGCACTTACCCTATAATCCTTACATATCACCTGTCACATCAGCACTTTTAATTCTGTACCCATTACTCTGGCCCGGCCCAGTTTTATTGTGTCTTGGTGTATTGTTTATTGCTTGTTGTTTAATATTGCTTTAACTGTTTTTAATTTGCTTTAGGTTTTGTATTGTTATGTTGTGTTTTGAGGCCTTGGCCTTTGTAAGCCGCATCGAGTCCTTCGGGAGATGCTAGCGGGGTACAAATAAAGGTAATAATTAGGCCTGGGTAACAACGGAAAAATTTGTTTCTAAAATCGATTTGTATTTGGGGGTTTTTTTGTTTCGATATTTAAAATAATTACAAAATTTTCCTTTTAAAAAGTTCGATATTTACCAAATTTCGTAAATGGTAAAAAATTAACGAATCGATTTCCGAAACAATAACGAATCGATTCGTTAATGGCGGACGCGACCGCGAAATACGCTAAAACACCTCCAAAACCTTCTGAAGCTTCCCTCTCCCTCTGTTGTTGACTGTTGGTGTGATATTATAATTTTTTTTCACTAATTAAACCATAAAACTGGCCCAGACATGCGGAAATAATAACGAAACGACCTCAAAACAATAACGAAACGAATACAATATCGAAATACGAAGCATTTACAAAACGTTTTTGAAAATTCGTTTTTTTTAATAATTGCTCCAGAATGGTTCGTTATCGTTTTGTAATTGAAAAAAATTAACGAATTATTAACGAATTACGAATTAACGAAACGAAACCGCCCAGCCCTAGTAATAATAATAATAATAATAATAATGTGTGTGAATGAGGACACATATTTCATTCAATCCTTGAATTTCTAGCATGTAGAGACTGAAACATTGAAAATAATTTGCAGCTAAATTCCTATATATTTGCTTGTTCACATAGCCTTGTTCACTGCCTGTAACTTTCCTTGGAAAATGTCATGGGGTAGTTCTATTGGTGGGCAAATGTACTCATTCTGCTCGCTGCCCCTCTGTCCATACTTGTATCATAATCATAGTATTACATTGGTCTTCTTGCTTACAGATGCCAGGCTTTCTCAATGTATCCTTCCTACATTTTGAAAGCAAATAGCAAGTGTAACATTTGTGCAAAGAAGAAAGGACCAAAAACCTAAGGACCTGGACAAACATTCCTGGATGCTTCTGGTCCCTACTCAAGCCCTGTCTTTGCCAATCACATGCTCATAACGCCAGGGCTCTACCCTAATGTCATTATATTTCCATGCAATGATTGATTGTGCTAGAGCATGTTTTTGAAACCCAATTACTGTCTCCGTTGTTTCTGAACTCATTCATCTTCTTGTCTGTAAATAAGCAAAATTGACAAAGTAACTGACTTTTTAAAATGATGGGGCCTAGTTATCTTAGTACCTGCTACTTTGGGTTAAGCTTTTCATTCCTAGGAAGTATCCTTCCCCATCTTCATTGTAAACAGTTTTCTTTAGTTATGCTAATAAATATTTCCCTTTATGTCTTTGCTACTATTCCCCCCACCCCCGCAATCCAGTGACACCTCTGCTAGATTGCTAGATAGAAAATGAATGTGTGCACAACATGCCTACAATCATCCAGAGAAGTGCTTCACAGGTTCAGCATGGGAGATTTTGTAGAAAAATTCAGAATAGCTACAAAACGAAAAAGGTTCTGGTATATCCCTTGGTTGTGCTAAAAGGTGATCACATTTCACAGCATAGGCATGGTGCTTATAAACGTAAACCTGAGATGCTAAGTGAAGACTCATAAACCTGTTTGGTGTTGTACTGTCGCACGCTGGGCCTGTGCATAAGTCTGTTGACAGGACATACATTCTGTGTGCCCAACGGGATACCGGGGCTGCCTCAGATTAAAGGCTCTTGGATTTCCTTAAAAGAGAGTCTTTAGATTGCTTAAAGGTTCAACAAAGTTCTTCATTATTAAAAACAAACAGGTACTTTAAGGCTTTCTTAACAGTCTATTGGCTCTCTCTCAATCTTGTCCACAGGGAACAGGCACTATCTTCATAACTGTAACTAATGGGGAAATCCTTAACTTCTAATCTGGGCAGTCTGTCTTTGCCTCTGATGGCATGGAGCCCCTACACCCGGTACCAACTGCTTCTGGCTTCTGCAAGTGACCCTTACCAAGCAGAGCTTTGTAGACTTCCAGGGAAAAGGAGTTCAGGTTTCAGTGATGGCTGACTGAAGTCCCTCAGCAAAGGAGCTGTATGGCTGTATGATCCTCGGCCAAGCTGTGGGCAACGAAGCTTTCTACAGGAGCTCTTGGTTTTATGTCCTGTATGAAAAGCTTCTCTGTGTGGACTGACCCAAAAAGGCTCCTATTCCCTCCAAAACCCAAAAGGGGGCGGGACCAGGGAACCTAACTATAATTGACAGGTGGCTTGCCCTATGATTGCAGCCAAAAGAAGCCACCTATCTGCAGAGTCCCTGAAACTTAGGACTACAACAAACATTAAATGCAAAGCCAACAAAATTGGAGCTCCTGGTGCAGTTGTACCTGCACAGGTGTGGAGATCTGAATGTTGGACAAGCACTTGGGAAACCAGGATTCAAATCTTTGCTTGCCCATGCCTTTGGCTGGTTGCATTTTCCTCACCTTAGAAGACAGAAAAACTCTTCTGAATAAATCTTGTCAAGAAAGCCCTATGATAGAATTGCCAAGCCTGAATAGACTTCCCTAACCTGATCAAACTCTTCGATCTTCAGGGGAGGCCCTCCTTTTGCCCCTTCCTCTATCACAGGCACGTCTTCTGGGAATGAGGGAGAGAGCCTTCTCTGCTTTGGCCCCCTGGCTGTGGAACTCACTAACTGGTGAGATTAGGCAAGCCCCCACCCTAGCAGCCTTCAAGAAGGATCTAAAAAACTTGACTATTCTGTTGTGCCTTTGGAGAGTGACCATATACTTCTTTCTTGTTGTTCCTCCCATAATGTTGTCCTCATATTGCACTTCCCTCCACCTTTCTGAAGGCCGGTCTCCACTATTCCATCCCCTATGAACTCCTCCCTTACAAATATACCTTTTATTTTTATCTCATCCAGAGTTTTATCATTTTATGTCATACATTTGGCCTGCCCATTGCATTTGATTTTTCATTTGTTTACTTTGCACTGTTTTATTGTACTTTTATATTTTACTTATTTTATTGTGATGTTATTTTTGTTGTTCTGTATTCATTTTGTTGCAATGGATAACTGGGCTTGGCCTCATGTAAGCCACCCCGAGTCCCCTTTGGGGAGATGGTGGCGGGGTAATAATAATAATAATAATAATAATAATAATAATAATAATAGCAGCTTTCTTTTTGTAATTATTATTATTATTATTATTACAGAAAAGAAAGTTTCAGGCCTCAATGATATAATTTGCCTATAATATAAGGGAATTCCACTATTTTATCTTATGCCCCGGTGGTGCAGTGGGTTAAACCCCTGTGCCAGCAGGACTGAAGACCGACAGGCTGCAGGTTCGAATCCGGGAAGAGCTCCCTCTATCAGCTCCAGCTCCTCATGCGGGGACATGAGAGAAGCCTCCCACAAGGGTGATAAAACATCAAATCATCCGGGCGCCCCCTGGGCAACGTCCTTGCAGACGGCCAATTCTCTCACATCAGAAGCGACTTGCAGTTTCTCAGGTCGCTCTTGACACGACAAAAAAACAAACATGCCTTTAAAGGAAAAATAGTCCTTTACATAAACTTCTGCCTATTGAGTATACATGGTTACTGAGATGAAGGTATCATATGAAAATATGTGTCTGTTAAGACATGCTTTAAGGGGCAACCAGGATTGCACTTATTCAGTGCCTTCATTTATGTGCCGTAGCTAGAATCCTGTGCATTATGCTAATGGTTAATTTTTTCCAGGCTTGTCAAATTCTGGCCAAGTAAGGTACACCAAGGCCCCATCTACACTGACCACTAAAGTTGGTTTGATGTAGATAAGGATCAGCCATGCTGCAGCTACGTATCTCATATGACTGATTTGCAATAATATGGGGCAAGGCCATTTAACACAGCCTTTCCCCACATTACCTAAAGTGAGGGGGAAGCCCAAACTCTGGCTCAGAATTTGGGCTTCCCTCTGACTTAGGGAAAGTGGGTCAATTGGGCTGGTTCCCTAATAGAACTTGCTGCAACTCTCCCCACTGCCACTCCACATTGTCTGAGATTGAGCAACCTAGGAACATGACATGCATGTCAGTCCTCTTTCTCTGCTGTCATGGCAGTCTCAAGCCATGACATGGTACCTACTTGTTCCCTGTTGCTTGCTAAGAAACAAATCTTGCCAAGAAAATAATAATAATAATAATAATAATAATAATAATAATAATAATAGAATTTCTCTCCTTAACAAAGTGAGGGAGAGAGAGGAATTTGCCTCACCTCCCCCGAAGAAGATAATGGATGGTTCCAAATGGAACCATCAAGAAAAGGGGGCGTGGCCAGCAAAGGCCTGGCCTGCCTTGTGGTCCTCAGTCAGGACCTGAACGTCGATCCACCACACCCGCCCATTAACAGTATAATCATTGGTTGCCTTTTGGGACCGGGTAGGAATTTTTCCCCCTCTCATGTTCTGGTAGGGTTTTTTGCCTACCCTGTACTGTTTAGGGGCTAGATAGTATGGTGGGGTTTTGTCTATAAATAGGCTTAGCAGAAAATAGTTAAGGAAACACAAAAGTTTCCGTTCACACAAGGCACCCCCCTTTTGGGGGTGTGGACCATTTGGTCAAACACTCACCGGAAAGTTAAGTTATTCGGTGAGGTGAAATCGGATGGCCCAGAAATGGGAGAGTCTGGTCTCAACAAGTTTGAGAAAGACCCCTTTCACATTTCCCTTAGAGGTTGCCCGGGTATGGTTACCAGGGAACCTAGGTTTTTGCCCCAATTAGCCGAGGGGGTATACCCGGCTGGGATGCCTCTTCGGCTTTGAACCCAAGTTCATTACCCCTGTTAGTTTAGGTTAAGGCAAAAATTAAATACGTAACATTTAAATAAAGTTGCCCATAATTTAATCCAAATTATGGTGTGTTGTCTCTTTATTTCAGGGATGGGCAGGCAATAACCTTTATTTATACTCCGTCACTATCTCCCCAAAGGGGACTCGGTAGTGCATTACAACAGAATAAAACCAAAACACAGAAAAAAATCACAATAAAATAAATAAAACATAAGAATACAATAAAACAGTGCAAAATACAGTGATAAATAAATCACAATCACAATGTGCGGGTGTAATAGATCTACCTTTTAGTCGGCTAGGCCGAAGCCTGCATAACAGTGGCTGGCATCTTGGTAGTCAAGCAGAGCAGGAGGAGGAGTCAGGCTGACTCCTGATTGGGTGTAGCAATTGGGGGAGGAGTCAGCTTAGAGAGGGAAAGAAGCTGTCTAGTTTGACAGAAAGGGGAGAAGGGATTTGAACATCGAAGAGGGTAGTTGGATTTTTAGGCTGGGGAGCTGAGGAGAATTTAGACAGAAGAGAGTGAGCTTTTGGGAGTGAGGCTTTTAGTCAGAGAGAATAAGACAGGGACAAGGGCTTGAAGTTTACTGTACAGAGGGTCAGTAAAGAAGACTTGTTCGCTTGATGCTTATTGCTCTGAGGAGAGAATTAGTTAAAGACTAATTGCTCTGTGAGACAGTAGAGACTGTTCTCAGTMAGATACTGTTTCAAAAGGAAGTTGAYCAGTATAGTTAAAAGAGACTCACAGTAAGCCAAAGCTACATTCTTAGGGAAAACTGTCTAAACAGCTAAGCCTCTGTAATTGAATCAAGATTCTGTACCACTCATTTCCAACGAGTTGTTGTTAATATCAAGTTAAATAAATTCTTTCTTAGTTTACTGTTAACTGGTGTATGCCTCAATCCATTCGTTTCCCTCAGAACTCATTCTCTCAACACATTTTTAAAGTCTAGTCAGCTAGGYAGGAAGCCATAGAAGACCAAGAGCTCAAACACCCTTTACCTAGATARATACACACCCTTTTGGTTCCTCAGGCCAGTATTTCTGAGGTGGTGGCGGCAAATACTACCAAGAACATTRGGTCACTTGCATATACAACATAGGGTCAGCCTTTAATTCCCCTATATCGAAGGGCGGAGGTGTGATCGTTGTGTCCACCCTGCCCAAGCTGAACGCTCTATCTTTATTACAGCGGGCCACATGTACAAGATAAAATGATAAAAACTCAGAATGAGATAGAAATGAAAGGGAGATATTTGTAAGAGAGAAACTCATTGGAAAACAGAGTAATGGCAACAGGCCTTCAAACAGGCAGGAGGAAATACAGTATGGGGGCAGACATTTTGGGGGAGCAAAACAAAAAGAGATGTAGGGTCACTCTCCAAAAACGTGATGGAAAAGCCAGGTTTTGAGATCCTTCTTGAAGGCTGCTAGGGTGGGGGCTTGCCTAATCTCACCAGGCAATGAATTCACCAGAAAACACAGTGATAGAGTCACCTTAGGTAGGTAAAGGTAGTCCCCTGACATTAAGTCCAGTCATGTCTGACTCTGGGGTGTGGTGCTCATCTCCATTTCTAAGCCGAAGAGCCAGCGTTGTCCGTAGATACCTCCAAGGTCATGTGGCCGGCATGACTGCATGGAGCGCCGTTACCTTAGAGTTGCCATAAGTCGAAAATGAAAACACACAACAACAACAACAACAACACAACACATGTTTTTGCCTGGTTATTGAGTCTGCATTTCAGGCAGTGACCCAGACATTAAGAGGAAGATCTTCTTGAGCACCTTTGGTCCCCTTTCTGCCCTCCCTTCATCCACCTTTCCCAAAGAGATCCCTTTAAGCTGATGCCTTTGTCCTGAAAAAAACAAATGCATTCTGCTTCATTTCCTACTTTGCAAAGCAAGGGTATGAACCCAAACAGGCTAATTGCATATTGTTTTTAAAAATCAGTTTGATAATTCATCATACTGTAATTAAACTAATTAGAACACTATTCTTTTCCAGCCGCCTTAATGAGGCCTTCATCTTGGCAGGGAGCCGGCAAGACCCAAATGTTGCAATTTGTAATAGGATTCCAGGCCTTTGATAACAAATGACTATATTCAGCCCCATTTGACTTAATAAGATTTATATATTAATCTAGTTATACTCAGTTCCCTTAGAATGCAGCCGAGCCCTCCGGGGGCTTATTTTTTGCGGGTTTTCATTTTAAAATGACCCCTTTGTGAAATTCCTTCAGTATGAGCTAAAATCACTGGAAAATTTTCGGCATCCAGTTGAGGCGGTGCTGCTCCCTTCCCCCTGCTCTGGCACTTCAGCAGGCCATAAGACGTCTTTTAATCTGGCAAGTGCCTCTTAAAATAGCTCCTTCACATATGAAAAACAGCCTGCAATTCAAGAGTGGCAGAGAGTGAGTAGAGGCTGGTGTTCCCTTTCAGGATTTTGCCGATCACTTGCTTTTGGGGGCACTGTTGTACCAGGCTGCGCTTTCTCTCCAGTCTGAACTATGACTGATGGATTTCAGTTGCGTAATTTTTGATCTGCTCTCCCTATCAAATTATCATTTGCAAGAGCTTGGCAGGGAAAGAAACTTGGTATGGGAGCAGGGAGGAGGCCACGGCAACAATGGCAAAACATTGCAACCAAGAAGTGGTGAACTTTCCTGGTGTTGGGTTTATCACTGCCGAAGTCTCTCCTAACCTTTGACAGGCTAATTAAGTGATAATTACCCAAATGAATAAACGCTGATGGCTGAGATAAACATCCGCATTTCCTTAATCTATTTTCCCCCTCCAAAATTGCTAAGGGAAATTTGGCTTTAATGAGGCTGTGTGTCAAGTTTTTACAAAGGATTATCCATCTCTCCTTTGAAGCATTTCTCTGTCTCCCCTTCCCTCTTTGGCAATTGCAATAACCAACATATAAAGACAGATGATGGACCTAAATATATATATAAATAAATCTGTTTTGTTCAGTGTTGCTACCTTTTGCAACATCTGGTTTGTTTCTTTGCTCTTCACATCCTGCAGATGTTGTTGAGCATATGAAAAGTACTGACAGGAAAATGTTGAAGCCAAGGAGCTATTCCAGTGAATAATAGAAAGAGTATTCTTTTAACTCTCCAGAAGCCTAATAAACAGAGACTTCTAGTTTCATTGCAACTAAAGATTAGGCCAATTATGTGAAAGGGGTCAGGGGCCCTCTAAAAATGTCAGGATTAATTGGCCAAGAATGAAATGAAAATGACAAACTTTCTTGGAGAAGCATGGGATAAAAGCATACAAAGGTAGAATGTACACGATCCATCTACTGTATTGTCGAAGGCTTTCATGGCCGGAATCACTGGGTTGTTGTAGGTTTTTCGGCTATATGGCCATGGTCTAGAGGCATTCTCTCCTGACATTTCGCCTGCATCTATGGCAAGCATCCTCAGATCCATCTACTCTTAAGTACTGCAATGGTCCTTTGATTTCAAATGGAAAACTAAGCAAATGTTTAAATTTGAGCAGAAGATGTTTTTTATGAGACCTAATTCGCAAATGCGTGTAAGTCACTTTTCCCTACATTCAGTTACTTTATTTATTTATTGTGTCAGGAGTGAACCAAACAGTTGTATTGCATTAAAAACAAACAAACAAAACACAAAGTTTGCCCACTTGGTAGTTGATTAAATGTCCTTTGACCAGTAGCTGGCCACTTGGAGTGCCTCTGGTGTTACATAGAATCATAGAATCAAAGAGTTGGAAGAGACCTCATGGGCCATCCAGTCCAACCCCCCTTACTATAAGAAAGTCCTCCATTGTGTATGTAGCAGGGCCCAGGTTGCCTCGCAGCAGGTGGTCTGTAGTTTGCTCTTCTCCACACTCGTATGTCGTGGATTCCACTTTGTAGTCCCATTTCTTAAGGTTGGCTCTGCATCTCATGGTACCAGAGCGAAGTCTGTTCAGTGCTTTCCAAGTAGCCCAGTTTTCTGTGTGCCCAGGAGGGAGTCTTTCATTTGGTATCAGCCATTGATTGAGGTTCTGGGTTTGAGCCTGCCACTTTTGGACTCTCGCTTGCTGAGGTATTCCAGTGAGTGTCTCTGTAGATCTTAGAAAACTATTTCTTGATTTAAGTCATTGACGTGCCGGCTGATACCTAAACAGGGGATGAGCTGGAGATGTCACTGCCTTGGTCCTTTCACTATTGGCTGCTACTTCCCGGCGGATGTCAGGTGGTGCAATACCGGCTAAGCAGTGTAATTTCTCCAGTGGTGTAGGGCGCAGACACCCCTTGATAATGCGGCATGTCTCATTAAGAGCCACATCCACTGTTTTAGCGTGGTGAGATGTGTTCCACACTGGGCATGCATACTCAGCAGCAGAGTAGCATAGCACAAGGGCAGATGTCTTCACTGTGTCTGGTTGTGATCCCCAGGTTGTGCCAGTCAGCTTTTGTATGATATTGTTTCTAGTACCCACTTTTTGCTTGATATTCAGGCAGTGCTTCTTTTCAGTTACTATAACATCATCATAGGCAATCCCTCATGGCCAAGTAGGATTGCCTTCCAAGTGTAGGGTCTTGATGGAGGGTCCAAAGGTGACTGTAGATATTCTGTAGATATCCACATGTTCTTTCTCAGTGAGAATATTGATTTCCAGATGGAAGGCAGTCCTGACAAGGGTTGGCTTGATGCACCATCCTCTTGACATTTTTTTCCTTTTTGCCCTCAATTCTTGTCTTTTTGAATTCCACATAACTGTTAGAATGCTCAAGGGCCAGGGCTCCCCAGTTCTCAAAGTCTACACCACCATTTTTAAAGTTAGCTTTAAGCTCATCTTTAAATCTCTTTTCCTGTCCACCAACATTCTGTTTACCTTTCTTGAGTTGGGAGTATAGTAACTGTTTGGGAGATAGTGATCAGCATTTGGACAATGTGGCCACTGCCTGTCAAGCAAAGTTGATAGCGAAGGATCATTGCTTCAGTGCTGGTGGTCTTTGCTTCTTCCAGAATGCTGAAAATTGTTCGCCTGTCTTCCCAAAATATTTGCAGGATTTTTCAGAGGCAACACTGATGGAATTGTTCCAGAAGTTGAGTGTGATGTCTATAGACGGTCCATGTTTCACAGGCATATAACAGAGTTGCGAGGACAATAGCTTTATAAACAAGCATCTTTCTATCCCTACAAATGTCCTGATTCTCAAACAATCTCTGCTTCATTAAAAAAATGTTGTATCTGCAGAGCTCAGTTGGTGTTGTATTTCAGTGTCAATGTTGACTTTTGTCAAGAGGGGCTGCCAATGTTAAACAATGTTCTAATGTTAAACCACTAAGCTATATTTCTGGCATTGCAGAGGGATTGGCTGGTGCCTACTGGAAGAGCACTTTGGTTTTCTTGATGTTCAGTGAGAGGACAAGCTTTTTGTATGCTTTTGCAAATGTTTTTAGAGTGTCTTGTAGGTCTTTTTCTGAATGAGTACAGACTACATTATCATCAGCATATTGGAGTTCTATAATAGATGCTGTTGTGACCTTGAGTTTAGCTTTCAATCTACTGATGTTAAATAGCTTGCCATCTGTCCAACAGATGTTTTCCACACCAGTGGGAAGTTTCCCATCAACAAGCTGCAGTATCCTAGCAATGAAGGTGGAATATAAGGTTGGGGAAATAACACATCTCTGTTTGACACCTGATTCTACCTTAAATGGGTCACTTTGGGAGCCATTTCTGTACAAGACTGTTGCCATTATGTCATCAGTAGCATGATATCATCAGGGGCCATGGTTAGCAAAGTGGGTTAAATCTTGCCAACCAAAAGGTTGGCAGTTTAAGCTGCAGGTCAAGGTGAGCTCCTGCTGTCAGTTCTAGATTCTCCTTACCTAGCTGTTCAAAAACAGCAATATGAGTAGATCAGTAAGTATCACTTTGGCAGGGAGGTAAAAAGTGCCCCTGAAGAAGTCTTGCCAGCAATTTGATCAGGAAGGCTTCCGGTTCCGGTTCCGGTTCCGGCATGGTGGTAAGCAGCTGAAATGCTGAGCTGCTCTACCTAAATTTAAAATCTGAAGGAATCCCGCGCCATTCTCCCACCAATCCATCTACAAACTGAGGGAAGAGAGACCCCGAGCCTCACGCTCCCCATAGAGGGTCGCAGAGTTGGGGGAAAGAGCCAGGAAGGCAGAGGAGAGGCAGAAGTAGGAGAAGAAGAAGGAGGAGCGGTCGCCGCCATTACATTGCGGCTGACCTACCTGCAGCCTCGCGGCCTCTGCGGCCTCTGTGAACTTTCCAGGGACTGTCGGCTGGCCAGACCATCGCCAGGCCACCGGGCCGCCGCTGCCGCTGTCTCCATCGGCCCCCTGCCTTCGACGGGCCGCCACCCTACCGGACGCCGCCGGGCCCCCGCTTCTGCTGAGCCGCGGCCGTCATTACCGTTAGGCCGCCACCCGGACGGGGGCCACCGTCGCCCCTCTGTGGGGGCTGAGCCGCCGCCGGGCCGCCACCGCCGCAGTCGTCGGAGGCCGTCGCCGCGACCACCACCGGGCCGCAGCCGCCACTAGGCCGCGGCCGACGCGGCCGCCATTACTACCAGGCCGCGGCCGATACCACCGCCAGGCCGCGGCCGCCGCCGCCCGGAAGAGACCATCGCTGCCCGCAGCAGGGGCTCGGCCGCCGCCGAGCCGCCGCCGCCGATTCCACCAGGCCGCAGCTGCCACCTCTAGGCCACCGCGGCCGCCGCGGCCGTCACTACCACCGGGCCGCTGCTAGGCCGCGGCCGACATCGCCCTGAGCCGCCGCCGCCGCCCGGACGAAACCATCGCCGCCCCTCTGCAGGGGCTGAGCCGCTGCCGGGCCGCCGCCGCCGCCTCTATCGGGCCGCGGCCGCCGCTAGGCCGCAGCCGCCACCAGGCCGACGCTGCGGCCGCTGCGGCCCCATTATCATCAGGCCGCTGTTGAGCTGCGGCCGCCAGTGCTGCTAGGCCGGTGCCGCCACCGCCCGGACAGGATCATCACCACCCCGTTGTAGGGGCTGAATAACCGCCGGGCCGCCGCCGTTGCCGGGGGTCGTCGCCGCCTTCTCCATCAGGCTACAGTCGCCGCTAGGCCGTGGTCGCCACCAAGCTGCCGTTGCCGCTGCGGCCACCGCGTCCATCACCACCATCCGGCCGCCTTTTCCATCAGGCCGCTGCTGAGTCACGGCCGCTATTGCCGCCCGTCATCCATCAGGGCGAAGACTGCGGAGGGTCTGACTGAGTTGTGCAGACCTTGGTATAGACCTGTTGTACTGGCCTCTTCTGTGTAGACCTTGCATAGACCTTCTGTGCTGGCCTCTTTGTGTGGACCTCTGTGAGATATTGTGTGCTGGCCTCCTTGTGTAGACCTCTGTGGAGACCTTTGTGCTGGCCTTTGTGGGTAGACTCCTGTATAGACCTTTAAGCTGGCCTACCTTACGTTAATACATATTGTGTAAGAGTGTGATTGATCAACCGTGCTGCCCACCGCTGAGTTGTCATCTCCGGAAGCCCCATCCGCTTGTATTCCAACCGTCTAGAGGTTTCACCTGGGATCATAACAGCATTTAGCTAATTTGCCATCATCTCTATCCCCATAGGAGGGTTTACATATTTTATATTACCAACTTAATACATTCCTGGTTGTCTTCTGCTGCTAATATGATAAGAACGTAATATAGCACTTAAGGCGCCTGCCGTCTGCTGCTAGTTTGCACCAGCACTTACGCCCCGCCCCTTTCCTGTCCCTCTATGCCGCACTTTAACTATCGTTGAGCAGAGCACTTTAGATCTAGCACTTTATGAATGTGCCCGATGGCATGTAGTGTCTGTTGCTGATTGAATACTATTGTTGACGGTGTTGCACTTAAAACTTGTGCACTTTAAGAACTGTCTTACTAGTGTGGCCGGAACACCTAGTACCACTTGTATTGCTGCTATCCATGTGGTTCCCCATCCCCCTGTATGTTCTGTCCCTGTTACTACTGTGTAGCGGAGGGGGCAGGAGAGGAGGTGGGTTGGAGCCTGTGAATGAAAATGGGGTAGGGAGGGGGGAGGAGGGGGAGAGAGGATGTTGGCATAAACCAAAAATTCGAACAACGAGCAAAGCAGAAAGCAATTGCTTGGCTCTGGATTGCGGCATGGAGGGGGGGAGGTGTTCCACTAGCCGAGGGGCCCCCATAGAGGTCGTGGTGGGGAGGAGGAGATGCGGAAAAAGGAGACCTCGAATTCGGCCTAATTCGGACCACTTATCAACATTAATAATCCCAAATCGGTCTCCTAAGGTAAATTGGTGTAACCAGGTGAGCGGGCCCTCTGGATTGAAGGTGGTGCTGCTGAACGCCAGATCTGTCAACGGAAAAACGACCTTTATCCAGGATTTAATCCTGGATGAGCGGGCAGATCTGGCGTGCATCACGGAGACCTGGCTGGAGGATCTAATCCTGGAGGAGCGGGCAGATCTGGCATGCATCACGGAGACCTGGTTGGATGAAGCTGGGGGCGTAAACCTCTCCCAGCTTTGCCCTCCAGGCTTCTCCGTGCAACACCAACCAAGAGCCGGAGGACGGGGAGGCGGGGTCGCAGTGGTCTATAGAGATTCCATCCATCTGACCAGGAGCCCCATCCCGCAGACCACAAATTTTGAATGCGTCCACCTGAGGGTGGGTGACCGGGACAGAATAGGGATTCTGTTAGTGTACCGTCCACCTCGCTGCACTACAGTCTCCCTACCTGAGCTAGCGGGGGTGGTCTCGAGCCTGGCATTGGAGTCCCAACGGCTGCTTGTGCTGGGGGACTTCAATGTCCACGCCGAGGCTGCCCTAACGGGAGCGGCTCAGGACTTCATGTCTACCATGGCGACCATGGGGCTGTCCCAACAAGTATCTGGCCCCACCCACAGTGCTGGACATACATTGGACTTGGTTTTCTGTCAGGGATGGGAGGAAGGTGGCGGTGTTGAGGAGTTATCCATCTCTCCGTTGCCATGGACCTAC